>FR990096.1:2560000-3760000 GCA_905404275.2 Hedya salicella | reverse complement strand
GTCTATCGGGTTCCGATAACTGATTTATATATTTACTAAATTTATGCTACATGTAAAAACCGCCAACCTCAACTGATTATCCATAACAATAATGCAATAAATTAAGCGAAGAAAAACGGGATTTATAGGACAACGGTTTTTAACCTAAAAACTAAAAAAAAACTCGCTAGCGCCATAATCGCATCCGATTTTTCTAGTAAAACTTATAGAAAACGTTAGTAGTAATTAGTTCTTAGATATCGTGATTATCTCATTAATCTTATTTTATTTTCTGTCCTGGTTGTATTTTAATTATTTCAATTGAGTTCATTAATAAAGAAATATATTTAGTAATTTCGTTGACGTAAAAATTCAGTGCATGTTATGAACTTGTGGCTCCCATAGGGTCAATATATAATAAAAACTCCCTCAATCAATAAATAACTTAGCGTACATTAAATAAATTAGTACAAATTTGAATAATTTAAATTATAAATAATAATTCGAAACGATGCCTCATTCTCTACAGTTAAAGTCTATAAATAGTAGTTCCGTTCTACAAATAGTGGTTTTGATCTACAATAATTAGTTATGTTCTAAATACTTAGTGTCGGCATCACTGCGTCAGCTCCCCGTGTGTAAAATACTAGTTTAAGCTGGAAATAAAATGATATAAGTAGAAATAAAACAAATAAAAGTTAAATAAAAAAGATGTGGATACCAGCCCGTAATGTATGTTACAATAAGCGTCTATATATACTAATGCTTAAATCAGTTTATACTCGATCATTGACTTGTTTAATTGTCTCGCCTGCTACCCTCCCTACATGGCGACCTTGCCAGGATTGGAGGGCCGTGCAACGTTGCGAATAGCGGTTCGGAATAAATAGTTCGCAAGAAATGTCTTACGTGAAATAGTATTATTATGACACAAAAAAGTGGTTCGCTAGATAAAAAAAAAAACAAAATGTGTAACTCGCGAACCTCGGGCCCATCGTCGAGGGCGATAGAAAATTATAACACTCAGATTGGTTTTAATAATACCATCGAACAAGATCAAAGGGACACACAGCTTAGCCAGACCTATTGGTATTTATTCCTGCTGCTGATACTGGTGGTCATTTTGCTGATATTTTTGTGCATTCGGTATGCTACCAATTGCATCAACAAGAGGATAGAACGGAGGGCGCAGGCCAATATGATCGAGATGAGGCGCATCCAGGGGAATCCTACGGGTCTTCTACGCGGCTCCGGCTCTAGACAAAGAGACGCCGGTTCCTTCAGTTAGTGCGTAAAGCAGTGTCCAAAAGTGTGCGAAGTGGTTAGTTAAAGGTTGTGAATTGTGATTGTGAACTATTAGTCACGTTTATGTGAGTACTTTTACATTCGACCGGGAGTGCGTATCTTGTTATCAAAACATGAACTTAATATGGACCGTAAGATTATTAGTTAGTGAATGGACATTAGTGCCGCATGAGGTGTCGGGTGTCGAGCAATAGAGGTATGCAATTATAAAATTAATTTTATGAGTGTAGTGTAGGCATACTAGGCATCTATTAAATAATACAACATGAACTTATAAGTTATGGCAGAAAGTTTAGCACTGTTATATAATAAGCTTCAAGAAATAAGGAAGTATTTAATTAAAATAGGACCTAAAAGGAGGCATGGAAGTATTATAGAGAAAAAAATAGAAGATCTTAGTGATAATTTGTCACGGTATGATCAGTTAATTAAATTGATACACGAAACAGTTAAGGGGCAGACAATGTCCACAAGTGAGATTGCCGTGATCGATAAAACGTGCGCGGAGTACACTGTATTATATATTATATAACGAGGTATTGAATTTGTGTTCGGAAAAACCCAAAATGGAGGAATTTAATAGAAAAACGGCACTATGTTTGCTACCGGTAATGAACGATTCCGAGCAAAATACGAAACAGTTAATTGAAGGAATCGAGTATTATAGCTCTGTACTTACAAAATCCGAGTGCAAGAAAAAACAAATAAAGTTTGTCCTTAAGAGTAGGTTGTCACAAGGTGCAAAATTGAGGTTGTTACCTAGCTATGACTCGGCCATGCGAGCTGAGTTGCTTCCTAAACAGGCAGCAACTGCAATTCAGAGTAAATTACAATCGATAAGACAGAATGAGATGTCTATTAAGGCATATGGTGATGAGCTGTCGAGTCTGTTTGTGAATTTAACTGATTCACAAGCCGACGGGAAAACGGAAGACTATAAGGTTCTCAAACCTATTAACGAAAACATGCCGGGGGGGGGGGGGGGGGGGGGTTTGGGTAAGGCCACATTTCATCCCATCAACCCAACTAGGCAACCCAGAGGCTCGCAACAAATGTACAAGCAGCGTGGGCGTGGAAATTATCATTACAATTATTATTCCCGCGGAGCTCCACGTTACCCAGATAGCGCCGGCTGACAACAATTTTCAGGTACGTATAATCGACGTACTTTTAGACATCAAGGGAAACCTAAGGCAACGGTTCGCGCAATGGCTGAAAACAAGCCTGGGGATAATGTAGCCGGACCGTCTAATGAGTTTTTTCGTGACTAACGAAAGAATATTGGCTTGTTCAACAGTTCTCTTTTAGTTGAACTTAATCTGAATAACCAAGCATCTACATGGTTGATACATACAGGGGCGAGTATTTCAGCCGTAAAATATAGTTACGTGATTAGTCAAGACATCCCAATACATGAAAAAATTACAACCATAAACGATATCGGGGGCAGTGTACAAGCAATAGGATACGTATATTTACAGTTATCCGCATATGGGAACGTGTTTGTTTCTGAGACTGTTGTAAATGTATAAAAAAAATGTCGATCGAATGAATTATTTTCGTAGTGAAATTGCGTAACTTGAACCACTATACGTACTAATTTTATACCTCGCGGGCAGCCGAAAATTTTTAACCTCGCATTCCTGGAGGCCATTAGGAGTCAAAGTCAAATTCAGCAAAAGAATAATGTGAAGAAAAAATCTAGTTTTGTTGAATTTTGGACGTAAAAATTGTTGTGAAGAAACTTTTGGTGCTCTAAGAAAATGGCAACGATTATTTTTCCAAAAACGGATGATTTTAGTGAGCGGTAGCTGTCACATTGGTGTCTGTCAATAGCGACGCGAAACTTGACAACATACGCGACGTCGCGATACTTTTGATCGATCTTTTGATGATTGAAGCTTTAGTTATCACAATAAATAGTTAATGCCCGACCAGGAAAATAAAATACCTGCTCTGGTGGCGTTAAATTAGCAATAATGGTGGCAACACTAAGTATGATGTACCTACTAGTCATGTTGACAACAAGGTCGGAAATATTATTTAGAGGAATAGACTCAACCCGTCAGGCTTTCTATCCGACAATTACTTCGTCATATTGTAAATCACTTTTCTCAAGTGACTTTTAATAGTTTTCGGCATTTTGACGCACAAATAACTAATATTATCCCAGAAATAGACCACGCACAATCAACACCTCACTTTGACAGCAATTGACGGATGGCTTTAATTACTTCTCTAGTTACTGTTGCCAGTTGAAGAAATTAGTTCCAATAGTTTTCCGCAATAAGGCGAAGTTTTTTATTTTCCTGGTCCGACTGTAGTATGAAAATTGATGACATCTTCAAAACTTAGCTGGATGTGACTGGGGTTCATGTAACAATTTCTGCTCCCAATAACCTAAGGAATGTGTGGTTAAAATCTTTCCAGTTCCTCGCGATAACCTTGTATAGATAATTAAATATACCGTTGTAATGGGAATACGCAATATTTCCCACGGAGTTCTTTTATAAGGTTATACTTGAACAGATAAATATAAATTACAAAAAATGCTCTCTAAGGTATCAAATCCGAAAATTATTTATAGTCTTAGCTTTTTAAAATATTAAGGGGCTACCCAGAAAATTTCGGTAAATTTCATCATTTTTAAAATGATATAAAATTATTCCACTTGGTGCAAACCACGTACAAAATATTTTCTCAAACATGCAATGAAATGTCGTCATTACGTGCGGCTTACAGGCATTACAGGCTTCAAAGTATCCCGTTTGGGCGGAACAACCTTAGAGAACTGTAAAGGAATTTCATACAAAATTAAACGCCTAAGCCGGAAGTATTTTTTTTATTTTAATGTACACATGGCGTCTTTGTCATGAACAGGCTAAACAACTGAATTCGATTTTTTTATTTATTTCTAGTGGCTGAATGGTTATCCGACCAAAAATATCCGCGATAATGTCTATTACACACTGCTATTAAGTAAAGAAATCTGTATGGTTCATATAAAGATGAATAAATTTAAAATATTGTCTATACGTAAGTCACCGGAGACCATAGCCAATATTTAAAATCCTCTGCATTAAAATTATTTATTATAGAAATTCAGATTCTTATTATAAAGGTTATGTATAACGGCCTTAATAGCGTCTACTCGAACACTACACACGCGAAATACGGACGACTTCCGAAAAAAAAAACATTATGGAGGGATTGAATAGGAACATTTCAAAAACTTTTGTCGTGTAGTTGTTTGAGTGGTGGATTTTTTTATTTCATTGCATATGTTTGAGAAAAGCACTATACATGCCTCTGGCCGTGAAAAGTGCTTGCCGGCTACGTATCACTATCCGGCCTCCCTACGGTCGGCCGTCTATACGTACTATCCCGGCAAGCTTTTCTTTCCCGGCGTCTGCAGTAATCTACTATATATTGTGGCTTCAAATAGATATGGTTGCCTTCAAGTATTTAGTGTATATTTTTGACAACTAGAATGTTATCATGCTTAATAAATGAAGAGAAAAGAAAAGATTCGTAAAGTCCTTTTTCGTATAGGCTCCCTTGCCAAGCGACACTTAGATATGGGACTAAAAGCAATAAGTGAGTAATGATGTTCACTTTAAAATTGTCAACTAGCTTATAAATAGGTTCTAAGTGTTTTAGCAAAGGTGCAAACACTGTTTTTTTGTCGTAAAAATAACAAATTTTGATAGCGTTTATATCTTGGTTGCGGTGACTCGTGATGATAAACTGGAACAGTATATTGGTAACAACGGTGGTTGTCAACACGATGAGACATATATAACTCAGAAAAGTGAACAGCTACGGATCGAAGGTCATTCGCGTATGGGAGCCCCAATGTTTTATACTCAATATTTTTAAAATGCTATTGTAATATATATTATTTAATATTAATTTAGACAAAAACCACTAAAACCAGAGAGAATTAATACAGCTCAAACACACTCACTCAGATTAGAAAAGCGAAAAAATATGTTCAGTCGAATTAAGGGTTAAAATAAAAATATTAATCGTAACATAAATATTTACAAAACAAAGAAAGAACAAAAACTTACAAAGAAAAAATATGGTTGGCGTCAAACTTTGGCATAGAACTGGCAGCGGCATCACTCGTGGCGGTACCCCCTTAAGAAGCAATATTCATAATTTTAAAGCGACGGCTAGACTTACAATAAATATTGTTATCTACTGATATTTATGAAACATCACAACACAACAAAACGGGGCTTAATCTCGTATAAATATGATTTATTTAATTACTTTTCGTTGGTAATTCTTCGACGTTTCGGACGTCGCGTTACGTCCATGGTTTCGAAGATGTCATGATCTAGTAATTTATTTTTCTACTCGACGACTTTAAACCAATCATAAGAACTTCATAGACTAAACTTGAATAGCATACTTTTCAAAGTCGGATACTCTATGGCACTTCCAACTGAACTGAAATATTCATAAGCCAACACTTTATTTCATAAGCCAACACTTTGAATGCACTATAATGATTTCAAAAATAGAACTTTGGTTGCGAATAATTAAATTTCTAAGGAGACTCGTTTTAATGCAAATATATAAAAAAATCTCTCCTTTTAAGAAAGTAAAATTTTCATGGGTTTTCCATCCCTAGGGTGGAAAGTATTTTATTGTTACGATTAGTAGCCACAGAGTCGAAGATAATTGTACGATTAGTAGCCACAGAGTCCAGGATAATTGAGGTACTGGTAATGGTGATGATGATGATGAGGATGATGATGATGATGATGATGATGATGATGATGATGATGATGATGATGATGATGATGATGATGATGATGATGATGAGGATGATGATGATGATGATGATGATGATGATGATACCTACTTGTAGAAAAAGTATTGTATACAATAGTTATATAATTAGCTTTTTAAGTCTCGTACCTTACTTAGGCCACTCAGCAAGCTTTGTGGCCTAAACGCGGTACTCGACTGAAAAAGCATACATTATATAACGATTGCATAAAATACTATTATTTAATCGTATGGCACAAGGTTTTATTTAAGACGGATACACAATTTACAGGTTGCACAGTGTAGTGTATTCGATTTCCGTTTAGCTGCGAGGCTCTGGTGTAGTGATTGAGCAGTGCTGTGGCCAGAATTGATTACTCTTTAGCACCACCCAGAGGATCTAGTCATGAATGAAGATGTCATGATGAGGTCATGGTCTAGTGACGACCGTAGCGTTCAACTTAATAATAAACATCAAGCGCGGGTAGATCGAAAAACTCGCGCGACTAGAATACATTGATTCGCCGCTCCAGTTCCTTCCAGACCATGGAAGTAACGCGAAGTCCGAAACGTGGAAGAATTACCAACGAAAGGTAATTAAATAAATCATATTTATACGCGATTAAGCCCCGTTGTGTTGGGATAATGAGTGAAGATCGTGTAAGTTTAAATAAATATCTTGATATTTATTGATCGTCTAGTCTATTGTATTGATAGATGACAATATTTATCATGGAAATCTAGATTTCTGAATTCCGTAATGGCAGCTTCTGATAAATATTGTCATCCGTCAATACACTAGCTAGACAAGGCGTCGGCAAACCGCGGCTCGCGAGCCGCATGCGACTCTTTAAAGGGTCACTTGTGGCTCTTCAAGTTACCCTTAAAAAAAAATCCTATTCAAATTTGGTATACGGTGAACCTGAAACAGAAAACTGCGGCTCTTTGAGCTTCCGAAAAATCGATATTTTTCCGGCATCTGGCTCCACGTCAAAACAGTTTGCCGACCCCTGAGCTAGACGATCAAACAATCACGGTATTTCATAAATATGCATAGATCATGGGATTTATTTAATACATTCTTAGAGCATTTAACGACAGGTGATGCCATACAAATACATTCCCCTCTGCCAAAGTAACCGCGAAATCTTCGGTTACTTTATACGGTAAATTGTCAGTGTGTAAGTGTTTTTACGTTTGAAGGTGATTCCTTTTAATTGTATGCGTTTGTACAAATAGGAATGTTGTCGTAGTGTGCTGTACGCGTTTATCTCACCCCCCGCTAAAAATGCATGAATAATTTGTTCAATATTGATACGACTTGTCACCTTCATTAGTTAAATGCTTTCTAGTGTGACCAATAGCGCTGTACCGCGCCTTAGGTACGCGAGCGGCCGGGGGGGCAGACGACGGCCTGCCCCCCCTCTCGCATAATTAAGGCGCAGTACAGCGGTATTGGTCACACTATAAGACTACACAGACATGTTAGTCTCCATATCCATTACACGACTGTTTACGAAACAAATTATAGTATTGACGTGATCAATATTGAACGTGTATAGCTTGCCTACTTCGTTCGTGACACTCATGGTCTGCGGGCGACGGGGGGAAAGACAGCGGGAGCGAGTATGAAGTTTGCGTTCGGCAGATTCATACCCGCCCCCGCTGTCTTTCTCCCCGTCGCCCGCAGACCATGGGAGTGTCAGGAACAAAGTAGGCAAGCTATAGTCCACCTCGTGTAATGCGTGTATGGAATGAAATCCAACAGTTTTATTATACTGATGAATCACAATATACTGTATGCCTAGCTTTCGCCTAAGAGTCGCAAAGAAACTCAACGCACAACAAACTTTATCTACCCACATATCATTTGTGCTCTGAAATGCGTTCAGAAACCGTAGGAAATGACCAGCATTATTACAACCAATTTTACTATGAGAACTTTCTTGTCTGTGGTAGTAGGTAAAATCTGTACTGTAATTACAGTATCGATTTTTGTAACGAGATTAAATTTGGAACAGCTGTCAAAACTCAGGTAGATCTCTATTCTAGTATCCATAGATATTAAAACAGTTATCGATACAAAACGTCAATTCAGTATGTTTTTTAATATAAACCGCACGACATCTCATCTCGAGTGATATGAGAATAAGGACTTCATTCGTTTGTCTATGATTTAAAAAAAAAACATTAGTTTTGACGGAGGATCGAATTGCCGCCAGTAATGTTGTCATTTGTTTGTTGGTTTTTTGCTGTTACGAAAGTAGAATTGTGAAAAGGTGTTTGTAATTTACATTTAAGTTGAAAATATGAGTAGAAGTGACTCCGAGAACTATATGAACACTCCGCCGGATATCGTAAATGCAGCCACGATTGCAACAAATAAGTTGTTGTCAGAAAAATCGATAGCCAAATTTAGTACTAGTAAAAAAGTACAAGGATTTTTTAGATTGGAGAATGAACAAACACGCGACTTTATGTGAATAAATAATTTGTTTCCTTCTGTATTTGTTCAAGTTTATTTTTTTTGCATTATTTTAATATCTATGGTCTATTGATATTTTACAAGTAGCACTAGTAACAATGCAGGTCATTTCCCTATGGCTGTTTTATGAACCCATCTTCTTAAGAGTACTTATGATTATGATATGCGTGTAGATAAAGTAGTTTATGCATCTGTACATAATTAGGCCTTAAAACACTCGTGTGATCCTATTATGAAACTCGCTAACGCTCGTTCGTATTTTAAGGCCTCTCATTATGTAGCAGTTGCATAAACTATTATAACAAAAGCATTTGTTGTCTTAAAACATACGAAGAGCATCATACAATGTTTATTGCTCGTTTGATCCTTATTTTATAACTAAAAGGTGCCGCAACTTCGTTCACGGAGGAGAAAAAAAGCTATAATCCTCTTTTACGCTTCTGCATAGTGGGGTAAAAAGTATCACATAATCATCTGTGCATACCCAGCTACCCATGTACTTACTTATTTTGTTAAGCTGATTTGGCGTAATGATGACTTTGTTTTTTGACGAGTTGACTCAAACGCATCCTTTTTTGCGCTGGCAATTCCGTCGTGCTGTCAGTTTTGTTTTTTCCTTGTTGGATTTTCGTCGAACAGACACCATTAATTACCATTATTTTTGAATCGTGTATAATCTCTTAGATAGAGAAAGTCATCTTGTTTTTCTTCGTTGGGAGCTGAAGGAACACTACATTTCTCCTAGAGGTGAGCATATTTGTGTCAGTGCATCTGGAAAGGTACCTAGTCACGACATCTAGTTACCGAGTTACATGAGTTCTTGTGGAAGCTGGTGAAAAAGTGCCAAAATGGGTTTGTCTTATAATTGGGTTATTTTACATCCTAAGGAACACGTGTGTGCAAGAATATCAGTAAAATTATGTTTTTGTAGTATATTTCTCCGACTATAAAGTTTAGTAGTCAGGGTACCTTGTCACGCCATGTCTTAAAGCCTTTAAATTTTGAATAATTTTGTCAATATTTCCATCGCGGGTACTCAACTACCTCTTTCTAAGATAAGGTATAGGATCGGTCTACAGCAAAATATTTTTTTGAATAAAAAAAAATACTTATTGTTTTTTATAAGAAAACATTCAACTTGCATGACTCTTGTACGAAATAACTATTTATTTTAATTTAATACGTTTGCCATTACTTACCTATTACACTTATTACATTACTTATATAGGTATCGCGGAGAGATTGATTTCTGACTTTCAAGTAGATAATTTAATTTCATAATCATAACAGGTATAACAACTCAATGAAAAATAATCAATAAAAAAATATTGGTAATTGAAAATTAGGTAACGGTAAATTATATACTAATTATTTTAAGGAAGATTTAAATAAATTAGGTTTGGTGGAATTCTCTGAGAATTTGCGCTATATTAAAAAAATCCAATAATTCTATTATTACAGACCTCGACATTACATTTACTATTTTATTTTGTTTTGTACTAAAACAAAGTATTTTGAAACATTCCCGGAATATTTCACCAAGCCTATTTCATCGATATCGATACAGAATTGCACCTTCACTATAGTGTATCGTGCTGAGGATAGATTTAGGGAAAATACCGATTAGGTATATTTCTCCAACTAAAACCATACCAAGGTCGCGTCATGAGTTGTTTCTATATTAATAATAATCAATTTGTTGATCTCGAATTTAGTCAATGAAAAATTGAGCTGTGATTTTAGTTGTTTGACGTATATAATTAGTATTATAATATTGATTGAAAGACTGATAAATAATAAATTAGGTGCAGTTATGTACACAATTGAGTTATTTTTTCTAGTTACTCCAGTTATGTAAGATAATGACCATACACCGGTTTGGCGGGGGCAAATCTGTACTGACGTTTAATAATGCGAGGACACATTATTTATTAGTTGATATCGTTAAAAAATGATGTACAACCGTTGGGTAATTTCAAGAATTTGAATGAAGAAGAAAACTACATACACAAAGATAAACTTTTTGCGTAATAAACTTTTTTAATATTTAATATAATTTTCATAATATACAATCAAAATTTTCTCCACATTTTCAGCGTTTAATCTTCGTCGCCTGGGTGACAATATCCATTTTAGCCAACTAAATGACCTTTCTAGGTCAACTGTAGTAATTGGAGCAAATTCAAACAATTTATAGTATTGATGAATTTCCGCTATATGACTCAGTTCTATTTCTTTTCCGGATACCAAATCATTTCATGTTTGAAGTTTTTTGTGAATAATTTTGCCCTGAGGATTCAAACGTAATCTTGATATATGTACTTTTAACTTATGGACAATATTCAAACTGGCTTCTAGACTTAAATTTTGTGTTTGTAATTTTTCAATGGTACTTGGTATGATGGATAGATTGTTGGCTATCCATTTTAAATCGTTGAGAATGTTTATATCATTCATTGCCCGTTTTGCTTTTAATATACACGTTGATTCTTTGTTATTAAATGTTCGTACGACTTGCTTGATGGTTGGTAAATATTTATGATAGTAAATAGCCGCTTTCATCCATGTTCCCCATCGTATTATCGTCAGCTGTGGTGGCAAAGGAACGTTCGGTAACATTTGGTGAAATATTTTTATTCTTTTAGGTGATTTCAGAAATAACTTTTTTATATAAGCAATTATATTATTTACAGCAGGAAACAATAATCGCACTTGTTCAGCCACCCTATTTACTCCATGTGCCAAACATGTGACGTGTGCTAAATTCGGAAAAACCTTTTTCAAATTCTTACCAGCTTTCAGCATGTAGGCTACGCCATCCGCAAGAAGCAACAAACTTTATCATGTTTGTTGTGGTTCATTCCCCACAACGTCTCTAGGGCATTTTGAATACGATTTGTTATACTAACATTATTTACTTCCTCTAGACAAACGCTAGATATTATGTGTCCTATTTCATTTCCTAATAGTGCTCCAACTATTACATTCCCAATCTGACGCCCATTGGCATCTGTACTTTCGTCTACACTCACATAAATTCTAGAATTTCCTAGTTTAGTCTTAATCTGTTTCATCGTCTCCTTATAAGCGATGTCTAAGGTCGTTTTTCTCAAAACTGATTCGTTGGGAAGATATGTTTCTGAACCATATTTCCCAAATATGCAATCAGATATAAAATTGATGAAAATGGGATTTCCCACCTGGGTCCATGGTATGTTGCAAGCTAAAATAAATTTTAGAAAATCCAGGTTAAATACGTTTTGGTTTTTAGCGACGCTGTTATGCCTTTGGCTTCTTATATGCCTTTGTACGGAAAACTTTTTCGTGATATATGAATTTTACATTTCTTGCAAAAGTAAGTCGTACCTTTATCATCTATATCTGAATGGTCAGGTTTCCATGAAGATGAATGATGTTTTTTCTTGCGAGGCATTTTTAGCCGCCTTAAGAAACAAAAAGGTAGTTTTAATTGATCGGAATGCAAAATAATATTGTAGTACTGGATGAATTATTCAACGATTCAATAGTTGTCAAAAGTGACTCGACACAGTCAATTTCAGATATCGGTTGTTTATAGTTGCGATAAGTATAAATGAAAGAGGTTTGCACATAGTTAAACGTATTCAAACTTAGCCATTAGTTTAGTTATGATAATGATGATTAAAAATTTATATTTATCGATGTCGATAAACTTAGTCGATTTTTAATTAATCACTAGCACTGGTACATTTTTGCCCCCGCGAAACCGGTGTCTGATAATGACTTAGCGTGACAAGGTACCCAGTTTAGTAAAATGCTAAACTTGATGTCTTACACGACTAAAACAGAAGTTTTTATAAAAAAGAATACATTGATTTCCGCTATAATTATCCTAAATAACATTTTGTTACAGATATTTCTTGAATTATAGGTACTAAAATAGTGATCTTCGAGTTTAAGTTACTAAAGTTTAGTAAATGTCGTGACAAGGTACCCTAGTTACGTTTCCATACAAAAGTTTCGACCGAGTCACTAAACTTTATTGTTAAAAAAAACTGCTTTAACACCATTTCTATTATACCATTGTGGTACACCACGCTAAATACCATTTGATCTTGTAATATAGCATGAATATACAAATTATGTTGTTGGTTTTTAATATTATAAGTGCTCTTTTTTGTAATTGTTAAAAATGCGGTAATTATTAAATTTCTTTATGATTATGGAGTTTTCTTTCATTCAATTGTCCCAAAATGCCATAGAATATGTAACTATGATCAGAAACTAACAGTTTTAATCTAGTTATTTTATGAATTGGGTATAATTAACACTTTCGTGTTTCTTCCACCCTGGCATGTTCAACCTAAGAAATCAGAATAATTAACATGTATTTTTAGACAATTCACCTTTATTATAATTCTTTAACATTCGAAGATTATGATTATACCCTTCACTATGTAACTTCGAAGTAGAAGTGTGTTTTTTGCCACTATAAACTTTAAATGCAATTTTCTCAACTTGTGCATTTCGGAAGTCGAAAATTCAAAAATTTATATAAAAATAGTGGTTCCACCTACAGTCATTATTCTTTTTTGTATTGATAGCAAATTTAATCTACTTTTTGGAACTATGCATAACTCAATACCTGAAACAAGGTACCTTTCCAGATGCACTGACACATTTTGTGTAAATTCTCGCCAATTAATACTTTTAATAGATTGCTCATGGCGATCGAACTTTCGCTAGGATTTCATTGCGAAGGTTTTGTTTTAGTTATTGGTTTTGCGGCCTTCGCGATGCAGCGGAGGACCGCCGGAATTATGTCGCACGGGTGTAAGTACAAACTTTCCCGATCTTAGGTTAATTCCTCGTAAGTCTTTCGAGACGATTTTCTTATAAATGTTTTTGTTTCTCCAGGTCCACCTAAGGGTGCCCGTTCGATATGCCCATCGTGACTGCGTTCGATGTACTCATCGCCACGGCGATTGGTTTGGGGTCATGCCTGAGGGGTGACGATGGCTGGGCACGAAGTGTCATGTTCGGGGACGTATAGCCTTTTTCTTTTCTATTTCCACCGAGTTTTTCCACTCGTCTATTGTCTTACATGACACCATCATGTAGATGAGCATAGTCCTCATCTTATAGCCTCTTTCTTTTCCATTTCCATTCGAGTTTCCACTCGCTTATTATTTCGGAGGCCATGCCACACGGTATAAGTGCATTTCCCACATAGTTAACTTTTTACTTTTTCCCAATCTCTTTTTCCATATATGAGTTAGGGTAAACATAATACCCATTAATTTCTCTTGGGGCGTCGCCGGCGGGGTAGGCCTCTGCGGGCAAGCACGTGGTCATACGGGTTCTTCGGGACAGTGTAGCTGTAACCAGATTGGCTGCTGCACCTCGGAGAAGGGTTCTGGAAGGCTCTAGCTTTTACGGAGAGGTTTGCTTCGAGTGTAAACCTCCTAAGAAGGTCGGTGACATATTTCTTATTTAAATATTGAAGAGTGCCTCAGATCAAAAAGTTAGTATTTAAACTTAGCTTGGATAGCCTAAGGAATATCTTAAATTTGGTTGTAATTAAGATAGTATATAACAACAGTAAATTAGAATATAAAGGTATGTTGTATTGAGTATTTTTCTGGTTTTATTTTTCTAAGGAATCCTGTGATCAGTCCCCTCTGGCTTGAGATTAAAGGTAGATCTCTACGACTTATTTTTAGCTATCTGGCTTTTCTTTAAGGTGTGCTGCCTGGCGCCCGAAACCTTTTTGGTTAATGATTAAATTTATATTTGTTATTGGCAGTAACCTTACCCTCACAGTGGCTCCCTCTGTTGCCCGGTGAATTACTTTGAGCTTAGAAAACCTTCTATACCATTTGTCGCTATAAGCGGAACCCTATGAAATATATTACACTTTGTCGCTTTAAGACACACTGTATAAAATATACATTACACATGGAAAGCCGACAATGGCGGTGTGAAATTGGTTTACATAGAGCCTTACTAAATCATATATAATACATTGTTTAATAAGCAATAAAGCGAATGCTACATAATACTGCTTGTGCTTATAAAATATATATATATTTGAAAAGCAAATTAAGCACCATAAGGAGAATAAACTGAATTCCAAAAGAATTCTAAGAGATATGTTTTGTCCCAGACGATTTAAACTTATACATAGTTATTATAAGAAATTGTGTAACATTTATATAGGTACCTGGGCCCCGTTTTATAAACGCTTGTAACTTGTATTCCAAGTGGAAGTCTCTTTTTAGGGTTCTGTAGCCAAAATGGCAAAACCGGAACCCTTATTTCGTCATGTCCGTCCGACCGTCAGTCTGTCAAAACTCAAAAACTACGTTATGTACCATCAGCCACCCACTTAAGTAACTATCTGCCATCTGTAGACCTTATTGACATAAGGCCTACAGAATGCCACTTAGGTGTGATTCTGTTTGTATATTGATAAAATTTGGAGTGTAGGTGTCTTGTATCAGCGGCTACTTAGTTTGATAGTTTCATAACAAAAAGTATATCTCCATGTAACCAAAAGAAGAAAATATAAAATTCTGCAAATATCAATGAGTGACACATATTTCGAAAGTTAATTTAAAAACATTTTGAGGATGAAAAACGGTTTTTTTATTTTTTATTTGTGAATGTTTTCGAAAATAATCGCTCCGCAAGTAGCATAAATTGTATCCACACGCCCTCTATTATTAAACAGTATGTCCAAATATATGAAAAAAATTACAAAGATAAAGCTTAATAAATACTTCCAACGAAAATTGTTCAAAGCTATGTAGAACCTATACATAAATAATAAATTAATTAAAAATGCATGCGTGAATTCAAAGCATTGGTTACTGACAACTTAGCGACGATTTATGAAATCAAGCCTTTGGGCCCAGTGTCCACTGTATCAAAACGTCCACCGTATAAGAAAGTCCACTGTGTCAGAGTGTCCACTGTGTCAGATCGTCCACTGTGTCAGATCATCCACTGTACCAGACTATCCACTGTGTCAGATCGTCCACTGTATCAGATTGTCCACTGTGTCAGGATGCCCACTTTATCGGAATGCTCACCTTACTAGAACGACTACTCTAGTATAACGTCAACTGTACCAGACCGACCACTGTATAACAATGTCAAATATATCAGAACGCCACCAGTAACACATTGCTCTTGTATCAAAATACCCATTATACCAGATCGTCCACTGCATCAGAAAGCCCACTATATCAAAATACTTACTTAATCAAAATGTCCACTTTTGGTAAGGTGAGCTTTTTCAAAAAGGTATACATTTTATAGAGTTGACGTATCGATTCAGTCGACCATTTGATGGAATGACCTATGTGGTACAGTAGACATTTTGACATAGTAGACCTTTATATAAGATGAACTTTTTCGAAGAGTGTGCCTTTTCGCGGGGTTGACGTATAAATTCGACCAATTGATGAAATGGACTACTTAAAAAAGTGGGCGATTTGGTACGGTGGGTGAAAAAGTTAAGAAGACATTATGGTAAAGTGATCATTTTAAAGCGGACGATCTGACACAGTGGACACTCTAGCACAGTGGACGACCTGACACAGTGGAAGATCTGACACAGTGGACACTTTGACACAGTGGACCTTTTGATACAGTGGACACTGTGGACCCAAAGGAAATCAAGATGTCTATGCAAAAAATCAGAAATATCACTGACAGTTCGGAATTTAGATGAAAACTTAATGATTACGAGGAGCGAAACTATAGTGTCGATGACTGACGTATCACGTCAAGTTACATACAGATTGTTTTTGTTTGATTATAGATACTTAACCATACAACAATATATTGACCTCTTTATTTTACTTATATAGTATATACCATTTTTTTTCTTGAACTTAGTCGGGTAAAAAGTATCCTATAACCATCTGGAGATACCCAGCTACCCGTGTGGCAAAAATAGTTGAAATCGGTTTAGCCGATTTTGCGCAATGAAGCCACAACGACACATACAAACATACAAAAAGTCCAAAAAAATATTTGTCGTTTTGGTGAACTCCAAATAGTCCGTAACAACCATTTTTTTTCAATATTTTGAAATAATAGTGAATAATAGTATAGATTATAATGTTTCAACTTCCGTGAGTCTCGGGCCATTGGGCACGGTCATTTGGAAGGCATGACTAGGGCCGAAGCCAACACTAGAGGCCCTTTTGAGACATTTAATTTAATTTGCGAGGGGTCACCAGTGGGGACTTATCCATTACCTTCTATACTATTTATTATAAAGTTGTAAAAATTAAATTTCTGTACATTGGAAGATATTTTCAAAAAAATGATTGTTATGGACTATTTGGAAGCCATTAAACCAAAAATATTTTTTTGGATTTTATGTATGTTTGTACGCACAGAACAGTAGAAGCCTAAAGTAGGCGTGGCATGTGTGCCATCGATAGGCACTGCAGTGCTCAACCGCGCTCAGTTCGCCGCCGCCGCTTATGCATAACAGACGCACAACCCATTTTCAAAAAGTTTGAAAAACACGGGCAAATATGCCGTATTGCTCCATTCTGGTGGACAAAAATACTAGCCGGACAAAAAATCTCAATTGTGGCATTTCCTATAATCGGTAATTGTTATTTAATTAAAATTTAATTTTTATGTCAATTTTCCTTTCGGTCCTCATTTTTTGGCATTGTACAATACAAGAATCAATCTTATGTAAGTGTAATAAGATCGAATTTTATCTGTGATAATAGTTAACAAACATTCTAGAAGATTGCATTAGTTTCGCGCTACTCATTTAGTGCGAGGGTGTAATCTTAATTTATAATGTATCGATATCAATAATGCGAATTTTACGATAGTTTTACAACACAAATGCGGAATAACTTGGGTAGAGTATATCTAGAACTTTTCTGATCGTACACAAGCAGAAATGTGTACACTGTACACTCATTTACCCGCACAATAAAGTTTTTTCTCACAGGGGTCCGGGACCCTATTACTAAAACTTCGCTGTCCGTCCGTCCGTCCGTCGGTCATGATGATGATGTATTTTTATTGCCGCTATACCAACAAAATAATAAAAACATAATAAAATAAATATTTAAGTAGGGCTCCCATTAAAAAAACGTCATTTTTTGCCGTTATTTTTAGATAATGGTACGGAACCCTTTGTGCACAAGTTTGACTCTTACTTGGCTGCTTTTTGTTTATTTATACCACCCAAGTAGGCTTCCAACCTGATTTTAAGTGATTATCGACGTCTTAGAACACCCGCAACACAAGAAGCAGCACGCTGACATACTTTTATGCGTGTTTTCATTCTCTTACGTATACATTTTTATGAACAGTCAGCTGCAGAGAACGGTAATATGCAGGGAGGGTCCAGTTTCAGTGCAGCTGACCGTACAATAAAATTAACATTATTGTCGTTATACATTATAACTGTACTGGTAGAGAATGCCTTATGGCATTACGTTCGCCTTCTATACAATAAGTTTTCTTTTGTGCAATAAAGATAAATAAATAACTAAAGTTAAAGTTGAGAATTACAATCCTAATCTTACGTGTTGAAATTAGAGTAGTAAATTTTGACACCCCATAAATGTAAGTCATGCAAATACTTTTGGAAATGTAGGTATGGTGTAAAACTAGGTTTAAATGTTTTGATTTTGAAAACCATGTTTAGAACAAGCGGTTCAAGATCCTCTTAATACACTATTTTGAAAAACCTTTGAATGCAGTTTTCATTTCTTAAAAAAAAAGAAATGTTTCCTTTTAGCGATATTTGCCGTCTCCATTATTTAAAGTGGTATTCCCTTCAGGTGGTATTAACAATTTCCACCCGGTATACAGTTTGTAAACTAACTAAAACCATCCCTTTAAGCCAGTTGATGGCCATGTCGAGTTAAGCGTCTTACCACATTTTTTGCTAGTGTGTGTCGAATATTTTTAATTTTCTCATTGTATAAAAAACATAAAAATCTTACCTTTTTAAAAGTCTTTTAAACCAAAAAGTAACGTCCTGTGATATTTAATGTTTACGTCGTGACAGACGAACGCAAGCCCACTATGAATACGTTAATACCTACTTGAAATTTCATTATTAGTATAATTTCTGTTTTCATGCTCGTTATACGCTCTTATTAGTCCATGGTAGCCAAATTATCATGTATACAGCATCAGTTCATGCTTATTTATTAAATGTCATTTCAATTTCACTAGTGTCACTTCAATGTAAAGTTTTATTTTTTAATTATTCCAACAAAAAAGTTTGGCTAGGAATGAAACGTCAAGATTAATTTTCAAAGAGACGTTTCTTTATTGCAATGAAATGAGGCTGTGGATTGTACAAGCTTTCAACAAAATCAAGCGACGTGCTTCGTCAAAGCCAAATTTGATGTGTAGCGTTCACGAAAACAGCCACCGTCACTTGGTCCAAGTAACAACTAACTCGTACGTGTGCCCAAGCCTTACTTTAACTGACATTGCATGTATTGAACTTGACGTTGTCTTGACATCCTGATGACAATGTTACAATTGTAAACAAAGAATACAGGATGTTAAAATCATGAATGATTTTTTTATTTTACTTTTTGTATTTTAATTATAAATTCTAAAAAGAGTTAGTATTTTAATAATTTATATACCACCACCTTATTTATCGCCAAGACATGTCCGGATTTATATAAATGGTTTTAGTAAGTTGACATACTGTACTTACCTGTATCTTACTTACACAACGCATTGTCCATATGCAGCCAGGCCAGTCTTATCGATATTGATGTTATAAAAAAGTATTGCACACGACGCTAGATGGCTTTAAGTAATATCTCTTGCAATTAGTGTCTCTATTCGACGCCAAGTGGCGTTCTGCCCTAATAACCAAAAAAGCATATGTGTCATATAAAGTGTATGAAACATATGATAATTTTGCCTGGTAGGGCAGCGTTGGTCTCTCAGTCAAGTGATACTAATCGAATTCGATTAGTCGTAAGTCCTAAAACGTATGCTCGAATTCGGATATTATACCATAGGCATAAGGTTTAAATTATATTACCAACTCAAAGATTAATCTGTGTGTGTTATTGTGATAGTGTGCGTTTTGGCGACATCGGTTCTCTTATTAAACGGGTCGTACGCCGCTTCCCTTGTTTTTATTATTCCGTTTGTACGTGTAGTTGTGGCTTCATCACGCAAAATCGGCTAAACGGATTTCAACTATTTCTGGTACACGGGTAGCTGGGTATATCCAGATGGTTAAAGGATACTTTTTACCCGACTACGCTGTTAATATAATATATTGTTATTATTATTGAAACTTGAGTTGAGACGGCCAGTAACGTATAAAGACACAAGCTTTTGCCCGCGACTTCGTCCGCGTATAGCTCGAATTTCAAAAATGTTTAATGTGAAGCATGTTACCAAGATTTCAAGTTCCTAGCGTAAAAAAATATTTACTGTCCATACAAAGTTTCATCCCTTTTTTCGTCCCTAAAAGAGATGAAATTTGATATAGATAAAAGCCTACGTCCTATTCTGATATATAAGGTACATAACTGGAAAGTTTAATAAAAATTCGTCCAGTACTTTTTGAGATTAAGTGGAACCTATACATACTTTCACGTTTATAATATAGACAGGAAGATGGGATAATTACTGTCTTTGTCACTAGAAAGAAGATTGTTGGAGACAACAACCAATTTCTGTTATATATATTTTTTATTTGTAAATTGTGAATATAACAGGACAATGGTGTCCCGGATCTTTAGGAGTGCGCGGAGCCGAAGCCAACGCGCAGAGGCCCTTTCGACAGTTGAATGAAATGTAAGGGGTACACCGCGCGGGTGCTGTTCCTGCCCGTGTCATGGGACGCGCACAGAGACAGCACTCGCTAGATGCAAGAACTATTGGAGAGGGATGAGATATAAATATGCTGAGTTATGGGATTGAAATGATGAAGTACTAGCTTCTGCCCGCGACTTCGTCCGCCTTAAATTCGTTTATCGCGGATAAGGGTATTTTTCCGGGATAAAAAGTAGCCTATGTCCTTCCCGGGGACCCAAACTATCTCCATACCAAATTTCATCCAAATCGGTTCAGCGGTTTAAGCGTGAAGAGGTAACAGACAGACAGACAGACAGACACACTTTCGCATTTATAATATTAGTATGGATAGTATTGATTATTGTCACGCTTGACCGAAGTTGCTATGGAGTCTGTGTAGTCGTATTTCCAGAAGTTTCCTTTTCTAATTGTAAAACATGTATTGCAACGTTCTGTCAGCTAAATTTAACAGCAGAAGCAAATAATGTAAAGAAATATTTGAAAACAACAAAGCACATTAAACGAGGACAGAAAATGACACAACACGGATTGAACTAATTTTATGATAGCTTCAAAATATTTAAATATTTTCATTATATAAATACCAACCATGTTTATTAATAAACAGTAATATTTATATTACCATTACTGCATTAGTAAGAGTCATTGAGGTGTTGCAATCTTGTTAACCCCCGACGAAAACGAGGGGTATTACAAGTTTAACGTGTCTGTGTATCTGTCTGTGGCATCGTAGCGCCCATGCGGATGGACCGATTTGAGTGCGGTTTTATTTGTGTCATAGATAATTTTATCGCGAGTGTTCTTAGCTTTGTTTGATGAAAATTGGAGCACTCGTCTCCAAGATATTCAGCTTTTCGTGGAACGAGTGACCGGATCTCAGCCAATATTGAAGCTAGGAACTCCAAATTTTGTTGTTATGTTCATTTGTGTCGGTGGGTTATTTTAAAACAAACATCCTATATGCGATTTTGCGTCATAATGACGTCACCTGCACCATAGTTTCGCTCCTAGATAATAAATAACGCAACACATACAAGTTGTGGTTGAAAATATGTCAAAAGAACAGTGCCGGGTTCTACGTTCGACTGTATGTATCTTTTTATCAACTAAGGCTAAGCGGTTGTTTGTTTATTACGTAAGACAATTTTAACGTCTTTCTGAAACTCTCCTCCTTATAAGAAACAATAAGTCTTGGACGACCCCCCGTCTTTCCCTCGTGAAATCTTACGTAATATCAGTATGAACCAAAAATAGAAAGAAAAATTTGCAGAAATGTATAGGCTATTTATCCGTATTTGTCCTAAAAAAATACATTTAATGCCAATACCAGCTGTTTTCTCGCAAGGAAAAAAAATTTATGTATTAAATTGGCAACGTGGCACAAAAAATATTAAATTCCTGTCACTATTTACAAGAAAATAGGAGTATAAGTCTAAAGGTATACTTTTAGCTTAGAATGTTGTTCACTATTTAGGACTAGTAAGGATAAATATAAATGAACAGAATCTAGGTGTAGATATTTTCATAAACATATCTAAACATGCACTAATATCTTATACAAGGGATATATTAGTAACCCGTGATGCATGCACACATAGCTATTTGAAATTAAATATCTTGTTAAATATTTATACACACCCGTTGTTCGGTTCCAGATACACTCTGTCTGTCGCTCCGTGGATCACCTGAAAAATGTATATTACCAATTATATGGCGAAAAAGTTGTATAAATAGGCAATAAGCGTCGTAAAAACCAGATTTTTAATACATTAAGCTCAGTTGCAAGCCTAGTTAGTTTTAAAGGTTCATTAGTTTAATTACACTTTTGAATACGAGGGACGGACGGATACAACACGACCTAAGTACACTAAAGGTGCGTCCACGCTTGTATCATTTGCTCGTATCCGATCACCGTGTCGTAGCATGACTGCGTATCGCGCTGCTTGGACGCTTACTGTCGGCGCACCGATAATGCCGCACTCTTCCGATACAAGTCTGTGATACGCGTAGCAAATGGATTTCGAGTGATCGGATCGGCGCAACGTCCAAACGCGTGATCGTGACACGCGATCATACTACGCGACGATGATCTGATACGGGCAAATGATACAAATGTGGACGCACCTTAATGTGTCATTAAATAGAGAAATAAAATGTAGATGTTTTTTTGTGACTTTTTAAACTCATAATTATTTATTACTTTTTTACATCATACATTTAACTTTCTATTATTGTTTTCTAAAATACTTACAGAAACATGGTGTTCTATAGTAATCAGTCACAATCAATTATTTTACAACAACCAATTCAAGCATTCGAAAATACAGTTAATAAAAGTAACTATCACAATTTTTTGTACTTCATACTATTTTTAATGATACAAATACTAAAAAGGGGTACAGATATAATGTGTAATTTTTTCCATTAAGCTCAGTTGCAAGCCTAGTTAGTTTTAAAGGTTCATTAGTTTAATTACACTTGTGAATACGAGGGACGGACGGACACAACACGACCGGCAAATCCGGCAGTAAGCATCAGGTAATGAACTACAGACCCATTTCACTTTTACCTTCCATATCAAAAATATTAGAAAAAATCAAAAATTCTAGACTTATTAAATATCTTGAAGAACAAAATCTCCTATCCAAAAATCTGTATGGTTGTAGGTCCGGACTATCAACTGCCGACGCTGTACATGAACTAACTAATCACCTAGTCCAAGAACTTTTACTTTGACTTTCTTGACTTTGACTTTTAACACCGCATTTGGAATTCCACAAGGAAGCGTGCTCGCTTTAACACTATTTTTGATCTATATTAACGACCTTTGTGATCTAAAAATAGAAAATGGTAAAGTTATCTCGTACGCTGATGACACTGTATTACTTTTTTCCGCAAAGTCAGCGGCGGAGAAGATAAAACTCAATATGTTCGATCTTCCATGCGGAAGCCTACTGTAGACATAGCCTACCGCAACCTCTATGCCCACAACTGTAATGACATAACATCAGACAAATGCAGTTGCCCGGACATAGCGCGTACCAAGAAAATTAAATATCTCGGAATTATAATCGACGACACCCTCTCGTTTAAATTCCATGTCGAAGCACTCTGTAATAGAGTCCGTAAGTTAATTTTTGTTTTTAAAAAAGTGCGTTTTTTGCGGATGCGCAACTACTCAAGACAGTTTATTTTGCTCTCTGCCAATCACTAATAACATACTGCATAACCTCATGGGGAGGTTTGGCTAATAATACATCACTAAACTTAGAAAGAGCCCAAAGAGCAATCCTGAAGATCTATAACTATCGTCCTTTCCTCTACCCTACCAACCTCATATACAGTGAATGTAAAGTACTAACAGTTCGGCAATATTTATTTTCGGCACAGTTTTAAGACAGCATTGCGCAACACCTTACAATTCCGAATATAAAAACAAAAGGCGTAAAGATATTGTTTGCTCTTATAACATGCAAACAAAACACGCATTCTTTTCCAGATTTTTCATATTTCTAGGACCGCTTGTTTACAATAGATTAAATGCGAAATTAGACCTATTTCCACTTAGCTACGCTGAATGTAAGAATACGTTACATGATTCACTACAAAACATGACATACGAAGATACAGAGAATTTGCTCACTGTCGTGAAATAAATGTTTATTTTAGATTTTTTATTAATAGTTTTGGGTAAATCTTAGTATTTAAGTTACCATACGTTCTATTATAATATAGATGAATATTTATTTTATATAAAATAATGTAATATTAGACTTTCCTTTTGCCTGAAACACAGGGGGAATCCTAGTTCAGGATATATAAAAATCTGAATTTAATTGTGTATTATAGAATTTAGCCGTAACTCTCTGTATATTATGTTGGCTCAATAAATGTATTTGAATTTTGTGTTTGACCTATGTATACCAATGTGTCATTAAATAGAGAAATAAAACGTAGATGTTTTTGTGACTTTTTAAACACATAATTATTTCTTACTTTTTTACATCATACATTTAACTTTCTAATATTGTTTTCTAAAAATACTTACGGAAACATTGCCCTACAGAAATCAATCACAATAAATTATTTTACAACAAACAATAAATCAAACATTCGAAAATACACTTAAAAAAAGTAACTATCACATTTTTTTGTACTTCATACTATTTTTAATGATACAAATACTAAAAAGGGGTACAGATGCAATGCATAATTTTTTCCATCGTATTTTCACGGAAACGTACGACCGTGTCTTGCTATTTCAGTCGGTCACAGTACAAAAAGTACTGAGGTTGACTGAAGTGTCATGAAAAATACGAACGTTTCCGAGAAAATACGAACGAAGACAATTATGCACCACATCTGTGACGGTTTGACTGTGACGTCACTCTGTAGTTATAATACAAGCGAGTGACATCACAGTCAAACCTACAAACTTGATAATAACAGGGGCCTGTTCTACAAAAGCTAGTAACTTGTATTACAAGCGGAAATCTCTTTTTTAGAATTCTATAAAAAAAATATATTTAATTTTATCGCATGTCGTGACGCCTAGAGACCTATTAACATTGATCTGGAGAACCTGTACTCTGCGTGTACCAATTATAAATTAGTTATAACACAATTGTAAAAGTTTTATATACTCTATTTAGAATTTTATTCTAGACACATTCTAGATTTTTTTTACTGACCATCCTTTTGGGATTTATCTTATTAATTATTTTAATTTTTAAAATGATGATTTTATCAATAATGTTATACTTAAGTTAAATGATCTGATTAGGCTTTTCTGGGTTTTCCCTAATCCTTGCAACAAATGTTGGATCATATTGTATGTCTCCCAGCAAACACTTCTCTCATTGTAACTGACAATTCGAAAGTGCTTGTATCTAGACCTACTTGAATAAAAGACATTTTGATTTGATTGATTTGATTTGATATACATATTGTTGGTAAGATATTACCGCTTGTAAGACACGTTACAAGCTCTTGAGAAATGGGCCCCTGGAGAGGCCCGTTTCATAAACGCTTGTAACTTGTCGTTTCGACATTTCGAATTAAGAAGCTGATTTGAGCTGTCACGAAATAAAGTAATACAATTTTAATTCATATATACAGTAAAATACTTTTCTCCAACTTGCTCGGAAATGTTCCCATGAATGTAGTAAAAACATACCGCGAAGTACATCGTTATAATACGTTGATACGATGATCAATTAAAAAAAAAGTGGCATTACTTCCCACAGGACTGGGAAGTGTACATTATTGTGTACGTTTTTACTTTTAATTTCATCCAAGACTTTGAAAATTCACCATACAGCCAATACGAGGGCTGCTATTTATATATCCGGAAACCGGGATTACAATCTTCTTAAATAGCATATTTGACCGCCATGGTAAAATTTGAACTTTTTTAAGTATATAAGGTATATTTTTTCTTCCTTATTAACGCTCGTGTTTTGTTTTTGACGGGTTTTAAATGTCATCTCGCAGCAAGAATGGAACTCACTCGTGAAAATATTCGTGCTATGATTTATTATGATTTTCGGCGTGGTTTAACGCAACAACAGTGCATAGATCAACTAACTTCAACTTTTGGTGATGAAGCCCCATCTAAAACTACTGTGTATCACTGGTTTAGTGAGTTCAATCGTGGACGTAGTATGCTTACGGACGAAGTTAAGGCAGGTCGCCCGAAATCGGTCGTTGTACAACAAAATATCGAGGCTGTGCGAAAACTTATAATGGACGACCGACATGTTACGTACCGCGAGATAGAGGCGACTCTGGGTATTTCTATGACCAGCATTAATAGCATATTACATAATTATTTGGCTGTAAAAAAAATTTGTTCGCGTTGGATACCCCACAACTTAACAAATGAGCAAAAACATGCTCGCGTCGAATGGTGCAATAAAATGTTAAAAAAATATAACCGTGGTGACTCAAAAGCCGTTTATAACATCTATACAGGTGACGAATCCTGGATCTATGCATACGATCCCGAAACGAAGCAACAATCAACGGTATGGGTGTTTCAAAATGAGCCGAACCCTACGAAAGTTACTCGTGCAAAAAGTACATTGAAACAAATGGTGGCCTGCTTCTTCGGTATTAATGGCCATGTAGCTACAGTGCCACTAGAAAACCGTAGAACGGTTAATTCAGAGTGGTACACGACCATTTGCTTACCGGAAGTATTTGAACAAATTCGTAAAACTAACCAGCGACGAAGAATCATTCTTCATCATGACAATGCCAGCTGTCATACGTCACGCGAAACAACTCTATTTTTGGAGGGTCAAAATGTGGAATTAACGGGTCATCCGCCGTACAGCCCTGACTTGGCACCCAACGATTTTTATTTATTTCCAAATATAAAGAATAAATTACGCGGTCAACGATTTTCGACCGCTGAAGATGCTGTCGACGCATTCAAACAACACGTTATGGAGGTACCTATGGCGGAGTGGCAGAAGTGCTTTAAAAATTGGTTCACGCGAATGCAAAAGTGCATAGATCATCAAGGGGAATACTTTGAAAAACAATAAAACTATTTTCAGCCGTGTACGTTTGTTTGTTTTTTTGTTTCCGGATATATAAGTAGCAACCCTCGTAGTAACGTACAAAAACCGAAATTAAAAAAAAAACTTTTGTTTTCTGCGTTTAGTTAATACATGGTTAATGCCAATAATAATAGAAAAAAAAACAATAATTATTGTGTCCAAATCATAAAACACTTTTAGTCTTAATGATCTTCTGGGACTGATAAATATTTTCTAGCAAAGGTATGTTTTTTTAAATGTTGTGCGTTTAGGAATTGTCGATTCAACTAAAAGTAATAATGTATATATTTATTTTAACTATTGGTATGGGTTTTCTTTTTATTTATTCACATTACTATATTTCATGTGGAACCAAATATACAATTCGGACCCAAAACTTTTAACTTTAATATCCTTAAAAAAATTAAGGCAAAACGTGAATTTCATTTTGTCAAAGATTGTCTGTCGTGTTATTTATACAAAAATAAGCTACATAAACATGTGTCGAATTTCCTCGCATATTTGGAGATAAGCAGTGTACATGCCTTGGCAGGAATGTCATTTCGTGGATTCGTATCTATTGAAGGACCGTACTCATCCACGAAATGACTTTTCCCGCCCTCTGCAGTAATATACTATTAACTAATCAACATCTAATTATTGTTTTATAAGTATTACAATACATAAATGACATTTTAAACATACATAAATCTTTGGCTTATTGACGTCATAGTTAGTTCAGTCCCACCGTAGCAACTGTAACATTATTTTGTGTGTATTGTTTTATCAAAAGAAATGATGACTGGGTATGAAAATCAAAATTCTAATAAGCCCGTCAGTTAGATAATACAAAAATATTAGATACGTATTTTTTGCTTTTTCTTTTTCAAAATAATAAAAAAATACTCAGGTGAATCGCATTAAAGTTTAGGAGTGGGGGCTCGTGGCGTCACTCCTAAGTTAAATTTGTACTTAGGATTGACGTCACGCGACATTTTGACTTAATGTGTCTCCTTTATTTTTTGATTAAGTTAAGAAAGAAAAAATACGTGTCCAATATTTTTTATTAATCTACAAGACAGTCTAATTTTTAAAATTTAGTCATCATCCCTGTTACTACAAAGTGCCCGAAATTTCGTAAGCGGAGGACAAAAAGTCATAACCCCATTGTTTTCTTCAGCGTAGTCGGATAAAAGTATCCTATAACCATCTGTGAATACCTAGCTACCCGTGTACCAATAGCAGATTGTTTCACAAGGGGCTAAAATAAGCCATTATGACACGAAGTGATTATGGACGAGTTCACGAAGTGAGCGAGGACAAATATTTCTGAGTGTCATAATGGCTTTGAACCACGTGCTCAACACTCTGCTTTCCACTTCGACTGAGAGAAAACAAAAGACTGAACATAAAATTTGGATATTTCATGAAAAAATTAGAGTACAGTTTGAGCAATTCGATCAGAAATTTTGGCAAATCTGATCAGGTTGGTTTGTTTGTTTTTAATTATTCGTAAGTAGTTGGCCGCAAGATTTTTTTTCAACAGTTTCATAGAAATTTGTATGGGATTATATGGCTTTCTTACAAACCCTAGGGGCTAGATGTACTATTTTAGTCTCGCTTCGCGAAGCTGATATGACGTACTTTTTGAGCGGGAGAAGTGAAAACATAGTTGAAATCCGTGTAGCCGTTATGGTGTGATGAAACTACGACACAAATATATATACAAAAAATAACCACAGAATTTAAAAAAAAATACTTTGGATTTTTTGTATGTTTTTATGCGTCGTTGTGGCTTCATCGGGCCAAATCGGCTGAACGGATTTCAACTATTTTTGGTACACGGGTAACTGGGTATTCACAGATGGTTATATGATGCTTTTAACTCGACTACGCTGAAGGAAAAAGGAGGCGTAATGACTTTTTCTCCTCCGCGAACGAAGTTATTTTACTAACTAGAAAGGAAATAAATTAAAAGATTAAAAAACACTAGAAAAACACGCTTTACAAGACTTTTCTAACAAATTCATACACAGCTATGATACGATGTTCAATCATGCAGTTCCAGTTAATTTCTTCCGGCTCCATCATCAGATCAGTTCGGCAGTATCATATTATTGTCAATGTCATCGGAACTACATACAGCTGCCAATTTTCATGACGCGACGATCCTTGGAAGATGGTTAAATTAGCTACCTTAGATTCCATTACATAGTTACATACAGGTCGACCTAATGAAAACGTGTTCACAATAATACTTGATGAACTTACGTCAGATATCGAAGAGGGCGGCTTGCGAGCCGCGAATCGGCCCACAGCGGCCGTCGGTATCTCGGGCGTCGTACGACCGGACTTGCTGTTGAAAAAAACATGACATGTGAATAAAAACTTTAAAAACCCCCGACTTGTACCACTAAAAGCTGATTATCTTGGAGACGATCGGTCCGATTTTCATCAAACAAAGCTAAGAACACTCGCGATAAAATTATCTATGACACAAATAAAACCGCACTCAAATCGGTCCATCCGTATGGGCGCTACGATGCCACAGACAGATACACAGAGTCACAGACATGTTAAAGTTATAACACCCCTTTTTTTTGTCGGGGGTTAAAAATACGTACTTAGTTAATGAGATAATCAGTGGCGTGGCGTCCATATAAGCCGATTCCCACCGGGTTGCCCAAGGAAAGGCTTATAACCACCTTTTTCTTTAAATATGAGTAAATGAATACGCTTCGGCTTCCCTTGTAATTTTCGTGACACCACGCGTATGTAATCCATAGACCTCGGTGATTATTTAGATCATTTTATTGAGCTTACCATGAGGACATTGGGGATTACTTTAATTTGAAATAATGAAATAATGATCTTTATTCTGTAAGTAGGCCGCAAGGGCACTTTCACAAGTCTGACTTTACGGCGTTTCCCAAGAGGAGACTACTGAAGAGAAGAAAGCCGAAACAAACTCAACAGTCAGTCATTTTTTCGAAATAACTCTTATATCTATTACAATATTTGTACTTAGCCTATCCTAAATATATGTTTTGAGTATAAACTCATTGCGTAGTTCTTTAAGAAAATATATCAAAACCTATAAAAGTAAAAAAAAAATATAGAATATTAAAAAGCAAAATAATGATTTTTTATTTAAAACAAATTACATACGTTTGATATGCCACCTTATAAGAACTTGTCCCGGTAAAAATAAATTATTTGGTTTCTGTTTCGGGCCATGTATTTTTGTCTGTTAAATAGTCCTCTACCCTATAATATGCCTTTGCCATTCGGGACTCTTTTAAGTATTTTTTGGGTCTGGAAACGCTAATTTTAAAGCATCATCTGGTAGCTTATTATACAAATCTATACATTGGCCTACGAATGATTTTGTTTTTATTTCTTGAATTAAAATTGTCGATATCTGAATTCTTAGTAAAAGCCTCTAGGTTCTTAATAACATAAATAATATTATCATAAATATATAGGGACGCTACGGTTAATATGTTGATGTCTTTAAAAAGTTCTCCTAAGAAGTCACGGGAATTCAGTTCATATATAGAACGAATCACTCTTTTTTGTAACACAAATATTATTTGTGTAAAAATTATCCCGTAATATTTATTTATTTAACCCTTTCACTACCGTGAACACTCTAGGCGGGCGCTCTGCACTTAGTAAGTGTTCGCTAAATACGCATTTTCCCACGTTAGCGGCTACTTAATCCGTGGTTGCCAAAGTTGCAATGGTCCTTGATATAACTTACTTGGTGTCGGGCGTCGTGATGAAGAAGGCCGGCGACACGGCAAAGTTGTTGCTCTGGCGAATCAACCGGTCCACGCCGTAATTCTTCGCGAGAAACGTCTCCATTTTAGATGAAGGTCCATCCACAGCCAAATCTTGAGGGCGGGTACCGGTGTCCTGCATAAATTTAACATATGATTGAAACGTTTGATATTAAAATTGCAGTTTATGGTTTATCTTGAAATCACGCGTGACTCTGAAAGGGGGGCTTACGAAAACTTCGCGACTGATCACGTGGGGGGAGGGTACAAGGTGATCTCACGTGTATTTTTTTACTGTGCCTGCGGAACCGAGAAATGCCTCGAGCCACTCATGTCACACTCACAGCGGTCTCACCTGGCACACCTTGTCCCTCTCACGCGACAGCTGGTACTGACCTGCAGCATGAAGTCGGAACAGTTTCTAGCCGCTGCCGCGAGCCACTCATATCACACTCACAGCGATCTCACCTGGCACACCTTGTCCCTCTCACGCGACAGCTGGTACTGACCTGCAGCATGAAGTCGAACAGTTTCTAGCCGCTGCCGCGAGCCACTCATATCACACTCACAGCGATCTCACCTGGCACACCTTGTCCCTCTCACGCGACAGCTGGTACTGACCTGCAGCATGAAGTCGAACAGTTTCTAGCCGCTGCCGCGAGCCACTCATATCACACTCACAGCGATCTCACCTGGCACACCTTGTCCCTCTCACGCGACAGCTGGTACTGACCTGCAGCATGAAGTCGAACAGTTTCTAGCCGCTGCCGCGAGCCACTCATATCACACTCACAGCGATCTCACCTGGCACACCTTGTCCTTCTCACGCGACAGCTGTTACTGACCTGCAGCATGAAGTCGAACAGTTTCTTGCCGTTACCGCGCCGCTGCCGCGAGCCGCTCACGTAGAAGTCGAGCACGCACATTGGCTCCACCTGGCACACCTTGTTCCTCTCGTCGAACAGGTAAAGGTGCTTGTACGACACCTTCAGGAAGCCTATCACTTCGCCGTCGCCGCTGAAACGGTGCTATGTTAGTTAATATGGATCAAACACTAATCTAACCTACAAAAATACTACTTAGGCGGTTAAATTAATAACTCAGCGACTGCTCCTTATGAGGCTACTCTGAAATTCCATATTCAAAGTTAGTATGCCGCCATCTCGCTCACTCAAATTCAGTTTAACATGAGAGCGAGACCCTCCCCGTTAAGAATTTCGAAATTCGGAGTAACCCCTCTAGGCGACAAGGCGCCGAGTTACTATTTTAGTCGCCCAGGTAGTATTTTTGTCGATCATTTTATTATTATAGAAATCTATATAATATCTAATGGTTCCATATATGGAACTTGGTCGTACTAGATGGTATCTTAAAAGACATAACAATCAGTGAGAAAGTCTACAAAATACCATGTGAAAAAGTGCACACAGAAGATATCGTTCGCTGAGAACCGCAGTTTTACGTCAATATAACTTATTCATATTACGGTACATCTGATCATGTTGAAAACGATTTTCGTTCAAAGTTGACATTAACGACAGGTTGAGCTCAGTGGGAGTAACGTCGTCTGCCAAGCTGAAGATCCTGAGTTCAAATCCCGGTAAGGGCAAATGTTTGTGTCATGAGCCTAAATATTTGTTCGTGAGTCTTGGATATTTTCAATGTATATAAGTTATCTATGAAATATATCGTCGTCTTGTACTCATAACTCAAGCCTTATTGAGCTTAACATGACTAGCTCGATTTATGTAAATTTGTCCCGTAATATTAATTTTTATTAATATTTATTTACACAATCCAAACTTGTAATACAATACTTCTTTTTCGTCGGTAAAAAATCGGTACGTTTTGTTGGTTTGTCGATTTTACTGAAAATGCAATAATGTTTGACGCCGAGCTCTTCAAAGATTTATTAACAGTGTCGGTGAACATGTAAATTTTTGCTCTTGATTTATTTGTAAAGCTATTATATAAAAACATATTTGCAAAGTTCTCGCGATTGCCAATCAAGTCATTTCACACAGACCAAGTGCGAGACAGACTTGCACACCGAGAGTTCCGTACAAACTTTCAATTACCCTAAAGGTGCGTCCACACTTGTATCATTTGCTCGTATCCGAGCACCGTGCCGTGGCATGACTGCGTATCGCGCTGCTTGGACGCTTACTGTCGGCGCGCCGATCATGCCGCACTCTTCCGATGTAACTGTGTGATACGCGTAGCAAAATGGATTTCGAGTGATCCGATCGGCGCAACGTCCAAACGCGTGATCGAGACACGCGATCATGCCACGCGACGATGATCTGATACGGGCAAATGATACAAATGTGGACGCACCTTAACATTATTGAATCCGGGAGTGGGTAGTCAACGTGAATAAATGTCCAGATGGACCGGCTGTCTATGTGGCAAAAAGTATAAACGTCACAATGCTCCAGTATCAAAATGTACACATCAATTGTGGTCACAATGGTGTAGTGACAAATGGTACACATCTCAAAATACAAGTACAACAAAAGGTGTGATAGACAAAATGCTCGATTGATATAACGAGCTTAAGTTTGAATGAATAACTGTCAAAAAGTTCAATGTTTTTATGTTATGGAAAATTATTACGACACATTGACCTCTATATAAATTTGCAACAAGAGGCTATAGACTGGATGCGTAACCTGGATATAGATTTATAAATTCCTACGACTGCCCTCTCGCCAAACGATTAAATCCTTTCGGCGGTTAAGGACCAAAATCAGAAATGACAATATCTACAAATGACTACACCTTTAAACGTCTACTTCTACAAAAGGATACTCCTTGAAATTACTACCTCTACAAAATGGCTATTTCGTTAAACGACCACTGTTACAAGTCCTAAGGTTTAGACGTATTTTACTTACCTACCAGTTACTTTTTAATCTAAATGGGCCAATATCAATTGACAGACAGGTTGAATGCTTTGATAAGAGTAGTATTTTGACACATGCACGTGGTGTCGCTTATACCTTTCGACTCATGTACGTTTTTACCTTGATGCGTTTAAACACGTGTTCATGTTAGCTATTATACATTATTTATGACGCTTGTTCGATTGGACCCGAACACATTTTAACCATTGCACATTGTGACGTTCATACTTTTTGCCACATAGACAACCGGTCCGTATCGACATTTTGACCCCTGCACATTCAAACCGTTGAACATTTTTTCACGTTGACTACCCACTCCCGGAATCACATTATTACCCAGGTCCGGTTAAGTTAAATTTGCACCTGATATCTAAAGCGTTGAGTACAAATGAGGTGCAAACTTAACGCAACCGGGTTATTCAGATAGGTTTTTGAAAATAAATTGAGCTCGTTAGAGACTTAATTATAATTTTCGTGTAAGTAATATTTATGTTTATTATACAAATAAATAAAATTTCAAAATTTTCGCTTAATAAACTTCGGTGATAATTGAGGGGGGATTATCAAAATTTATCTATAGTCAAAATGCTCATAGCATACCCCACACTTGACTTAGTAGCTAGACTATGAATTTTTGACCCCCCTCATACTGGTCGTTTTATAATACAAAATAAAAATCTTCAATATACTTGTGCTAGCCATCTTTATAATTATTCTACATTTCAAATAGATAGCTTAAGAGTCCCCAGTAAGCTCGGCCGAATTTTACCTTCCCATACAAACAGAGCTTCGTTCCTATTTTAAAACTACTTACGTGTTGGATTGTAACGAAACTTTGCATATACAATGACATGAGGTATAGTTTATATGCCTGCAGTTTATAATACAAACGAAATACAGCAAAAACAAGTTTTGTGTGAAAAACTTAAATTAACTGTATTTTTTTTTACTGTGGTATCTGAAGCTACATAAACTAATTACAGGCCTGCATATACCTAAGCATATTCTAAGTACAAAGTTTCAGAGCAAACTAGCTAGTCGTTTGAAAATGAGAGCGTAACTACGTTTGTATGGAGAACCGAGCTTACTGGGGACTCTTAAGTGTGACATACAGACAGACAGAGTCACACCATAAAGGTTCCTTTTTCACCTTTTTGGTACGGAACCCAAAAAAATCAGTTCGCCATGCGAAATAATACTAAGCAAATACCGGACATGTAACACTTATAAAATATGGACTTTTGCCAAAGAAAATTCGCAAAAAGCTTAGGTAAGTTATTCTATGCAGCGGCAAAGCAACAAAAACAAATTCGCATTGCGGTGGATCATAGACAAGTGAAATAAGTATATTGAAAACACATATGGACCATTTATTCCGATATATTTGTAGAGAAAATTCCTATCATTAATTAACAAACAAGGGCCATTCAAACAAGAGGCCTGTCATAGGGGCGCTGTCTGAACTCGAAATTTGTAAAAAAAGTCATAAAAAGAAAAACAAAAAACCCGACTGCGTAAAAAACTAAAAAGAAAAAAACAAGTCCAGTAACCCCAGAAATTTGTTAAGTTATACATGATTGATACTCACAATATAACAAATAATAAATTCTAATATGGAACATAGCGATTTTAAACAGTCGCATGCATGAATTTTAATTTTTGCTTTATTAAAAGCATATTCACGTAACAAACAGTAGACAAAAAGAATTTTCCGAATAACTATAAAAATACCCAAGATATAAGCCATCAAACATTTCATTCTATCTCTTTCTAGCAAAACAGAATTAAATATGGAGTTTATATGACCGTAGTGGACTGTGACGTAACAGTCTATTGCGGACCTCTGTCAAATCGCTGTCTAATTAGTAGTTTAAAATGCTTATATCATACGGATTTCTTGGCCGATTTTAATTTTACTTTCACTTTTTGGAATAGTTTTTACGGTATTTTGATATTTCGTTAAGAAAAGCGATGAAAAAATTTCATGCATGTTCCCTATAATGATTTTTAAATCCCTATTCATTGATACCCCACTCGATATAGTACGTCGATTTTCATTTGTTTCTTTTTCACAATATGGCGTCTTATTATCGCCATTTTTAGTTTTCATCATTTTCATGTCTTCAGTGACATTCGGACAGTTAAGACAAATCGATTGACGTAAGAATCATCAAAATCGGTCCACGCTTTTGGTCTCTAGAGTGCCAGATAGGAACAAACATACATACATAGACTGATAAACACATTACCACTCCTTTGCGTCGCGCAGTCGGGTAAAAATATACAAAATCCTGATAAAACAAACAAAATGACGAAATACGTTAAAATTTCGAGTACGATATCTTACGTGAAGCTTATTTTATGCGCCCTTAAAGGTGGTTGGGAAACTCCATGTTTAAGGTACGAAACTAGTAATAACTAAGAAAACCCATAAAATTTATGTAAAGTTTTGTTATGAAACTGTTTCGATAAACGCAAGTTTTAACATAGCTGCAGAACAAAGTTCTTAATTTCGCCGTACAAGGTACTAATACTAACCGTAACCTAATACTATGCTAGAAGGCTATAGTATGAAGCGTTTTAAGGGAAAGTCCAAAAGGAAAGAGTTTTTTATGTGATTGAAATGGTTTTTTCACCAATATTTTTATTATCGTGAGATCTCTCTATAAAATACCACAGAAAATAGTAGATTGTTTGACAAGGGGCTAAAATAAGCCATTATGACACGAAGTAATTATTTCAACGAGCTCACGAAGTGAGCGAGGACAAATATGTCTGAGTGTTAAAATGGCTTTTAGCCACGTGTAAAACACTGTGCTTTTCACTTCGACTGCGAGAAAATAAAAAAGACAACATTAAAATTGTATATTTCATGAAAAACTAAAGGTACAGTTTGATTAATTATATCAGAAAGTTTGGCCAATCTGATCAGGTTGGTTTGTTTGTTTTTGATTATTCGTAAGGAGTATGTAGCTGGCCGCAAGCTTTTTTTTTTCGGTGTCATAGAAATTTGTATGGGATTATATGGCTTTCTCTTAAACCCTAGGGGCTAAATGTACTATTTTAGGCTCGCTTCGCGAAGCTAATCTGACGTACTTTTTGAGCAGGAGAAGTGAAATAGTTGTTAAATAGCCTATTGCCATACTTTGGAATGTGTTCGGATTTTTGATTGATTGATAATGCTGAATATCGGCTAGCAATTTTGCTGTTACCGTAACTATATGTTGTGGCGGCGGAGCTGCCGCAACATGCTCGAGTGCACGACAGTCGGAGTGTACCTAGCTATTTTCTAGCCGGTCTATGTCATGTCTGTTGTCAGTGGCTTTAGCTAAAGACATTGGGTTTTATTTGGGGCTTTTGGGAATAGGATGGGTATGGGATAACGTGTGGGGGACCCGTGTATTAAGATCGCGGTGGACGACCCCGCCTGAGGGGCCGCCGGTGTCCGTGTCCGTAATCATTCTGTGGGTTTCGGAATATGTCAATGTTCCGGTCAAAGTAATAGTCAGCAACATGGTTGATGGGTCCGTCGTCTGTGTCCGAGTCGGAGGAGTCTTCCGGGTACCATCTTTTGATGGTAGCCGTGATGACGTCATCCGGGTCGGACAGTATGTGTCGCGGCCTTCTGATTAGCCTTTTGACGGCTACTCTGAAGGCGCTTTGGTCAGTGACGGTCTGTAATAATTGAGCCTGATCATTTACAAGATTCTGTGTATGATCATCTAAGTATTGTGGGATAATTTGAAAGTCGGCTTCCACCGGAATGTGGGCCGGGACATAGTCCGCCGCGTTCCTAATTAAAGGATTCGGGGGAGAGCTGGCTTTCTCAAAATATGTGGTAGATAAATCTTTGAGATAGGTATGGATGGTGGGAATCTCAGCATCATGATGTAGGGATAAGTTTGAGACGAACCACTGTGCACCCGTGGCACGCCTCAGAAATCGGTTTTGGATGACCTGAAGGGGCTTGAGCGGCACTTCGCCCACATGAGCGAAAGCAGGGCTACAATAGGTCAGTATTGGCCTTACACAGGTAATATACAGGAGGAGCTTATTTTTAAAACTCATCTTGCTCCGACTACCCACCATCGGACTTAACCTGCCTAAGACGAATGCCGCCCTATTTCTAGCCTCCTTGAGGTGAACTTTGAAGTTAAGTTTCCTATCTAGGGTGACTCCTAGATATTTAACTTGAATTTTCCAAGGTATGGGCTTATCATGCATTACTATAGGGGCTAAGTTCTCATGCGGTAATTTCGCAGATCTGCGAAAAATGATAGCCGCGCTTTTCTCCGGGTTCACCTGGATCCTCCAGAGGTTGCACCAACGACCTAGGTCATCGGTAGCTTCCTGGAGATCCTTCCTCATGGTGATGAGGTTGATGTTCGAGGTAAAGAGGGCAGTATCATCAGCAAAGAGAGCTATATATACATTTGGGTGCTTGGGAATATCATTAGTGAAAAGGGAGTAAAGGGTCGGCGACAAGACCGACCCTTGCGGTACGCCCGCTGTAATGGGGTGAGGGGAGGATAATGATTTTTTCCACTTTATATCAGAAGGAACGATTGCTGAGGAAATCCTGAACGAGACGCACACGGCGATCGGGCAAGCCTATCCGATATAACTTGTATATCAGACCAGCATGCCAGACCTTGTCGAATGCCTTTGCTACGTCCAGGAAGATTGCCCCAGTTTTACGACCACTGTGAAGAGCATAACCTTGACGGTTTTCAAATTCGGCCAGCACATGCTCCGTGATACGGTGCACTTGCTGGACACATGAGTGCTTAGCTCTGAATCCAAACTGTTCGTCCATGACGACATTATTGTCATAAATGAAGTCTTTGATTCGGTTCTGCACTATTCTTTCATAGAGTTTACCCAGCGAAGATAGCAGGCTGATGGGCCTGTATGACGTGGGTTCAGTTTTATTTTTGCCAGGCTTGTGAATGCCAATTACTGTGGCTTGCTTCCAGGAACCAGGGAAGTGAGAGTTTTTGAGTGCAGAGTTGAATATCTTGATTAAGAAATTTCTCTGTTCATGAGATAGGAGCTTTAAAATGCGATTTGAGATGCCATCCATGCCCGGAGCCTTCCGTATGTGGAGGCTTTTGATGAGATTGTTTAACTCATCAGGGGTGACTGGCCTTAGGTGGTCTGATTGGAGTTGCGAGTTGGATAACCTAGAGACCACGTGGTTGGTCCAGGTTATGTGCTCTTCATCAATGAAGAGCCTACTCGGAGAGCATTGTTCGGATCGACTGTCAGCCAAGCACTCCGCCTTTTCCTCATCGTCAAAGGCAGGGGTGGCCTGGCCCGGTCTCTCCAATGGGGGCATTGATTGTATCGATTCTGATTTCAGAGATTTCGCTATTTTCCAGTACGCTGTGTGACTGGGCGCTATCTCAGAAATCAGATCTCGAAAGCTGTTCGCCCGAAAATCTGCAATCTTCTGACGGACCTCGCGTTGCAAGGCCCGCAGATTCCTGCGATTATCGGGCGAAGGGACCCATGCTGTGTGCCTAAGAAGGGCATTCTTTTTCCTCAACAGTGCCTGCAGCTCCGCTGGGAGGGGCCGACGGTGGATATCCTCCGCCGGTACCTCCCGCGAGGCCTCACGGACTAAGATGGCCCTGTCAGTGTCGTCGGTTGTGTCCAGAGTGTCAGAAAGAGTGAGATCAGAGGGTGTCTTTAGGAGACCTTCCTCGACCTTCGCCCAGTCCACTATGGACTTGAGTTCGGGTGGGTTACTTGTGTCTGCGCAGAGTTTCAGTAACACGGGCAGGTGATCAGAATCTAACTCGTGGATCACCTCAATCAAACGGAACTTGAGGTTCACGTTTGACAGAAGGGCCACGTCCAAGATGTCTGCTTTGTAAGTGTCTGTTGGAGGATAATGTGTAGGTTCTAAGGGGGCTATGAGGTCAAAGGAGAGACCGTTGATCATTAAATGAAAGAGTCTATTTCCATTGGCGTTGTTGGTGTTACAACCCCAGGAAGTGTGTTTCGAGTTAAGGTCCCCAGCCACTATGACCGAGGGACCCAGACTAGCTAGTTTGTCGAGATCCTCTTTGAGTAAGAAGCTCGAGGGAGATAGGTAGGCTGAGACAATTACTATTGGGGCGTGTCCTTCCACCGAGATGTTACACACCGAGGTTTCGATGTTGGTAAGCTCTGGTGGGTTAAGGGCACAGCAATGGAGGTTCCTTCTATAGAAGATCATGGTAACCGGGTGGGGATTGGAAGGGCGACAGCCCCACGGGCCCCAGGGGCCGCGACAGGCGAATCCCTCACTGGGGGGGGGGCCGCCGGGGACAACATTTAACGATTTTATAATTGAACAAAGATACATAGTACAGTAACAATTAGTTGGTAAAGTGTCAATACAAAACGGTTTCATTAAGATATGTACTTTTTATCCGACTACGTATGTACTATGCTCCGGGGTGCAGAAATCGTGTGATCATATTTGACCTACTTTTTTTTTACCACTTTATTTATACCACTGGCAATGATCGGAAGATGTGAACATTTCGTATAGTAATAAAAATCAAAATAATAACCAGTTTATTTGTAATTTAATTTTCAAATATTGTGACAACATGAAGAAAAGGGAGCGTACAAGTATTACGTAACGAATTTGGGCCATTTTAGTTTCTTCGTCAGTCCATCACACGACATTCGTAATTCGTAGTCTGAACTCCAATCAGTGGGGAGAAAAGAGGCTTTGCCCTACATAAGGCGGTGTAGAAAATGTTTTAATTTGTATCGCTTAAGTATAGGCTAAACACTAACAAAAGAGCGTATCTCCCCGGCACTTACGTCCTTTTGCTGAGAAGCGCAGTTTTTTGGCAATAACTTAAAAACGGTATGTCCGATCATGTTAAAAACAATTTTCGTTGGAATTATTTATTAAGTTTTATATTTGTATTTTTTTTTACATTTTTTGAACGAACCGTATAGAAAATAGGGGGGGGGGGGGGGGGGGCACAATTTTTGCAACTTTCGAAACGAAAATTTCGGAAATTTTTCACTAAATCAAAAAAAATCTTTAGAAAAATGTTTTTTAGAAGAACTGTCGAAATATGTGCCACACACTGATATTTGCCGAAAAAAAAAATTTTCAGTTTCGGTTACATGTATGGAGTGCCCCCCCTAGAAATATATATATATCTTTTATTTAACTATCAAACTAAGTAGCGGTTTACACACGACACCTATGCTCCAAATTTCATCAATGTACATCTTATAGTTTTTGGGTAAAATGCCTGTGACATACGGACGGACAGACAGACAGACAGACATGACGAATCTATAAAGGTTCCGTTTTTGCCATTTTGGCTACGGAACCCTAAAAAGACCAAATTTGGCCTCTTCAATTCAAGATGGCGGCTAACGCTGTGACCACACAAGGTCGAAAACTTAAATTTTTCATGACTAGCCCATACTTAAGCAATACAAATTAAAACATTTTCTACTCCACCTTTTGTAGTGCAAAAATACGTGCTGACTGAGCTATTTGTCGAACGAATATGCTTTTCGTTGTTCGTAGTTTGCTATAGTTGCATTTAAACAAACATGTGGCTAATCAAGTCCGGATATAAAAAAAATAAGAAAAAGTGTTTTACCCCTGGCACGTTACTTTGACGTTGACAGTTGTTTGTTTACATTCTTGATCCCGAATTCGATCTCCAACTTAAGTACGAATTACGTTAGTTATTGAGTAATTTCGTTATTTTTTGATTTTTCTGCTGTGTAAAAAATGACACGTGATGTCTTCTTGATTTTTTACCCCCCCGCCCCCATAAACGATCACATGATTTCTGGACGAGCCCTTACCAAAATAGTCATAAATAGCCATAAACTAAACATGTTTGTGTATTTTTACCTCCTCGTGTCTGTTTTATACAATGCCGGAACTTATATTATTCTAATAATTTTTTGAAGAAGCCGACTCCATATTCGCCCCACTTTTGCTGAGATTTTGGCAACTTGCGGTAAACATCTCACCGAATATCCGAACCCTGGTTATGACTATATGACTTCCTCATCCGCGGTCCAAGTTTCCACTTTCTACATAGTTGCACTAGATCTTGTGGTCATTGAAGTGCGATACTAAAGTCGAGTGGTCCCCTGAGCCGCGCGGCATGAATGCGCGTCGGAGCGATGCGGACCGAACAGGCAATAGCACACAGCGTCAGAGAAAAGTATATACAGTGATTTTAAAATAGTAACTTCCACAGCTTGAAAGATTCATTACAACATTCGGGCTATGCGCTCAAACAAATCTCAGAAAATATACAAAAATACATACCAAAAATACATTGCCCTTCGTAATACCACTAGACAGGTTTCCATTATCAACTCCGAGGCGGGAATCGATCCTGGATCGCTCATGCCAATGCGTTCAATCTGCATCTTAGCTCCTGAGCTATCTCTGCTGTTACAAGATTGCTTGAAATTATGCATCCTATGTTTGCAAGTAATGTTGACACATAAAAAATCTGTATCGGTGTCTTTATCTAACTTGCAATCAACATCATAGTGTCGTCTTTTTTATACTTCATTATTGCAATACACCCTCATTACATTATCAAACAAAACAACACAACACTCTTATTACCCGTGTAATAGGACTGATGTTAAAATGATTTGCCGTAGTATGGATACTTAACACTGTTTTTTTTTAATACAAGCATGTTTGTGGGTAATTTCGCAATACGTTCGGTAGTTGGTTAGTTACATTTAGTGCCAGTGTTTTACGATATATCTCGACTACTTTCCTTTAATAATTATCCGCGGTTAAAAAGCTGTAAAGATGATCCGACTGACGATATTTTTAAAGGATAAATGATAAATTGGGCTAAGGCTAAGATAAGATCGTAATTTTTATTGATGTGAAGTATTTTAAGTCGTAAAATATTATGGAGTAGAAGTGGAGAGCGATACAATCTTAAAAATCTGTTAGATCTGAGAACCAGTGGAAGGATAACTTTGGGTAAGCTAACCTCACGTAACTAATAATACTAATAACTGCGGCTACCTATATGTATATAACATCTGTGCAGTAGTTTTAAAGTAGAAGCCAAACATACATTTCGGGCAACTTTGATTTATAATATACTTATACAAATAAATTTACCCAGTAATCGAATACCTAAGTAAAATGTAACAAACAATATATATTAGATACATAATATAAAAATATATAATTTAATACCTTGTAAATTAAAAAATATGAATATTAAAATATTTAAATACCAATTATATATATCCATACTATATATGTATCCATACTAATGTTATAAATGCGAAAGTGTGTCTGTCTGTCTGTCTGATACCTCTTCACGCTTAAACCACTGAACCGATTTGGATGAAATTTGGTATGGAGATAGTTTGAGTCCTGGGGAAGGACATAGCCTACTGTTTATCCCAGAAAAATACCCTTATCCGCGATAAACGAATTTAAGGCGGACGAAGTCGCGGGCAGAAGCTAGCGGATTATAAACAAATAAATTGTATTGATGAGTTCTTTAACATGACATAGCAATAATATAAATTATTATAATTATATAATTTATGTAGAATATTTTCAGGCTTTTGGGATTGGACGTCCTCCACGGGTCCGGGAGAGCTGGTGGAAGTAGGCAGCCGAAATCCGGACAAAACAAAATTTAAACGAAGAGGTTTACAGAACGTGGGAACTGATGAGAAATAGTGAGCATGCGCGAGCATGTCAAATCGCCTTCAGCACACCTATTGGCCTCATGTTTCAAGTTTTTATGTCTAAATTAATCAATTAAGTAGATATGGAAATTGTTATCCTAACTTACTTAATAATGTAAGGTTGGAATTTTATTTTAGCTAGAAAGATTAATTGGTCTAAAACCCCAATGTCCTTTTCCAAGGAGATACAATATAAAAAATACGTTTTTCTGAGAAAAAATTAGAGATTTTTCTGTGGCTTAAAAAAAAATAAAAAGATGGAAAGTGTTATGTATAAAGCACCGTTACCTGGCCCCTATTTCACCAACTTGACAATTGTCAGCGACATATGTCGTGCCGTTGCGTTTAATGAAAAATATGGAATTATAAATAAAATCAGTGTAGATTTTAATGATATCGGTGCCGGTGTATTATAGATCACCCGACTAAATAATAATAATATTTCATGATAAAGATTACATTCGATTAATATACTATTACAAAGAACTCATTCGCGATTATTACTCATTAAAATAAAACATTGCAGCGCGTGTTCACGATGTAGAATAGGGTTTCGATTGCTACAAACGACTCGAAATGTCGGTATAAAAACCAAATAATATACGTGATACTATCCGTTTAAATTATTTTATTTAAATTATAGAAATTGTTTATTTTATGGCTTTGCTATCAAAGCGGCGTTTTGGAAATATCCACAGTTTTGTAGTGTTGTTGTTTAGGTAGTTGTTATAAAGTAACATAATGGCTATACAACTATGTATTGCCAAATCCGATCCGATACTAATAGTGCTAAAGTATACAAAGTTCACACACATTTATAACGAATATAACGCGTTTATTTAATAATTGCAAAATAACTACAATTGCAAGTGGGTATTAAAAATTGAAACTTACACTATTGTCCTCTTTCTCCAATTTTGCCACTTGGTATCCCTTAAGTTCTTCCAATATTTGTCGTAAATACCTAGTTCTTGTAATTTTTTGAATAATTTCCTTCCACTTTTTGATCTTCATATTAAATGTTAAGTTGTTGTCAAATTTCCCAAACAAGTAATTTTTTATTGTTTGAAATTATATTAAAAAACCGTATTTTTTTATCATATCCATTGTTATATTTTAAAATCGAAACGTTTGTCTTGTGTGATTATGGATGGAATGATTTGAATTTTTTTTATTTGTGTGAAAACCGCGATGTCCGCGATAAATAATTGAGTAGTTTTAATTACTTAAGTAAAGTTTAAGTAAGACAAAGGAATGTCCATTCAACCAGTGATACATTTACAGCAAAAGTAAAAAAAAAAATAGTTATGTTGTTTAGTAAAGTCTTCATACAATGTCTAAATACTAGTCTAATTCTATATTTTAAAGTATCGATGAACTAATACCGGCGATAAAATGGGCTTCTTAAACTTATTCGCAAATTGTTCGCTTTAAAAAAATAATACGCTGATTAGCTTCTTTTTAAACTTCCGTAGCCAAAATGGCAAAAACGGAACCCTTAAAGTTTCGTCATGTCCGTCCGTCCGTCCGTCCATCCGTATGTCACAGGCATTTTACTCAAAAACTATAAGATGTATATTGATGAAATTTGGAACATAGGGGCTGTTCATAAATTACGTCATCTATTTTAGACGATTTTGGAACCCCCCCCCCCCCTAAAATCATACAACCATCATAATTCGAATAACCTCCCCCCACCAAATAAAAAGATGCCATTCCCAAAAAGTGCGTTTTTATCAACAGTTTACAGAAACACGAATTTCTTTCCCTTTTTTACTCAGCAAGCACTTTTTGTAGTTGCGAAAGATGATATCATCTTGGGAGTGACCCGCCCCCCTTCCTTCGTCATGCTACCATCATCCGATGTCTAGACCCCCCCCCCCCCCCCTTTTTGATTTCGTGAATATTTCCGGAAATATTCGCTTCGAAAGTAGCAAAAATTGTGCCCCCCCCCTTCTATTTTCTAAAAGGTATGTTCAAAAAATATGAAAAAATTTACAAATATAAAGCTTAATAAATACTTCCAACGAAAATTGTTTTCTAATAAAATATAAATGCGAAAGTGTGTCTGTCTGTCTGTTACCTCTTCACGCTTAAACCGCTGAACTGATTGGGATGAAATTTGATATGGAGATAGTTTGAGTCCCGGGGAAGGACATAGGCTACTTTTTATCCCGGAAAAATACCCTTATCAGCGATAAGCGAATTTAAGGCGGACGAAGTCGCGGGCAGAAGCTAGTACTCAATAAACTAGATAGGAGTAGACCTTCACCGCCTCTGATTCGCAGACGACATCGTGCTTCTCTCGGAACGCTTCACAGACCAAGAATATATGTTGCGCACTCTACAGGCAGCGAGTAGAGAGACAGGCCTCGAAATAAATATCAGCAAGACAAAAATTATGACTAACAGTAACCAAATCCCATTAATAATAGAAGACTAGCTTCTGCCCGCGACTTCGTCCGCCTTAAAATCGTTTATCGCGAATAAGGGTATTTTTCCGGGATAAAAAGTAGCCTATGTTCTTCCCCGGGACTCAGACTATCTCCATACCAAATTTCATCCAAATCGGTTCAGCGGTTTAAGCGTGAAGAGGTAACAGACAGACAGACGACAGATACACTTTCGCATTTATAACATTAAGTATGGATAAAGAGATGGAGTACGTCCTAATCTACATATATCTAGGGAAACAAATTTCATTCGACAGAAATAACAACGAAACAGAAATCGAAAGAAGAATCAAGATTACGTAGAACAAATTTTGGAGTCAAAAGGAAATATTAAAAGGCAAACTGCCAATAAAATTAAAAAAGAAAGTCATGGACTCGTGCCTACTATCTGCATCACTTACATACACTGCACAAACATGGAAATTTTCGGTCAAAGTAAAGAATAAGATTAGAACATGTCAAAGGGCCATGGAACGCAGTATCACGAACACCAGAAAATCACAACGAATTAGACACGACAGAATAAGGCAGGATACAAAGTGATAGACGCACTCCAATACGCAAAACAATTGAAATGGAAATGTGCAGGACACCTAGCCAGGATGGAGGACGACAGATGGACAAAAAAAGTAACGACCGTCAGGGAAGCGGAAGATGGGGAGACCGCACGTGCGATGGTCGGACGAGATAGCGAAGGTCGCAGGCGCAAACTGGACGGAAAAGGCGCAGGACAGAACCGATTGGATCACTCTGAAGGAGGCCTTCACCTTAGAGGGGGTTCTTGCTTTATCAAATTAACGTTAATTAATGACATATAAGAATATATAAACATTCGATAATATTTATATTTAATTGAATTTATAGAGGCAAACTTATTAACTAATAGTTATGTATAATAATAACAACTTCAAAAAACATATTTAATATTAAAATAAGTCATTGTTGACATTGTTCTAGAATTGTCAAGAAATAAAAGGCTTTTCATTTTATTTTTATTTATTTTTTTTTTTATTTTTTTTTTATTTATTAATTATTATACTATTATATTATAAGGTTGTAAGAATATAATAATGTCTGTACATTAAAGATATTTCAAAAAAATGTCTTTGGACCCAATTTTTTGTTTAAACATTTGGGAAGTGATCGGTGCCATTAGTGTTGGTGGTAAGTTGGAAATTTTATTCCAAGTAGTTACCACTGGTAACAGATGTGAAAGAAATTCCCATCTGTCACCACTAGTGGGAACACACCAGTGGTAACAGATGGGAATTTCTTTCCCATCTGTTACCACTGGTAACAAATTGGTGGTCACAGGTGGGAATAACAAAAAAATTCAATCCTTAAATACTGAAAATATTCAAAGACTGTGCTATCGTTATTCGTTCCTTTCCTTCACGACTATGAACGTAACGCGACGTCTGAAACGTCAAAGAATTACTGACGAAAGGTAATTAAAAATCATATTTATACGCCATGAAGACCCGTCCGTATTGTTGTGTTGTGATATTGCGTAAAATCGTGTTTTTACAACCAAGACGAATCCAGACATAGTAACTCAAAGAAACATACCTAAATACACTCGAAAAACAACCCTTTCCTGCTGACGCAATCAGGTAAAATTCCTAGCGGACAGTCCAAGCGCGGAATCTAGTGGCCTACTAAAGATAAAAACAATTGCAAAAAAAATTCCATAGTGAATAACACTAACAAAAGTTTAACTTCTATTCCATCATAACGGCCAGCCAAGCGTGGCTACAGTTATACCGCTTCCAACGTATCAGTACCTTTGTAACGGCCATTTTGTTTTTAAACTGGCGCTAGTTTGTATGAGACCACGTTAGTTCCGAATTTGACCACCCGCATTGGTAATATGGGCGTGCGTGAGTTTGTCACGAAGATTCGAGTTTGAATATGATTAGGTTAATGCGTTTTGGAATACTGTTTCTATACGGGATCGAGTTTAGTGCAACTGTAAGTCTCAAGTCTAAAGTAGGATTTTTATTTAGCTGGAGTAAACTGACAGGACATTTCACAAAAATATACATGAGACTACTTGTAATCAATCGGTGATATTAGGATAACTTTTATTTATAAGAAATACTGTACTTGAGCCATAATGATCATGGTCGACGTGTGTCCGTAAACGTCAGTTTACTCCAACTAATTAAAAACCCTACTTTAGATAATGTTTCACATTTTGTATGAAGCGAGAACATTTCGTATACAAAACGGAACGTTTTCAAGAATTCACGGGGTCAGCACGACTCCAAAGGCTCTTAATTTCTGAGTTGATCATCGCTCAAACTCGTAAAATCAACAGTTTTTAGGGTTCCGTAGCCAAAATGGCAAAAACGGAACCCTTATAGATTCGTCATGTCTGTCTGCTATCTGTCCGTCCGTATGTCACAGGCATTTTACTCAAAAACTATAAGATGTAATATATGAAATTTGGAGCATAGGTGTCGTGTGTAAACCGCTACTTAGTTTGATAGTTAAATAAAAGATATATATATTTCTAGGGGGGGCATACATATAACTGAAACTGAAATTTTTTTTTCAGCGAATTTCAATGTGTTCTTTTAAAAACACTGAGGTTTTTAAGTTTTTTTTATTTTATTTAGAGAATATTTTCCGAAATATTCGCTCTTAAAGTAGCAAAAATTGTCCCCCTATTTTCTACACGTTATGTTCAACAAATGTGAAAAAATTTGCAAATATAAAGCTTAATAAATAGGTCCAACGAAAATTGTTTTCAACATGATCGGACATACCGTTTTTAAGTTATTGTCAAAAAACCGCGCTTCTCAGCAGAAGGACGTAAGTGACGGAGAGATACGCTTTTTTGTTAGTGTTTTTTTTTCATATCGTATTTTTTTCATCTGTAGTGCATTGTTTGTATAAACGGCTGCGGAAACCTACATTAAGCATGGTCCGACATGCTCTTGGCCGGTCTTTATTTTGAATGGAACGGGATATTAAAACCTTAAATAAAATAAAAAATATCTCCGTTTTACCCGGGTGCGGACCGGCGCGTGTGCACCTAACATTTGGAGGGGGTCTCTAATAATAAAATATATCGAGTAAATTGCACTATACACAATTTTATTGCATCGGTGACTTCTAATTTTATTGGCAAAAAAATTTGCTTTATTATTTTGTAATTTTTTAGAAGACTTCGCAATTCGGATGTCCCAAAAAAAATTGATCTCGATTTTACATCAAAAACGTAAAATATAGGTTAATTTAAGATACTAGTTTTGTCCGTTTTCCATTCGGATGAGTATATTTGTTACAATTCCTAACAAAAGTTTTCTGTGACGTAATAAATAAATAATGACGTCACAGAAAACTTTGGTTAGAAATTGTAACAAATATACTCATCCGAATGGAAAACGGACAATTGCAAACGGTTTATTAAACCTATTCCTCTAAATGGTTTTTGAATTGCCATACCTTTGAAAAAACTGGTAACTAGCGTTGTGCCGTGGGAACATTCCCGGGAACGGAAAAAATTCCAACGGGAATATTCCCAAAACAAGGAAATATTGCATTACACTTTGGGCAAATTCATACTTTAATTAACGTTAGTAATACTCCGTAAAATAAAATGACTTTCGCTAAAGAACTAAATATATCTTTACGCTGGTTATATATATTTTAAACATATGTATATAGTCTTATACTCAAAGAAATAAGGTTTTCTTTCGATTACAAAATCATTTCTCCTTTACGCGATGCATTTTATTTGCAATATTTTACACTTACGTGATTATAGCGTTTATGTTTATATCTCTTTCTTATATATCGGTCGACTCACTTCCTCTAAAGAGATAAACCGTGTACCTGTTATACATTAATTCAGTTTTCTAACGTATCTGGTGCTACCAACACGTCACAGATGTGATTTAATCATGAAGCCAAAAAGTAAAGTGTTTGAATATTTCACTAGGTTCTCTTATTTTTCGCAGAAAATTGTTACGCCGATTATCACTTCCCAACTCCCGTTTCGCGGAATTTTATTTCGCCGACCTTTCATTTCCCTACTTATCAATTGCCACCTTATTATTTGCCAACCTCACCGTTACCAACTTAACTTTTGGTCTGTGTTTTATTACGTAATTTTTTAAAATGCCACCTTTCATGTAGCAGAATGTTTTAGTTGGCATAATATACACTTAGTTGTTTATTGTTTACCAAATGTTTTATTGAGTAGCGTTTCGTTTAGCAACTCCGTTTTATTCATACATCGTGGGTAAGCGCTACCGCTCACTTATTTTTATGACAATAATGTAGGTAAGTATGAATACATTGACTCATTAGCGATAAGTGTTTATACTTGCCAATTGCCTTGTGGTATGTTTTATTGGTGTAATAATTAAAATGGGTGAGATTAATGAAGAGTGCTCAGTTTTTACTACTACAAGAGGCGGAGTGAAGTTATTTTTGAATGGATTTACGTATGAAAAGAGCAAAGTATATGCAAGCAAGCAATCTGACGCTCCGCTCGCTTCGCTCGCTCCGCTATCCATGGTCATAAAACAAACCTAACCTAACCTACAGTATTTGGGTTTTGACCCATATTCCATTTTCTCGCAGTTACTCTTCCTTGCCAGAGTTTCGGCCAACCAAAAAATTTGTAAGCATTGGTATGTATCTTTTTCTTATTTGTAACTTGCCTAATGTATGAAAAGGGAACTGTTCCATCAACGAAAAGTTAATCGTCCAAAAGTTGTTCGACCAAGTGAAAGATTTGACTAATGATTAGTCTGCCAAAAGTTTAGAGGCATAATAATAATCTGCTTTACAATAATTCTGCCAAGTGAAAAGTTGTCATACAAAAATTTGGTAATCGTTAGTTGTCAAAGTGAAAAGTCGGAGAAACGTTAGTTGGCAAATGAAATTCGGCCAAAAATAGTTCTGCGAAAAGGCAGAACACCATTTCACTACGTATTTCACTGCGAATAATAAAGTCACGTACCTATTGTTGTAAATATTGCAATAATGTGTGTTTCTTTAAAAATGTTAATACATTTTTAAATAAACACACATTATTGCTATATTTGCAAGTTTAGAAACATTTTAAATTAACATTATTTTGTTTGTTACGACTTTAGTACAATACGATTTTAATTATTAAATTTATTTTGGGATTTGAAATTTAACTGTGATATGATTATACTTTTAAATGATAAACGTATGATTTTTCATAATTATAGAATAATATTTCTAAAATTTATTTTATTTTGACTAGAGGAACATTCCCTCAAACGATGGGAGTATTCCCGGGAACATTGGGAATATTCCCGGAAACATGGGGAATTAACTTACGCAGATGAATTACACTGTTTACTGACACGATATAAATATTAAGAGCTTATGTAGTAATAAAAACCATGATAGCACAACACGTAGTTGTATGCAGTTTTAAAATTCCCCATGTTCCCTTCGTGTGGAAACATTCCCGGGAATTTTCCCACTAAGGGAATATTCCTGGGAACGGCACATCACTACCCGTGACCCTTCCCTTCGGACCGCACCTAGGTACAGGACAACAAAGTAAAGATATAGCTCACGAGTACGATTTAAATGAATTATATCACTTGGTTTAGCTCAATCGCTCTTTCGCTCACTGAAGATTCAATTCGCTCAATATCTCATCTATGGGTGAAAATCAAAGTGTTCATAAAAAAATCTTCGAAATATTTATTTCTTGGGCTTATCTTACTCAGAATCGTTCGTACATCAGAACCTCGTACAAGAAAGTGTGCAAAGTCTCCATCTCAGTTTAGTTACATTTTAGTATTCAGAATGTTTTTTTATTATTTCTATAATTGAAACGAAACTGAGAGAAATATGTTTACATATATAATTTTGGACACTTTCTCAGTTTCGTTTCAATCATAGTTATGAAGTTAATATTCATACTAAAAAGTAACGAAACTGAGATGGAGTTTTTGGACACTTTCTTGTATGAGGTTCGAACGTACAGCTGTGTGCAATATAATATCAGTATGTATGTACCATGGTAAGTAGTTTTTAAAATAAGGCAGATGCAAAAAACTGCTCCTAAAGAGAATTTATGTACCCAAGGACTGTCTGTACTGGCCACTGAATCAATTCATATTTCTAAATTAGTATAAAAAATCACAAATTTCGAAAAGTATATTCCATATAAAAAACAGTGTATTAAAAGTGTCTTTATTTTCGAGCCACCCACCATATAAAGAAATTTGGCAGTGGAATTTTAATCAAAAATGTAGGAAATTCGGTTATATTGCCTTTGTGTTAAATTCGAACGACTAAAAGCTAATGCAACTCTATTCTGATAGAAAATGACTCAAAGTTCATTGAATAGGAGAAGGCTTTTTAATAGGCCTTTGGGCGGCTAAAGGTTATTACATTGCTGTCGTCGAACCTATACGACTATAAATAAAATCTTAAGTCACATTTACATCTTGATTCTACAAATCCTGCTTCACTGCTATTATTTTGCACACTACTGAATGAACGATACTGAGTAAGATAAGCCCAAAGTAGTATTTTATGCAACTGTTGTATAAGAAGGGTCTTAAAACGCGAGTGGCGTGGGTTGCGATGTGAGCCTTGGCGAACATCGCAAGTAAATACGCCACGAGCGTTTTTAGACCAGTTATACACCGTTGCATACAATACTTTTTCTACGACTACCTACTTTTAAATAAAACAAAATTAGGGTATGTATGTACAGTTAATTTATTTATGGAAACAAAAGATACTTTATCTGTTTAAGTACAATATTTAGTTTGAAAAAAAGATAGAAGAAAGAAATTAATTATTTATTTAACGATTATTAACTTTTCAATAGTAACTTGGAACTTAAAAAGTTACATTTTTTGGTGGGAACTCAAATATGACGTTTGTCTATGGTTTGTTATTTTTTTAATTTGTTTGCACTGGATAGTAATGCCAACTGTCTAGTTTAATAAAAATATCTATAATGAATAAAATTTGATAATTAAAACAGGATTGACGATGGCTTTGTTACATACAATAGTAAATAACATAATAATAATACAATGTTTGTATTTTACTTTTTATATATTGTAAAAAACCTTCCCTAAGATTGAAAATAAATAAGTATACAATGTTTAACTTGTAAATTTGAGTTTATTTTGTGTAATATTGTTTTTTAAGAAGTTGTTACTGCTGTAATAGGGAACATACATGAATTTCTTTCATCGCTTTTCTTAACGAAATATCTAAATACTGTAAAAACTATTTAAAAAGTGAAATTAAAATTAAAATCGGGCAAGAAATACTTATGATATAAGCATTTTAAACTACTAATCAGACAGCGATTTGACAGAGAGGTCCGACATAGACTGTTACGTCACAGTCTACTACGGTCATATAACAACAACAACAATTCTTTATTGCACACCAACAACAGAAACAGTACAATAGAGGTAAACAATAGGCGGTCTTATCGCTAAAGAGCGATCTCTTCCAGACAACCTTTGGGTAGCGGAAATGACATAAAATAGCTAGAAATGAGTAAGTGGTGAGATAAGATTACATATAATACAAAAATAAATAAAAACAAACATACATATTATACATATACATATATATATACAAAGTAAGAAAGAAAACTATGATACAGTTGACATCAAAGTGATTAGAAAACCAGAAGCAGAATTAAAAATAGAAATTATGGGAGAGATAAATAATGATCCTTTAACTTAGTTTTAAAAATAGGCAATAACTTCGCTTGCCTTCAATCGAGTGGAAGAGAGTTCCACAACACAGTAGCCCGGAATGTAAAAGAATTTGTATAAAACTTTGACTTTGATGATGGAACAGCTAGAAGATAGTTTTGAGCGGACCTTGCTGATAGAAGATAACTAAAACGGTCATATAAAGTCCATATTAAATTCTGTTTTGCTAGAAAGAGATAGAATGAAATGTTTGATGGCTTATATCTTGGGTATTTTTATAGTTATTTGAAAAATTCTTTTTGTCTACTGTTTGTTACGTGAATAAGCTTTTAATAAAGCAAAAATTAAAATTCATGCATATTCCCTATTACTTACTGAATAATTAGAACTGAAGCCTTACTTCAAAAATAAGTTAATGTTATTATCTTGGTAAACAGTGCTCTTATGAAAAATGTATGAACTATAAAAGCCCGCTAAACAATGCTTTCATAGACCATAGAGCATAGAGTTTTTGCCAACTTATTGTCAGTCTCATTGTATATGACTTAGCGACTATGTAAATGACAGATCGTCACTCTTAAGTAAAATGTGTACTTAGGAGTGACGTCACGCGACATTTTGACTCAATGTATCCGCCTTTATTTTTTGATTAAGTAACAAAAAAAAAGAAAAAATATGCGTTCAATATTTTTTATTAATAGTACAAGACGGACAAATTATTAAAATTCAGTCATGATCCCTATATTGTCGGTGGGTTAGTAAAGCGACTAATCCCGGTTATAAAAAAAAAATTGTCTCCGGTTTTCCCCAGTGTTTTGTTTGACTAACACCTTGCCTTCATGCAGTTCTATGGATGACATGGCCAAAAGTTTAGTACAAAGAAAGCATTGAACAATCAAATTACAAATACAAATGGCCTTCGGTACATCCTTGGAGGCATTTAGTGAAATTAGGGCAATGAAAATAGCTTTAAATTTTTAGCTTTATACAGGGCGTTTTAAGCCGACTACGGCAAAGCCAAAAGGATGGGATAACTCTTCTATATACTTTTATAAGGTTATAAAAATGAAATGTTTGTACATTGAAGAGATTTTCAAAACAAATATTGAATCATTGAATATAAAAAAAAAAGAAAAAACTATTTTTGTATGTGTCGCTGTGGCTTCATCACGCTAAATCGGCTAAACGGATTTCAACTATTTTTGGTACACTGGTAGCTGGGTATCTCCAGATGGTTATAGGATACTTTTTACCCGACTACGCTGAAGAAAAGAACAGGGGTTATGACTTTTTCTCCTCCGCGAACGAAGTTGCAAGCCACCTTATAGTCCTTTTATAAACCTACTACTAATTGCTCTGTGAGCTGTAGACCTTGCGAGTCTTTCAACCCCCATATCTCCGCCATTTTGAAAATCTTGTAAAACTAAATCGACATATAAAACATATACGTATATAATTATAAATCTACTCACAAAATTTCACGACAACAAGTTTGAGAAATACGATCTGTAGTGTTGAACAGCAGAGAAGACATTCGCCGGACAGACAGACATGCACATACGAAAGCATTTTTGCCCCAGCTGAAACTGAGACGCTTCGCTCGCACGCTCGCTCAGGTCAATAAACAGAATGATGAATTGAATAAAATTGTTGAATATATCTTAAAAACGGTATAAGTATTTTTCAAAGACACTTATATCCTAAGATAAAAGTGTCTGAAAAATTAACTTTATTTGATCTTAAGAATATTTCTGAATGTAAATAAAAAACATGCGGTATAACAATCTTGATCAGATTAATATAAAAAAAATACCGTAAACAATGTTTCAATCAATGCAGCAAGTAAATAACAAATACTGAATTCCTATTGGGAAATCTAAAATGTAGTTATATAACAAACTAAATATGAGTTAACAATGATCACTTTGATTGTCCGGCCATTGTCAATAGTGCAACAGAACAGCAAAATTGATTTCTAACCGAACAAAGTTTCATTACTGGCCAAGTGTGTAAAAGGTAACTTTGTAGACCAGTTCAATAATGTTCCGGTAATGTTAATTTCCCTTGGGCCTGCCGTGGAGTGGGGTTATAAATGTTATAAAAACACTAGAAGGCGCCCGCAACTTCGTTCGCGGAGAAGAAAAAGTCATAACCCCTATTATTTTCTTCAGCGTAGTCGGGTAAAAAGTATCCTACCGTTTGGAGATACTCAGCTACCCGCGTAGCATTTTTTTACGCTAGGAACTTGAAATCTTGATAACATGCTTCACGTTAAACATTTTTGAAATTCGAGCTATACGCGGACGAAGTCGCGGGCAAAAGCTTGTGTCTTATACGTTACTGGCCGTCTCAACCCAAGTTTCAATATTAATAATAATATATTGTTTTGGCAGATGTCTGGTAATTTCACTCCATAGCCCTATTAAATAAATAAGAAAATAGAGAGGGGCGGGGGGGAGGCACATGGGAGGTCCTGATGAGATGGTACCATTGAATTGATTTGATGATGGAGCCGGAAGGTAGGCATCGGATCTCTGTAATAAAATAGTGTATCCTAGTGTTTGGGTTGGTTCGAATCGTCGCGAGATACACTTTTAAGTAACGACAAACTAAAAAGTGTAAAACAAATGAACTTTTTGACAAAAAAATAAAACCGACTCCAAAAGTAAAAAAAAACTCTTAGGCAGTTTTGGTTCCTAAGAAAAGATTTTCGTCGTATGTCTTATAGTTCCAGATTTTCCATACTGACCGATCTAAATGTGCAACCCTGTATACCATTAAAACACATATAATATAAATATTTAAATAAGCTTATATACTTGTACCTGGTATTACACCCTATTATACACCTGAATCCACCTTAACGGTTACTACGCGTATATGTATGTATTCTGGTTAACTTTAAGATTTAATACTCTGTGCGAACGCTTGTATCGGTCCTGTAACACTAGGAATCCTAGCTCAGGACCCAAAATCATGTATCATTTATGTCTGTTTTTTTTTAATATTGTTTTTTATAGTTTGTTTAAATTATAACAATTTGCACACTCTTTATAACCTTAGTCTCTGTTCAGTTTCTTTACTCTTGTGGAAAAACAGCAAAATAAATTATTGGCGATACACTATGATTTGTGAACGTAGCACTTTTATTTGAAAGTGTAAAAATATGCTTATCTATGCCAGCGCTTGCTGTCATGCTTCATGTTGTATATTTGGTTAAGTGCTAATAAATATTCAATTATAAATTGTTGGTGTTTTTAAAATCTATTAAACCCATGATAAAACACGCTACATTTGATGTATGCATGCATTCTATCGATTTTAAGTCACCATTTCTGCTTACTACGAAATAAGTACGAAAGACAGCTTGATTCCCATTTTGTACAGTAATACTAAAAGATTTAAGTCTATAAAATAGACAAACAGAAATCAACTTTATCCTCTATTACTGAACATTGAAAATATGACAATATTAACATTTGAAGGGCTAATAAATAGTTCAAGTAATATGCATGGTGTAGGACACGCCTCTAAAAACCTCTATATTGTCTCAACATATAAAGTAAGGAAATAATCGAAAACTTAGCGAATTCGATTACTAAGCGAGTAACAATGTTGGAAGGTTGATATTGGAGAATTTTAGAATGGAATCTATGCTTTTTCAGTTGTGAAGTTTCGATTTATTATTCACAAAAGGACAGATGCATTATAATATAACCATAGGTCGAAGTGTGAGTCGCTAAAAAAGGTAACTTCTATATTATTATAAACTTGTAAAAATGAAATGTCTGTACATTGAAGATATTTTCAAAAAATTGATTGTTAGGACTATTTGGAGGTCACTAAACAGAAAAATATTTTTTTTGGATTTTATGTATGTTTGTATGTGTTGTTGTGGCTTCATCACGCAAAATCGGCTAAACAAATTTCCACAATTTTTGGTACACGGGTAGCTGGGTATCTCCAGATGGTTATAGGATACTTTTTACCCGACTACGTTAAATAAAAAACGACGGGTTATGACTTTTTCTCCTCCGCGAACGAAGTTGCGGGCATCTTCTATTCTATTTACAATATAATTACAAAGTTGTAAAAATGAAATGTCTGAAGAAATCATCGTAACAATCTATTTGGAGGTCACTATAACGATTTTTTTTTTAGATTCATGTTTTGTTTGTATATTATGTTATGGCTTCATTACGCCATATCGGCTAAACGGATTTGTACTATTTTTGGCACACATGTAGCTGGGTATCTCCAGATGCGGATCGCGGAAGAAACAATGAGGGTTATGATTTTTAGGTCCATATAATCGCAATAGCACTGCCTACTGCCTACCTTTAACCCTTAGAGCATTTAACCACTGTTTTTTTGTTCGTCGGTGATTTAATTTAATGTGTGCGTTTGTAGAAATTGGTATATTTCCGTAGTGTGCTGTACGTGTTTACCTTAACTCTTGCTAAAATTGCATGAAAAATTTGTTCGGTAATGTCGAGACACCGGTTTCGCGGGGGCAAAAATGTACCAGTGCTAGTGATTAATTAAAAATCGACTAAGTTTATCGACATCGATAAATATAAATTTTTAATCATCATTATCATAACTAAACTAATGGCTAAGTTTGAATACGTTTAACTATGTGCAAACCTCTTTCATTTATACTTATCGCAACTATAAACACCGATATCTGACATTGACTGTGTCAAGTCACTTTTGACAACTATTGAATCGTTGAATAATTCATCCAGTACTACAATATTATTTTGCATTCCGATCAATTAAAACTACCTTTTTGTTTCTTAAGGCGGCTAAAAATTCCTCGCAAGAAAAAACATCATTCATCTTCATGGAAACCTGACCATTCAGATATAGATGATAAAGGTACGACTTACTTTTGCAAGAAATGTAAAATTCATATATCACGAAAAAAGTTTTCCGTACAAAGGCATATAAGAAGCCAAAGGCATAACAGCGTCGCTAAAAACCAAAACGTATTTAACCTGGATTTTCTAAAATTTATTTTAGCTTGCAACATACCATGGACCCAGGTGGGAAATCCCATTTTCATCAATTTTATATCTGATTGCATATTTGGGAAATATGGTTCAGAAACATATCTTCCCAACGAATCAGTTTTGAGAAAAACGACCTTAGACATCGCTTATAAGGAGACGATGAAACAGATTAAGACTAAACTAGGAAATTCTAGAATTTATGTGAGTGTAGACGAAAGTACAGATGCCAATGGGCGTCAGATTGGGAATGTAATAGTTGGAGCACTATTATAAAATGAAATAGGACACATAATATCTAGCGTTTGTCTAGAGGAAGTAAATAATGTTAGTATAACAAATCGTATTCAAAATGCCCTAGAGACGTTGTGGGGAAGTAACCACAACAAACATGATAAAGTTTGTTGCTTCTTGCGGATGGCGTAGCCTACATGCTGAAAGCTGGTAAGAATTTGAAAAAGGTTTTTCCGAATTTAGCACACGTCACATGTTTGGCACATGGAGTAAATAGGGTGGCTGAACAAGTGCGATTATTGTTTCCTGCTGTAAATAATTTAATTGCTTATACAAAAAAGGTATTTCTAAAATCACCTAAAAGAATAAAAATATTTCACCAAATGTTACCAAACGTTCCTTTGCCACCACAGCCGACGATAATACGATGGGGAACATGGATGAAAGCGGCTATTTACTATCATAAATATTTACCATCAAGCAAGTCGTACGAACATTTAATAACAATGAATCAACGTGTATATTAAAAGCAAAACGGGCAATGAATGATATAAACATTCTCAACGATTTGAAATGGATAGCCAACAATCTATCCATCATACCAAGTACCATTGAAAAATTACAAACACAAAATTTAAGTCTAGAAGCCAGTTTGAATATTGTTCATAAGTTAAAAGTACATATATCAAGATTACGTTTGAATCCTCAGGGCAAAATTATTCACCAAAAACTTCAAACAGTGTTAGAGAAAAACGTCGGCATTTCAACTTTAAAAACATTAAATGATTTGATATCCGGAAAAGAAATAGAACTGAGTCATATAGCAGAAATTCATCAATACTATAAATTGTTTGAATTTGCTCCAATTACTACAGTTGAAAGGTCATTTAGTTGGCTAAAATGGATATTGTCACCCAGGCGACGAAGATTAAAGGCTGAAAATTTGGAGAAAATTTTGATTGTATATTATGAAAATTACATTAAATATTAAAAAAGTTATTACGCAAAAAGTTTATTTTTGTGTATGTAGTTTTCTTCTTCATTTAAATTCTTGAAATTACCCAACGGTTGTACATCATTTTTATCGATATCAACTAATAAAATTAGTTTAATGTGTCCTCGCACTATTAAACGTCAGTACAGATTTACCCCCGCCAAACCGGTGTATGGTAATGTCACAGCTTGTATCTCCAGTAGAATGCTGGAAGGTTTAAGCGCGTTACACTTTGCTGAACTTAGCATCTTAAATGGCGGAGGGGTGTTAAAGCATCTCACTCCAACGACTGTATATCATAGTTTATCGACTGTATATCGAATGCTCATTGGCTCAACTGTTACTGAATCGAATATTCGCTGGGTCGAAATACTCGTGGCCGAAATATGTGCAATCGACAAAACATAATCTAGAATTCTATGGTTCCGATCAGTGGTATATCGAAAGTTCATTGGCACGACTGTTATTGTATCGAATATTTGTGTCCATGACATCGTGTCTGAGAACTTCTGTGGGATGACAATCAACACCTCAATCTAGATTTGACAATTTATTATTTTAACGCTTTTCGACCCAGCGAATATTCGATTCAGTAACAGTTGAGCCAACGAACATTCGACAGAATGATATTCCGAGAGTATGTATTGGAAACGATGATAAACAGTCCACCCCAACATATTGCTGCTTCCCTGTCATTAACATCTTACATAAGATAAGTCTAAAAGGAATAACAGACGATCGAATTTGGTCCAGGCCGGACGCGAATTTAGTTCAGTAAACAAAATCTGCTATTTGCTACGGACGATCGAACCTTGCCAGTTGTCTTGTGTGGGCAATTGAGTATGGACGTTATGCCTCCGGTATTATCCAATCGTGCGCCTTATTGTGCGAGGAAGAAACGAAGCGCGTTAAATTTCATTTATGAAATTGCGGTGAATTGAGTGACATGAAAATAATTAAATCGTTTGATAATGATGATTTTCGTAGGTCATAATGCTGCAAGACAACATCGCAAGTGTAAACTTCTGGCCGAAGGTTGTAGTGTTTCAGCAGTTCCGGGGCAATCTGCCTAATCCTATGTCTGATCTGGTCAGACAACGCAACAGAGCCACAGAGTAGTAGCAGCCCTATCCCCACACACAATGGCCCAGTTCACAAGCTAATTGTGGAAAACGGAGCCCATAACCATACGCGCTTTAATGACCATGGCTCCCGTATATGACGATAAAGCTACTGTGAGTCAGTGAAACGGTAAACCTATAAAACAATGAAAGGTTAAGAAATTCCACTTACTTTCTGCCAGTAGCATCCTTGAGCAGGTACAGGACATGCGTGGAGGCGTTCCGGAGCTTCTCCGCAGTGGTGATAGCTTTGGACAGCCCCTGGGCTGCTGCGGACTGCTCCCCGAGCGAGTCAATCAGCTTGCCAAGACTCTCTTGAACAATCCTGTGACAAAAGTTATGGGAAGTGTGTATGTTTGCGTTTTTAGAGACTAATAGACGTTTACGTCGCACTACCAGAATTGTTACCAAGATTTCAAAGGTAATTCTCAAATAGTTTGTGAGATTTGTAAAAGTTCCAGGAAGCTAAATATTGTATTAACTGTGTTGTCAAGGATTTGGTTTGTATACCATGATCACTAGACGATTGCTCAACTAAAGATGCTACCAAATTTAAGATCACTGGTCATAATACTTGTGTTTTGAATACACAGTATCCGCTGTAGGGTGGAGATAACCAAACTGATACTTAAATGCCCAACAGGTACTAAAAGACAGAAATGTATGCTATAAAATTTGCCTTTATTTAATTCTATTATCTAAAATTCAACCTTACAATCTCATTGTAATACAAATTTAGGTATTTTGACATTTGATTGTAAGCATAATTTATGTTGTTTTGCCAAGAGTGTTTTCAAGTTTAGGCATTATGAGACTAAGCTATTTTCAAATAATTAGGCTTACTGCAATTTAGGTATTTTGAGACCAAGAATTTTTGAGATTTGGGAATATTGATAAAGAGGTAAAATGCACTTTAGTAGTTACAAGCCCAAAGCATGTATAGCTTTGGCAAAATAATATGAGGACAAGGTAATAAATTTTAATTAAGAACCTGAAGGCAATATGATTTGATATTATTTTACTGACTTAACTATACAATTTTAAACAATGTTTCTACGAAGTTCATACACTGCTTACTAAAAAGAAACTCAAAAAACCGCTGTCAAGGTTTAAGGATTTAAAACTAAATAATTAAGCGCCATTTGCCATCTGAGCCGCCAAAGAAGACACAACCGTCTTCAGCAAATAAAGCTAAACAACAGACAAATACCCTGGACTAACGAGGTTAAGTACGTAGGAGTAACACTTTATCACAGACTTACATTCCGACCTCACATATGCAAGGCGGAAGAACGCGCAACTTTCGTCTTGAACCGACTAGGGCCAATGATAGGCAGCCATAGTAAAATGCAGCTTAGAAATAAGCTTGCACTTTAACACGCCTGCATTAGGCCAGTACTGATCTACGGTTGTGCAGTGTTTGGCCATGTTGGCCAAAAGCTGCTTCACCAACTGCAGGTCGTACAGAACAACTTTCTTCGACGAGCAATGGACGCTCCCCGACGGGTTGCTAACCTCGACCTATCTCTACCCGCAGGACTACCACATTCGCGACATGACAACGACATACTTTGACAAAGCCGCCGACCACCCTAACAGTCTCCTCAAGGACGCCATCACCTACGACCCCACCCCCCCACCTAGACAGGACGACTTCAAGATGCTTGCGCCTTTCATACCTTAGTCTAAGAATGTAATCCCAAAATTATAGTCGATATCTTTACACGAAAACAGCAAGCAGTAGACCTTGACATCCTTATAAAGGAGTGTCTTGGCAATTTAGACCCGTAAAAGGCATGGTTTCTTTTATAGAAGGACTTCGAATCCGATAAAGTGGGTAGTAGTAGGTAGTAAAATCTTACCTTACTGTACGCCAATCGCCCTGACACCCGGGAGGTATCAAAGTATAATTCAATTTTGTGATCTCGTCTTTGAGCATCTCGTTTACCGGTACCATCCACTCCATTTTTTAAAATTTAATACTGGATCACAGTTAAGATTTAGATAAATAATTATTCGCTAAACAAATTACAAAAAATTACAGTCGACTGCGATATGGAAAATCTTCGTGGACTGGCGCAATCGGTGTTGCTGCGTTATGCTAACTTTGATTGAGTAGGCGGTTTAAAGGCGGTTAGTGTGTGACCAGCTTATTTAAATAGTAATAAGGAATGGATTATATTTTGAAATTTTGTTTATAGGTAGGAATAAGCCACCTTATTGTCAGAAAAAAAACGTTTTTTCTGTGGCTTAGAAAAATAATAAATTAATAACACGCTTTACAAGACTTTTCTAACAAATCCAAACACAACTATGATACGATGTTCCATCGTGAAGTTCCAGTTCATATCTTCCGGCTCCATCATCAGATCAGTTCGACAGTACCATATTATTGTATTGTCAACAGAACTACATACAGCTGCCAATTTTCATGACGCTACGAACCTTTTAATGTGGTTAAATTAGTTACCTTAGATTCCATTACATAGTTAGTTACATACAGATAGACCTAATAAAAGCGTGTTAAAATAAAAAGATGAAAAGGTGTTGGTGGGCCTATGTACCCGCCTTATACGGTACGGCAAGAATAACAGTACATTTATAGCCATTTTAATCGAAAATATCAATGCTGCCTTTGCCGTACCGTATAAGGCAGGTATTTAAGCCCACCTATTCATCTTTTTGTTTTTTTCTAAGCCACAGAAAAATCTGTATTTTTTTCTGACAATAAGGAGGCTTATTCCTACCTATAAACAAAACTTCAAGATTTTTGAAAATTTTCATCCATTCTCCGTTAACCCTGGTACTGTATCTATCTGATTAGTATTAGTGTAAACCTTTATGTATATTTATTTTTCATAAAATAATTATAAATAACACTGTAAAAATAAAACTAACTAATTAATTTATAGCGTCCCGTCACAGACTAATAAGAGATACTACGTATCAGACTGCCAACTCAGAAACAAATATTATTTGCACTAGGCAACTATATTTAATCTGTACGATTAGTGTTGACTGACGTTCATTTTTTTTCTATTCGACATTGCAATATGGCAAGGGATAGTAAAGTATTCAGCCAAAGTGGTCTAGGTTCATTGAATGAGGTCTAATATTTAGAATGAATAGTTCCCGGCACGTAAATTTGAACACGTAACTTCAGTAATTGTATTTACGTGATCAAATTATATGCTGAGAATTATACCTCAGTGGCAAAAAAATAAAACACACATTATTTGTTAAAAGATTTATTTTTCAATTTCTTTTTCAATTTGTCGTAAGCTATCTTCTGTATTGCAATGAATACGTCTGTCCCCTTTAATATTTTGTTGGTTGTGTTGTACCAATTCATAATTGTAAATCGGACAGTCAGAATGAAATGACTGAGAATAGTTTTGTCCTCGGCGCAGTCAAATAATCAAAATGAATTCTTGGACATAATGTTTGCTAGTTCTGCGGGCGATAATTTTGCAAGATCATCACGATTTAAACACTTCAACCACTAAATATTTTCTCAGAGCACGGGAAATGGTGTAAAATAGCGTCCTTTCGCAAAGTTCTTCAAACACAGCACTGTTAAAACATTTTGCAAAAAGCAAGACAGGATAAACACAACGACATCACTCGATAACACATTACTGTGACAGTGACAGAATGAATTTCGACAAATAATATATAGATGACAAGACGAGTGTATTGACAACCCAACAGCTAATCACAGCAGAGAAAAACGTCAGTCAAGATTAAAAACAACATGGCGCTAACGTACACGTTTTGTTATACGAAGATTACCAGCTGTGCGTCCCGTAGGTCGCTGCTCAGCGGTAGGATGCCCTGCCCATAAGGCCGTATACATTCTCTCTGGATTTGATCGAGAAATGAGCCGGCATCGGCAGTCTCTGTGGCCTGCTATATACACTTCGAGCAACACAGGCTTCAGAACTTCCAAGTATATACATACGTATATTTCTTTTTATTTAACCAAAAAGTTTATGGGCTTGACGGCAAAAAGGTCTCCACTGCAAACGCCATAAATGTTTATGATTGTTTGTGAGGTCCATTATATCCTTTCTTTTTTTTTTTAATTTGCATTATCATATCAATGAGATATCGAGTAACGACTTTATATCATGCTGTATTTCTATTATTACTACAAATGGTTGATTTGAGGTTCAACAAACGACTATCTTTAGGTATATCATTACTTACTCTATTTTACCATGTCCTCGTTCTCTATTCACTTGCACAGCTGCACAGTGGATCGAAATGAATAAAAAATAGACATACGCATTTTTGTCCAAAAATCGTATTTTAATAATGTTTTTCGGTTGTAAATAATGTAAGGAATAAAAAATGTTATATATTTTTTTTCAAAATGTGACTTATTTTAAGCAGAAAAAAAGTATATTTTTTTGTATTGAACTGAAAAATAGGTATCTTATTGTAAGAAAACTGTAACCGATCCCCCTTTCAAACCTTTAGAATATCATTGTCGTACTTCAGAGCAGTGGAAAACAGTAAACAGTTTATCTCAGTAGGTGCCCGTTTTTTTTATAGTCCAATCAAAAGACAGTAAATACAACATTTTTCTTAGTTCTTTTTTTATATTAATTAAAAAAACGGTATATTCATGACAATTTAGTTTAAAAACAACATATTTTTGATATTTTTATTAAAATAAAAATATTTTTTTACAAGAAAATGGTTAAAAATTACATTGAAATAGAAACATTTATTGCGGTGTTTTTAGTAACCATGATAGTAAAAAAAGTTTAAATATACTGCATAAAACAGATCAATATTGTTCACAAACTTTTCCATGACAGTATATTATCAATGCTTTGTTTTCTAGAAACTAATTATTTGTTAAGTAAATCTTCATTTTATAGCTTATTGAACCCCCACTTAACACTTACTCTGGGATTAACCCTTTACAGTAGGTACCCTCATTAATGATATGTAAATAACTAACGATAAGAAATATGATCTGAGCATTAGTATAAATGTATAACTTGCATTATAGCGAAGTTGCTAATGTACCTATTACTTAATTACATATTATTGTAAATGCTAGTATTTCTAAGTTATAAATTAGTGAAACGATTTGAACGTTTATATTTTAACGACACATCATTATTTATTAGCACATAGTGAACGTGCTCACTAATATCCATTTTTTGAAGCGTAGAAGAAGGTAGTGAATACTTAGATTATTAAAATGCTTTTTTTATTTACTTTCATCGTTAGTGTTGATTTCAAGTATATTTTAGCTTTATTACTTTCAATAAAAACACCGCAATAAATGTTTCTATTTCAATGCAATTATTAACTATTTCCTTGTAAAAATTGTTTTTATCTTTATCAAAATATCAAATATATGTTGTTGTTATACTAAATTGTCATGAATATACCGTATTTTTAATGAAAATAAATATAGAGAGTTAAGAAAAATTTTGTATTTACTGACTTTTGATTGGACTATAAAAAAAACGGACCCCTACTGAGATAAACTGTTTACTGTTTTCCACTGTTCTGAAGTACGACAATGATATTCTTAAGGTTTGAAACGAGGATCGGTTACAGTTTTCTTACAATAAGATACCTATTTTTCAGTTTCATACAAAAAAACACACTTTATTTTTTTCTGCTTAAAATAAGCCCCATTTTGAAAATTTTTATAAAACATTTTTTATTTCTTATATCATTTACAACCGAAAAGCATATTTTAAAATACGAGTTTTGAAAAAAAATGCGAATGTCTAATTTTTATTCATTTCGATCCACTGTGAGCTGTCCCTAATAATTATTATATTACAGCTAAGCAAACAACCTAACTACAACTTTTTAGAATTCTGCAAAGGACTGCTGTGACATCTGTTAGTGACATCTAGTGTCACAACACAATCCTGGAAACCCCATGTATAGTAATCATAATCATAACGTTTATTGCACCATGGTAACAAGTTCTTACAAAATATATGGGTATCACATGAACCCTGAAAGGGTATAGCAATTGCCTTAAAACTAAGATTAAAACTAACATTATACATAGAAGGCGGGCGCCTTCGTTAACGGAGGAGAAAAAGTCATAACCCCTCTTTTTTTCTTCAACGTAGTCTGGTAAAAAGTATCCTATAACCACCCGGAGATACCCAGCTTTCTGTGTACCGAAAATAGTTGCAATCCGTTTAGCCGATTTAGTGTGATATGACTATGATGAAGCTACAACATACACAAAACAAAAAATTTTTTTTTTTTTATTTCAATGACCTCGAAATAAGTAATTTATTTTTTAAATATCTTAATGTACATACATTTCATTTTTACAACTTTATAATAGTATGAATAGAAGACATTTGCTCTAAAACAATGACTATGAGCGAGGTGTATAAATAATTTTTCGGTTACTATACAGTGACCGAAAAATTATTTTACAAATAATACAATCCTAAGTAAATCAAACCTAAATCAGTAAATAGTATAAACAAATAGAAATAATTCAATTTTATAAATAAAAGTAACGTTTTAATTAATAATATGACTTGGTATATTCTATAATATGTCCGCGGTGCGGCAGCATCAACTATGGCCGCGAAAAGCCGCAAATATTACATTGCGTTTAATCATGGATCCAACTACATTACTGACAGTGAAGATAAAATATGGATTAAATTGTTCCGTATTAATTTTGATAACAGAGTATTATATGTTGTTTTCTGTCACACGATCATGCTCATTCATTGCAGGAATGAATATTTTATGATATTTTTATGTTTCCAGCATTGGTAAAAAATCTTGACGTCTGGTAACCCTAGTCGTTGGCTACTTGTTACCAGCAGTTTGTTCAATCATGAATAGATGGCGCATTAATAGGTTACGCTCCGATGTGTATAACTTTTATTTATGTGTCATCTGCGCTGGCTGGCATTCCACCGAAAAATCAATAAATAAATATTTATATAAATTCATTATTTATATTCATGTAAATACATTTATTACTATTAATTAAACATATTGTGAAGTACCATGTTCAAACTTATTATTTAACCTCCTCAAACAACTTTTTACAACTGCCTGGATTTTAAAGTTGAAGTAAAAAAAAATGTTCGAAATATAATTTTCGAAAAGTTTCAAGAAGAAATATTTGATTGAAGTATTCAGTCATTTCAAATTCTTTGTACGATGAACTTGTACTGATATTATTTAATTTTTTAAAATATTTTTGTAATATACCCATCGACATATGAATTCTTAAATTTATGATCAAATGATTAATACCCTTGGGTAACTGAAATTTTAGTATAATTCTTTTCGGACCCAAAATTTAAAGTGATATCAATATGAGGGAAATCGTCCATATCCAAACTGGACAGTGCGGAAACCAGATCGGTGCCAAGGTAATTGTTTCTTTAAAGTAATAGAAAAACGCCCATTATGTTTATAAGTCCAGTTATAAGAGTGATAGCCATTTTTTTATTTTCGATAACTTTGACGAAAAAAAAAAACACTGTTTTCACCACCCCCAAAGGCGTCGACGCGGCCCAGTCCTGAAACGGAAAATTCAGCAATTTTGCGAAAATGTTTGCTTTTTCCATAATGCAGGCACGTATGTAGTACAATTTCTGCTTGTTAATTGGGAATAGATCATTTTCGATAAAACTTTTCAGCCATGAGCGTTGCCGCGGCGAACTTGCGTCGCCTAGTTTACCTACCGTCTTAACGATCCTTTTTTTTACAGTTCTGGGAAGTAATCTCTGACGAGCATGGCATCGACCCGACGGGCTCTTACCAAGGCGACTCTGATCTCCAACTGGAGCGCATCAACGTATACTACAACGAAGCTTCTGGGGGCAAATACGTGCCTAGAGCGGTTCTCGTGGACTTGGAACCTGGCACCATGGATTCAGTACGAGCCGGCCCCTTTGGACAGCTCTTCCGCCCTGACAATTTTGTGTTCGGGCAGTCGGGAGCTGGCAACAACTGGGCGAAAGGTCACTACACAGAAGGCGCGGAACTGGTAGACTCCGTCCTCGACGTCGTCAGAAAGGAAGCTGAAGGCTGCGACTGTCTCCAAGGTTTCCAGCTGACACATTCATTGGGCGGCGGAACCGGCTCTGGCATGGGGACTCTTCTGATCTCCAAAATTCGAGAAGAATACCCCGATCGCATAATGAACACGTTCTCTGTCGTCCCAAGCCCCAAAGTTTCTGACACTGTGGTGGAACCGTACAACGCTACGCTATCAGTCCATCAGCTAGTAGAAAACACCGACGAAACTTATTGCATTGACAATGAAGCGCTGTATGATATCTGCTTCAGAACTTTAAAACTGAGCACGCCAACGTACGGTGACTTGAACCATCTGGTCTCTGCTACAATGTCGGGTGTAACGACTTGTCTAAGATTTCCAGGGCAGTTGAACGCGGATCTACGGAAGCTGGCGGTGAATATGGTCCCATTTCCGAGACTACACTTCTTTATGCCTGGATTTGCGCCGCTTACGTCACGCGGCAGCCAGCAGTACAGAGCTCTAACGGTCCCTGAGCTGACGCAACAGATGTTCGACGCGAAGAACATGATGGCGGCGTGCGATCCCCGCCACGGCCGCTACTTGACCGTAGCCGCGATTTTTCGAGGCCGCATGTCCATGAAGGAAGTGGACGAGCAGATGCTTAACATCCAGAATAAGAACAGCACTTACTTCGTCGAATGGATCCCAAATAATGTGAAGACTGCTGTGTGCGACATACCTCCTCGCGGTCTCAAGATGTCTGCTACTTTCATCGGGAACTCAACAGCTATCCAAGAGTTGTTTAAGAGGATATCGGAGCAATTCACGGCCATGTTTCGGAGGAAGGCTTTCCTTCATTGGTATACCGGTGAAGGTATGGATGAGATGGAGTTTACGGAGGCTGAGAGCAACATGAATGACCTGGTGTCGGAATACCAGCAGTATCAGGATGCCACGGCTGACGATGAAGGCGAATTTGAGGAAGATATTGAAGAGTAAATGTTTTGTCTGTTTACCGTTTTGTATTGTCGCTGTGTTGTGTAACGTCATAAGCCATTGTAACGTGTACCTAATAAATAGTCATGTGGGAAAAATATTTTTGATTTTGTTTAGGCGTATAAAATTCTCATGAAACGTCATTATGAAATAGTATAACATCCAATGCGCCAAATATACTGTAACACAATTTGCGCCTGTGGCATTAAAGATATTGTGGTTTGAATGTTCGAGTATTTCATGCTGACTGCTACTTTCAAAAGTACACTCCTAGAACTTTCCGCGAATAGTGCCTTCTGGTATGTTCTTAGGACAACTCTCCTAAGGTCCCAATGCTGGACACTGACCCAATACTTGGCACCTTCAAGCTTCATTGCGATAGCTAACAAGCAGTGTTAATTATTTAGGTAACGATGTCGTGCACTGGAACGCTTGAACCCAAAACCAAAGCAAATTCTCCAACTGTCTGTCAGCTATTTATCAGAGCACTCCGGGGAAGCTACAGTCGGCATCGTATAGTCCAAAGCGCAAAACTTATCGCAATACGTCTTTATTGCTTAAGGCTCAAAAGTGTCACGATAAGTATATTTGGCATTGGCACTTTGCTTTGGTTGTTAAACTATTTGATGCTGACTGTACCTTTTCAATCATCTCTTTTAGGAGAGAATCCTGAATCTTTTCGGGCATATTAGTGTCATACAGATTTTTTAGTATGCGTTAGCGTGTGAGTCTTTCCTGTGGACACCCAAAAGTTAAGGGCTTTAAATACTAATTTTCTTAGGACCCTATAGGTGATGTACAAATCGATTAATACTCTAGATTAGCCCTTAATTATTGCGTTGTCCACAGGAAATACGGCTAAATTCTAAAATCTTTATGACCCATTATGGCGTTCTAATTAATCCCGACAAGGTGGTCAAACACCGTGAAAAATCCTTGTGGTTCCATTTCCATGAAAAGGGCAGCCCATAAGGCCCTCGACCGCGCCAAGTGGAAGGACATGACTGTTGGTCACTATCCTCGGCCATGGGGGGGAAGGGCAAGTTACAAGATTTTATGAAACGGTAAGTGAAATTGAGCTGAAATTTGGCATAGGTGTGAGCTTAACACCTTCACAGTCCATTGCTCCATATATGGGTCACGACGAACTATCTCCACAAGTCCGTGCCCCACATTATGGGTCACTAAGATACGACCATGTACACACTCAGATTAGTATAATAATTAAATTTGTGAATGCTATTGTCCACTTGTTCGAATACTACAGTGTAAAAGGTGTAAAAGAAAGGCTGATGTAAAAATATTATTTAAATCAAAAGTATATCTTTACTGTGCTATTTATTTCTTAGTGACCCATATGTGGAGCATGGACGTGTGATTGAAGTAATTTGCTTGGACGTGATGGAATACAGGACATTTTTGTATAGTGCCCATACAACGTGTTAAGTGACAAATGTAAGATTATGGTACCATCCACACAGTATAATAAAGAGTACTACGTCAATCAAGCTGATGTGAATGTGAAGGAGCCCTCTGGTGATCATAGGAACTCTGGAATAAAAAACGCAAACTACTGATTTTGGGCTATTTAAAATCGTCTTGATGAGTACTTAAAGGTGTTCAAAGAAAAGTAGGTACAGTCAGCAATAAAAAAACATATTATAATAAAACAATTTAACGAATTATATCGCGCATATTATCTAATTTGAGTTCCCGACGTTTCGGAAGCTTTCCAGCTTTCCATGGTCATGGGTGGACTGAGAAAAGATGTATTTTCCTCTGACAAAGTTACAATCCGTAAAATTGTTTTATTTCAATGCGTAATAATCGCGGAAACAGAAGAAAATATTATATTATAATAAGTTATTTCTTTAAAAAAATTGGCTCAGGTTCGTTCTGTGTGTTTCCTAAAACGTCTGTTTCTGAAAATGATCTCTCAGACACTTTAAGAATTATCAAATCATCATACATCATAGGAAACTGACAAAGTGGGAAGAACGCCAATTTCTTTAAACTAAACAGAAGCAGAAAATTGGAAGCCGACTGTTTAAGAAGTAGACATCATAGTAAACTGATAATGTTGGAGATCATTTTGAGAAACAGACAAATTTAGTAAACACAGAACGAGCCTGAGCCGATTGGTCCTATTTTTTATTTGATCTGGTTTAGTTTAAATGATGGGAAACATGATTTAGACATTATAATTAGCGGACATTATAGGAAGCAGGCCATATTTGAAAGTGGACATAATAGGAAACGAGCATTTTAAGGAAGTGCCATCATGGGAACCAATAGCAGACATTACAGGAAAGAGACGTTCTTTGGAAGAAGGCCATTTTGAGAAACTGACATTTGAGGAAACGGACTCAACGAGCATGAGCCAAAAAAACATTCTGTACCAACCAGTCTGTAGCCTCTTGTGGCAAATTTATATAGAGGTCAATGTGACGTAATAATTTTCCATAACACAAGGAGATATAACTTTTTGGCATTTATTCATTTAAACTTAAGTACGTTATATCAATCATCTTGCGTTTCACACCTTTTGTTGCACTTGCATTTTGAGATGTGTCCCATTTGTCACTAAACCATTGTGATAAACAAATATTATAAATGCGAAAGTGTGTATGTCTGTCTGTTACCTCTTCACGCTTAAACCGCTGAACCGATTTGGATGAAATTTGGTATGGAGATAGTTTGTATTCTAGGGAAGGACATAGGCTACTTTTTATCCCGGGAAAATACCTGTATCTGCGATAAACGAATTTAAGGCGGACGAAGTCGCGGGCAGAAGCTATTGATAATATATGTACATTTTGCCACAGGGGCATTATTGACGTCCATACTATTTGCCAAATAGACAGCCGGTCCGTATGGACATTTTGACCCCTGCACATTCAAACCGTTAAACGTTGACTACCCACTCCCAGAATGCAAAAAATGCCCTTTGCGATATCCGTAATCTCTGCTACTATGCAAGTCAAATACGAGAGGCTTCCTTTTTTACGCTGTCCACTTCAAATTTCTAAAATAGAAAAATAAAACATGGGTTTAATATAACTTTTATTTTATTAAAAACGTAAAAAATCAACACCTTGGTAACAAACAGTAATAACAAATGATAACAAATAACATTTTAAATGGGATTTAAGAGCATAGGTAGAAGTAATATAGTTGAATCATCGAGAGCGTGGAATTGCATATGTAGTAGTATTGTTTGTTTACAGGCATTCTATATTTGAATTTTCTATTTTCTTGTACTATCAGCATACAAAGAGGTTGTTATATATATATATATATCGAAGAACTAAAAACAAAAATAATGTCAGTGTGAAATTGTCAATATTATTTACGTTGTGCGTATATTTTTACATCTGATTTGATTGTATTCTCAATTAATTATTGTGTCCGCCCGTACGACTACGAATAATTTCTATATTTTAAAAAAATATGGCTGTAAGTAATTTTGGTCCTATTGAGAGTCAAAGTAAGCAAATAATTTTCAACTGTTATAAATATTTTGAAAATGAACTGACGTAAAATTTAAACTTGCCTTACACCTTGCCCAGTTAGTTGTAAAAGCTACAGGTGTTTGTCTCTCTACTGTTTATAACATTGTGACTGAGAGCAACAGCGAGAAATTCGCAACAACAAAGAAATTCACCTCCCCGAAGAATAAAAAGTTGCGTCCTTGTCCGTCATCAGCAGTAGACGATTTTGATCAGGAAGTCATCCGGAGAACTATATACAATTTTCATCTGTCCCATAAGCAATTTCCAACCTTAAAGGGACTCCACTCTGTGTTAAAATCCGATATAGATTACAAATTTGGCATTTCCACCTTACGAAAACAAATACAAAAATTAGGATTTAAATGGAAAAAGACCGAGGACAACCGAAAAATATTAATGGAAAAACGAGTGTGGCTCATATTTTCCGAAAAACATTTTTTCTTCAAGGCAAATATTCCGTTCTCTTATTTTCCCGGTGGCATTTTTTCCCAATATTTTATTTTCTATGGGCATTTAATTCCGTTCCCATATTTTCCCAGTGACATTTGTAACCATTCGCATATTTTGCCCAATTTATTTATTTGTCAGAAGCTTCATGCCTTTAAGGTGAAATAGGCAATCTTAGGATTTTTCGACCACTCGATATCCGCGGCTCGCTCGCTTCGCTCGCTCGTTAGGGTCACAACTCAACCTAACACTCCTCCTCGCTACGCTCGTCGTCGTACCTAACCTTAGCCAAGTCGGACCTGCTTTAAGGTGAAATAGGTAATATTTGGATTTTTCGACCACTTGATATCCGGTTTTGACTTGGAAATATGAGAATGGTTACAAATGTCACTGGGAAAATATGGGAACGGAATAATTACCACCAAGAAAATAGGTGACTGGAGAAAAATGCCACCGGGAAAAAAAGAGAACGGAATTTTTGCCTCGAAGAAAAAATGATTTTCGGAAATACCCAATTTATCCCAAAAAAACAAATCAGTACAGGCCAGCGGTTAATAATAGTGCACGCAGGAGGAAAAGATGGTTTTATTCCCAACGCTTTGTTAATGTTTAAGGCAAACCAAAAAACGGGAGATTACCATGACCAGATGAACTTTGGCAACTACGAAAAATGGTTAAAAGAAAAATTAATACCGAACCTCAAACCGAATAGCGTACTTATCGTGGATAATGCGTCCTATCACAGCAAACTTTTGAATCGTGCTCCAACGTCAAATTCTAATAAACAAGAAATGATTGATTGGTTGACAGAACACAACATTTCGTATAACCGGTTGATGTACAAAACCAGTTTGTATGAATTAATTAAACAAAATAAAGAGCGGTTTCGCGAGTACCACATAGATGCAATTTTAAAAGAACATGGCCACTCCGTATTACGATTGCCACCGTATCACCCGACATTCAATCCGATCGAAAATATTTGGTCCATGGTAAAAGGATATGTAGCAAAAAGAAACGTTTCATTAAACATGCAAGGCATTATGAGTTTAGCAACTGAACGAATGAATACCATCACTGCTGAGGACTGGGAAAATATTTGTCACCACGTCGAAAGTGAAGAAAATAAATATCGATGTCAGGAAGGAGAAATGGATCAAATAACAGACAATTTTATTATCAATACTTGTGACAGCTCAGATGAAGAACATGATAGCGAATAAAAGAAAAAAACAGAGGACTACTACTTATTCCACTTCTTGGGTATGTCATTTTATTAAGTTAAGAGAAAATTATTCTCCTTTTGTTGCAAACGGTACAACCACTTGCGACTCGCGACACGTGTCACGATCACGCGTTTGGACGTTGCGCCGATCCGATCGCTCGAAATCCATGTTGCTACGCGTATCACACACTTAGATCGAACAAGGCGTGATCGCCGCGCCGACAGTGAGCGTCCAAGCAGCGCGATACGCAGTCATGCCACGCCACGGTGATCGGATACGAGCAAATGACACAAGTGTGGACGCACCTTTATCTGAGCCGTTTCCTGCGGTAAGTTTGATGGGTAGGCCTCCAATCCTATTGTGGTAACGCCGAACGCTTGGCTTAGGCATCGCGCAAACGCTCAGCCTTTAGCTGAAACCCCGATGTTTACTTTTCGTCAGTTTCCTTGACTTTAACGATATGGTGGTTGCCAGCAGAGGTGAGGACAGCTCTAAGAGCCTCGTGAGCAAGGTAGGCAGCACGGCGAGGAGCGTACGCGACTCCATAGAATCTCTCCAAGGCACCGCATAGCACAGTCTTTGCCTCTTCTACTTTCTGCTCGTCCATGAGTCGAGCTCCCTCCTGGAACAAACGAGATTAGTACTTTTATAAGATGTCGATCGGTCCTATTTTTTTACCATCGACGAAACGAGAGGGCTATTACAATATAAATTTGACGAGTGTATCTGTGTGTTATCGGCACAGTAACTTTTAAGGTAAGCGTCCACAGGCCGGCATCGCACGCATCGGACGCATCGTACGTATCGGATTTTGGTATTCCTTGTATAGAAACTCATACAACAGCGTCCACAGCTAACGGTGCGGATCAGTGGACGCTGTTGTATGAGTTTCTATACAAGGCATACCAAAATCCGATGCGTGCGATGCGTCCGATGCGTGCGATGCCGGCCTGTGGACGCTTACCTTTAGGCGGAGTCGGATACATTCATTTGATTTTGATCCTTGTGTCGACCATTGCACCTCACTCCTAGTTAACCGAGCATCCTGCTCATCTTTGTCTCGCCATTACCTGGAAGAGTGCGTGGCATTTGTCGACCGACTTGATTCTCTTGTCGATCGTCACAGCACACTCCGAGCACCAAGCTCCCTGAGTCACCCCCTGTCTGGCCATTATACCTGGAAGAACGCATGGCAGTCGTCAATTCTCTTTCGACCATCCCGCCACACTTCTAGCAATTACCTGGAAGAGCGTTGGGCAGTCGTCGACTACGTTGATTTTTTTGTCGATCATCACGCCACACTCCGAGCAGCGTCACTCCTTGTGCGTCACTCCCTGTCTCACCGTTACCTGGAAGAGCGCGAGGCAGTCATCGAGTATTGACCACGTCGATCCTCTAGTCGAACGTCAACCTGCAGTCTGAGATGTTACGTCGTGACGTAACAGCTCAGCGTGACAGGACTCGTCCTGTTACTCCAGCGTAACAGCAATATTACCTGGAATAGCGCATAGCCATCGTCGACAGCATCGATCCTCTTGTCTATCGTCATGCCACAAACTGAGCACCGAGCTCTCGCGTCGCGTCTTATCACCAGAGAACGGACAGGTCATCGCGAAAACAGATATGGAAATAGAACAAGACTCTAAAGATTATCTAAAGCGGATATTATCGTAATTTAAAATTTGACCTTTCTTAGTTGCATAGGTGCCTATTTGTAATGGTTTTGTCAAAGTGGCATTCTTGAAACAGTTTTGTGACAATTCAAATTAGTCAAACTATTTTTTTATGGTGATTTCGAACTATTTTAAATATGGTAAAAATAAAAACGATTAATAAGTAGATTAAGAACTATCCCAAGCTCTCTCTTATAATGATGATCACAAATAAATATTGTGTATAGCATCTGACATTCGAATTAAAATGTTAAAGAAAGATAATATTAACAAACAAGTTGAATTAAACTAGGACATTGTTTCAGAAAATGCAGGTATTGTTGATTGCATATGTTCAATACAACCATCAGCATTCAAAAAACTTTTAATGGAAATACCTTCACAATCATATGGTGAATTTTGGGTTAATTGAAAAATATAATTAAATAATACTGTACATAATACGACTCTATAAATCTTGTTCTATTGGCGTGTTGCGATTGTTTTGCGATGACTGGTCCGATCTCTGCTTATCACGCCATCATAGCAGAGACGTTACCTGGAAGAGCGCGTGACAGTCGTCGACTACGTCAATCCTCTTGTCGATTGCTGTCCCGTCGAACGTCACGCCACATTCTGAGCAACGTGCTCCCTGCTTTACGGATTGTCGTGCCCCTGGCAGCACGCCTGAACACGCTGGGGTTAAGCATCTGCAATGAAAATGATTGAACGCTACTAAAACAATGAGAATCTTCTCGATTTAAGTACAAGAAAGATTAAGGATGCTGTAACATACACCATCATATTTTGGGCCAATTCTGTAGAAAGAGAAACTGCGTTCAAAGCGCAGAAAAGATATGTCAGATCTCTATATGGCATTCACTACCTAGAATCTAGTAAGACTTATTTTCAAAAATTACGGATATTGACTCTCCCTTGCCTGTATATTTATGAAGTGCTAATTTTTGTAAAATGTAACTGGCATCTATTTCAAAATTTTAGAAGTAATCGTAACAGAAACAAAATGGCGGCAATATCATATAGAACGGCTTTATTACGGAAAAGCATACTTGGGATGGCTCCTAAAATGTATAATAAAGTTCCGAAAAACATAATAAATATCCCCAATATGTCTGATTTTAAAAAGGCGTTAAATCACTTTCTAGTAAACAAAGCTTATTATAGTGTTAACGAATATTTAACAGACTGCAATTAATGGGACCTCTGTGGATTTGCATGTTACACCCCATTAATGGCGATTACAATTTGTATGCCTCGCGGCGCAGCACAGTGATACTCCTGCCTATATATTAAGACCTTTTGTACTCAGTACTGTAGCTAAACCTGTGTTGAACAAATAACTAATTTGAATTTGAATTTGAACATATAGGTAAGATATTTTATAGTAATTTCCATTATACTGGACGCTGCGCAGACAAAATGAGTCGATTATAGGACTAACGTCGTTCACCCAATAGTTGACGGTAAGAGATGCAGATTTTAATACACCGACTATGCTTACGAGTAGATATATCAGATGGAATTAAGTACTTATTACCAGAGGTTGAAATAGGTAGTGTCTATTTACTTAAACTTCGTGGAAATAAGAGTGATTATAACCACCGAAAACAAACACATTTTTAATACAGTTGCTCAAAAAGTGCTACTTTACGTAGCTGCTAAGCATGCACAAAGTTGGCTTTCGCAAACTGATCCTTTTTATTTTTCCAACGTTTTTAAATTTATACTTGTTCCAATTCATAACTTGATAATGATGATGATGGTGATGGTGACAGTGATGATAATGATGGACATGATGATGGTGGTGATGGTGGTGATGTGATGATGATGATGGTCATGATAAAGGTGATGGTCATGATGATGGTGATTATAATGGTGATGGTGGTTGTGAAGATGATGATGGTGATGATGATGATGATGATGGTGATGGTGGTGATGATAATGGTGATAGTGATGGTGGTGATGATGATAATGTTTACTTGTTTTTCTTATTTTTTCGCAACTGTATTAAAAAACGTTGTTTGATATGCATGCAGAAATGTCATTCTTCACTCGTCCCATATCTCGGTACTCGTGAAGTAATAACATACTTTCCGCACTAGCATCGAAATGTACTATTTTGTGTTGATTGCAGGATCTCCCACATTTATTATTACCACTCATACATAATTACCAAAAAAGAGTGAGTGTATCTGTATTGAGAATTAACTTCAAGTCAGATTATTCATGAAGAACAAGTGTCTGATGCAGAAAATTCAAATACGTTTACAACCCAAAAGTGGACAATACAACATTACAATAGGTCCATAGCACATTTGGGGCTGACCCCGAGAATAAACTCCGGGAATTCTGCTTTCAATAAAAATAATCCCTTATTTTTGGTGCTTACAACCTACCTTAAGTTTACGTAAATTAAATATTCAGGCACTACCTATTCCGACCTCAGCTTATTACTACTTTTACACCGACGTGATGTTTCTGATACCTGGGGGCCGGTTCTTAATAGTAAATTGTGCACCGTGGGCGGTAGAGAAGGAATTACAAACGAGAGTTCAATGACTGGAGTTTGTAATTTCGTTACCGCCCGAGTAACACACAATGTCTTTCATCACACTTGTGAAGAAACTAATAAATTATTAAGTCAGAAAAAGCTTGTGACATTCAAGTGTCACAAGTCGCAACATTGTGTCATAAAGTGTCATTTGTCAGAATCTCATTCCATAGATAACAAAACAACGGTTTCGTTTTTTTTTCGTTCGTCCAACAAAGGTTTCGTTCCGAAACTATTTTTTAATTTTGTTGCATACAATCTTTTACTTAAATTAATAATTGTAAAATTGTATAAACAAGCTATTTTAACGTATTTAATTATAGCGTCGACGTGTATTTATTGATATTACATTGTGTATAATTCAAATTTGCTGTTTTTGACTAGTTCCGTTCGGTTCCGTTCTAAACCTGGCATATTAGAGTAGTGAATGCAGTGAATTTTTTTTAAAAAAAAGTCATTACGCCCATGTCGTATAAAAAGCCCACGGTTTTAATTACGACCCTGTCGCTCGTTTTGCCTGCGTGTAATGACACCGTTTACGAACAAGTGTGATGAAAAAGTGTCTTTCCAACAATATGAATTAAAAAATGACTTCCGGTTGTGATACAAGTTACAAGCGTTTATGAAACGGGCCCGCGATCTAAGTTGCTACCAATACGTATACATTGAGTCTTACTTTAACGGTGGCGCGTCGTCCCCGCACTCTCCCATTGTGGGCCAGAGCGTCGGCCGATCGCAAGCGTCGCAAGAGCACGTAAACCAGTAGCGGGCTGCCAGGGCGCGCCGGCGCGAGCGCATGTCGCGCAGTGCCGCGGCCGGGCCGTAGCATTCCGCCACAGTCTGACCCGGGCCCAGAGGGCGTGTCGCTGCCAGCACTAGCCGCCGGCCCACAAAGTATCTGCAAATAAGATACATTTTAATCTGATAGAAGGCGCACGCTACTTCGTTCGCGGAAGAGAAAAAGTCATAACTCTTAATTTTTTCTTCAGCATAGTCGGGTAAAAAGTATCCTATAACCATCTGGAGATACCCAGCTACCCGCGTACCAAACACAGTTGAAATCCGTTTAGCCGATTTTGCGTGATGAAGCCACAACGCCACATACAAACATACATAAAATCCAAAAAAAATATTTTTCGTTTTAATGACCTCCTAATAGTCCATAACAATCATTTTTTTGAAAATATCTTCAATATATAGACATTTCATTATTACAAGTTTATAATCCATACTTCCATACTAATATTATAAATGTGAAAGTGTGTCTGTCTGTCTGTTACCTCTTCACGCTTACACTGAACCGATTTGGATGAAATTTGATATGGAGATAGTCTGAGTCCCGGGGAAGGACATAGGCTACTTTTTATCCCGGAAAAATACCCTCATCCGCGATAAACTAATCTAAGGCGGACGAAGTCGCGGGCAGAAGCTAGTAGTATAGATATATGTTCTAACAATCGGGAACATTATGTTTCTCAGAGGTGTGCATTTTTTTCTTGTTAGTATACGTTATGTAAACTCAGAATCTGCAACTTATAGCTTGACAAGTTCTTTCGTGATACTCGCATGGTCGCCGGGTGACGGGGGGAAAGACATGAGTGAGAAGTGTGCGCGGCAGGGCCCATCGTACTCCGCCGCGCGCACACTTCATACCCACCCTATTTGTCCCACCTTTTGTTTTATATATGTGTGTATGCAAATAAATTATTTCTTTCTTTCTATTCCAATTTCCAAATGGATATCCATACTAATATTATAAATGTGAAAGTGTGTCTGTCTGTCTGTCTGTTACCTCTTCACGCTTAAACCGCTGAACCGATTGGAATGAAATTTGGTATGGAGATCGTTTGAGTCCAGGGGAAGGACATAGGCTACTTTTTATCTTGAAAAAATACCCTTATCGGCGATAAACGAATTTAAGATTCAAGATTCAAGATTCAAAGATTTATTTGCCAAGTTACACAGTTTTTACATGTAATTTAAAAGTACCATGTATTCAGCCTACAAACAGGCATGCAAATAATATTTTCTTCTGTTTCCGCGATTATTACTCATTGAAATAAAACAATTTAATTTAGCTTTCCATGGTCACGGGAGGACTCCTCCCGTGACCATGGAAAGCTGGAAAGCTTCCGAAACGTCGGGAACTAAAATGAGATAATATACGCGATATAATCCGTTAAATTGTTTTAGGCATGCAAATGTTTAGGATAATTAAAATTAATAAGTAAAAACAATTAATTATAGAAAATAAAATATAGAATGTCAATAATATAATTCTACCTAATTCTACATGACTCGAGAAAAACTTTTACACCATAGAAACAACCGTCGAGCAGCCAGCTATTTAATTTATTTTTAAAACTATTTCCTTCTTGATTTCTAATGTCATTAGGTATACGATTAAAAATGTCAATGCACATGTTAAAGACATTTTTCTCATATAGCATAGTATGGCAGCGAGGTCTTTGTAGCAGATACCTATCCTTCAATCTCGTCTGCCTTTGCGTAGTTTCTCCACGTAATTCAAAGTAATGTGAATTAGATTTCACAAAAGTGCACACTTCTCTGATATATAAACACGGCAAAGGCAGAATTTGTAACTTTTTGAAAAGTGGTACACAACTATCATCAAACCATGCACCGCAAATGACTCTGATGCACTTTTTCTGTATCTTAAATACTCTGAGGCGGACGAAGTCGCGGGCAGAAGCTAGTTTACCATAAGTATCAAGAGCTGGCGTCGACAAGATGGTCACGGTGAGCGGCTTATTACCTACAGACTTAGTTAAACGGTTGGGGTAAAGACCTGGCGACGGCAGGGCAGCAGTGGTTCAAGCGCACCGATGGGGTAGATAGCCACGGCGACCGGCTCTTAGCAGACTCAGTTAAACGGTTGGAGAATAGACCTGGCAACAGCGGGGCAGCAGTGTTTGAAGCCCGCCAGTGTGGTAGATAGCCACGGCGACCGGCTCTTAGCAGACTCAGTTAAACGGATTGGGTATAGACCTGGCGATAGCGGGGAAGCAGTGGTTGAAACGCCCCAGTATGGTAGTTAGCCACGGCGACCGGCTTACCAGACTAAACGGTTCGGGTATAGACCTGGCAACAGCGGGGCAGCAGTGGTTGAAGCGCGCCGGTAGATGGCCAGGGCGACCGGCTTACGAGACACAGTTAAATGGTTCGGGTATAGACCTGGCAACAGCGGGGCAGCAGTGGTTGAAGTGCGCCAGTAGATGACTAGGGCGACCGGCTTACGAGACACAGTTAAATGGTTCGGGTATAGACCTGGCTACAGCGGGGCAGCAGTGGTTGAAGCGCGCCGGTAGATGGCCAGGGCGACCGGCTTACGAGACACAGTTAAACGGTTCGGGTATAGACCTGGCAACAGCGGGGCAGCAGTGGTTGAAGCGCGCCGGTAGATGGCCAGGGCGACCGGCTTACGAGACACAGTTAAACGGTTCGGGTATAGACCTGGCAACAGCGGGGCAGCAGTGGTTGAAGCGCGCCAGTAGATGGCCAGGGCGACCGGCTTACGAGACACAGTTAAATGGTTCGGGTATAGACCTGGCTACAGCGGGGCAGCAGTGGTTGAAGCGCGCCGGTAGATGGCCAGGGCGACCGGCTTACGAGACACAGTTAAACGGTTCGGGTATAGACCTGGCAACAGCGGGGCAGCAGTGGTTGAAGCGCGCCGGTAGATGGCCAGGGCGATCGGCTTACGAGACACAGTTAAACGGTTGGGGTATAGACCTGGCAACAGCGGGGCAGCAGTGGTTGAAGCGCGCCGGTAGATGGCCAGGGCGACCGGCTTACGAGACACAGTTAAACGGTTCGGGTATAGACCTGGCAACAGCGGGGCAGCAGTGGTTGAAGCGTGCCGGTAGATGGCCAGGGCGAACGGCTTACGAGACACAGTTAAACGGTTCGGTTATAGACCTGGCAACAGCGGGGCAGCAGTGGTTGAAGCGTGCCGGGAGATGGCCTCAGTGATCGGCTAACCATACACAGTTAAACGGTTCGGGTATAGATAGACCTGGCAAGAGCGGGGCAGCAGTGGTTGAAGCGTGCCGGGAGATGGCCTCAGTGATCGGCTAACCATACACAGTTAAACGGTTCGGGTATAAATAAACCTGGCAACAGCGGGCCAGCAATAGTTGAAGCGTGCCGGTAGATGGCCTCAGTGATTAGCTAAACACACACAGTTAAGCGGTTCGGGTATAGACCTGGCAACAGCGGGGCAGCAGTCATGGTTGAACAGAGCGCCGGTGGGGTAGATGGCCACAGCTATATGCTGGGCTCGGGCGCCGCGGAACAGGTGGCCTGTGTCGCCGTCCCCACTTCGAAGGGTCTCGAACACTTCATGAGCGTTGAATTGTAGCAGCTGGAGGTTGCGCACGATCACCGCAACTATTGACCAGCGAGCTGCGAAGATATAAAGTTCAAGAGTACAGTCAGCTGCAAAAAGATATATACGACCGTTCCAAAATGTCTTCCCTCTACTCTACTGACGGGTGATACTTTGCAACTCCAAAACATTATGTGTTGACCACGGAGATTGTCTTACTTTATTTTTTATCAATATTTTTTTTTTTTTGAAAAACCCGGTTTGTTTATGTTTGCCCCTCATTTGTATGTGACGCCATAGATACCAGAGGCAAACTTAACTCAAGCGGCAAGTTAATTCGGAATAAGTGAAAGTGCGTGCGGAACCCTCGGTGCGCGAGTCAGACTCGCACTTGACCGGTTTTTTTAATATAAAGGCCTTATTAATGTATTAAATAATGAAAATAAACTACGTTAAAGATTACTATTATTCTATTATTGTACCTATTACTTATTCGTTTGATCTAAGAATAAATCAAAATAAATATGATACTTGTTTAGTACTGGATGAACCCTTCTGCATTAGGGCTAGCAGCGACACTCTTAGTAGGTACCTTCATGGTCTCTGCTATGGGGCTATTCATAAATTACGTCATTTCAATTTGCGGGTGGGGGGGGGGGGGGGCGAGGAAGGGGTCTGGACATCGGATGATAGTAGCATGCCGAAGGAGGGGTGGGGGATCATTCCCAAGATGACATCATCTTTAACATCTTTAAAAAGTGCTTCAATGAGTAAAAAAGCGGCCAAGTGCGAGTCGGACTCGCCCATGAAGGGTTCCGCAGCCGTTCATACAAAAAAATGCACTACAGCTGAGAAAAAATATGATATGGAAAAAAACACTAACAAAAGGGCGTATCTCCCCAGCACTTACGTCCTTTTGCTGAGAAGCGCAGTTTTTTGGCAATAACTTAAAAACGGTATGTTCAATCATGTTGAAAACAATTTTCGTTGAAAGTATTTATTAAGCTTTATATTTGTAATTTTTTTCAATTTTTTTGTACATACTGTTTAGAAAATAAATATTTGCACATTGATATTTGCTGAAAAATATTTTTTTCAGTTTCGGTTACATGTATGGAGTGCCCCTATCAAACTAAGTAGCGGTATACACACGACACCTGTGCTGTAAATTTCATCAATGTACATCTTATAGTTTTTGAGTAAAATGCCTGTGACATACGGACGGTCAGACAGACATGACGAATCTATAAGGGTTCCGTTTTTGCCATTTTGGCTACGGAACCCTAAAAATGGAATGAAATTCGTGTTTGAATAAACTGTTGCTAAAAACGCATTATTTGGAAATGACATCATTTTATTTGGTAGGGGTGGGGGGGGGGGGGGGGGGGTTTACTTGAATTATGATGGTTGGATGATTTTAGGGGGGTCAAAAATCGACAAAAATAGATAATGTAATTTCCGAACAGCCCCTATAAACAGATTAACACTCACTATTCTCCAAGTCTTCGGGCGGGACGGAGCTGAAGAACCCACTCTTCACCAGGCATTCGACGAGAAACGCGGCCACCACCAGCCTCTTGACATAGTCTTCGCCTGTACGTTGCTGCGCGTGCGTACACAGGGAATATATCTGCGAAATTATTTCAACCAACTATAAGGGTATGCATTGAAAATTTAAGTTTCTTTTTCTGAGTTTTGTGTCAAATCTAGTAAATGAAACAGGCTGGTTTTTAGATATGTGTTTTTTGACTATATAATCTATTCAGTGATTAAAGCGGAAACATGATTGTTGAAAATTTCCTCGATTTCTATCGATGAAATTTTAGTTATCCGAAAACGCGTCTTCATTTTTAATTTCTGGTCTAGTTTGTACAAACGACGCATTAATAAACGGCTAAATAATGTAAAAATGTCATTCTTCCCTTTACCTTTTACGTCACTAATTTAAATGTCAACAAAACATAATAATATATTCGATTTCATTGTACTGTTACATCTGGCACTTACGCCAAAAAACCCTACGCAGTGTATTTGGTTCTGTTTCTCCGATGCGTGCGAGAAATAAATGCGTCCATTATTTGAAATTCCGCTCATTGGCCCGCTCGGCGTTTGGAACGTGGTTTACATATGACGATGCAGTCAACGGAAAATTGTGTCTCACAAGCCACGATTTGCCGCTATCATACAATTAACGGTATGTTGACTGTACTTAAGTAAAAATAAAATTCAGATGCGAAATTATACTTTCTATGATATCATCTTGTCACGCCTGTGTACAAGAGTGGAGAGAGAGACGACATCAATAATTATAGACCAATTTCAGTGTTATCGCCAATTTCAAAAATCATAGAAAAACTAATCAACATTCGGCTTACTAATTACCTAAACAAATTTAACCTACTTTCTGACTCGCAATACGGATTTAGACAAGGGAAAAGCACGGAGGATGCTGTGCTGGCACTTACCACATTAATCACCAAACAAGTGGATGAAAAACAAAAAACCTTAGCTATATTCTTAGACTTAAAAAAAGCCTTTGATACTGTTTCTCTCTCCATTCTTGTACACAAGCTTGAGGTCATGGGTATAAGAGGGAAACCGCTTGATCTATTAGCTGATTATCTCCATGGTCGCAGTCAAGTCGTTAAAATTGGCAGCCACACTAGCGGGGAAGAACAAATTACCTTCGGTGTCCCCCAGGGGAGTGTTCTCGGACCTACCCTCTTTCTTGCATACATAAACGACTTGACTGAACTGGCCGTTGATGGAGGCTCAATTTTCTCTTACGCTGACGACACTGTGGTAGTCTTTAGTGGCAAAACTTGGGAGTCCGTCTTTGAGATAGCAGAAATGGGTCTCCAAAAAATAACCATGTGGCTAAAGTCAAACCTCTTAACTCTTAACATTGCAAAGACCAACTACATATGTTTTACTAAATATAAAAGTACCCAACCATCTGACACACTAGCTATAAAAATTCACGCATGCGACCTGTCAGATACCCAGAATTGTCACTGTGATAAAATTGACAGGGTTGCCTCAACCAAATATCTTGGAATTATCCTTGACCAACGGTTGTCGTGGCACGGGCATATTGAATACTTAAATAATAGAATCCGAAAGCTAATATGGGTATTTAAAAAATTAAAACATATCACTTCACAGGCTTTACTTAAACAATTATACATTACGTTAGCACAGTCCATTATGTGTTATTGTATTCCAATTTGGGGTGGAGCGAGTAAGACTAGGTTTATTGATGTTGAAAGGGGACAAAGATGCTTACTGAAAGTAATGTATTCAAAACCCTATAGATACCCTACCACCGAACTTTACAGAGGCTGTGGGTTATTAACCATGCGGAAACTTTATATCTTGAATGTATTGTTAAAGACACACAAGACATTGACATATAAACCATCGCTATTAAAACGGAGAAGACATTACAAAATAGTTACGACACCTACCTTTAAATCAACTTTTGCAAAAAAGCAGTTTGTTGCACAATCTGCACACCTATATAATAACATAAATAAATCAATCTCTATATATCCCCTACAATCCTATAGTTGTAAAAAAACAATCGTTGAGTGGCTAAACAACTTGACCTATGAAGAGACTGAATTACTGTTACGATAGTGTAACGTGAGTTTACCTACAGTTTACATTAAATGTAATATGAATCGCTCATGCTGGAGTGATAGCGCTGTGACGCCTGATACTTAGTAATAAAATAGTATAGATCTAGCTAATAGTAAGTAAATAATAAATAAATATACCTTTCTGTGTAACGTTAGTATTTGGTTACATTTTACCTATTATTGGAGGAGCGGCGTCTCCTGTCACAAGTACATCTAGTGCTTACTAGGAGACACCAACCATGATGTATTTTTATTATGCTGTGTAACCTAATAAACATTTTTCATTTTTTCATTTTTCATTTCATTATGATAGAAATCCCTCATAAAAATTGAGTTCAATACCTTTCGTGTAGCCTGTTTTATGAGCCTTTAAAGTTGAGTGGGAAAGCCCATTTTTAGGGTTCCGTAGCCAAAGTGGCAAAAACGGAACCCTTATAGATTCGTCATGTCTGTCTGTCCGTCCGTATGTCACAGGCATTTTCCTCAAAAACTATAAGATGTACATTAATGAAATTTGGAGCATAGGTGTCGTGTGTAAACCGCTACTTAGTTTGATAGTTAAATAAAAGATATATATATTTCTAGGGGGGGCACTTCATACATATAACCGAAACTGAAAAAAAAAATTTTCTACTCCTGTACTTCTTTTCTGTCATTTAAATGGTTACGAACTCTAATATAAAGACAGACATTACTTAAGACTTGCAAAACTCTATAGTCTATTTCACAAAAACGCATTGCTAAGCGTCTCACAATGTCGCTATTAACGTATTCCTTGGTGCCACAGCGAGTCTTAAACTAATGTCATATGAAATAATTTATATCACCAACTTAACAAAACGCCGAATCCATACAGTTTTTCAAATTAAAAAAAAATAATGTACGTAAATGCATTACTGCCAACTTATAGAAAAACATTTTTTACAATTTACGTACGCATGTTTTATCGCCTATTTTTTTTAAATCATAACATGTTTTCATCACTGGCAAGTATACGCGAATTTAAAAAATAAGAAAGCCATAGATATTGATTGACAGCTCGCTTTTTAATTTTCTTCGTGGCGCTAAATTTTATTCATCTTGAAGTTGTTGGTTGTTGTCTTGTTATAAACTCTTGAAAGTGAGAAAGTAGGAAGACGAGCCTAATTGTACTTTACTACCGAAGAAATTTGTGTCGTGGCGCAAGAAGTATCAAACAATTTGCTGCTAGAAAAAATTCGGCGCAAATACAAATATTTAGACTTTTTGTGTTTTATTAATTTATTACTCGTATTTATTATTTTTCATTAATTACGTAGGGATCCCTGGAAGGAAGGGGTTCGAAAAATCTGTCGTAATTAATGAATGGCCCCTTAGTTGTAGAAAAACTATTGTACATAGACTTTTTTTTTAAACTGAGCTTTCCGGCTTAAAGAATACAGCGTTGTATGATTCGGGCAAAAAACGCTCGTGGTGTCTTCCTTTGCGATACTAGCAATTGTCCTTACGTAATTAAAGAATGGCCTCAGTCGTAGAAAAACTGTTGTTTGCAACGTTGTATAATTCGGTCTAAAACGCTCGTGGCGTCTTTCTTTGCGATTCTCGCTATTGTCCTTACGTAATTAGTGAACGGCCCCTTAGTCGTAGAAAAACTATTGTATGCAACGTTGTATAATTGCGTCAAAAAACACTCGTGGCGTCTTTACTTGCGCAACCCACGCCACTCGTCTTTTTAACCGACTTCCAAAAAAAGGAGGAGGTTCTCAATTCGACGGAATATTTTTTTTAAGTAACGAATAACTAAAAAGTGTAAAATAAATAAACTTTTTAACAAAAAAATAAAACCGACTCCAAAAAAAAGTAAAAAGTAAAAAATAACGCCATAATTCAGTTTCTTCAAATTACTTACAAGTAACCGTTTGTATACTTAATCTATACAGTATATACAATTAATGTTATTTTGGAGTCGGTGCCATCGTGTCACAACTTACTAAAATCGTCAATTTTCAATATTTTACACATTCTTTATATAGCACTGACGCCAAAATAAGATTAATTGTATATACTGTATAGATTGAGTATACAAACGGTTACTTGTAAGTAATTTGAAGAAACTGAATTATGACGTTATGTTTTACTTTTAAGTTTTTTTTGGAGTCGGTTTTATTTTTTTGTTATTTGACCCCTATTATACTTACAACAGTTGCATAAAATACTATTTTCTGAAAATATCAATGTGTGGCACATATTTCGACAGTTCTTCTAAAAACATTTTGAGCTTTCTAAATTTTTTTTTTTTCATGGGCGTGTCCGACTCGCACTTGGTCGCTTTTTGAAATAGGATAATTAATAACAAATAATACCATCTTTACTAACTTTTGTTATAAAACCGTTTCGATAAACGTAAGTTTTAACATAGCTGCAAATCAAAGTTCTTAATGTCCCCGTACAAGGTAGGAACTTATGATGTCACACGTTCCTAGGCATTATATGGAGTGACTTTTGGAAGTCCAAAAATGGTATTTTAACTTTGTTGTGTTAATGAGTTTTTATGTGGTTAAATTAGTTGTTTCACCAATATTTTATCCCACCAAAAACATTCTGTAAAAAACTAGCCAAGTCTCGATGGAGCTGCTTGTTTATCTCTAAAAAGTAATGAAATCTAGACAAAGTCGTGCCAAGTCTAAGGTTCTATACTGCGATTTTTTCATTATTATAGTTAATGTTGTGTGACTTGGCTGTTGAAGGGTTCACAAGGGTACAAACCAGGTGCTCCATGACACCATTGCACAAATCGTTGACGCTCGGACGTCGGACGGTTTTTTAGAGATAAACAAGCAGCTCCATCGAGACTTGGCTAGTTTTTTACAGAATGTTTTTGGTGGGATTTCACTTCTTTTTGTAGAAACTTGGGCATAACCCTTCGATTTTGGACATCACATGCAGTGGCCCACCAAGTTGAATATTTTTTGTAAAGGCGGTATGTCGATCTCTAATACTTTGGTTGGGCTCTTGTGTTTTGTAAACAGGGTCACCAGGTACTCCAGACCTTCGATTATTCTAGTATTATAGCTTTCCCTTTATGTGGCCATTAAACCCTAACTCTGTACCAAATTTCAGCTCTCTGAGTTTATGCGAAGTACTAGTTCTATTCTGATGATCATGAGTGAGTGAGTGAGTATCATAAATGCGATACATTGCTTTCGCTTAACTTTGGAACTAAATTACCTACAGACTTGAAATTATGGATTTTAAGTATGTGATTATAGCTTACTTTATGACGAAAATTTCTGCGTTCTGGTCTTATCCAGAGGTTCTCAAAAAGGGGCCTGAAAATGCGGCGAAATGGTTCCAGTAAAGGATGGTACGGCAGTGTTTGCTTCGCGCTCAACTTGGCGGGGGCACTGCCGTGCCCCCTGATTGTCGATTGTACTTTTCTTTTACAATCCATCAACTATTCTAATCTAATCCATCAATTCTAAAAAGTCCAAAGTCGGTAGGATTGCATTATTCTATTACAGAGTTCCTATGACCACCTTCCTCTACCTTCCAAATTTTAGCTCGATGGGAAACAGGGAAGTAAGACAAATTTAACTTGCAAGATTCTACCCGAACAAACATAGTTACTTTTCAAGTTAAATAAAAGCTTGGTAATATAAGTAGGGATCGAACGGTAGAGTGCAAATGAAATTAGAAACAGGACTTATGCCATAAAGGAATAGCTATCAGTGTAACATATTTTACACAGACAATAAATTCGTCGATTTTGTCGTAGATAAAATGTCTACGTAATTATTTTAGCGTTATTAATGGTGTTCAATTTAGTTATTTATAGGCGCCAGGAAATTAAACTTGAACTTTAGTAGATTACTACAGAGGCCGGGACGAAAGGGGTTTGCCGGCCGAAGACATATAGAAGACGGATAGCTAGGTCTGAGGCGGGCAACCCCATATTTCCCGCCGAGGTATGTATAGTGCTTTTTTCAAACATGCAATGAAATAAACAACAAAATAATCAAAGTTTTATTTTTTTATACGCATAGTGGCAGAATATCATGATGCCTGTGCCATAAATTTATGTGGAATGGAAATTAAAAAAGAGGACTTCGCCGGCCTAGGTCTGCATGATTTGTATGAAATTCCATTAATGTCCTCTTGTCCTAGCGGCACCTGAAACGTCATTCTTCGGAGCCTATTATAAGGAACATAAATTCAAAATTCATTGCATATTTGAAAAAAAATAAAATCTAAGGAACAGTTCATGTATCTCAACATTTTGTGTATAAAAACTGGGTATCAACTTTTATTGGTTCAATCAGCGTCACAGAAAAGGTACCCCCTCTGGTAATGTCATGAAACCGTTCAATTTTTTTAACCCATTTCGTAGTAGATGAGTTGGTCTAGTGGATAGGCAGCCTTACTCGGTAGATGAAAGTGGATTGGTCCCCAGTTCGAATCATCGATCGGGAAGTAATGTCTGCTTTTTTATTATATATTTTTTTATTATTTGATTTTATATTTTAGAAATATTTTTTAAAAGTAGGTATACAAGGAAAGACCATGCTTGTTACAAAAAAATCGTTTATTTAAGCAAATTTAGGAGCGTTATGCTATGATCGTATTTTTTTTATTTTCATCAAGATAATAAAAATATGGTTACCTATTTACTTAGGCTATGAACCGAACTATATTTACTAAATAGTTGGATTACATTTAGGACGTATTACATTGGACAAGAAGTTGCTTCCCTATAGATATTTCAGGAAACACAATTGGAGCATTCCACGGAAACGTTATGTAGACGTTATGAGAAATAAAGTTAAGAAGCTGATTACCGGTATATGGTAAAATAATAACATTGCTTTAAGACTGATGGTGTTTGTTAGCAGTTAATATCTTTTATTGGGGTAAGCGGACATAAGTTAACGTTTTCATGAAATACCCCAATTACAATATTTATTTACTAAAACTGTGACCATTAATAAATGTGTCTGTGAATCACTGAGAAAGAACCAACATGCTTAACTAATATAGTATAGCAATTTACATCTTTCTCTTTTATCACAGTTTCCGATAACCCTTTTAACACAACATTAAAAACTATATATATGTGAGGTCAGATGGTGCATTATAATTATCACATTAATAGTCGAAAAAAAAAGGAAAACTGGGATTAATAATAATAAAGGTTGTTTATATGTATGATTAACTACGAAATAATAATATTAGGAGATATTAAAACATGCTCATTTGTTCCTATGCCGTTTTATGAGATAGATTACATCATCTATCTCCTAATTTGCTTAAGAGCGTTTACGCCAGACGGCGCTCATCAAGTTTCGGTATTTATCGGGTGCTTACGACATTCTGGCGCGCACACTAAAATTCTGAGTAAAGCAACCGCAGCTCGCCAAGGCATAGCGCGACCAACCGATATTGATACTTAAATAAGCCAAAGCGATCTAAAAATAATCAGTTGTAAAAATAATTACTTAAGGTTCTTGGATTTACACAAGCTTATATTTAACTTGCCGTGTTATTTAATATATTTGTTAGTGGGTTTGTGTGTATGTATGTGTCAAATCTTGCAAGTCGAATTTGACCAATTTGCCAGTATCCAATCGAAATGAAATTTTGTACATCTATTAAAGGTACATGACAATGCAATATTTTAGTGCTATCAAGCTGGTCTGATGATGGAGACGGAAGGTGTCTATAAGAACTCCTGAATTAAACATGATAAACCCGCCGTGTTAGGGCTCGTTAGAATCATTCCGACGAGTAGTAGATGAATGTTTGTTAAAAAATTATAAATTCCTTTTTTTATGTACATATTAGAGAGTGGGGTGCCTAGTATTGTAGACAAGGGCAAGCCGACATATATGATTTTGTAATTATTTAACATACCTATTTAATGTCATTTGTCAGATAATTGTCGATATAGATATTCCTTGTTAACCAAAATTATAAAAAAGAAACTCACTATCCTTGTGTTTTTAAGAATTTATGTACATTTGAAGAATTTTAATGGTACCAGTACTTTGAATTAAAAATTAAACACTTTAGTTGTTTGAAGGAATATTACAACACCATTAATACTTTTTTAAGATATTAGTTAAAACGGTACAGTTTTGCACTATAATTAATTGTAATAAATGTTAATTCGCTATTGATAAATCTCAATTGAGATTCTTAGAGACCTTCTGGAGAAGCAGCGATTACATCCGTGGGAAGTGAATGAGTTAATAAAAATGACTAACATTTGTACCTTTGTCCCAGAATTATTTTATGTTTGGTGGGCAATATTACTTAACGCGATGGTTTAGCAATGGGTTCAACCCTTAGTCCTTTAATGACAGATATTTTTATGGACCATTTTGAGAATCAGCACGTTGCGAGAATACTCATATTCTATACTATTATAGATATGTCGATGACTTGATTCTTCGTTGGACGGGGAGTATGAGCCAATTAGATGTTTTTATTACCAATCTGAATGTCAAACATTCAAAAATTAGGTTTAAGAGAGAATTGGAACAAAATAATTCACTTAATTTCCTAGACTTGACAATTAATAAAGTAAATAATAAACACCAGCTAAAAGGGCGCATCAAGACAAAGAATCTGAGTCCAAACACGGTGGTACTACTGTAAGCCGTTTCATAGTTCCAGTCACCACCTTCTAGGTGCATCATCAGGTCCTGGTTACCACCTACACTAAAAGGGCTCATTAAAAAAAGCATTTCAGCCCAAACACGGTGGTACTAATGTAAGCCGTTACATAGTTCCAGTCACCACCTTCTAGGTGCATCATCAGGTCCTTGTTACCAGCTACTCTAAAAGGGCTCATTAAGACAAAGCATTTGAGCCCAAACACGGTGGTACTACTGTAAGCCGTTTCATAGTTCCAGTCACCACCTTCTAGGTGCATCATCAGGTCCTAGTTACCACCTACACTAAAAGGGCTCATTAAGACAAAGCATTTGAGCCCAAACACAGTGGTACTACTGTAAGCCGTTACATAGTTCCAGTCACCACCTTCTAGGTGCATCATCAGGTCCTGGTTACCACCTACACTAAAAGGGCTCATTAAAAAAAGCATTTCAGCCCAAACACGGTGGTACTAATGTAAGCCGTTACATAGTTCCAGTCACCACCTTCTAGGTGCATCATCAGGTCCTTGTTACCAGCTACTCTAAAAGGGCTCATTAAGACAAAGCATTTGAGCCCAAACACGGTGGTACTACTGTAAGCCGTTACATAGTTCTAGTCACCACCTTCTAGGTGCATCATCAGGTCCTGGTTACCACCTACACTAAAAGGGCTCATTAAGACAAAGCATTTGAGCCCAAATATGATGGTACTACTGAAAGCCGTTACATACTTCCAGTCACCACCTTCTAGGTGCATCATCAGGTCCTTGTTACCAGCTACTCTAAAAGGGCTCATTAAGACAAAGCATTTGAGCCCAAACACGGTGGTACTACTGTAAGCCGTTACATAGTTCCAGTCACCACCTTCTAGATGCATCGTCAGGTCCCGGTTACCACCTATACTAAAAGGGCTCAAAGTATTTGAGCCAAAACCCGGTGGTTCTACTATAAATCTATAATCTGTTACATAAATCTATTATTTTCTAAATGCATATAAAATAATAAAATTAACCCAAGGATCAAGATCGGTTTTCACACAACTCCGAAGATCTTTTCCACTCTTCTAATTCGCACCGTCCCTTTCTTTCAATTCTGAGAGACTCGTAATATTTTTGGTTGCGCAGCAGAACGATACGTCCTCACTCTAAAAGGCTCCGGCCACGACTGACGCGTTGGCGGCAACGCGACGCATTATGGCAGTTTTAAAAAAAATCTTATCAAATATTTGTTATCATTATTTGCTAGCATTTTTGATATGTATGGTAAAAGATAAGTTGTATTCTCATTATAATTCATTTATATATGTTTTCCCTTGCGAATAATGTAGTAAAGCTGCAATGAACTTAGCGCAAACTACGTTGTTTTCCTGAGTCAGTTTAGTTAAACAAAACATCGAATTTGTTAATTTCGTCTGTAAAAACGTTAAATCATATTATGACAATTCAAATGATGTAGATTAATTGGTATAATTTTACCTAGTTTATGATAAAAGCTATCACAACAACATGTTTCGTAAGATTTCAAAAACGTACGTGAGAAAAGTGCCCTGATTTCCATTCATTTTTCCATTAAAAAACGAATGTCGTCAATTGAAACGCTAGGCAATAAGTTGTTATTTGTATAAATATGAATAATTATTCACAAAATGTCATAGTTTCCAAGAAAACACATTCGTAAACATGGTAAAATGCCGAAATCGCGCTTTTCGTGCGTAAACCCTCTTAATTTGATAAATAAAATTGTCTGTTAGTAACGGAGAGGATGGCCGTCACTATCTATCACTTCTTGAAGACGACTTTTCATGCTGGCAACCATATTGAAACATGCATCACTATTTCGCATCAGTTCCCAAGTTTTGTTTACCTCATCATCCAAATTCTTTTTTGACCTTATTTCACTGGAGTCCCAATTTCAAACCATCGGACCCCACAAGTTTTCTATAGGATTTAGGTCCGGACTTTTTGCCGGCCAGTCAAATACCGTTATTTCGTTTTGGGAAGATAGTCAATCTTTAACGATTCCGGACCGATGCACTGATGAATTATCCTGAACTAGGTTAATTTGGCCTTCAGGATAAACTACACGGACTGACGGAAGCATTACGTCTTTCAACACATCTAGATATCGCTTGCTGTCCATGCGGCCGCCTATTTCCACTAGCTCGCCTGGGCCCATTGAAGACATCCATCCACAGTAACCTGTAAACAGTTAACTTTTTAAAACCTGTTGCGACATGTGATCTAAGTAAATAAATTTCAAAATAATAAAATAAACGCCGTGAAAATAATTTAAATAGGTAAGTTTATTATTTACCTAGTGTTAATCGCCCACTTGTTCTGAGGTCTAATACGTCGTTAGGGTTAAACCTCTCCCCACTTCTTCTCCATAAAATTTGTCGGCCATCCTTATCCGACTTAAAGCACTTTTTGTCGGTAAAAATAACCATTTCGTTTTCCCAATCGAAATTTAAATAACGAGTAGCAAAGCTTACTCTGTTGGTGCGATGATCGTCAGTAAACTTAATTTTTCTGGCCGGTTTACAATTATGAATATTCGCCGCGTGTAGGTGTCTTCGAACTGTGCTAAGGGACACTCCAAAATCTTCAGCACTTGGGCGTGTAGATTTGAACGGTTCCGCTGAGTGAACTTGCACTATATTACGGTGTCGCTCGGATTCGTCGGTGTAAGCAATTGGGCGAGGGCCTTGGCGATCACATTTCATATCACCCGTCGCTTGATACCTTTGTATCCATCTACGAACTGTTTTTCTCTGTATATATGAAAATAATAGTATCAGAAATAATATAAAAAAAGTGATTTCTAAGTAACTTGGAACAGTAAATATATAAGTGTATAATCTTACCGATATGCCCATATCTCGTGCTTTTTTTTTTATAGGTTGTTCCTGTTCCCAGAGAACAACAATTTTAGCCTTCAAAAAAGTTGTTAAGTGAACCGTAATAAAAACTTTTCGAAAACTTGATAAATCGGATAATATCACGACGTGGAATATATTCACACAAGCGGACCAGCACAAACGAAACGGTTTGTAATGATATAAAGTTACCCTCAACCACCGTGAGCAACCAATGAGCCGAAGAATCTAATTTATTCTAAATTCAACCTTAAGTTGCAGTTCAATACAGCACTCCTCGATAGTTTCAAATGACATTACGGTAGTGCAACAATCGGCAATAAACAAACTATCGTCTATACGCATTAGCTAGACAGGGATGCAAGAATGAAGTAAATATCTACTACACAGATAAGTTTTAAGCAGCTGATTCTAAATTTCACTCAATGACGTAGTGTCTCGATAGCCGCAAGCGGCTAACCAAACGGCTCAGGTAACGAACAGCCAGAGTTGAACCAGGGTTCGATCCCGGCTTTGGAGATTTGGTTAAAACAAATTCAACAAAAATTTTATGTAAGGTCCTAGGTAAACTGATCTTTTATTGTAAAACTTGATACTTGGCGTTCAAGTGTTCGGCATGCAAAAGTTAATGTTTTAAAACTAGGGGGTTCCTTTTTCTCTGAAGCTGACTGTACGAGTGTGGATACATTTTATCCCGCTCTTATTTGTGACAAATGTATCGACTGTATAAAATATGTCACACTGATAGCTACTACATCACTTCATCCCTAGTAATAAACTACCTGCGCCGTCCTCAATTCTCCATTCTCCTCTCCCTCCACAGACTTGACCTCCCGATCTTCCTCTTTCTCCGCCATCTTCAGCCCCTTCTTCACCCTGTTCAGCCGCTCCTTCCTAGACTTCATCTTGGCCTTCCTCCCCCCCTCTATGTCGTCGTGGGTGAGCGGAACAACGTCGCCGGACACATGACGTGTATACACGTCCAAGGCCCCAGAGAGACCGAGTTGCGTGACCATGCGGAGCGCGATGTGACTTAGGATGGACATGCCTGACCCTGAAATTTTTTTTTTTAATACAAAGCGTATAAATTTCAAGGGAATACTGGTTTCGGAGCCCTGTTACAGACTGTATACGCCTATTGTATATATAAAGGGTAAAACGGGACCCCATTACTAAGACTCCGCTGACCGTCCGTCTATCACCAGGCTGTATCTAATGAACCGTGATGGTTAGACACTTGAAATTTTCACAGATGATGCGTTTTTGTTGCCGCTATAACAACAAATTACGCTACAGAATAATTTTATGTCTGTCTGTCTATATCAGTAACTAATATAAAATGACCCAATACCGCGTACAATTTGCTTAGGAGTAGGGCTCTGCTAATTCTGGATTTTCATAGATACGGCCGTTTGTAGCGTATACTATCTTGTATGGAACCCTCGGTGCGCGACTCACGCTTGGCCGATTTTTTCGATACTAAGTTCCTGTGCCCATATGATGATATACTCTTTGACCTCGTGGTTAGACTTTTAATTTTTGCCCTCCCTCATATTGGTTGTTATTCAATATTATATGGGCTGACTATTTTTATTAATATTCCAAATTTCAAATAGATAGCATAAGTAGTTATTGAGATATGGTGCTCTAATAGTCGTACAGACAGACAGACAGAGTGGCATCATAAGGGTTCCTTTTTACCTTTTTGGTACGAAACCCTGAAAATGGAGTAAGTAAAAAAATGTATTCTTATTGGTTCCAGGGCCGGTCCATACAAATCTGCCCATCCTCCTTTGATAACTTTTCTCACCTATGAATAGGTCCTGGAATGAGCACTCGTGCTGATGGTACACCATGCCCTTGTCGCGGCAGACGAGCGAGCAGAAAGCGACTCCTGCGCAGCGCGGGCACCACACCGCCGCCTCTTCCTCGCATAGCGATAACCTGAGGTACCAACCTTTTCATATCAGAAATCTATGGATGATAATGGCCAGATCATCATATCGTAGGAAATGGTGAGATTATATTTACAAGCTTTTTAAAAATTCAAAATATTATAAGTCAATTTCCTTAATATTTTGAATTACCATTAAATTATGTATGCATACATTATAGCTTGCAATAATATAAATAAATTCCATACTACCTACATTTTTAAAATGAATTTTGAGATCACATAACAGCGTCGGATTTTTTATGTTTAGGTAAGTTACTCTTGTAACTGACTCCACAAGACAGGCTTGGTCATAGGAAATTGTGGCGGTCATAGGAAAAACTATAATATAACGTTTTTTGTGTTAAATACGATATTATCATTTTTATATTATAACTAGAAGGTGCCCGAAACTTCGCAAGTGGAAGAGAAAAAGTCATAACCCCTCTTTTATTTTTCAGCGTAGTCGGGTAAAAAGTATCCTATAACCATCTGGAGATACCCAGCTACCCGTGTACCAAAAATTGTGGAAATCTCTTTAGCCGATTTTGCGTGATGAAGCCAAAACGACTCATACAAACATACATAAAAAGCAAAAAATTTTTTTTAGCTTTTTGTGACCTCCAAATAGTCCATAAAAATCATTTGTTTGAAAATATATTCAATGTACAGACATTTCATTTTTACAACTTTATTATAGTATAGATTATTTTGAGGTGCGTCCACACTTGTATCATTTGCTCGTATCCGATCACCGTGCCGTGGCATGACTGCGTATCGTGCTGCTTGGACGCTCACTGTCGGCGCGCCGATCATGCCGCACTCTTCCGATATAAGTTAAAAGAGAGAAGAAAACAGACAAGAAAGAAAAAAGAGAGGTTATTTACGGCTTTTGGCCTCCGCGATCAAAGTTGCTTCTAGTATTTAATAATAATAACTTAGTTTCAGATATACCTAAAAGTGCGTCCACATTTGTATCATTTGCCCGTATCAGATCATCGTCGCGTGGCATGATCGCGTGTCACGATCACGCGTTTGGACGTTGCGCCGACCCGATCTCTCGAAATCCATTTGCTACGCGTATCACACACTTATAAATAAATAAATATTAAGGGACAATTTTACACAAATCGAACTAGCCCCATGGTAAGCTCAATAAGGCTTGTGTTATGGGTACTAGACGACGATATATTTAATAGATATATTACTTATATACATAGAAAACATCCAAGACTCAGGAACAAATATTTATGCTCATCACACAAATATTTGCCCTTACCGGGATTTGAACCCAGGACCTCAGCTTCGCAGGCAACGTTACTCCCACTGAGCTAAACCGGTCGTCTAAATAACTGATGATACCATTTAATAATAAACCCATAAAGTGTATGGTAACTCTTGTCATGAATGAAACCGTTTCGATAAACGCAAGTTTTGCTGCAGAATAAAAGTTCTTATTTCCCCATACAAGGTACTAACCGTGTGATTTCATGAAGTAGGCTTTAGTGTGAAGCGTTTGTTGGGAAAGTCCACAAATGTGATTTTAACATTGTTTTATATGTATCTTGGGGAGTTTTAATGAGATTGTAGTTGTTTTTTTACAAATATTTTTATTATTAAGAGGTCGTTCTAAAACATACAACGGAGTTGTTAAATAGCCTATTTTGCCGTTTGACCTCAAGTATCTCTTGTATGATTAATTAAGAGTCTTTAGCTCGCTTTCAAGTCCGTCGTTGGGAGAATTACTTATAAGTGTTATAAGAGACCTGGCAAAGCAGTGTAGACAGTGAGTGCCCAGGTGGTCGGGCAAGAGACATGCTGCGTACGGGCTCTCAGTCAGCACAACGTCACCGGGACGGAGCGGCGCGCGCGCAGCCGCGAAACGACCCTGTCAACACATAGAAACTTTGTCACGCTGACTCCTTTCTCATGCTCGAAATGTACCCCATTTTAAAATAGCTACTGCGCTTCCAGTAATGTAATGTGGATGTAAGTGCCGTGGAGATACGCTCTTTTGCCCGTCCATTTTTCCATATCGTATATTTTCATCTCTGGCCGTATTGTATTTTTTTTATACACGGCTGCGGAACCCGTAGAGCATTTAACTAATGGAGGTGACAAGCTGTATCATTACCGAACAAATATATTTCATGCATTTCTAGCGGGGGGTGAGGTAAACACGTACAGCATACTACGGAAATATTCGTATTTCTACACACGCACACTATTAAAAGAAATCACATTGAAACAAAACAACACCCACACACTCACAATGTGCCGTATAAATTAACAGGACATTTCGCGATTACTTTGGCCATACTGTGGACACTCCCTGCCGCCCGCCGCCCGCAAGCTCCGGCCACCCGGCCGGTAACTGCGAGGTAACCGAGCGCGGGTGCGCGGCATTTTCAGGGAGTGTCCAAACTGTACGTAGTACTCTTTATTATACTGTGACTAGCTTCTGCCCGCGACTTCGTCCGCCTTAAATTCGTTTATAAAAAGTAGCCTATGTCCTTCCCCTGGTCTCAAACTATCTCCATACCAAATTTCATCGAAATCGGTTCAGCGGTTTAAGCGTGAAGAGGTAACAGACAGACAGACAGACAGACACACTTTCGCATTTATAATATTAATAGTATGGATTTGGCAGAGCGGAATGTATGACCAGAGGTTAAATACTCTGAGGCGGAACCATATACTGAGCGTGATCGGACATGCTCTTGGTCGGATTTTTTGCATGCCTTTCCACAAAAATTAAAAACTTTTTAACGGTAAATTTTTTTGTTCAACACATTATAACTTTCGTATATTCCTATTTACAACAAATAGACTTCGTACCAACTAACATAACTTTGGCGTTAGAAGAACCTTTTATTAAGAGCTCATAGAAGTAATTTCTCTATTTTCTAAAACTCCACAACTTTCAACCCCTGTTCAACTACCGTAGAGTTGAGAGTTTATATACCTTTCCTTCTTCCTCGACGATTTTGACCAGCTTCGAGAGCGCCGGCATATTAGGCTTGCAACCGCCCGTAAGAGTAGTATCTGAAAACACATACTACTTTAAGTCTTTGGCAATAATATTGCTGTTTTACATCTTCCGATTGTACAGTATAGTTTAAATGAATAAATAAACTTTGTAAAGCCAGTTTATATCGCTTGACGAGTTCTTTCGTGATACAACGGTCGGCTGGCGACGGGGGGGAAGACAGCGGGGGCGAGTAAGAAGTGTGTGCGCGGCAGGGTCATTGTGCTACGGCGCATGCGCACTTCACAGGACATAAATACATCAACAATGTGGGGTGGCAAATTATGATGTCCATGGGCCCTAAGATGTTTTTGGTAAGTTAATAAAATCTCAAACCGTATCATTGACATTTTGACTAGCTGGTCGGGATCACTGACTAGCTGGTCGGGGTTTAGGCGCTGACTGGCGCTAGTCTAGTGCATCCAGGTCTTTCTTAAACCATTTCCTGGACGAACACCATCTTACAGGAGCCTTTCCTTATCATCATCACTAATTTATGTCGATTAAATAAACCACCAGGTCAGTACCTGTGGTTTCCATGACGCTGGCTGGCTAAGGTCTTGCTATTGATTTAAACTTACACGATCTTCACTCATTATCACAACACAACAAAACGGGGCTTAATCGCGTATAAATATGATTTATTGAGTTACCTTTCATTGCTTGGTAAGTCCGCTATTGCCGAAAATTCCCTTCATAATCCCAAGATCCTTTATACGGAACGTAATTATACGAGTATAGTAGAATCGTACGTGAAGCAATTGAAATCAAGAAACACGGAAATTTTAACCGGGAAGACGGTTTTAAAGTTTGATCTTCGTGGAATCCAGTTCTTTAATCAGTAAATGTAAACAACATCAAATAACGTCCGATAAATTGCCTGGCGTCGTGAGTGTAGTATGTCGGTCTTGTGACGGCCTCAGCGTTCAACCTAATACTCAACACCAAGCGCGGGTAGATCGAAAAACTCGCGTGGCTAGAAGACGTTGATTCTCCTATCCAGTTGCTTAGAGACCATGGACGTAATGCGACGTCCGACACGTCGAAGAATTACCAACGAAAGGTTATTAATATTGAATAAATCATATGTATACGCGATTAAGCCCCGTTTTGTTGTATTGTGAACATTGTGATACTAAGGTCATGCTACCTAGTCCTTCTGAAACCGCTCTCTATACGAGGTATCGTTCGCAGGAGACGGTATCAGCTCATAGGACACCTAAAACCGGCTTCTGTCCTGGAATGTCTGGACTCTAACGCAACCAAATTCACGCTGGAGTCACCAGAACAGGGTTAGGCACTGGGTGGCTCAAGTCTAATGGAAACAGGACCTTCTGCCGCTCCCTGGACAAGCACCATCTTTAAGTACATCTTCTACGGTTTTCCTAAACTACCTACTGACCTGGGGTTTCTGCAGTCGGTTCAGGCACTGGCTGGCTAAGGTCTAATGCATCAAGGTCCTTCTGAAGTCTCTCCCTGGATGAAGTATCGTCTGCTCGCAGAAGACGCAGCGCCAGTTCATAGGATACCTTCGCACGAGTGGCTTCACCACAATCTGCAAGAAAAATTTATCGATTATGCAATCTTTGGCCAATTTTGGAAGTTCGGTGAGATGGGATAGAACATTGAGGGTGCGCGTTGATTAGTTGCCGCGTTGGGGCTACGGAACCCTACGCAGAGTCTGACATGCTCTTCGCTTTTCTCTTATAGTTTGCCACAGGAGAATGAGTCAGTATGCCATCTCCATAAAGTGCCCTCAGTTCTTAATAGGTACTTTTTACCTCTGTAACAGTGTCCGGTCCGCCAATAGTAGTGCGCGCGCATCTTTGCAGGCAGGCGCGAACGCAGAGCCAACCGGAGATCGGCGAGCGCCGCGCGCGCTCCTCCTACACCCTTCTTGCTCCCTCTGTCCCCGCGCTCCCCCCTAGAGAGCAGCACAGCGCTGCGCGTCCATAGGGCTAAAGCTAGCGTCGCTTCCTCGTCTTCTTCTGAAAATAATCAATTATAATATTAACTGACATATAAACACCGTACAAACTTACACTTACCCTAACATTATTATCCGGTTTCGGTCAAGTTAAGTTTGCACCTTATATATAGATATTATTTTCATTTTTAAAGTTACAACAAAAGGTAAATATCAATGGTCTACGAAGGTTGTTTTCTAGACACCGCTACCTAATTGGGATGGCCCAAAAAAATTTTACCTCGATTTTACATTTAAATCTTAAAATATGGGTTAATTTAAATACTAATTTTGTCCGTTTTACATTCGGATGAGTCACAATTGCAAGCGGTTTATTAAACCTATTCCTCTAAATGGTTTTTGAATTGCCATACCTTTGATAAACCTGGTACATTCCAATTCCCTCATCTCCTGTTCAAAGTACCTGATCTTTCCTACCCGTCACTATTAGCAAAAATCAGTGTCCTTTCAACATTCTTGGCCTACGTCGCGTCCCACAATAGGGTACACGCATGATTTTTTTATCGCTTTTCTTAACTAAATATCAAAATACCGTAAAAACTATTTCAAATTGTGAAGTTAAAATTAAAATTGGCCAAGAAATACGCATAATATAGGCATTTTAAACTAGTAATTAGGCAGAGAGGTCCGATGTGCACTGTTACGTCACAGTGCACTCCGGCCATATAAACTCCATATTAAATTCTGTTTTGCAAGAAACAGATAGAATGAAATGTTTGATGGGTTATATCTTGCTTATTTTTATAGCTATTCGAACAACTATTTTTGTCTACTGTTTGTTACACTGAGCTTTTAATAAAGCAGAAATAACAAATCTTGCATATTCCCTATAACGCTTCCGCCTGTGTCTTATATATCGCGTTACTAGGAAAAGAGACTCGAAGCCTTTCCACGTAGCTCAAAATTTTCACTGACTTGGATAGTGCGTGAGATTTCCTGAGTTGGGATTGTATGCCTGTATGGTTCTTTCTTCGGTTCACTGTCCTTTAGATTCCTTACCTGTTTATTTATTCGTATAGCATAATTTAAAAGGAGATCTTAGATAGCCTAGTAGCCTGTCAATAGGTACAGAGATTTTGAATGCTTACTATATGCGAATAGGTTTGTGTTCTAAAAAAATATAATAAGTCCGTCAGTCAGATTATCAGAAAATATTGGACACGTATTTTTTCTTTTGTCAATTAAACAAAAAAATGATGGATATATAGCCTGTTAAGGGGCTACTTCGTCATTCGTAAATCACGCCCCAAACGCGGAGCTAGCCAATAAGCGTGATTTGTAATAAGGGACGCATTTATTGCTCGCGCGCATCAAAGAAAGAGAAAGCTAATACACTACATGCTTGGGGTTTTTTGGCGTAAGCGCCAGATGTAAAAGTACCATGAAATCGAAGATATTATTATGTTTTGTTAACATTTAAGTCAATCACTTAAAAGATAAAGGGAAGAATGACATTTTAACATAATTTAGCCGTTCATTAATCTGTCGTTTGTACAAACTAGACAAAAAACGGGAAATGAAGACGCGTTTTCGGATAACTTTTCTAACGAGGAAATTTTCATTAAACATGTTTCCGCGTTAATCACTGAATAGGTTATATAGTCAAGAAACAGATATCTGAAAAGCAGCCTGATTTATCTACTAAATTTGACAAAAAATGCGCTACAAAATAGCTTCAATTTTGATGCCTCCCCTTACAGTTCCCCGTGAGGTGACGCCGTTCGACCGTTTTTGCACGGCGTGACGTCATACGCACCCACTCCCAACCTTTGACGCGCTTTATCTTTGTCTTTTTTTGTTTGATTGACAAAAGAAAAAATAAGTGTCCAATATTTTATTATAATTTAACCAACGGACTAATTATAATGTTTTTTTCTTTTACCCAGGAAGCTACCCCACTAATAGTACTCGTATCATTTATTTATTTACTAGCTTCTGCCCGCGACTTCATCCGCCTTAAATTCGTTTATCGCGGATAAGGGTATTTTTCCGTGATAAAAAGTAGCCTATGTCCTTCCCCGGGACTCAAACTATCTCCATACCAAATTTCATCCAAATCGGTTCAGCGGTTTAAGCGTGAAGAGGTAACAGACAGACAGACAGACAGAGACAGACAGACAGACAGACACACTTTTGCATTTATAATATTAGTATGGATTTTTCTCCAACTTGCTCGGAAATGTTCCCATTAATGTAGTAAAAACACACCGCGAAGTCCATCGTTATATACGTTCGGTTTAAAGAATTTATTCTCATAAGAACAAAGGTACATGTTCACTTAAATGAGAACTTACAAGCTAAACATATTAATAAAAACGAGTAGTAACAAGTAACATGCAGTTTCTAAAACTAATAAGTATATGTATATACAATTGCTCTAAATTCTTAAGTAAGTAGGTACTTAATTGCGTAAACTATTTTATTATAATACATCAATTGTTTCGAAAACATATTTTTTAAGATGTTTCTTAAACATATTTATAGAATTTAGGTTTTTTATATATATGGGTAGATCGTTATAGAGATTCACTCCTAAACGCCGTAAAATTCAGTTCGAGATCTGGTAAGTTTTAATTGTTGTAAATGTCTTTTTCTCATGCTTTATTTATGTGTTTTGGTCTTGAATGTGATCTGAGTATGTATGTGTCTTTTTTCAATTTTGTGGATTAAAAGGTATGTCTTAAATGTATATAATTGTTTAAGGTGCATAATTTTTGTATCTTTATATATAGTGAATGTTGGAGTAAGAAATGGGTTAAATAAAGTTTTGATTAATTTGATTTGTGCTTATTTGCAGACTTTTCATGTATGTATTTGGAGCATTACCCCACATCTCAATGAGATATTCAAGATGTGACTTTACTAATGATTTTATATATCATATATTTGACAAAGCGTGAGAAACAACCTGCTGTGCATCGGAGTGAGCCAGTCAGTTGAATGATTTTTGTGCGTATGCTTTCAATATGGTCATTCCAACGTTACGTTGATACGATAATCAATTTTTAAAAAAAGTGGCATTACTTCCCGGACAGGCCCGGGAAGTGTACATTATTGTGCAGGTTTTTACTTTAAATTTCATCCAAGACTTTGAAAATTTACCATACAGCCAATAGTAACGTACAAAAACCGAGATTTAAAAAAACTTGAATTGTTTTCTGCGTTTAGTTACTGCATGGTTAATGTCAATAACAATAGAAAAAAAAAACGATAAATATTGTGTCCAAATCATAATACAGTTTATTTAGTCTTAATGATCTTCTGGAACTGATAAATATTATGTAGCAAAGGTATGTTTTTTTTAATGTTGTGCGTTTAGGAATTGTCGATTGAACTAAAAGTAATAATGTATTTTTTATTTATTTTCATTACTATATTTCATGTGGAACCAAATATTCAATTCGGACCCAAAACTTTTAACTTTAATATCCTTAAAAAAAAATTAAGGCGGGAACGTGAATTTGATTTTGTCAAAGAGTGTCTGTCGTATTATTTTTACGAAAATAAGTTTCATAAACATGTGTCAATTTTCCTCGCATATTTGGAGAAAAGCAGTATACATGCCTCGGGAGGAATGTCATTTCGTGGATTCGTATACTCACGAAATGACTTTTCCCGGCCTCTGCAGTAATATACTATTGTCTAACCCATGAAATGCATAGTAACTTTTGTAATGAAACCGTTTCGTTAAACGTAAGTTTGAACATAGCTGCCGACCAAAGTTTTTAATTTCCACATACAAGGTAGGAACGCGTGACGTCACACGTTCATAAGCTTTTGTATGGAGCGTTTTTTGTGAAAGTCCAAAAATGAGATTATAGATTGTTGTATCTCAGTGAGAGTTAATGACATTGAAGTATTATACTATTATAAAGTTTTAATAAAATGTATTTTATTTAGATATTTAATATATACAAAACTAGAAGGCGCCCGCAACTTCGTTCGTGGAGAAGATAAAGTAATAGATACCCCTCGCTACGGTTACGCCTCGTCCTTCAAAACCGTACTCATCCATGATATGACTTTTCCCGGCCTCTGCAGTAATATACTATACTTATCGAATCACATAAAATGCAACATGACAGTTTAACACCAAAACGTTACATGGATTCTTAAGCTTTCCTAATGCTTAACTAAACTGTACTAACTATTTTACAACTACAAGGTGTTTATCTTGTTCTCTCTCTAGCACTCTCTTCCATTCTGTCATCAGCTATCCCACTCGCAAACAAATCACATTCAGATTGTGCTAAGAGTAGGGAGTTGATGAGCGCGGCGCAGATCGGGCGTGTGCAGGCGCAGGTGCGTGCGCGCGTGCTCCGCAGCCAGCAGGGGCGGGCGCCGCCGTCTGCTGCAGTACTCATCGGGTACGGACAGTTTCAGGAACCTTTCCGAAATACCGATACTATCTACCTTGTTCTTCAGGATGTTAATTACAAAACTTATTAGCCCTAAATTTCTACGCAACTCCAATGCATCGTAGCCTAAATGCCCCTGTAGAAATCGTGTTGGGTACATAAAAGGATAATAACTACATAATTTTATATATAAATTCCGAAGAAACTTCTTCTGGACCTGTTCCAACATGAGAATGTATCATGCCCAAATCAGACTATTTCTTACCTGTGACTGGTGCCTTAAGCACGGCTTCACTGGCCAAAGCTAGTGCCTTCTCCAAAGCCTCTTCTTCCACGTCTCCTCTCCCTAATTCGGTCTCCGCGGCGCGCCGGCGCTCTCGTGATGCGCGAGCGTCTTTTCCGCGGTATACCGGGGCTACTCGGGACACCACTTCACGTAGGGCTTCCATCAACTGAAATATTACCATCCAACTATAGCGAGGATGAGCGTTTCAACCACTTCCAGTGTCTGTCGCACATATTGATGAAGTGCGCCACAATAAACGTAACATTTTATGAAATGTATAGACATTTTTTATTTATCATGTTGAACATTATAAATGTTTCCTTAGTTTCGATTTAAGGACAACAATTATAAATAAAAATAAAATAAAGTAACTTAATAACAAACCTTAAAATAAACTTAAATATCAAATTAAAACTACCTACACAAAATATAGACTAAATTTACTGAAAACTACATACATAAACTAAAAATTAAAATGCATTTAGCATGCATGGCATCGTGCCGAGGATGCTGCCAGCATTCCCTCGCTGAATGGCAAGACCAAATATTTGAGCCTTCTTGCCAGCTCTTTGAAGAGCTTGTGAGCCTCCAGGCCCCATGGACCCAGGGTCTCGACTCCGAATGGGGTAACATTGTATTCGGGGCCGAGAGCACGGTACTCAAAGCGCTTCATCTTTTCGGCCGCTTCAGCCGCTGCGCCTGCTTTATTGCATTATTCCATTTTATTAAATTAATTTGTATTGCCAGCAAAATTTTTATGCTAATTGTCTTTCATTGTTTAATAATATGGGCCAGGAAATTGGCAGATAAAACGGCTGTAGAACTACCCGAATATTAATAGAATATTATTTATTTTCGGCCAAAATGGATCGTTGTGTGTAAAATACTGGTATATAAAATCTTATTCTAGTCATTTTAGTTCAAGGTACTCGATACTCGTGGGCTCGTAACACATGATTGAGAAAAGTTTGCACCTCCTTCCTAAGTAGCGCGATAAGATTCAGGTGCAAACTTAACTCAATCAAATGTAATGGCTACCCCTCCTTTTAAGGGATGAATTTTTATAGCCTATAACCTGGCCAAAGATTTTTTTGACCGATTAGTAAAGTTTGCATCAAAATCTGTTCAGCCGTTTTCACGTGATGCGCGTACAAATAAACAGACAAACAGATAAACAGACAAAAATTCTGAAAACTGTTGGAACGTGTTTTGTTATCGATTTTAAGTATCCCCGGCCAAATTATTTTCGAATATCTTCCATGTACAGACTTTCGACTTCGACCCTCTTCAGCTTTATTATATGTATAGATTATTTTTTTATTTCTGCGTGCATGAATTATGCAGCAGTTACTAACTACAGGAAGTGTAGTTTCTCCGCAAGTATTCTCAGAATCAGAAGCTCTTGGGACTGTTCTTCATCCTGTGCACCAAGGACGTAGATCTCATCAGGGATCTATACCGGAATCCCAATGTCGCTTGTCCTGATGTAACGTTTGTCCTAATGTATCATTTGTCCTAATGCATTTTTTATGAAACTCTAAACTTTTAGGATTGTTATAAAACAAACCTAACCTAACCTAATCTAGGCGATGATCTTTTAAGAAACCCTAAAGAATTTACGGTTTCTGAAAAAAGAAATGCGTTAGGACAAATGAGGGACGCCGGATAGCGATACGAAGCCGGCAAGCACTTTTCACGGCCAGAGGCATGTATAGTGCTTTTCTCAAACATATGCAATGAAATAAAAAAATACACCACTCAAAAAACTAAATGACAAAAGTGTTTTAAATTTTCCCTTCAATCCCTCCTAATAAGAATCTCAACCTTCATAATAAGAATCTTAATTTCTATAGTAAATAAAATAAATGCAGAGGATTTAAAATATTGTCTATGGTCTCTGGTGACTTACGTATAGGCTATATTTTAAATGTATTTATCAACATATGAACCATACAGATTCGTTTTCTTAATAGCAGTTCGTGTGTAATAGGCATTAACGCGGATATTTTTGGTCCGATAACCATTCGGCCACTAGAAAAAAATAAAAAAATATAATTCAGCTGTTTAGCCTGTTCATGACACAGACGCCATGTTGACATTAAAATTTAAAAAAAAATACTTCCCGGCCTAGGCCTTCAATTTTGTATGAAATTCCTTTACTGTGCTCTCAGGTTGTTCCGCCCGAAACGGGATACTTGGAAGCCTGTTTTAACGCACGTAATGAAGACATTTCATTGCATGTTTGAGAAAATCTAATTTAGAATCCATTACAAAAGATAATAACTAAAGCTCAAGGTTTGGATTCAGGCAAGGTCAAGCGTCATACCAAGCCAAGTTTGTGGTTAACATAGGTACTAGCAATTGGATGTCGGCAAAGTAAAATACTTGATAAGGTCCATGTAGCCTTCCATGCTTAGTTCATCAGTTCAAGGTTCCTACAGTTCCTTTAGATACGAGCTATCCTGGTCCTTGTACGCATGGAGCTATCGAGCGGCCACCATGGGCTCTGGTACAGCCAGCCACTTGGGCGACACAAAAGCGGTTAGCTCCATAGATACATGAGGAATCTCATTGTCCATCATACTTCGTTATGGTCTCCGCAAGCCTGGAACCGCTGGGGATTCATTATAGGCTCCAGCGCGGCCAGCTCCTATAGATAGACGAGGCAGCTCATTGTACAAGCATCATACCAGGTTGGTCCATGCAGCTTTGTAGGCTAGGTTACGTGCTTCGCTACTTCAGCGTTCCCAAATTATCTTTAGATAGGGTCTGTATTCATACCTCATTGTGGTCCCTGCACGCCTGTAGCCTCTGGGCGTCTGTCATGGGCTCGAGAGCGGCCAGCCACTCCGGCGATGGCAGTGCGGCCATCTCTGGTAAAAGCGTTCGTAAGAACCCTCGCTGCGCGCTGCATAGCGTTTGCGCGGAGCATGCTTCCGCGTAACCTGGGTCTGGCTGCGGACAGCGGGACATCCTGGAATATAGAAGTCACATACAGTTAAAATCAAAGTTCAAAAATTTCCTTCTTGATAACACTCTGCCAGTAGGTTAAAAGTACATTTATGCCTACTAATCCAGTGAAACACCTGCTGGTGCATTCCACCAGAACATCTACTTTGTCGGGGACGTGACGGTGATGACAGCTACCTTAAATAGTATTTTATGCAACTGTTGTATAATAGAGGTCAAAAAAGGCGAGTGGCGTGGGTTGCGATGCGAGCCTTTGGTTTAAAGTACACAAGTAGTAAAGACGAATAAGGGGTCTATCTACAATAGTTTTTTTCCCACTCATTAATTACAACAGATTTTTCGACCCCTTCTCCCCAGGGATCCATACGTAATTAATGAATGACCCCTAAGTACTTTTTAGTAAAACACAAAGTCTAAATATTTACATTTGCGCTGAGATTTTTCTAGCAGCAAATTGTTTGACGCGCCACGACACAAATTTCTTCGGGAGTAAGTACAATTAGGCTCGCAACAGCTTATAACAAGACAACAACCAACAATTTCAAGATGAATACAATTTAGCGCCACGAAGAAAATTAAAGAGCGTTCTGTCAATATCTATGCCTTTCTTATTTTTTAAATTCGCATATACTTGCCAGTGATGAAAACATGTTATGATATGAAAAAAATACGCGATTAAATATGTGTACGTAAATTGTAATGATCTTTTTTTAAGTTGGCAGCAATGCATTTACGTACATTATTATTTAATAATTTAAAACTGTATGAATTCGGCGGTTTGTTAAGTTGGTAATATAAATTATTTCAAATAACATTAGTTTAAGACTCACTGAATATAAATGATTAGATTGAAATTTTGTACTCTGTGGCACCAAGGAATACGTTAATAGCGACATTGTAACACGCTTAACAATGCTTTTTTAGGAAATAGACTATAAAGTTTTACAAGTCTTAACTAATGTATGTCCTTGTATTAGAGTTGGTAACCATTTAAATGACAGAAAGAAGTACAGGAGTAGAAAAAACTTATAAAAAGTCCTATAATTCACTACCAATACAAGAGCCAATTTATAAAATATTGACATACCAAACATTTACTTCCTTACTTTCTTAGATGTTTGAAAAGAATGGCGTCACGTACCTGACATTCTAGTGAAATGAGCCCGGTGCAGGTAGTACTTGAAGGGAATACCTGACGCATCGGGATTGTTGTGCTAATGAATAGATTAATAGATGAGAAAAATTAAGTCGTTTTGGTTTGTAACAGTTTAGCGAGTAAAAATGTAAATGTGTAGCGCCAGCTAGCTCGGTTTCGTGCGACGGGGCTAACAGTATTTAAGTGAAAACACTACGCGTACAGTTTAAAACAGTTTATAACACGAAAGATGCACTGTCTATATAAACACATGTACAAATTCTTGTTAGAAGTAAATCTAAATGAAATTATCTATTATAATTTTATAAAACAGTTACAGCTGGTAGCGCGTAGGTTGCCGGACTGCGCGGGAGCGGCAGTGTTGTTCCTGTCAAATTTTGTGTTGCCGTGTACCGAACCGGAAATTGCCGTTATTTGTAACAAAATCTTCGATTATTGCCGTATCCAATAAATACGCCTAAAAAAATGCGTAAAAAGAAACATCAGATGTCGATGTCGATATAACAAGGACTAAATTGTTAAGATTTTTTGAACTTGAAGTAGATAATACATCTACTTCTAGTTCAAAAAATTGTAACCAAGTTACCAATGAGTTCAGACTTTAAGACTCCCGATTGAAAATAGAAAATAATTCCACGGCAGCACTACGTCGCGAAATATGATTACAGGAGATACTCAGAATCTCGAAATTCGAGGTTCGTATCGTGCCGTCTTTGCATTAGATTAAGTGAGTAGGGGCTATACGATTCTCGCTCTCTTCGGCTCCAGATTTATTAAAAAGAATTAATATTTTTCCCACAAAAATCACGTATAAGACTATAAATTGTCATAACAGGAGTGACGTCACTAAACGCTATTATTTTTAATGCATCTTCTCTACCGTTTTTTTTACGAGTTGTGAATTTGTGAAACGGCGAACGGTCTGTGGCTATAGCTCGCTTACGGCGGCACCGGAATTGCCGTATATTCTGATACGGTAATTGAACTCCTGCCGTATACCGTGTTTTTGATCCGACGACACATCAATTGCCGTATATTACGGCAATTGCCGTATCAGGAACAACGCTGGGGAGCGGCGTGAACGTATTTCAAACGGCTCGCTCACGCGCAATGCGTTACGATTCTCAGCCGCTATTGGCTGTTGCGCTGCAGCACGAGATTCCTCCAATCCGCGGGTCTAATTAGTGATGGCCGGCGTTTGAGTAGGCCGCGTTAGAAATGTGTTTATAACGTCTTTTTAGTAAAATAAATAAAATTAAAAAAAAACACATATACAAACTCACACCTATATTTGCTTGCGGGGTAGGCAGAGCATGAATAGCTTCTGCCCGCGACTTCGTCCGCTTTAAATTCGTTTATCGCGGATAAGGGTATTTTTCCGGGATAAAAAGTAGCCTATGTCGTTCCCCGGGACTCAAACTATCTCCATACCAAATTTCATCCAAATCGGTTCAGCGTTTTAAGCGTGAAGAGGTAACAGACAGACAGACAGACAGACAGACCCACTTTAGCATTTATAATATTACTATGGATAGTATGGATTGTTTACAAGATAAGTTACATGTATATTGTTTTTCTTTTATTGTACTTTCAAATATCATTTATGTTTTATACTTATAAAACGATCAATTTTTTGTAGCAAATACAAAAATAGCAGAATATATAAATAACAATAATTTGACTCCAGTAAAATATTACAAAAAAAAAAGTAATTCATTTAGAAACTAGTACCCCCATCCCCATTATAAATAGTCAGTTCTTATCAAATTAAAAATGAACATAAAAATTACAACTTAAATTTAATAAACATTGTTTTATTTTTAGTAGTATATAAAATAACTAATTTTCAGGTTAAAAATAAAATTATTTAGCATATCGATCACAAAAAAATAGTAATCGCCATTGTTTCAAGATGTTGTAAAATTAAAAGTAAATAATAGTTCCAAATCCGTCCGCAATGGCGCTTGAGTAGCAAGCTTTAGTAGTATGAAGTCAACAACCAATTACAAATCATTTTTATCGAAATATACTCAATCCTTTGTTCTTACAGGCTATCTGTCTTAATAGTAATAAATGAATGGTTGGGCACCGACTTCAAAAGGTGATTCAAATGTGATCCGTACCGTACATAAAAGATTATTTTTGGCTTTTTAGTTTATTTTGAAGTCGGTTCTTTTTTTATTAAAAAAATATATAGTTTACTTTTAGTGATGGATTTTTTAATTTATATATTTTTTTTTTCAATGTTAACGACACGCCTGGAGTGTCGTTAATAATCGCGGACAAACATACATACAGGTCAAATTGAGAAACTCCTTTTTTGAAGTCGGTTAAAATACCAAAACCTTCTCCTAAGTGTAACAAATACTTTTCTGAAAACCGCATCAAAATCGGTTCAGCCAAACGTGAGATAATCGCGGACAAACATACATACATATCATACAGGTCAAACTGAGAACCTCCTTTTTTTAAGTCGGTTAATTGAAAATGACAACTCGCGCCATTCATATTTATAAAATTAAAAATTTACTTTGCCTCACGCTCGCAGCAAAATCACATTTTGCACTCTGTTAGCTCACAGCAAAACCCGCCTGTTTGAGCTGCTGGGGTGAAAAATACATTTAATGTGAAATGATGGTGTCTATGAACTAAATACTAAAATAAAATAGTAGATTGTTTGACACGGGGCTAAAATAAGCCATTATGACACGAAGTGATTATTTCGTCAAGCTCACGAAGTGTCTGAGTGTCATAATAGCTTTTAGCCACGTGTTAAACACTCTGCTTTTCACTTCGACAGCGAGAAAGTAAAAAAAAAGACAACAATAGAATTTTATATTTCATGAAAAATTAAAAGTACAGTTTGAGCAATTCTATCAGAAAGTTTGGCCAATCTGATCAGGTTGGTTTGTTTGTTTTTAATTATTCGTAAGGAGTATGTAGCTGGCCGAAAGTTTTTTTATTCAGTGTCATAGAAATTTGTATGGGATTATATGGCTTTCTTTTAAACCCTAGGGGCTAAATTTACTATTTAAGTCTCGCTTCGCGAAGCTAATATGACGTTCTTCTTGAGCAGGAGAAGTGAAAAGGAAATTTAGTTCAATATCTTACGTGTAGCTTGTTTTATGAGCCTTTAAAGTTGGGTGGGAAAGTATCTTTATTAAATATCTTTTAAGAATGAAAATAATAATACTATTTCTCCAACTTGCTCGGAAATGTAGTAAAACAACACCGCGAAGTCCATCGTTATATACCTTGACACGATAATCAATTTAAAAAAAAGTGGCATTACTTCCCGGATAGGCCCGGGAAGTGTACATTATTTTGCAGGTTTTTACTTTTAATTTCACCCAAGACTTAGAAAATTCACCATACAGCCAATAATAACGTACAAAAACCGAGATTTATAAAAACTCTAATTGTTTTCTGCGTTTAGATAATGCATGGTTAATGCCAATAATAATAGAAAAAAAACAATAATTATTGTGGCCAAATCATAATATTTATTTATTCCTAATGATCTTCTGGGACTGATAAATATTTTGTAGCAAAGGTATGTTTTTTTTAATGTTGTGCGTTTAGGAATTGCCGTTTCAACTAAAAGTAATAGGTTTCTTTTTATTTATTTTCATTACTATATTTCAATATACAATTCGGACCTAAAACTTTTAACTGTAATATCCTTAAAAAAATTAAGGCGGGAACGTAAATTTCATTTTGTCAAAGATTGTCTACCGTGTTATTTTTTACATAAACATGTGTCAAATTTCCTCGCATATTTGGAGAAAAGCAGTATACATGTCTCGGCAGGAATGTCATTTCGTGGATTCGTATCTATTCAAAACCGTACTCATCCACGAAATTACTTTTCCCGGCCTCTGCAGTAATATACTATTGTCTAACCCATGAAATGCATAGTAACTTTTGTAATGAAACCGTTTCGTTAAACGTAAGTTTGAACATAGCTGCAGACCAAAGTTTTTAATTTCCACATACAAGGTAGGAACGCGTGGCGTCACACGTTCATAAGCTTTTGTATGGAGCGTTTTTTGTGAAAATCCAAAAATGAGATTATAGATTGTTGTATCTCAGTGAGAGTTAATGACATTAAAGTATTTTACAATTATAAAGTTTTAATAAAATGTATTTTATTTAGATATTTAATATATACAAAACTAGAAGGCGCCCGCAACTTCGTTCGCGGAGGAGATAAAGTAATAGTCCTTAATTTTGTCTTCAGCGTAGTTGAGTAAAAAGTATCCTATAACCATCTGGAGATACCCAGCTACCCGTGTACCAAAAATAGTTGAAATCCGTTTAGCCGATTTTGCCTGATGAAGCCACAACACATACAAACATACATAAAATCCAAAAAAAAAAACATTTTTCGTTTTAATGACCTCCAAATAGTCCATAAAAATATTTTTTTTGAAAATATTTTCAATGTACAGACATTTCATTTTTACAACTTTATAATAGTATAGATTACCCCACACAGCGAAAATCGCGCTGCTAACACTAGATTATTATAGATACAGACGTTTTTAGCTTAAATTTTCTACGGGACCCTCGATGCGCGAGTTCGCTTCGTACTTGGCCGGATTTTTTCTTCAATAAAGATCGAAAGAGTTTGTGATTCTGAGTAGAAATCACCTATATAATAAATAAAAAATAATAATAGGGGCACTGAACGAAGATGTAGCTTGCTGTAGATGTATGTATCTGGCCTAGATATTTGCGTTCATACAATCACGATTGTCCGTCTATCTATACATCGTGATGTACAGCTGGAAACACGGAAGGATCGAAATAACCGCATCGCGCATGCGTATTGGGCCGCCGTATCAAATTATAATAAACCTCACACAATAGCCACATGCAACAAAGTTGTCTCTTGTAGAGTTAGTGTCGGAAAATCGTTTATCCCAGTTTAAATAAGTAGATTACAAATAAAACTATTTAAGGGAATCCCAGCGAAAATGTACAATTTTTAGAGTTCCGTGCCGAAAATGGTAAAAAAGCAACCCTTATAGTGTGACTCAGTCTGTCTGTTTGTCTATCTATCTGTCTGTCCGACTATTAAAGCGCCATATCTCAAAAACTACTTATGATATTTGAAATTCGGAATAAAAACATGGTATTGCAAATATTACATATATTGCAAAGGAAATATTCAAAAATATATTTTTATTTTCTAAAAACACGACGAATATGAGAGGGGGCAAAAATTAAAAGTCTAGCTACTAGGTTTTTTGTGGTTTTTTTTATTGTGATTAGATTTTGTTTTATTAAAAAAAATGTGAAGAAAACACCATTCCTCCCCCTTTATCTCCTAAGTTTACGAATCCAAAATTTTGAATTTTTTACAATTTGTACTAATAAACATAAATATTACACGAAAATGATAGCCATGTCTCTAACTAGCTAATTATTTTTAAATTTGCTATAAACCTATTTGAACAACCCGGTTGCGTTAAGCTTGCACCTGATTTGTATGCAATGCTATAGATATCAGGTGCAAATTTAACTCAACCGGTACTGGGTAATAAAGTTAAGGTAATTAAAAATTGTACGGATCCCTCGGCGCGCGAGTCCGAATCGCATTGGGCCGGTTTTATTTTTGTTTGTGTGTATAGATAGATTTATTATTTTCTGTTATTTGATAACTTCTTTGTCCATTTTCCAATACCCATACTGAAGTGGCCGTAACTATATCGTGGCCGATAACTGTATGGTTTAAATATGTAATGTATCCTATCTCTATAACGGCTTGTATCATGGCTTTAGTAAGTGCTTTGAGGCGTTACGCTAATATGGCGATTAGACCGTTGTTACAGTGAAAACAGTAATACAGTTCCGAAGATTCAAAACATACTAACAGAAACAAAGTAAGTTATCAGGGACATGGACCTATAAATATCAGTGACAATCTTATACCAATCGTCCTAGGCCCAAACTATACTCAGATTTTTAATTCAAGGCCAAAATCTGACAGTTCTCATCTTGATAAAGACTCTAAATTTTAGACTAATAAACATTATTTCATAAAAACACGAATAAGAAATCGTGCAACCAGTAATGTTAGGGTAAGTTTTATTGATACAAATACTAACACTTAAACCAGTATGCTGTGATCACAGCGAAAGTGCGCCCGTTGACGTTAAATTTTGGTATTTAATTAAAAATCACAATATAAGCAAAGCTTGTACTATGGGTACTAGGCGACGATATACTTAAATACACACACATCCAAGACCCAGGAACAGACATTCGTGCTCATCACACAAACACTTGCCCTGGCCGGGATTCGATACCGGGACCGCTAGCTTTGGAGGCCGTTGTACAACCCACTGAGCCGAACGTGTAGCCTTAATAGATAAAAAACATCAATACCTAAACCTTGTATTTTAAAGTTTGTTACTTTTTTGACGCCTAGAGACCCTTTACATCTGTTTAAGTATCCTCGTAAGACCCAGAATGTTTTTTTCACTTTTGAATTTCGAACCTTCTCTAATTCCGTAAAAGTTCAAAACTCGATTTGAATTTGTACATGTACAAGTACGCGAGGACTCACGAGGGTAGGTTAAGTTATAATTTAATGGATCCGGTGACAATATACATCTCCTTGTAAAGTGTGCCCAGGTATTTGTCTATAATGTCACGTTATAGATTTTGAATGTCTTTTCTGGTTTTTGTTAAATCAGACACGTAAAAGGGTCAATTTCAGAGCGTTTCAACCGCACTCATTAGTGTCACCGAATTAATGGTGCCTTCTATTACAGATTCGTATGAGATTACTATACCTCCTGTGGACAGGTATTAATGGGGAATAGTTGAAAATTTTAAAAAATCTTGAAATTTTGTTTATAGGTAGGAATAAGCCTTCTTATTGTCAGAAAAAAAATACAGATTTTGCTGTGCCTTGGAAAAAAATAAAAAGATGAAAAGGTGTTGGTGGGCCTATATGCCCGCCTTATACGGTACAGCAAGAATAACAGTACATTTACAGCCATTTCAATCGAAAACATCAATGCTGCCTTTGCAGTACCGTATAAGGCAGGTATATAGGCCCACCAACACCTTTTCATCTTTTAGGTTTTTTCCAAGGCACAGAAAAATCAGTTTTTTTTTCTGACAATAAGGAGGCTTATTCCTACCTATAAACAATATTTCAAAATGTTTGAAAATGCGTTTGGGGTATGTAAGGCACCATTAATGCGGTGACACTAATGAGTGCGGTTGAAACGCTCTGAAATTGACCCAGTGCAGTGCTTAACATGCGGAATAAACATTTGAATTTGAATATAACTTAGAAAAATTGAAATGTTGTTAATGTGGCCCCATACTGCGGCCTTAACTTCTCGTTTGTTTACACTATGGTCTCAATCTTGAGATCATTACAATTACACATATAGGCATTCACATTTATGGCAAATGCACCATAGACTGCATCAGGCTAAACAATCTAAATGGGTGACCAGATAATAAACTCTAGGGAACTAAAACCTATTTGCTGGTAGAACTTATAGTGGCAAGCTTTGTACGAGATATATTCGATAGAAGCTTGAATGGCGCAATACAGATAGTAAAGGTGTACTTTCTTTTGGAAAAGCTCGACATAAACACATGGACGAGACTGGAGTGAACTGAAAGACGCAATCCAAACTATCGACAGTATCTAAGCATACACCTTTAAGAGCGCTTTCGTATTTTTTGTAGAAAAAAAAGTCAGAATCGCCTTTTTGACGTTGTATTTCTAAGAAACCAAAAAGATATTACAATTATAATTATTGATTTGCTTTAGTCAGTTCTTTATTTTATAAGTAGCGGCCTCAAAAATTTTAATGCACGGTAAAACCACCCAACTAACCCCGTACCTAACACCCACAGCCAAACAAATTTATACGGAAACCAGGCTCATGAACATTAAACAGTTATATGTATATACAACCTGCCTACTAATACGCAAAATTCTTGACAAAGAAGTACATTAATATCACTTTTAAATAGTCCACTCGGAAGTACAATAACAGAAGACCAGATCATCTTATATTACCTAAGATAAGAACAAACTATGGGTAAAAAAGCGGCCAAGTGAGATGTACATAGAAAACATCCTCGTGATGTTTTCCAGATAATATATAAAAACGTAGTGACCCAATTTTCACAAAATAAGTACTACTACCAATATACGCTATAACAACAGAACAAAAACATAAAAACAACTTTCTAGGGACCATAAAAGAAGCAACTTCTAAACGGCCTTTTGCGGAAACATGGTACGGAAACCTCGAAGTGGGGGTCCGTCTCGCACTTGGCCGGTTTAGTAGTTATAAATACTTCAATAAGTTATCATTTCTTCGACGTCTTCCGGCATTTAATACCTTAAGCACTCTAGTTATAATATAATCGTAATTCGAATACTTTTACTGACTGTTTTTTTTCTGTTAGGAAACGCTGGCTCAGATTTGAAAGCCTTTTCTTCATCATTTCAGCCATATCCGTCCACTGCTGAACACAGGCCTCCTCAATAGATTTCCACACGGGCCGGATAGAGGCGACCCGCGTTCAGCGAGCCCCACAACCCTAAGCAGGTCGTCCGACCACCTTGCTGGTGGCCTGTACACGCTGCGCTTGATGCCGGTACGCGGTCTCCACGCGGGGAACTTTCTGCCCCAACGACTATCGGTTCTTCGAACTATGTGCGCTGCCCATTGCCACTTCAGTTTGCTTACCCTATTTGCTATGTCGGTGACCTTGGTTCGTCTACGAATCTCCTGATTTCTGATTCGATCTCGTAGAGAGATCCCGAGCATAGCCCTTTCGATAGCTGAGTAACTAGGAGCTTCCTTAAGAGGCCCATAGTTCGAGAAAACGTCTCGGCTCACCGGTAATACGCACTGGTTGAAGATTTCCGTCTTCAAGCACTGCGGTATCCTAAACGAGAAGACACATCGCAGTTTCCCATACGCTTTTCGGCTTATTAAATAATAAAGTAAATTAATTGCTCTTAGATCGGTACCTGTGTATATATGTTGGCAGAAGTTGTTCCCACTCACGCCGCTACGTCGGCTCCCACTGCAGCTAAATTTAAACTGCTAAAATAGGACACTTTTACAACTGTCAAAGGATTCGCATTGTCCCGATAGATGTCGCCAGTGAGTGTATATTTAAATAATAATAATGACTAAAACACTTACTTAACAATTTCGCTTGCATCTATAAATTAAACACAACAAAATAGTAATCGCTAAACAATGAAACGGCTATAGATACTTAGAGCGCCATCTAGTTTTAGGAATTGGAAAACGAGGTGATCCGAGTTGCTAAGTTATGCAAAACGTTTCAATAGATGGCGCCAGTGGTACATACGGAAAAATTGTAGCAAATTTTCAGGGAAAATTGCAATTTTCTAGAAAACCACAATTTCATTTCAGTTTGAAATACATTTCGCGACAATGGGAACTTATACTTTACCCTTCTCTGTCCTTCAGTCGTCAGTATGCAGTAGTTTCAAAATGTTGCCGGTATTTATGTGAAAATTCGGGAACGGGTCAAAAAATTTTTGATTAATAAATACGGTTTTTTCGATTTTCTGATAAAGAGAAAATATAATAAAAATATTTTGAGTCCTTTTTTTATAATCCTTCACATATATTTTTTTTTCGAAAAATACAAAAAATATAATTTGGTCTTAACCTATTATGGTAGTAACGTATTTACTCATTGCTAATTACAGTGTTTAGTTTATTACGCCTCAATATTTCATGTAGAATCTAATGTGGAAATGTAGAACTAATATTCATATAATTATATTTGTATTTGTTAATATTTTTTTATAAAAAAAAATATTTTTTCAGGAGCCCTTTATTTTAATTAATAATAAATAGCAGGAAAATTAGCGTAGTCTCAAATAAAAAATAAATAGAAAACACCATGGCTCAGTTATAAACATTTTACTTTTCACAAAAATATTTGCCATTTCTGGGATTCGAACCCAGGACCGTTGGCTTAGCAGACGGCTGCATTACCATGGAACCACCATGGAACCAACCGCGTTACGTAATTTTCTTTTCTTTAACTGCACGATGGGTACCTGACAAGATAATATATAGTGAAATATAGTGCCATGGACGTGTACATGTCCAGCTGGCGGCAGTGCTGCGAGCAAAGACTCGGAAAGATGTATGACTATTGTCGTAGTTTATTTGTCCGCCAGAACAAATAAGTAGGTATATATATTTTTTTTGCTTTAAATATATCCATTTCTTGTCCGAACAAAGTCAAATTTATCGGTATGCAAACCGTACTAATTACCCAAAAATAAAATAAAATAAAGTAATTAAAAAAAAAACAAATAACCCGACTGCGTAAAAAACTAAAAAGAAAAAACAAGTCCAGTACCCCAGAAATTTGTTAAGTTATACATGATCGATATTCACAATATAACAAATAATAAATTCTAATATGGAACATAGCGATTTTGAACATTCCGGACCCATAAAGGTGCGTCCACACTTGTATCATTTGCTCGTATCCGATCATCGTGCCGTAGCATGACTGCGTATCGCGCTGCTTGCACGCTTACTGTCGGCGCGCCGATCATGCCGCACTCTTCCGATACAAGTGTGTGATACGCGTAGCAAATGGATTTCGATCTATCGGATCGGCGCAACGTCCAAACGCGTGATCGCGCCACGCGATCATGCTACGCGATGATGATCTGATACGGGCAAATGATACAAATGTGTCGCACCTTAAGAAATCTAGATCGACGCAAATCTTCCCAACAATGGGTTCCGATTGTTTAAAATCGCTATGTTCCATATTAGAATTTATTATTTGTTATATTGTGAGTATCGATCATGTATAACTTAACAAATTTCTGGGGTACTGGACTTGTTTTTTTCTTTTTAGTTTTTTACGCAGTCGGGTTTTTTTATTTTTTAAATTACTTTATTTTATTTTATACTTTTTAGTTAAAATTATAAAAGTCAGTCAATTTCGCAATCTTTATCGTGGGGGTTATTGAGAAGCTTGCACTGATTTATTACAATACAATGAAATAAAAATTTATTGAGAACGGCTTGCTAGCCAACTTTAAATGGTTATAGTTCCTAACTGGTAAGTCCAAATTAAAAATGATAAATGAAAACTGACATTCAAATTAAAAATGATAAATGAAAACTGGTATTCATTGATACCTCACTCAATATAGTACGTCGATTTTTTTTTTCACAGTACGGCGTCTCATTATCGCCATTTTGAGTTTTCATCATTTTCATGTGTTCAGTGACATTCGGACAGTTAAGACAAATCGATTGACGTAAGAATAATCAAAATCGGTCCACGCGTTTGGTCTCTAGAGTGCCAGATAGGAACAAACATACATACATAGACTGATAAACACATTACCACTCCTTTGCGTCGCGCAGTCGGGTAATAAAGTACCCACCCAGCTTTATATTATTATCTCATCTAATACATGCAATGAAGCATTTTTACTGAACATGTTATATAAGCTAAGATCACATACATTCTGATATCGTTGCTTGCTATAGACTGTGGGATCACGTTATCATTAATTTTGCCAATTTCCCACAAGAGATTCCTGTTTGAAGTAAAACTAAAGTAGATACTAATGATTGCCATCTTTTACGAAGGAGAAAAAATACTTTCTATCTCTTTCTAACACCTCAATAGAAAGTCGTAGGCTTCCGATGATTATTCGTCATATAACGTTTTCTGTAAGCTTTTTCAGGCAATATTTTAAACCTTGCTCCTCATTACTCCTCAAAAGTGAGTTCAATTGGGGTAAATTCGAATTATTTTATTACTTATTTCGGTATTATCGGTTTTTTACCATAAAACTAATGAAAAGGCTCTGTAATGCCCAAATACGCCTATTTCTATGTAACATCTGAGCATGGGAGTGCTAAAATATAGTAAGCCTAAGTTCAAAAATATTCCAATATATCAAGTCTTGACCAGATTAGAAATTATAAAGTACCTATCTGTACTTTACATAACTAAGTTCTTTGTACATTGACATATTGAAGCCAAAACTTATCATACTTACGTTATGACGTAAAAAAGTAGGCGGCCGTAGCATCTGTCACTTCGCGGTTACATGTGGAGAGTTTTCTCTAGAAAAGATCAATAAAAAATACAGCCGCAAAGGGGTATGGGTTTAAACTGTTGTCATATGTTTCCATCTGTTTAGTTAACAAGTTTATACATAGGAAATAAGTAAATTTAATTATCTTTTAACGTCTTTTTTTAACAATTTTAATAATATATACGTACTTGTGTGAAGATAACTGTTATCGTCTACTAATTAAACGCTTACCTACTTAGAAGAAAGTCTATTTAAAAAATAAGAAAAAAACGTGTGTAATTTTTACTAACGCGTATTTTTCACATGTATTATTTAGTTTTCGTAATAGACTACAAAGATTTTTTCTAAATTTTCCACAGTCAATTTGCGGCGTCTAGCAGTAAATATCCATTTTAATTGACTAAATGATCTTACAACATCAACTGTTGTTGTAGGTGCATACTTGAAACGAAGGAAATAATCTAGAGTAGTGTGACAAACTTGTAATGATGATTCAAGTATTATATCCTTCCCTTGTATCAATTAATATTTTTTTTATTATGTCAAATCCAGTATTTTTCTTCAAGACATGTTTCAGCTTTTTAAATATTCTTTTTCCATTAGCACTCAAATTTAATTTCGATATATGCTTGTATGTTTTTTGAACAAGGGCTAAACTTTCACTGAGAGATAGATTCGGGCACTGCAATTTGTTTATAGCGTCTGGAAGTACCTGAAGATATTTCGCTATAAAATTTAAATCATTCCGAATTTTCGCCCTGCGAAATGCTTTTTTTGCCTTTGTGATACATGCTGCGTCAGAATCAAGAAATGTGTCCACAAGCCTTTTATTTCCTCGAAATACTTGTTATAGTATGTCGCAGCCTCAATCCACGTTCCCCAACGAATAATCGTTGGATTTGGAGGTAAGGGTATTCCATTAACCATTTCTGTAAATGTTTTTATTCTTTTTGGCGATTTTCGAAAAACTTTTTTTACTTTTGATATTAATTTATTCACTTCTGGAAAAAGAACGCGAACTTGATCAGCAACTCTGTTGAGCCAAACATGTAACATGGAGAAGGTTTGAGTAATTTTTTTTCAATGTTCTACCCGCTTTTTGCATGTACCCTACACCATCAGTTAATAATACAACACTTTCTCATGTTTATTGTGGTATCCGTTATACTTATATTGTTAGTTTGTTCCAATTTTTTGCTTGACAATACATGTGGAGTTCCGACTGCATCTTCAAGCAATGCACCGTCTATCACATTAGCAATTTGACGACCCCTGGCATCTGTTGTTTCATCAACACTCACATAAATAAAAGCATTTTCTAACTCCTTTTTAATTTTTTGCATTTGTTCGTTGTATATTTGGTTTACGTAATTCTGTCTCAACAAACATTCCGAAGGGACCTCCACAGTTTTTTCCAACTTTCCGGAGACGCAGTTATTGATAAATTTTTTGAATATGGGATTACTAACTGAGACCATGATATATTACAGCTTACTATAGATTTGGTCAATTCCATCCTAAAATCTTTTTTGACGGATGTATGCTTTTCCGAGTTGAAATGTCGTTCCATAGAAGCTTTTCTCTGGGGGAAACTAACATTGCACTTAGTGCAATATAATTTTGTATCGCAAGCTTGTAATTCAGGATAATCCTTTGTCCACAACTCCACAAATTCATCGCAAGTTTTTTTCCTTCGCGGCATTTTAAAAGCACTCGGCAATAAATATATTACACACAGTTATCAGTACGGATAATTGATAATGTACTTACTAACAAATGACAATGTCAAATAGGAAAAAGTATTAAAGAGTTTGCATTGCGACTGCATAGTTAATCTATTTAAGTTGTATTGGTACTCAAGTCAAGTATGGAGGTTGGGTATTACAAATACCTAATGTGTGATACATTTTAAACTCGTAGGAGTAGGCATAGATGTTCCTCAAAATGAGTTTCGCGTCTGTTATTGCTTGTTTTTCATAATCTTTCTGTACTGTCAAATCGTTTTTGTACCCGCGATAACGACGTATGGTTATGAGGTACCAAACGTAGCGGATTTGATGATGGCTTTAGTCATTGTTAACCTTTAGAGCGCCAAACAGCGAAGTAATACGACGTCACCCAGACGCCACAGCAATAAAATAAAATGAACTACCTTCAATAATGAAATGAGGTATTCTTATTATATTCGGAGACTGCCGTCAGTGGCACTAATCTTTGATGACGTGAGTTGCCGACTCTGGCGCTCAAAAGGTTATTGGCTTGGTGCCGCAGGGGAATATCACCATTTTTAAACCACAAGGCGACGTTCTCTTCCATTCCTCAGTGGCCAAGTGCCAAACAACCTCATATGGATAATCCATCAAATCATTTAGGCTGTAGAGCGAGCGTAAGAAATAAACATACAAACCCACAAATCCACGATATTTAAAAACATTACCCTCCTTCTGACGCAGTCGAGTAAAAGTCTATGTAAAGTACTTTTCGAGCAATATAATCGATCTGTTCTAAAACATGGCAATCTTCTTCCATTGGTTATGCAAGCCTAATGGACATACCAGTCGAGAGGGCGTTGAATGGACAATTCAGTAAGTTGGTTACTTTGAAAACCTCACTGATGTACCTTATCGATGACCGCTCGATTGTCATGTATTGTGACGGTGACGGTTGTCTAACATGATTTCCTATCAATTAGATTGGTATGTAAAAGTTCAAGATACTCGCATCCAGCCAACTGATCACAAGAATCCAATGAGAATATCTGCTGCCACGTGCAGCCAGCATGATATAGTCTGTACCATCCAAAGTGGCAAATATATCACAACAGATCTTTATTCGTATAGACAATAAGATACGTGACGATATTTATGGTGCTTTCACAGTAACTAGACAGTGTACAGAGATCAGCCTTAGCATCGGTGGTAGACAAAGCCATTTTATGATAACATCCTAACTATCCGTAATACACCCGCTTAGTTCACCTAAGAGGACTATAGGAAATTATTTTTACCTTTAGTTTACCTGGGTGTACCACGGGAAATATTTTTTGCCTATAGCTCACCTGGGTAGAGTATGGAAAATGATTTTTTCCCGTAGAACACTAATTATATTACAATCAATAATCAGCTACTAGAGATGAACAAACAAGTATTGAAGGAGTTTCATTCAAATCTGAAAAAAAAACCAGCCAAGTGCGAGTCGGACTCCCGTATCGAGGGTTCCGTACAAGATTTACGCTACAAACGGCCGTATCTATGAAAATTCAAAATCCAGTGTTAGCAGAGGCTAACAGTGGATTATCATAGTAATAAACACAAATGTCTTTTCAACTTATTTATTAAGAACCACTACTAAATTTAAAATACAATAGTGCACAGCCGCTGTCCATGAAAGCTCAAGGAGTTCTCTCTCATAGGCTTACGTCAAATGCCATAGAGATGTGGTATATGTGACCGAAAATTAGTGACGTCCCTATTCGATGAATTCCCGCTTAACAATAGATACGGCCTATTGTGGCGTATAATTTGTACGCATTTTTTTATTGTATAACGAAACTGTAATGAGGTTCTAAAATAAATACATTTCAAACAATTTTAAATTGCCTTTACAATTTTATATTACTATTATTTTTTCGTAATATTACGATATATACGTATGGACCTTCTAGTGAACCACGGGGCAAAATAATTTCCCGCAGTCCACCTAATAGGTGAACGAGGCGGGTGGACCACGGGCAACAAAGGGATAACCCTATATGTGTAACGTATTGTATTTTATGGGTGCTTCTTGAAATAAATAATAAATAATTACAACCGACACTAACAGGCTAACAAGGCAGCGCCTTTCAAATAGACACAATTTTTTTGCGTTTTTTTATTATTCTTTCTAAGATACACAGCTACCAAATGTCAGTAGTCAATAGCTCCAGTTACCTGTGACCTATATGAGAAATAATTGGTATTGGTTATACACAACACGCATATGCCTACGCACGCTCACGCACACACGCACGCGCGCACACACGCACGCGCGCGCGCACACACACACACACACACACACACCCCTTATACACACACACGCATAAATCGATATCGATAATGATTTTGTCCAGCGAGTCTGGACTTTTACGTGGTTGTTTGTTCATTGCCAAAAAGCTCAATATATAGCTGCTTCTCTCTCCTTCCTTTAGGCTAGACGATACAAGTAGACCAGTTAGAAAAGTAACTTGTTGCACCACCAGTCGTTATCACTTAAGCTTTTTCTTTTCACTTTATCTTCTTAGGATTTCGAAGGAATGACAAGACGAAAGAGTTCTTTTCATACAAAGTTGTTTAGGATATTCTTACTTTGGTTCTCATAACGGTTCAAGGGAATAGTAATATCATGAACTCGAACAAATAGCCTGATATTCCCAATAGTTCTTGCATCAAGCAGCTCCTGTTTGCGTCCCATTCCCACGGTATGCACAGAGACAGTATCCGCACGGTGTACCCCTTTAGTTACTTACATCAACTTGTCGAAAGGGTCTCGGTTAGTTAAAGAAACGGGTTAGTTTTGGCACCACGTACGCCCACCAAGAATCGGAACATAATTGTCCTGTGAGTAAGTGCAAAAATAATGTCACAAAATAACTTTTAATATCAGTCAATGGAATATCATGTTATGTTATGGGTCTTAGACTGTAACCAAACCTACGTATCGTTTAGTTGCTACAAATCATTTACAATAGGTTCTAGAAAGCATACAAAATGAGAAAACAACCAAAAAATGTTTGATTTTTGATCAATTGTAAATTTTCCATCACCCAGTATACAAATACAATAAAAAAACTACAGCGCTTGTAGGAAAAGTCAATTATACATTCCAATAAAAGAAAAAACACCTTCCTTTATATTATACTAGAAGGAGCCCGCAACTTCGTCATCGTAAAAGGACAAAATCACTCGAAAACCTTAATTAAGGGATTCAAGCAAAAGTTGTCGAAAGAGATACTACAGCTCAAAAGACCAAAAACCTGCGCAATAACAAGAATCCTGACACGTCACTGCAAACTAAATAAGCACCTGTTTCAAATGGGTATGAAACAGGACGCAGTATGCAGATTCTGCCAAGAGACAGAGGAGAATGCAATGCATATCCTCTGCTCCTGTGGACCACTCATGAGGAAAAGAAGTATCTACCTAGGGCAACATGTCGTGCCCCCGGAAGAGATACAACATTTCACTGCCCAAAGAATTTGGGAATTCCGAGACTCAACGGGCCTCAGTAGTGAACTCTAATAAAGGGCTGCCACAGTTGATCAAATCTGGTCGAGGCGGCATACAGAAGGCCCACAAATTAACAATAATAACTTCGTCATCAGAGAAAAAATATACAACCTCCTTTTTTCTCGAGTGTAGTCAAATAAAAAGTGTCCTATGATCATCTGTGGATGACCACCTGTTCCTAAAATAGTTGAAATCTGCTTAGCCATTTCGGCGTGATGAAGCTAAAACGGTACTTACAAAACATAAAAAATCTAAAAAGAACATTGGTCGATTTAGTGACCTTCAAATAGTCTGTATCACTTATTTGTTGAAAATATTTCAATGTACAGACATTTTAATTATAAAACTTTATAATAATTAGTTTAGATTACAATAATATCCTACAAAAAAACAAGCATTTTTTTGCATTCAGTTCAAAATACCTATCAGGACTTCGGCTCACGTTTGCTTATAAATAATTATACATTTTGTCGTTATATTTCTAAACGCCCCTTACACTATATGCTACTTAAAACTTACACGTTTACAACTATCTAACTATACGTATACAAATGACGTTTGCTTTTATTACAAAGAGAATGATAGGACATATGTCGAACAAAACACCTCAGATATAAAAAAAAAAACATTCCGTCGAATTGAGAACCTCCTCCTTTTTTTGGAAGTCGGTTAAAAACAGTGTTATACCACAAGTAACCGGTAAACCGATTAAAAAAACCCCCGATGCCCCCAGAAAAATGCTGATAACTTTCAAATGGCCGAACCAATTTTCTTGAAACAAAGAACAATCTTGATGAAGTAACGTTCAAAACAATAATATAATAAACAAAGCTTAATTGGTCATAATCATGATCATTATGGTGGCTTTTCTGTGATCCATTCTTTCATGTAGGTCTTGAGCTTTTGGCAGACCTGTGCCGGAGTGTTACTTTATACGTTTCTCGGATGTCTTCCACGCGGCGCTGCGATAGTCTGCCGCAAAACATGATTAGTACAGAACTTTAATTTATTTTTTTACTAAAATGGGTTTTTTAAAGACCATGAATATTTATTTTTAAACATTGTGCGTACCTATGTTTTTGTAGCCACGCCACAAGTATAGTTTTTTGCTATAGGTATCTACTCTTCTACCCGACAACAGTGTAGACAAGAGAAAGTTATGATCTTTCCCTTCTTCACGAACGATATCGCGGGCGCCTTGTGATGGAGTTACTCTCAGACTTATAATATTACTAGAAGGTGCCCTAAATTTTGTTCGCGGAAGAGTAAAGTCATAACCCTCTGTTTTACTTCAGCGTAGTAGGTTGAAAAATATCCTATAATCTGTGAATGCCCAGCTACTAGTCTAACATAAATAGTTTAGAGCTGTTTAAAGTAATGAAATCTAGATAAAAGTCGTGCCAAGTCTACTTTTTTCGTTCTTTACTGCGATATTTTTATATTATTATATAATATAATAAAAATATCGCATATTATAGATTTCATTACTTTTTAACCGACTTCCAAAAAAAGGAGGAGGTTCTCGATTCGACGGAATGTTTTTTTTTATTTTTTTATGGATGTTCACCGATTACTCAAAGACTATTTGACCTATTTCAATTTTTTTTTTGGTTTTATAGAAGGTACTTTTCTAGTTGGTCCCATTTCATTTTGGTGAAGATCTGATGATGGAGTCGGTGCCATCGTGTCACAACTTACTAAAATCATCAATTTTCAATATTTTACACATTCTTTATATGGCACCGACGCCAAAATAAGATTAATTGTATATACTGTATAGATTGAGTATACAAACGGTTACTTGTAAGTAATTTGAAGAAACTGAATTATGGCGTTATTTTTTAATTTTTAGTTTTTTTTGGAGTCGGTTTTATTTTTTTGTTTAAAAGTTTATTTTTAGAGATAAACAAGCAACTCCATCGAGACTTGGCTAGTTTTTTACAGAATGTTTTTGGTGGGATAAAACTATACTGATTTTAGTATTTGTTGTTATAGCGGGAACAGAAATACATTATCTGTGAAAATTTCAACTGTCTACCTATTAGCTATCACGGATCTTGAGATATAGCCTGGTGACAGGCAGACGTATACGGACAGACATACAGACAGACAGACGGACGGACGGACGGACGAACATCTATACTATTATAAAGTTGTAAAAATGAAATGTTTGTATGTGTCGTTGTGGCTTCATCAGTTCATCACGCTAAATCGGCTTATCGGATGTCAACTTTTTTTGGTACACGAGTAGCTAGTTAGGTATCTCCAGATGGCTATAGGATACTTTTTATATATATTTATGACAATAGAGAACTTTCTTTTTTGAAGTCAGTTAAACAATACTATGAGAATCTACACTAAGATATATTTAATCGCGATTGGCGTCGGTGCCATATAAAGAATGTGTAAAATATTGAAAATTGACGATTTTAGTAAGTTGTGACACGATGGCACCGACTCCAAAATAAGATTAATTGTATATACTGTATAGATTGAGTACACAAACGGTTACTTGTAAGTAATTTGAAGAAACTGATTTATGGCGTTATTTTTTACTTTTTAGTTTTTTTTGGAGTCGGTTTAATTGTTTTGTTTCAAAGTTTATTTATTTTACACTTTTTAGTTAATCGTTACTTAAAAGTGTATCTCGTGACGATTCGAACAAGCCCAAACACGGCTAAGATACATTATTTTATTACATAGATCTGGTGCCTACCTTCCGGCTCCATCATCAAATCAATTCGATGGTACCATTCTCATCAGGAACATTTAAATTTGTGACTATGAAGTTGCTTAGCTAAATTAATCAAGATATTTTGTCGCCACCCGTAAATCATTTATCATTGAGGAGTTCCGATGGCATTCTGTGGTCTTCTGCATCAGTTCCACTTCACCAATTTACACTTTCTGAATGCAAATGTTTATTATGTTTCTTATAATACTAAAATCGTTATATGTATGCCTAAAATATTTGAAGAGTTCCTTCAATTCCTCATGGATTCCATCATCAGATCTTCACCAAAATTAAATGGGACCAACTAGAAAGTACCTTCTATAAAACCAAAAAAAAATAATTTTGAAATCGGTCAAATAGTCTTTGAGTAATCGGTGAACATCCATAAAAAAAAAAAAACATTCCGTCGAATTGAAAACCTCCTTTTTTTGGAAGTCGGTTAAAAAAAAAACATTCCGTCGAATTGAGAAACTCCTCCTTTTTTTGGAAGTCGGTTAAAAATGTACGCACGGCGCGCGGCGCACGGTGAAAAAAGTAACGAAGAGCATTGAGCTGCGCTAAACAGCCAAATGTAAAAAATATAATAAACTGAATATTAATTATAAATTATACGAATAAATGTCAATTTGTTACCAAATATAAATAATTTCATAAATTACTTACTCTTTTTATAGATAATTGTTATTTACCGACTATAAAAAAACTGTAATGAAAAAATATTTACGTTGCATTTTGTATGTATAACAAGACTCCAATTCATCGTGGTTTTTGCAAACTGCGATTAACATATATTACATTATAATTAATTTATATACTCCAATAGTACTTACCTAAACAAAATGAAAAATGTTTTACATTATACATATAAAGTGCGCTATCTGTTATGTAAATATTTAAACCGGAATAGTTTGGATTAGGGTCGCGTTTTTATTGTAGTTCGAAAGAAATCTGACAGATGGCGGTAGCGCATTGACCATTCTCGTGCATACATTTTAATAAATTTTTATTTTATCTAAATAATAGATTTCGTCGCTTTTCGAGACTTCAAATGTTGTTTCACGCATACAAAACATATCAAATTATATAATTAAACACATTTCAACCAGATTTCATGTTCGTAAAGTGGTTTCTTAGTGTGCTCTTTTTAGTATGGGAATCAGGCCGACTCGGATCACCTTACCATGACCATGAGACCATGGGAGTGTCACGAAAGAACTTATCAAGTTATACCTCCACTGGGGGTGTTCTGTGACTGGCGCATTTGAACGTTTTAATTATAAGAGAGTATCGGGAAATGGGGAATGAATGAAAATTTTCAAAAATCTTGATATTTTGTTTCTAGGTAGGAATAAGTCTCCATCGTCAGAGAAAAATTACAGATTTTTCTGTGGCATAGAAAAAAATAAAAAGATGAAAAGGTGTTGGTGGGCCTATACGACAGCTTATACGGTACGGCAAATACACCATTGATGTGTTCGATTAAAATGGCTGTAAATGTACTGTTATTCTTGCCGTACCGTATAAGCTGTCATACAGGGCCACCTATACTTTTTCATCTTTTTATTTTTTTCTATGCCACAGAAAAATCTGTAATTTTTTTCTGACGATAAGAAGGCTTATTCCTACCTATAAACAATATTTCAAGATTTTTGAAAATTTTCATCAATTCCCAATTGGATCTAATAACATTGGTACTAAATTTGAGAACACCATAAGTGAAGAAATTCAAAGCTCAGTAGATACAAGTACATTGTTGTATCCGGTTTCTACTTGTTTAAAGGGTCCTGTATACAATACGTGTATCAGTATCCTTTATCACATTTCCAAGCGCCTGATTTCAAACTCTGAGCAAAGTGTCAGTAACATTGTTAATCTCTGTAGTAGAATATAGGCGTAGCTCTACTCGCTGGTCGACTATTGATTTTTCGAGGATAAAATCTATTGATTTTGTAAGCTATATGTCTAAATGACAAATTTAATCGAAATCATTACGAAGAATTGAGTAGTAAGATGGGTACTAATCTGTAATCCGTAAGGATCTTCTAAATCTTGGGCAATAGTTTTTTGCCAAGTTTTTAATTCGGTTCATTCTGATTTCGTCATCATTCTACATTCGCCACTTTATATCTTTGGTCCTAGTTATATTTATTTAAATCTTATTTGATGACACGTTTGGTTCAGTGGGTTGTACAACGGCTTAAGACGCTAGCGGTCCCGGGTTCGAATCCCGGACACGGCAAGTGTTTGTGTGAGGAGCACACGAATGTGTGTTCCTCGGTCTTGGATGTTTTCTATGTATTAAAGTATTTATGTGTATATTATGTCTACCGTCGCCTAGTACTCATAGTACAAGCTTTGCTTAGTTTGGGACTAGGTCGATTGGTGTTAGATTGTCCCTGATAAAAAAAAAACTTGGCGGCTACTTCTTTACTTGCTGCTTTCGTGATTCTTCTTCACCGGTCTTTGCTGATTGCATGGCGAGGGCACTGTCACAGAAGCCTTGGTGACAGATTTGATGGTGTCTGTCCAACTGGTTTGACGACCACGTGAATTGCGTTCGACTCTGCCTTGGATTAATAATCGCTCCTTTGGGATATTTTTGCGGGCCACGTGTCCAAAGAATCTGAGGATTCGTAATGCAGTAGCGATGAAAGTCTTTGTTTTATATTCTGTTCTTTGAGTATACACACGTTAGTCGGATCGGTCCATCTTATTCAGAACTGCATTAGCGTTTATTGAAGTTCCGTAGACAAAACGGCAAAAATTGAACCGTTATAGTTTTGCCATGTCCGTCCGTATGTCTCAGGCATTTTACTCAATAACTACAAACTGTATTGCGATGAAATTTGGTGGTACCTAGTTAAATAAAAAACAAATAATTCTACGTGGGGCATTTTATTCAAGTCAGCATCAAAAGTAATATAATTGGCAGCTTTACTACTGGTGTATGTCAATATGCATACTAAAAATCTTACTTACTTTTCACACTGGCCTTTATTAAGTAGAAGCTGAAAAAATTGTTTTCAACACACTTGCTCGTAAAGTGGCTCTTATTACACCGTTTTTATGGCTGTAATCCAGTCCATTACACACGCGTGCTTTTTACATTACATAACCGCACTAGTGCCTTTTCATTACAGTTTGTTTTAAACTTCAGCAAATAGGTTTTAGGTACAAGAAACATTAGGTACAACAAAAGGTTATTTTAACAAATCGAAACTGGTACTTGTAAAAACTTTTTAACAAAAAAATTAAACCGACTCCAAAAAAACTTAAAAGTAAAAAAATAACGCCATAATTCAGTTTCTTCAAATTACTTACAAGTAACCGTTTGTATACTCAATCTATACAGTATATACAATAATCTTATTTTGGCGTCGGTGCCATATAAAGAATGTGTAAAATATTGAAAATTGACGATTTTACTAAGTTGTGACACGATGGCACCGACTCCAAAATAACATTAATTGTATATACTGTATATATTGAGTATACAAACGGTTACTTGTAAGTAATTTGAAGAAACTGAATTATGGCGTTATTTTTCACTTTTTAGTTTTTTTGGAGTCGGTTTTATTTTTATGTTTAATTTGTTAAAAAGTTCATTTATTTTACACTTTTTAGTTAATCGTTACTTAAGTGTATCTCGTGACGATTCGAACAAGCCCAAACACGGCTAGGATACAATATTTTATTACATAGATCTGGTGCCTACCTTCCGGCTCCATCATCAAATCAATTCGATGGTACCAGGAACCATCAGGAACATTTAAATTTGTGACTATGAAGTTGCTTAGCTAAATTAATCAAGATATTTTGGCGCCACCCTTAAATCATTTATCATTGATGAGTTCCGATGGCATTCTGTGTTCTTCTGCATCAGTTCCATTTCACCAATTTACACTTTCTGAATGCAAATGCTTATTATGTTTCTCATAATAGCAAAATCGCTATATGTTTGCCGACAATATTTGAGGAGTTCCTTCAATTCCTCATGGATTCCATCATCACATCTTCACCAAAATTAAATGGGACCAACTTGAAAGTACTTTCTATAAAATCAAAAAAAAAAAATTGATAATGGTCAAACAGTCTTCGAGTAATCGGTGAACATACATAAAAATAAAAAAACATTCCGTCGAATTGAGAACCTCCTCCTTTTTTTGGAAGTCGGTTAAAAAGCAATTAATTTCAATAAATTTTAAAGTTTTCTGAACAAAATAACATTTTGATTGTACTAATTTGATATAATTATTCAGTTTATAATATTTTAATGTTTGGCTGATTGGCCTATTAGCCTTTGCCTCAACGCTTGTGCGCGCGCATAGACAAATGCATCGGTCGCTGCGCGCCATTTTGATTTGATTTGACATCCATCCATACTAATATTAAATGCGAAAGTGGGTCTGTCTGTGTATCTGTCTGTCTATCTGTCTGTCTGTTACCTCTTCACGCTTAAACCGCTGAACCGATTTGGATGAAATTTGGTATGGAGATAGTTTGAGTCCCGGGGAAGGACATAGGCTACATTTTATCCCGGAAAAATACGCTTATCCGCGATAAACGAATTTAAGGCGGACGAAGTCGCGGGCAGAGGCTAGTTAACTATATTTAAACCGAAACGATACCACACACTACACTTGTTATTTCGTCGGCCGCTGGAGCAAAAAGAATAGCGGTGCCACGTGCAGGTGCTTTTTATTAACTTCCTGGAAGGGCACCTCCCTCTGCAGCTCGTCCACCACCACCTGGCGTCACTCGCAGCGGTTCTACCGGGTAACCACGAAGCGATGATCCCGCGCTCGCTGAAAACGCAAGCGCGGATGTCGTCCACGTGGTTTAACTGCGATGCTATAGATGGCGCTACCAGTTACAGGAAAACCATGCTGGGACGACTCGGCATCCGCGTTCGTTGCAACTGCACGTCACTTCACGGCGCCAGAGTAGATGTCGCCAACACGCTCCCCACTAAAGTCTAGGAACGTTTGACGTCACACGTTCCTACTAAGGTAGGAACGTGCGACGTCAAACGTTAAGGTTAAACAGGGAAATTAAGAACTTTGTTCTGCGGCTATGTTTAAACTTGCGTTTATGGGTTGTTCAATGATATGATTCGTTATTAATATTTTCACACTTTAAAAATGTACTTTCCCACCAAACTTTAAAGGCTCATAAAACACGCAAACGGAACCCGTATAGTTTCGTCATGTCCGCCGTCCGTCCGTCCGTCCGTATGTCACAGGCAATTTACTCAAAAACTACAAGATGTACCTTGATGAAATTTGGAGTATAGGTATCTTGTGTAAGCCGCTACTTAGATTGATGGTTAAGTAATAAAATAAAATAAATGTAGGGGGAGGGGGGCACTCCATACATGTCACCGAAACTGAAAAAAAAAATCAGCAAATATCAATCACATAGTCCGACAGATGTTTTATTTCGAAGGTAATTTTTTTTTCATATAGTGAATATTTTCGGTAATAATCGCTCTGTAAGTTGCATAAGTTGTGTCCTCCCGCTCCCCCTCTATTTTCTGAACCGTAAGTCCAAAAATATGAAAAAAAATACCAAGATAAAGCCTCATAAATACTTTCAACGAAAATTGTTTTCTACATGATCCAATATACCATTTTTGAGTTATTGTCGAAAAACTGCGCTTCTCAGCAAAATGACGTAAGTGCCGTGGAGATATGCTCTTTTGCGAGTGCTCTTTTTCATATCGTATTTTTTCATTTTTAGGGTTCCGTACCAAAAATGGTAAAAAAGGAACCCTTATGGTACGACTTTGTCTGTCTGTCTGTCTGTCTGTTTGTCCGACTATTAAAGCTCCATATCTCAAATAGTAGATTGTTTGACAAGGGGCTAAAATAAGCCATTACGACACGAAGTGATTATTTGGACGAGCTCACGAAGTGAGCGAGGACAAATATGACCGAGTGTCATAATGGCTTTTAGCCACGGGTTAAACACTCTGCTTTTCACTTCGGCTGCGAGAAAATAAAACTTAACATTTAAATTGTATATTTTATGAAAAACTAAAAGTACAGTTTGAGCAATTCTATCAGAATGTTTGGCCAATCTGATCAGGTTGGTTTGTTTGCTTTTAATTATTTGTAAGGAGTATATAGCTGGCCACATTTTTTTTGCAGTGTCATAGAAATTTGTATGGGATTATATGGCTTTCTTTTAAACCCTAGGGGCTAAATGTACTATTTTAGTCTCGCTTCGTGAAGCTTATATGACGTACTTTTTGAGTAGGAGAAGTGAAAAAGTACTTATGCTATCTATTTGAAATTTGGAATATTTATAAACAAATGGTGAGCCACATGTATTGCACAGAAAATATTAAAAAATACATTTTTATTTTAGAAAAAAACGTCGAATAGGGAGGTGCACCTCATTTGTATGCAATGCTATAGATATCAGGTGCAAACTTAACTCAACCGGTACCGGGTAATAAAGTTAGGGTAAGTGAAAATTTGTACAGAATCCTCGGTGCGCGAGTCCGACTCGCACTTGACCGGTTTTTATGGTATGAACGGCTGCGGAACCCTACACTGAGCATGGTCCGACATGCTCTTGGCCGGTTTTTAGGGTTCCGTAGCCAAAATGGCAAAAACGGAACCCTTATAGTTTCGTCATGTCCGCCGTCCGTCCGTCCGCCAGTATGTCACAGGCAATTTACTCAAAAACCATTAGATGTCTATTGATGAAATTTGGAACATAGGTGTCTTGTCTAAGCCGCTACTTAGTTTAATGGTTAAATAAAAAATATAGATATTTCTAGGGGGGGGCACTCCATACATGTAATCGAAACTGATATTTTTTTTGGCAAATATTAATGTGTGGTACATCATTCGACAGTTTTTCTAAAAACACCACGAGGTTTCTAAAAAAAAAATTATTTAGTGAATATTATCGGAAATATTCGCTACGAAAATAGCAAAAATTGTGTCCCCTCTATTTTCTAAACGGTATGTTCAAAAAATATGAAAATATGTAGAAATATAAAGCTTAATACTTTCTTCTGTTTCCGCGATTATTACTCATTGAAATAAAACAATTTAACGGAAAAGTCCTCCCGTGACCATGGAAAGCTGGAAAGCTTCCGAAACGTCGGGAACTAAAATGAGATTAATATACGCGATATAATCCGTTAAATTGTTTTATTTCAATAAATATAAAGCTTTATAAATACTTCCAACGAAAATTGTTTTCAACATGATCGAACATACCGTTTATAGGTTATTGCCAAAAACTGTGCTTCTCAGCAAAAGGACGTAAGTGCCGGGTCGATACGCTCTTTTGTTAGTGTTCTTTTTTCATATCGTATTTTTCTCATCTGTAGTGCACTTTTTTGTGTAAACGGCTGCGGATCCCTACATTGAGCATGGTCCGACATGCTCTTGGCCGGTTTTTACAACTTTATAAAAGTATAGTTATTGATAACATCTCTGGAAGAGACTGTATAAAAGAATAACGATTACTCAGTATTGTGTGCATGTAATCTGCATGTTTATTATTCGAAACGATTAGTAACAGTAGTAACTGTCTCTTTATGGAACTATTATAAACTGTAATAAAATCGAACTACTTATGTCATAATAATTCATTATTTCCTTGGCTAAAGACAAAAGAAAAACAGACATCGCACCGACTTAAACTAATAAGGTCAAGCAGAGTATAAATTAATAATTATTTTTTTTATACGACAAAAGAAGCGTACGGCCCGCCTGATATTAATCACCGTAGCCTATGGACGCTTGCAACGCCAGGGGTATATCGTGCGTGTTGCCAGCTCCGGATCTAAAGGGGTGGCAAACCGGACACTTGTCCCGGGCGGCAGTTTCCTGGTGGCGCTAAATCCTTGAAAGTAGAATTCGAAATATCGAACTAATGAATTATGACGACCGGTTTAGCTCACTGGGAGTAACGTTGCCTGCGAAGCTGAGGTCCTGGGTTCAAATCCCGGTAAGCAAATATTTATGGGATGAGCATAAATATTTGTTCCTGAGTCTTGGATGTTTTCTATGTATATACGTAATATATCCATTAAATATATCGACGTCTCGTGCCCACAAGCCTTATTGAGCTTACCATGGGACTAGTTCGATTTGTGTAAAATTGTCCCGTAATATTTATTTATTATTTATTTAGTTAATGAAGCCTCTTTTCCTACAATCGCATAGGTTTTGGTCACAAAAAATGCTATTCATTGGCAGTTTTAACAGTTTTTCTCAAACACTGAAGGGAGAGTGCGCCACCACCAAGGTTTTGCCCCGGTTCGAAAAAATCGTAGATCCGGGGCTGCGTGTTGCCGTCGCTTTAAAAACCTATTCATTCCCCACTTAAATTAAACTCCATACGTGACCGCAACTTCGTCAGCAAAGGAAAAAGAACCTTAAACCTCTTTTTATCTTCACTGTAATCGATTAAAAACTATCCTATAATTATCTGTGCATGCCCAGCTACCCGTGTACTAAAAAATTTTGAAATCCGTTCAGCTGATTTGGCGCGATGTAGCCACAGCGACACATACAAACCGTTAAATATTTAGTCTGTATCACTTTTTTTATATCTTTAAAGTACAGTCATTTTACTTTGATAACTTTATAATTTATAATAGCATAGAAAAATATTTATATTTTACAGGAAACTGTTTTGGCAGTTAAGTGATACTTAAATGTTTCATTAATTGTGAAAATGGCTTCGTTTTGACAAAAAAAAAAACAAATTTACAAGATAAACAAAACTAGGCTGATTACAACATTATTTTTGTCTCACTTACATTTATCGAGGTGTCTAAAAATCACTCCATTGAGCACTTTCTCTGTCAACCATACACACAGAATGTTTGTATGAAAACTGAAGCTGACTAGACCACGCGCTCATCCGCCGTAACCACCGGTCTAACAGATACTCCCCAAACAAACCCGAAACATCGTAACTTATATCGAAGTTGCAAGCACTCGCGACATTTCTCTTCTGTGACCAGTGATACAGTTACGTATTGATGACGTCACAGCGCGGGCGCCGACGTCCCATCGATTGCGCATCCTTTTCTTTCGTTGCTAGGGTTTCTAGTGTGGGAAAGAGACTGTCGCTAAAGTTGTTCAGGTGGTTATCAGTGTTATCAGTAGCGTTCGGATAGCGCTGGCGTCCGCACGCCTCTTCGCGAGTGCAGTGCGCCGGAGTCACCCAAAACCTATTTGTTCATCTTATCTGCTCACGCGACGTACAGGTACGATGACGGTCCAAAGAATCCGGTCGGAAGCATTAAGTTAACAAGTGTCAAGTTTAGTTGTGTTTGTCTTTATAATTGGTGCAGTTTTTTTTTCTATTACTCCAGTTCCAGCGCTCTTAAAGAGGCTCTATTTATGATATCTTCCATTTCACCTTGATTTCATTAGTTACTTTCTAGTTGATTACACCTGCCGAAAGGTGGATTTTGACTGGAGTAACCAGTTGTTGAAACTGAAAGAACGTTGTGAAATTCTAAGGCTTATAACAATAAAATCGCGTATAAGTATGATTTATTTAATGCATTGGCAATCTCGACGTTTCTGACATAGTAGACGTAGTTCACGTAAGAAGCGAAGCGTCGCGTTGTTTTAATTAAAACACCCTCTATTTGATTTAGTATCGATATGTAAATCGTACAACGCTTTTGTTGTCCGATATTTCAACAGTGTGACATGCCTTTACATTCAAATAGTAGTTTTAACTTACGGTTTTAGTAACGAAAAGCGTGCAGAGAGATCTCGAAATGGCAATGCTTCAAATGCGGTCGACTTGGCCTTAGTGATGAATACTGAGAGTGGTTTTTGATGCGCCGGCGCATCGCTGGAGGGAGTCCCTGAAGTCAGTTTGGCCGAATCCGTGGCTTTGTTTGCCTTTAGTCACAGCTGAGTTGATGACACTGTTACACTAGATATTCTTGTTTCGAAACTATAATAGAAACTATTTATTTCAATCAATATATTTTTCATACGAAAATATTTATATTTGACCCTATAAGTTGGACGTGTGTATCTCTGTGTTTGTGAGATTTGTGTCTGTTTCTGGCATCGAAGCGGATGAACAGACAAACGGATTTGGCATACCCATTTAAACTAGAGATGTGCGAGTGAGTGATTCAAATTAACTATATTATTTGGTTTAGCACAATCGCTGAAGAACCAAATTAACCGACATAGCTCACAGGATTGCATCGTTGAAGTGGCAATGGGCAGGCCATGTAGGCCCTGGAGAACGGATGGTCATTGGGGCAATATAAAGTCCTGGAGTGGCGACCACGCATAGAAAAGCGCAGCGTAGGACGGCCCCGATTAGGTGGAAGGATGACCTCGTAAGGGTCGCGGCGAGTCGGTGGAAGCGGTCTACGCAAGATCGCACGCGAACTATAGGGAAGGCCTATGTGGACGTCCGTGGCTGATATAAAATGAGACGAAAATAATCAAATAACATCTATACTATATATACAAAGTAGTAAAAATTAAATGTCTTTACATTGAAGATATTTTCAAAAAATTTATTGTTACGGACTATTTGGAGGTCACTAAAACGATTTATTTTTAATTTTTTGTATGTTTGTATGTGTCGTTGTGGCTTCATCACGCAAAATCGGCTAAACTGATTTCAGAAATTTTTGGTACACTGGGTCTACAGATGGTTAAAGGATACTTTTTATTCGACTACGCTGAAAAAACGAGGGGTTATGACTGTTTCCCCTTCGCGTACGAAGTTGCGGGCGCCTTCTAGTATGTTATATTTTTTTAATTAAAAAAAGTATTCTATTATCTATTGATGTCTAGGTGTCCGCACCTTCGTTCGCAGTGGAGGAAAAAGTTCTAACCCACTTTTGTGCTTCAGCGTTGTCGGGTAAAGCGTATCTTATAACCATCTGAAGATGCCCAGCTATGTGTACCAAAAATAGTTGAAATCTGTTAAGTCGTTTTGGCGTGATGAAGCCACAGCGACACATACAAACGTGCAGAAAATCCAAAAAAACATATTTTTAGATTTAGTGACCTTAAAACATTCCATATCACTTTTTTTTTTTTATATATGTTTGTTATCGAGATCGAATCAGGAATGAGGAAATCCGTAGACGAACCAAGGCCACCGACATAGCATACAGGGTAAGCAAACTGAAGTGGCAATGGGCAGGGCATATAGTTCGAAGAACCGACGGCCGTTGGGGCAGAAAGGCTCTAGAGTGGAGACCGCGTACCGGCAAGCGCAGCGTGGGAAGGCCACCCGCAAGGTGGTCCGACGACCTGTTTAGGGTTGGTAGGGGACTCGCTGGATGCGGGTCGCCTCTATCAGGCCCATGTGGAAATCTATTGAGGAGGCCTGTGTCCAGCAGTGGACGTCCTATGGCTGAAATGATGATGATGATGATATTTGTTTTCTATGTGTCGTTGTGGCTTCATCACGCCAAATTTTCTTAAGGTGCGTCCACACTTGTATCATTTGCTCGTATCCGATCACCGTGCCGTGGCATGACTGCGTATCGCGCTGCTTGGACGCTCACTGCCGGCGCGCCGATCATGCCGCACTCTTCCGATATAACTGTGTGATACGCGTAGCAAATGGATTTCGAGCGATCGTATCGGCGCAACGTCCAAACGCGTGATCGTGACACGCGATCATGCCACGCGACGATGATCGGATACGAGCAAATGATACAAGTGTGGACGCACCTTAACGGTTTTCAACTATTTTTGGTACACATAGCTCGGCATCTTCAGATGGTTATAGGATACTTTTTACCTGATAAAGCTGAATAAATGGAGGTTTATAACTTTGCCCCTCCGAATGAATTAATGAATGCATGCAAATACAATTTTAGTGTAAACACAACACAATAGGTACCTATTCTTGATATTGTTCATGTACATGAACAATTTAATAACAACAAAACAAGAAGCTGAAATAAATAAAGAGAATAATAATTAAACAGCAATATCAAAGCCAAATAATAATATTATTATGTAGAACAAGAGAAATTTGTCATTCAATTAATTTATGAATTATACAAAGATTTTGTTTATATGAGAATTTAATAATCGATATCGTACCTATAATGTCAAACTTGGTTCAGTTTAGTCTAGCGCGTGGGTTATATGAGCTACAAATGGTTATAGAATAGGTACTTTTGACTCGGTTCAAGGACGCGCTGTACGAATTATTGACGATCCCATGCTCACAAACGGTATTGAACCTTTAAGTCTAAGGAGGGACTTCGTCTCTTTATGTGTATTCTACCGCCTGTATAATGGGTTGTGTTCCGAGGAATTGTTCGACATGACGCCTACAGCCACCTTTTACCATCGCACCGCTCGCCATCGGCAGGATATTCATCCACACACCTTGGAACCAAAATGGTCGAGCAATTAATTTTCTACCGCGCACACTCCGAATGTGGAATGACCTACCTGCCGCGGTTTTCCCTGGAGGTTACAGTATGGAGTTCTTCTAGAGGGGAGTGAATAGGTTATCAGTTATCAGTTTATTTATTGCTTTCATAGGTACATTGGAAGATGGTACATTTTATATTTTACCGCTATGAAACCCATAAAGGGTCGGCAACATGAACGTAATGCCCCTGGCGTTGCAAGCGTTCATAGGCTGCGGTGACTGCTTAGCATCAGGCAGGCCGTACGTTTGTTTGCCACCTTAGTAGTATAAAAAAAAGGTACTACTTACCCGACTACGCTGTAGCAAAAAAAAGAGTTATCACTTTTTCCGCCTCCGCAAATGAACTTGCGAGCACCTTCTATATTGAATAAATAAATAAAATCGATGCAAGTTTATAATATCTAAGGCCTGGGAGTTGATCGGAAAATTATGCGTAATTGTTACATGCCACGTAAATTATGAGTTATAATTTATAATAGTAGGTAATAAAATGTATAAGTAATCTATAAATATACGTTTGCGTGATGCTTTTAATGTGAAATCACGCGAATTTAGTGAAAAACGTTGCGTGTCTTATAAACCCGGGCATAAATCACGCGCCATTGTTGATAGTACCCGTATATTCGGTTTTCAGTTTGAAAACAAAGGCATTAGAACCAAAACTGGGAAAGTACAATAGAAAATGTAAAGAATAACGAACAGAAAACTATCTATACATATAATAAAGCTGAAGAGGGTCGAAAGTCTGTTCATGGGAGATGGGAGGTATTCGAAAAAAAATTGGCCGGGGATACTTAAAATCGATAACAGAACACGTTCTAACAGTTTTTAGAATTTTTGTTTGTTTAACTGTTTATCTGTTTGTCTGTTTATTTGTACGCGCATCACGTGAAAACGGCTGAACAGATTTTGATGCAAACTTTACTAATCGGTTGAAAAAAGCCCCGGCCTGGTTATAGGCTATAAAATTCAACCCTTAAAAGGGGGCGGTAGCCACTACAATTGATTGAGTTAAGTTTGCACCTAAATCTTATCACGCTACTTAGGAAGGAGGTGCAAAATTCTCTCAAAATTCGCTATAATTAATAACTTTTTGCCAAATCCATAATATTATTATAAATGCGAAAGTGTGTCTGTCTGTTACCTCTTCACTTCACGCTTAAACCGTTGAACCGATTTTGATGAAATTTGGTATGGAGATAGTTTGAGACCCGGGTTTGAGGCTACTTTTTATCCCGGAAAAATACCCTTATCCGCGATAAACGAATTTAAGGCGGACGAAGTCGCGGGCAGAAGCTAGTATCATTATAAAGTTATAAAAATGAAATGTCTGTACATTGAAGATATTTTCAAATAAAATATTGTAACGGACTATTTGGAGTTCACCGAATCGAAAAAGAAAAAAAAAATGTGTTGTGGCTTCACCACGTCCAATCGGATTAACGGATTGCTACTATTTTTGTTACACGGGCAGCTGGGTATCCAGAGATGGTTTTAGGATACTTTTTACCCGACTATGCTCTCAACAAAGAGGTGTTATGACTTTTTCTCCTCCGCGAACGAAGTTGCGTGTGCCTTCTAGTTTAAAATATTTAAAAATATATATTTTGAAACGGACTATTTATATTAGAGGATTTTTAGTTTGTTTGCATGTGTTGTTGCGGCTTTATTACGCCAAAACGGCTAAACAGATTTTAACAATTTTTGGTACACGGGTAGCTGGGTATCCCCAGATGGTTATAGGATACTTTAAATCCGACGACGCTTAAAAAAAGTGAGATGTAATTATTTTCTCCTCCGCTGACGAAGTTGCGAGCACCTTCTAGCAGTATATAGTATATAGTATGGATTAGTATGGATAGATAGTATGCTGCCATACTAAGTTTAGTTTGTAATGATGCGCATTAACTCTCAGTGCTTACAAACTGTCTGGCTATGCGCAACTTTTTAAAATTGTTCTTCTGAAAGCAAATTATTTAAAACTAGCTTCTGTCCGCGACTTTGTCCTCCTTAAATTTATTTATCGTGGATAGGGGTATTTTTCTGGGATAAAAAGTAGCCTATGTCCTTCCCGGGACTCAAAATATCTCCATACCAATTTTCATCCAAATCGGTTCAGCGGTTTAAGCGTGAAGTGAAGAGGTAACAGATAGACCGACAGACAGAGAGACACACTTTCGCATTTTTAATACTAGCGGCCGCTCACGACTTCGTCCGCCTTAGATTCGTTTATCGCGGATAAGAGGTATTTTTCCAGAATGAAAAGTAGCTTATGTCTGTCCCCAAAACTCGATATTTTATTAATTTAAATGTGGAGTATATTGCCATGACTACAAGTTCCTAGCGTAATAAAATATTCACTGTCCATAAAAATTTTCATTCCCTTTTTCGTCCCTAAAAAGGATGAATTTTAACATACATTATAGCCTATGTCCTATTCTGATATATAAAGTACATAACTGGAAAGTTTCATAAAACTTCGTCCAGTAGTTTTTGAGATTAAGTAGAATGTACGTACATACTTTCACCTTTATAATATAGTAAAATAAAATAAAATTAGTATCGATTCCACTCTCGGACACAGTTCGAGATTCTTTCAATTCTGAACTTCGGACCTGATCTCGGTCTAAGTCATCTTACTCGTAAACATTATTTTAAAATCTTTATGCCGCAATTATAAGTCCTTTATTCCTGATTCTATTGCTTTGAGTGAATCTGTTGGGCAGTCATTTAATCTATAAACTTTATTTGAATCTAAAACCATACTGTTGGTCTGTTGCTGACAAACCACCTTAATTTATAAATACGAGTAATTATGTTAATAATAGTATGTAGCTTTTGCCCCCGTGCCTTTTTTTTCCTTTATTAAATCCACTTCAATAAATATACTGTGTCTCGTGCTCATTTCTTCCGGCTTCCGCGACAAGCTACTAGGGCGGCCTGTACTTTTATCAAACAGATGCGTCGTGTGCCCGATAAGGGATCAACTCACCCCAGTACTGAACGTAAAACTATAAATAAACATATAGAACTCGAGAACTTAGCTTGGGTTGCCATTTTTAAACGCACTCGACCGATTTCAGTCCATCTAACTATACATATAATAAAGCTGAAGAGGGTCAAAAGTCTGTACATGGAATTATTCGAAAAAAAAAAATTGCCCGGGGATACTTAAAATCGATTACAGAACATGTTCCAACAGTTTTCAGAATTTTTGTCTGTTTATCTGTTTGTCTGTTTATTTGTACGCGCATCACGTGAAAACGGCTGAAGAGATTTTGATGCAAACTTTACAAATCGGTTGAAAAAATCCCCGGCCAGGTTATAGGCTATAAAAATTTAACTTTTAAAAGGGGGGGTAGTCACTACATTTGATTGAGTTAAGTTTGCACCTGAATCTTATCGCGCTACTTAGGAGGTTGGTGCAAACTTTTCTCAAACATATGCTACGAGCCCACAAGTATCGAGTACTTTAAAGTCTTTAAACTTACACGTGGCGCAAAAATTTCCATTTGGTTAAAATTTGGTATGGAGATAGTTTGAGTCCCGGGGAAGCACATATGCTACTTTTTTCCCGGAAAAATACCCTTATTCGCGATAAACGAATTTAAGGCGGATGAAGTCGCGGGCAGAAGCTAGTCCCTAATATAACTAGACACGAGGCAGTGGTACATTTTCCAGATCACAGGTCAAAGTATATTGGATAGTAAAGCAGGTTGTCAAAACTGACTTTAAGAACCGGCCAATTGCGAGTCGGACTCGCGCACTGAGGGTTTCGTACAAAATTTCACTTACCCTGACATTATTACCCGGTTCCGGTTGAGTTCAGTTTAAACTTAACGCAACCGAGTTGTTCAAATAGGTTCTTTGAAAATGAATAAAAAAAATAGATATTTAGAGACATAGTCATAATTTTCGTGAAATATTTATGTTAATTTATACAAATTGTAAAAAAAAACAAAATTCTCGTTTGGTAAATTTCGGAGATAAAGGGGGGAAATGGTGTTTTTGTCATATGTTCCTTAATAAAACGAAATATTAACACAATAAAAAAAAATCTAGCCCTTGATACCCTATTTATTTTGACCTAGTAACTAGACTTAAAATTTTTGATGCTCCTCATATTCGTCGCTTTTTTTTGAAAATAGAAATATATAAGCTGGAAAGCTTCCGAAACGTCGGGAACTAAAATGAGATAATATACGCGATATAATCCGTTAAATTGTTTTATTTCAATGAATAGAAATATATTTTAAAATATTTCCTTTGTGTTTATAAATATTCCAAATTTCAAAGAGATAGCATAAATAGTTTATATGTAGTATATGAGATACGGCGCTCTAATAGTCGGACAGACCGATAGACAGTCGCACCATAAGGGTTCCTTTTTTACCTTTTTGGTACGGCACCCTAAAAAGGGTTCCGTAGCCGTTACTACATAGAAATGTACTCACTACAGATAATAAAATCCCTATACTAGAGTAAAATCTTATACCGCCGATATCGGCTGTGTAAACTGTGCACGTAGATTAGTGTTATCAATGTCACTGTCAAGTCAATGCCTTACCTTACTTACGCCTTCCCCAATTAACGTATTACCCAAACAAATTAAAAAAAGACCGGCCAAGGGCAAGTAGTTCTCGCGTACCGAGGGTTCCGCACAAACTTTCACTTACCCTGACATTATTATATTACTCGGTTCCGGTTCAGTTAAGTTTGCACCTGATATCTATAGCATTGGATACAAATGAGGTGCAAACTTATCGCAACCGGGTTGTTTGTTAAAATAGTTTTCTTGAGAATTGAACAACAATTGTTAGTTCCGAGACACGCTTATAATTTTCGTGTAATATTAATGTTTACTTATACAAAGTGTGAAAGTTTCAAAGTTTTCGTTCGGTCATTTCGTTTTAGTCAGGGGGGGTATTTTCTCCCCCCTCATATTCGTTGGTTTTTAACAAAATAAAAGAATATTTTTGAATACTTCGTGGGCTGAGCATGTTTATAAATATTCCAAATTTCAAATAGATATCATTATTTTTTGAGATATGGCGCTTGGCGTTCCCTTTGTACCATTGGGTACAGAACCCTAAAAATACGCATTATTGCTAAAGCTTGGGTCGTACTGTCTATCTCACATTGAGGTGCGTCCACACTTGTATCATTTGCTCGTACGTAGGTCACTCGATAAGTTTTGAAATGCTCGAAATTCGAAAATGGAACGCACCTGAATTATATGTTTATAAAAAGCAAATTTATTTAAAAATAGAACACAAGTTGCTGATTCACTCCAATTTAAAAAATGAATATGTTACAGTAATTATTCTAAAACGGTTCCCACGTTTTTTCTTTGTAACGATGGAGCTTTTAACCGCGAACATTTGCGTGCTATGATATTTTATGATTATAAAATTTGGTTTATCTGAACAATTGTGTTTGCAACGATTGCAGTCAGCGTTAGGAGATTCTGCTCCTTCACGGGCAACAGTTTTTAGATGGTTCAACGAATTTAAAAGGGGTAAAATCAGCCTCGAAGATGACCACCGAAGTGGTCGCCCACAAACAGCAGTAACTGCAGAAAACGCGTGGACTACTGAAATGTTGGAGCGAGAAGATCCACGAATAACATACAAATACATAGAGAATATCTTAGGGGTCAGCTCGGGGAGCGATAGCATCATTCTACATCCACATCTTGGAGTAAGGAAGCTCTGTTGTCATTGGAAACCACGTTTGCTCTCCGATACTGAGAAACAGGCTCGTGTAGATAGGTGTCGCGAGATGCGTCTACGATTCGACAACGGGACATCACGGCGTGTATCGGAAATAATTACAGGTGACGAAACATGGATTTACCAATATGACCCGGAAAACAAGCGGCAATCGTCAGTATGGGTCTTCTAGAGGGAAAGTTACCAACAAATCTACAAAGACCTCATAACGTCGGCAAAAAAATGGTAGCTAGTTTCTTTTCACGGGGCGGACATTTATCAACATCAATGCTGGAAAATTATAGGTCAGTCAACTCGGATTGGTATACTACAGTAGCATTGCCGCTAGTTTTCAAAGCAGTGCGAGAGAGGAGACCAAAGAGTGGACTTCGGGGAATCTTGCTGCATCACGATAACGCCTCTTCACATACGTCCCTCAGAACAAATGCGTTTATTGAGAAAGCTGGGATAGAAACCTTACCACATCCAGTCCTGACTTAGCTCCCTGCGATTTCTTTTTGTTCCCGGTGGTGAAAGAAAAAATAAAAGGGAAGTTTTTTTCGAGTGCTGAAGATGAAGTGGCTGCATATGAAGAAGCAATTTCGGACCTATCTGATGAAGAGTGGCAAAAGTGCTTCCAAAGTTGGTTCAGACGAATGGAACTTTGTGTAGAGAGTAATGGACAGTATTTTGAAAACATATAAAATATATAATACTAATATCTTCAATAGTTTTTTTTATCTCAAAATTTATCGAGTGACCTACGTATCCGATCACCGTGGCGTGGCATGACTGCGTATCGCGCTGCTTGGACGCTCACTGATCTAAGAGTGTGAAACGGGTAGCAACATGGATTTCAAGCTATCGGATCGGCGCAACTTCCAAACGCGTGATCGTGACACGCGATCATGCGACGGGACGAAGATCTGATCGGGCAAATGATACAAATGTGGACGGAACTTTGAGGTGCGGCCACATTTGTATCATTTGCCCGTATCAGATCATCGTCGCGTGGCATGATCGCGTGTCACGATCACGCGTTTGGACGTTGCGCCGTCCGATCGCTCGAAATCCATTTGCTACGCGTATCACACACTTATATCGGATGAGTGCGGCATGATCGGCGCGCCGACAGTGAGCGTCCAAGCAGCGCGATACGCAGTCATGCCACGGCACGATGATCGGATACGAGCAAATGATACCAGTGTGGACGCACGTTTGGGTGCATTACGATTTCGTTCCATTCGTTCGTTCAACGTTACAGAGTGGGTAACTATGCGAGTGTGCATGAGTTCCGTAGAATATCGTGATAATAGGAAATAGATATGCATGAATTTTTATTTTTGCTTTATTAAAAGCTCATTCATGTAATAAACAGTAGACAAAAATAATTTTTCGAATAACTATAAAAATAACCAAGATATAAGCCATCAAACATTTTATTCTCTCTCTTTGTAGCATAATATCAATACTAATATTATAAATGCGAAAGTGTGTCTGTCTGTCTGTCTGTCTGTCTGTCTGTCTGTCTGTCTGTCTGTCTGTCTGTCTGTCTGTCTGTCTGTCTGTCTGTCTGTCTGTCTGTCTGTCTGTCTGTCTGTCTGTCTGTCTGTCTGTCTGTCTGTCTGTCTGTCTGTCTGTCTGTCTGTCTGTCTGTCTGTCTGTCTGTCTGTCTGTCTGTCTGTCTGTCTGTCTGTCTGTCTGTCTGTCTGTCTGTCTGTCTGTCTGTCTGTCTGTCTGTCTGTCTGTCTGTCTGTCTGTCTGTCTGTCTGTCTGTCTGTCTGTCTGTCTGTCTGTCTGTCTGTCTGTCTGTCTGTCTGTCTGTCTGTCTGTCTGTCTGTCTGTCTGTCTGTCTGTCTGTCTGTCTGTCTGTCTGTCTGTCTGTCTGTCTGTCTGTCTGTCTGTCTGTCTGTCTGTCTGTCTGTCTGTCTGTCTGTCTGTCTGTCTGTCTGTCTGTCTGTCTGTCTGTCTGTCTGTCTGTCTGTCTGTCTGTCTGTCTGTCTGTCTGTCTGTCTGTCTGTCTGTCTGTCTGTCTGTCTGTCTGTCTGTCTGTCTGTCTGTCTGTCTGTCTGTCTGTCTGTCTGTCTGTCTGTCTGTCTGTCTGTCTGTCTGTCTGTCTGTCTGTCTGTCTGTCTGTCTGTCTGTCTGTCTGTTACCTCTTCACCCTTAAGCCGCTGAACCGATTTCGATGAAATTTGGTATGGAGATAGTTTGAGTCCCGGGGAAGGACATAGGCTCCTTTTTATCCCGGAAAAAAATATTTATTTATTTATTTATTATACAGAATTAGCTCTAACAGCTGAACCTAACGTGCTAATTGTAAGTTGTTGGAAGAATACATCATTACTTAATTTAAACTAGGTAATTTACGTTATTGCTTATTATTACATTATTGAATTTGATTGCTTATATAAATAAATTTAATTGGATTGAAATACGGCATTTTACGAATTTATATAACTAATAACATACAATAAGATTTTTTTTTATATACAGTATAACACATAATCACAATTCTACAAGTAAAAAATAAAAATAAAACATGGCACAGATTTTCAATACAATACAAATTGCTTGTAGCGTTAATTATGTAGGTAAGTAATCATTCTTGGACACTGCTCGGGGTAACTATCGTTTCCAAGTAGCGAGTTGATGCGGTCAGAAATTTCGCCTCGGAGGTGAAAACATATCTAATTGGCTGTCACTGTTCAGGATATCGTTCAGTAGTGTTAGTGCTTCGTGCAGAGGAGAGTATTTGAGTACGCGGGTCCTCGCCGGCGGGACGGCGAAAAGGCTGCGGCGACGAGCGCGGAGTAGTATACAGGCGTAACATGCGGAACACGTATGGTTATCTGCGTTAGCAGTTCCGGATTGTTCGCGAGTCCACGCATTAGTCGGAAGAAATATCTGATTAAATGAATATTCCTCCGAGTCTCAAGGGACATATAGTCCACCATGCCGAGTACAAATAGCGTTGAGTAAAGAAAGGGGTAATTGCCATATATTTTTTTGTAGATAAATCGTAGAAATGGTTTTTGTACCCTTTCTACTAGAAGTATTGTTTCTCATGGGGGTTCCAGATGGCGGCATTCGCCTCTAATTTGCTGCATAAGCATTGTATATGAGTGCAAGGACACGTCGATCAGTGAGAATTTTCGCCTGGCGGATAACAAATCCTAGGGATCTTCTGGCCTGACTACAGACCTTGGTGATATGCTGGTTAAATGTTAGGTGCGGGTAAAACCCGTACCTAACATTACCCTTATCCGCGATAAACGAATTTAAGGCGGACGAAGTGGCGCGCAGAAGCTAGTAATTTAATATGGAGTTTATATGGCCGGCGTGGACTGTGACGTAACAGTACATGTCGAACCTCTGTGTCAAATCGCTGTCGAATTAGCAGTTTAAAATGCCTACACCATTGGTATTTCTTGGCCGATTTTAATTTTAATTTCACATTTTGAAATAGTTTGTACGGTATTTTGATATTTTGTTAAGAAAAGCGTTATATAATTTTATGAACGTACCCTATTGAGGTTGGCCATCGAGTAAACCATTCTCGTGTAAATTAAAAGTTGGTAAAATCGATACTTAGCTTAGGACACGAAAAAATAGCAAATCTGGCACTACTGTAGATGCGTCGTCAGCCAAGCTCTATTTAGGATTACGTGAATCTCCCATATCATTTAATCCCATGGCTTTTTCCACAGTTTCGTAGACAGCCGAAAAGTACTTTAAGCAGCGGGGGTGATGCGGTAGATATCTCAAACTATAAATAACAAATAACACAAGGACAATATTACTCAAATCGACTTGAGTAAGATTTGTCTAGGGTCGATTTGAGTAAGATTTGTCTAGGGTCGATTTGAGTAAGATTTGTCTAGGGTCGATTTGAGTAAGATTTGAGTAGAAAAAGCGTTGCTTAGTTTGGGACTAGCCCCAAACTAAGCAAAGCTTGTACTATGGGTACTAGGCGACGATATAAATAATATAGGGAGGGCCATAAATTTTTGCAAATAACAACACTGAATTTCTCGGACACTGTTAAAATGAGCGGCGGGATATTGGCGGAAAACTATAGGTAACTTCGTGCAATATTTGTAATGGAGCGCTTCACGGGACAACAACGGGCTTTTTTTGTTAAGTAGTTTTATGAAAAGATGATGTCGCCATCCGTTGTTGTATGTGTCAGGGAGTTTTCCACGGTTTTCCTATACGATTGCAGGAGTGCCAACGACGAGACAGAGTACATATGGATAAAGTAATTTAAAAAAATAAATTGCAAGTATCTGTTTCTAGGTTAAATAAATAAAATATAAAAAAACATATATAGTTAATTTTTTATCGATGTTTCATAAGTGCAAAAATTTTTGGCCCACCTATATAGATAAATTATAATACATACAAAACATCCAAGACGCAGGAACAAACACACCAACCCTTGCCCTGGCCGGGATTCGAACCCGGGACCACCAGCTTCGTAGGCCGTTGTACATCCCACTGAGCCAAACGTGTCGTCAAAATTAGCATCTGCACGAGCCGAAGGCGAGGGCTATATGGTCAACAACAGTCAAAACCCGCACATTAGGACTAGAAGTGTGCGCCGTCATACAAATTTTCACCGCGACCGCATCAAGATCCTGCTGGGTGGTGCTGAGTCCATATTGAACATACACGGTGCCCGCGAGAAATGGGAAAGATTTTATCCACGCATTCCTAAGACCATTAAGGTGCGTCCACACTTGTATAATTTTCTCGTATCCGATCACCGTCGCGTAGCATGACTGCATATCGCGCTGCTTGGACGCAAAAAATCCAAACGCGTGATCGTGACACGCGATCATGCCACGCGACGATGATCTGATCGGGCAAATGATACAAATGTGGACGCACCTTTAGGAGTAAAAAATGTTATATGAACCATGTCAAATTCAGCAAAAACAACTGGACAAGAGCATGTTGGACCGTGCTCAGTGTAGGGTTCCGCAGCAGTTCAAACGAAAAAAATGCACACTACAGGTAAAAAAAGTAAACGAAAAAGTGCTATAGGAAAAGAGCGTATCTCCACGGCCTTTACGTCCTTTTGTTGAGAAGTGCCGTTTTTCGGCGATAACACAAAAACGGTATATCCGATCATGTTGAAAACAATTTTCGTTGAAAGTATTCATTGAGCTTCATCTTTGTATTTTTTTTCATATTTTTTGGACATAAGGTTTAGAAAAAAAGAGGGGCGGGGTGACTTAATTTATGCTACATTAGGAGCGATGAATTCCGAAAATGGACATTTTCGGAATTCAAAAAAAAAAACAAGATCAAAAATAAATATGTGGAACCTTAAAATGTTTTTAAAATATCTATCGATATATATGCCACACAATGATTTTTGCCTAGTTTTTTTGTTTCGGTTACATGCATGAGTTGAGTGCCCGAGCCTTTTTGTTTTATTTAACTATTAAACTAAGTAGCGGCTCACTCAAGACATCAATACTATACTCCAAATTTCATCAATGTACATTTTGTAGTTTTTAAGTAAAATGCCTGTGACATACGGACGGACGGACGGACGGGCCTGACGAAACAATAAGGGTTCTGTTTTTGCCATTCTGGCTACTGAACCCTAAAAATAGGGGTAATAACTTTTTCTCTTTCGCGAAAGAAGTTGTAGGCACCTTCTGGTAGAAAATATATTTTTGACTAGCTTCTGCCCGCGACTTCGTCCGCCTTAAAATAGTTTATCGCGAATAAGGGTATTTTTCCGGTATAAAAAGTAGCCTATGTCCTTCCCCGGTACTCAAACTATCTCCATACCAAATTTCATCCAAATCGGTTCAGCGGTTTAAGCATGAAGAGGTAACAGACAGACAGACAGACAGAGAGACAGACAGACAGACAGACTGAAAGAGAGACAGACACACTTTCGCATTTATAATATTAGTATGGATGGAGATATATACTGATATTTATAATTATACTGTTATTTATAATATAATTATTATATTTTACTCTTTTTTTGACGCCTTTTTCCTTTACATCTCTGTAAGTATAGATTAAGTTACAATCTTACGGAGACCCGGCGACAATATACATCTCCCGGTAAAGTGTGCCCTGGCCCCTATTCCACAATCGTGACAAATGTCGAGTGACAATGACAATTTCACGTACATTGCGTGCCCAGTATAACGTAAGGAGACGTATCGAGCTTGCGGGGATCGCCATGAACATAAAATTGTCGTTGTCACCTGACAATTGTCACGATTGTAAAATAGGGGCCTGGTATTTGTCTGTTGCATTAATATTGCGTTGCACTATAATGTCTTTATCTAGATTGTGAATGTTTATTGTAAAATCAGACGCGTGAAAGTGCCTTTGAGGCCTACCCACAGCATAAAGATTTGAATTCGAATCTTGGAGAACTACGCATTGAGTTATACTTAAAATAGTATTTTATGCAACTGTTGTATAATAGTGGTCAAAAAAGACGAGTGGCGTGGGTTACGATGCGAGCCTTGGCGAGCATCGCAAGTAAAGACGCCACGAGTGTTTTTTGACACAATTATACAACGTTGCATACAATAGTTTTTCTACGACTAAGGGGCCGTTCACTAATTACGTAAGGACAATACCGAGTATCGCAAAGAAAGACGCCACGAGCGTTTTAGACCGAATTATACAACGTTGCAAACAACAGTTTTTCTACGAGTAAAGGGCCATTATTTAATTACGTAAGGACAATCGCAAGTATCGCAAAGGAAGAGACGCCACCGGCGTTTTTTGCCCGAATTATACAACGTTGTATATAGTCTTTGGTTTTCAAACTGAGCGAATCGGCCACTGTATTCTTTAAGCCGATTAGCTCAGTTTAGAACAAAAGTCTATATACAATAGTTTTTCTACAACTAAGGGGCCATTCATTAATTACGACAGGTTTTTCGAAACCCTTCCCTTCCAGGGATCCCTACGTAAGTAATGAATGACCCCTATGCACTTTTTAATAAAACGCAAAAAGTCTAAATATTTATATTTGCGCCGAAATTTTTCTAGCAGCAAATTGTTTGATAATTCTTGCGCCACAACACAAATGTCTTCGGTAGTAAGTACAATTAGGCTCGTCTTCCTACATTTTTCTCACTTTCAACAGTTTATAACAAGTCACAACCAACAACTTCAAGGTGAATAGAATTTAGCGCCACGAAGAAAATTAAAAAGCTAGCTGTCAATCAATATCTATGGCTTTCTTATTTTTTAAATTCGCGTATACTTGCCAGTGATGAAAACATGTTATGTAAATGTAATGTAAATGCATGTAAATTGTACAAAATGTTTTTTTTTTAAGTTGGCAGCAATGCATTTACGTACATAATTTTTTTTTATTTAAAAGTAAGTTGGTAATATAAATTATTTCATATAACATTCGTTTAAGACTCATTGAATATAAATTATTAGATTGAAATTTTGTACTCTGTGGCACCAAGGAATACGTTAATAGCGACATTGTGACACGCTTAGCAATGCTTTTTTGGGAAATAGACTATAGAGTTTTGCAAGTCTTAAGTAATGTATGTCTTTATATTAGAGTTGGTAACCATTTAAATGACAGAAAGAAGTACAGGAGTAGAAATATACTATAAGATAGGCTAAGTACAAATATTGTAATTTTAGACAAGAGTTGATTTGAAAAAATGATTTTCTTTTCAGTTTGTTTCCACTTACTTCTACAGCGGTCTCCTCTTGGGAAGTGTCGCAGACTTGTAAAAGTGCCTTTGTGGCCTACTTGCAGAATAGACTATTTGAATTTGAATGCATCTTCCCTATTGTTGATATATTCTGTATCGATTATTATCTGTTTTTGAATTGCATCACGGCTGTAGGCGACAGCTCGCTAACCAGACGAGCCGACATAACTGCATACGCTGACGTACTGATACTGATACCTACACCTAAGCTGCGTTTTCAGGGGTAGGGCTTAGTAACGAAATAGGGATCATTATTTCTGTAAGTAGGCGTAAAGGGCACTTTTACAAGTCTGACTCTACGGCATTTCCCAAGAGGAGACCACTGTTGAGAAGAAAGCTGAAACAAATTTTTAGAGTTCCGTACCAAAAATGGTAAAAAAGGAACCCTTATGGTGCGACTCTGTCTGTCTGTCCGACTATTAAAGCGCCATTTCTCAGAAAGTAATAAAAGTCTAGTATATCATATGATAGAGAAACAAAAACGTTTTTTTAATGGTGATTAGATTTTGTTTTATGAAAGAAAATGTGAAATAAACACCGTTCTCCCTCTTTTTATCTCCAAAGTTTACCGAACGAAAATTTTGAAATTTTAACAATTTGTATAAATAAACATAAATATTACACGAAAATTATAACTATGTCTAACTAGCAATTTTTTTTTATTTACATAAAACCAATTTCAACAACCCCTTTGCGCTAGGTTTACACCTCATTTGTGTGAAATGCTATATATCAGGTGCAAACTTAACTCAACCGAAAGCGGGTAATATAATAATGTTAGGGTAAGTGAAAGTTTGTACGGAACCATCGGTGCGCGAGTCCGACTCGTACTTGGCCGGATTTTTTTCTCAATAATTCTGAATTACATATTACAATATTAGTACTCAGTCTATCCTAAATATATGTCATATTTATTCTTAAATACACTATTGTTTCAAAACGTTTATAATAATTTTCCACAAGATGTTACATGACTTAGGAAGGGGTATCCAGTTCCAGTGGCCATCTTTGGCACCATCTGTCAAGTACTTTCGGCCATTTCAGATCTGACAGACTTGTTTTCTGTCTCTACGGTTAAAGGGCTGAATGATACCACGTGTTTCGTACGTGAATACCGGTCCCCGATACCGGCCAGTTTCAAGTGCGATAATTTGATTCTCGCTCAGCACAACTTTTCTGAGGGTGTGCCATGCGTTTAATCGTGATGTCATATAACGTCGGCAATTTTGGACTGGGCTCAGGGACTATTAGCCTATTTTTAATATATGTTTCTAAGTAGCTCGGGATAGTACTTGGATAACATGAACAGACTATCCACTTGGTACAGACCTACCGTTTAACTGATGAGTTGTCGCCCCAGGTTCTAACCGTCTTACCTTACTAAGAGTGGCACCTGGCGCGAAGGGGGTGGGGGATATGGCGAAAAGGACCAGTGAGACTCAGACATGGTTAGATTACATTATAGCTTGGCTTTGTTTATGACACTCCTATGGGTCTGATATACTGTCTCATACAACCCGTGAGGCTGCAGGGAGGCTCATACTGTCTTGCGGCACCGTGGGCTGTGGTAAGGTTGCCAGATCGAATGACCTTATTATCGGGGGAAAACTCAAAATTAAGTCGAATCATTAACCCTTTTTTTGTTAAATCGTGTTATTTCTCGGGAGATTTTTTACTTTGTTAAAATTCGGGAGAATCCCACCAAATCCCGACGATCTGGCAATCCCAACTGTGACGGAGTCGTGACCCGAAGAGATGGGTCGGGCTTGCGTCCTTTTTTTGGGGAGGACGTTGTGGCTGGTGTAGGAGCTCGCGAGCAGAGGCTCGCACCTAGCTGGTGCGGGCCTAGCGGGCAGCGCTCGCTAGGCCATTTAGGCGCTCGGGCATTTAGTGGGTGCAATAGTACCACAAATATAAGTTACAACGATGTACCTGCGCAGAAAGCATTTTTTGAAAAGAGATTAACCAAGATTTAACCAGCGCGTTTGCACTGTTAAATCTTCAACGCCGATTGACCAAAATTTTGCGCGCGACGCCGGCGCCCGCCATTTTGTCTGTCGCCGCGTCAGTCGCCATGAGCGAGAGGGCACGAGTTCACCTGTCATTACATATGTACGATACGTATAGTGCAATAAAGTCTTTATTCAAATGGTCACATGTTCGGTTTCATTCGGTACTTGTATTCACTCGTCGGCGTGGCCGAAGATTGCCGATGTAACTTATATTCGAGGTACTAACTGTAAGGTCGATTGAGCCTGTCACTGTGCGGGTTTCCCCGGGGCATCCGTTTGAGCGGGACTGGGTACAGACTGCTCGATTAGAACCTGGATCAGAGGGCGGCTAAGCTGGTGAGGGGACCGGCCAGGGCTGCTCGCCACGGCGTGGAGGCGGGAGGAGGAGACTGTGATCGGATCCCGGGCTAGGCCGGAATCTCGAGATGCTCTCGGGCCAGTCCTCGAAAGCGGCTGTTCACCAACTCCCCGCGACCCTTACGAGGTCATCCGTCCACCTAGTCGGGGGCCATCCTACGCTGCGCCTTCTTATGGTGGTCACCACTCCAGGACTTTACTGCCCTAACGGCCATCCGTTCTCCGGGCTACATGGCCTGCCCATTGCCACTTCAACGATGCAATCGTGTGCTACCTACGGAACCTAAGCTATAAAGTAATATAATCTAAATTTGTCTTAGATCAGTCATTTTCTAAATCACAGAATCCACATAACTGTGTCTTAGAGTGAAAAAAGTAGTACATTATACTTATGCGTATAGTTCTGTAAGAAATATATAAAACGCAATAAAAATAAAAATAAAATACAGTAATTAAAACAGACTGTGTTGAATAAACGCAAATTAAGTGTAACTAAAAACACTATTAATTATTCTACACTTTATGAATTAAAGATGACATATTATATACATACACGAGTAGGAAGTTAACAGTTACATAAAACAGATCATAAACTGTTAGCGTGGTAATATCAGTTAAACATTCATAAAATGCCTCAGTTGATTGATAAAATTTAATTTGTATTAGCTACTTTGTTTTTTAAGGTTCCGCAGCCAAAATGGCAAAAACGGAACCCGTATAGTTTCGTCATGTCCGTCTGTCCGTATGTCACAGACATGTCACTCAAAAACTACAATATGTATATTGGTGAAATTTGGAGTATAGGTGTCTTGTGTAAGCCGCAACTTACTTTGATAGTCAAATAATAAAAAAAAAAACTAGGGGGCCACTCCATACATGTAACTGAAAGTGGAAATAAAATCAGCAAATAAATAAATATTACAGGACAATTCTTACACAAATCGCACTAGTCCCATGATTTTGGTTTGAAATCCATTTATACTTTCAATAAGAGTACTGATGTGCAACTTGCGGAAAGCATGCCTAAGTCCCGTGTTGACTTACATGTTTATAAGACCTTTTTAAAGCATTTTTTTAGTATAAAAAAGGTCTTAAGTCTGGTGTTAACTTACTTGTTTAAAGGACCTTTTTAAAGCATTTTTTAGTATCTAAAAGGTCTTAAGTTAACTTACATGTTTATAAGACCTTTTTAAAAAAAAATTAGTACATAAAAGGTCTGAATTCTAGTGTTAACTTACTTGTTTAAAAGACCTTTTATAAGCATTTTGGAAAGTTTCCGCAATTTGCAAATCAGTAAATAAGAGAGATGACATGCAGCTACAGTTGCGGAAACCACTCGAGTGGATATGGTAATATCAATGGCACATATTTCGACAGTTTTTTTTAAAACATTCTGAGGTTTCTACATTTTTTGTATTTAGTGAATATTTTCTAAAATAATCGCTCCAATTTTTTAAACCTTAACCATACCTTTAATATATATATATATAAGTTATTTACTCTGACTTGGCCTAAGTAGTAAACAATATTCTAACCTAAAAGTACATCTTTTTTGTCTTATAGTCTTATTTTCTCCTAAACAAAGTAACAGAAATTAATACTTTTAGTGCCACATTGCCAATTTCATACATTAAATTTTATTTCCTTACGAGAAAACAGCTGGTATTGGCATTAAATGCATATTTTTAGGTTAGAATATTGGTTTACTATTGAGGACAAGTAAGGATAAATAGCCTATATATATATATATATATATATATATATATATATAAACCGGCCAAGAGCATGTCGGACCATGCTCAGTGTAGGGTTCCGCAGCCGTTCATACAAAAAAAGCATTATAGATGAAAAACATACGATATAAGAACTGCACTAACAAAAGAGCGTATCTCCACGGCACGTACATCCTTTAGCTGAGGATCGCAGTTTTTTGGCATTAACTCAAAAACGGTATATTCGCATGTTGAAAACGATTTTGGACATACCGTTTAGAAAATAGAGGGGGGGGGGTCGTCACGTCCGTCCGCCTGTCCGTATGTCACAGGCATTGATGAAATTTGGAGGATAGGTGTCTTGAATAAGCAGCTACTTAGTTTGATAGCTAAATAATAAAATAATAAATTTCTGGCGGGGGGGGGGCACTTCATACATGTAACTGAAACTGAAAAAAAATCATCAAATATCAATGTGTGGCACATATTTCGACAATTCTTTTAAATAGATTTTGAGGTTTTTAAAAAAGTGTTTTTATTTTCGGAAATAATCACTCTGAAAGTAGCAAAAATTGTGTCCCCCCCATCTATTTTCTAAGCGGCAAGGTCAAAAAATATGAAAAAAATTAATAAAGCTTCATAAATAATTCCAACGAAAATTGTTTTCAACATGATCGGAGATACCGTTTCAAGTTATTGCCAAAAAACTGAGCTTCTCAGCAAAGGGACGTAAGTGCCGGGAAGATACGCTATTTGTTAGTGTTTTTTTTTCATATCGTATTTTTTTCATCTGTTGTGCATTTTTTGTATAAACGGCTGCGGAACCCTTCATGGGCGAGTCCGACTTGCACTTGGCCGCTTTTTTTAAACAAAAAGTGCTATTTATTGTTAAGATTTTTTTGTGGCTTTTTAAAATCTTTGAATATGTGTAAATTATAAATTTTGACTCTTCCGACTCAAAAGGTTACCCACCATAGGAATAAGAAAAAAAAAATTAGTGACCTTGAAATATTTCATATTTTTTTGGATGATACGTTATAGATAGTCGTATTAATAGTTTCATTTTAAACAAACAGGAGAAAAAAAAAATGTTTTCTGTGACCTTGAAATATTACGTTTTTTTTTAGATGATTCGTTATAGATGGTCGTATTAATAGTTTCACTGTAAAATCGCTTCTCGACATGTTTACCTATATACCTGAATTGTTTGCACACCGAATCGTTACTTAAAAACGTCCTTAGTCCTATACGCTCGGCGTGGCGCTTACGCCTTTTGCTAACGGTTTCAGGAAACCGTCGCCGGGGCACGCTATAATGACGCAGCATAATCAGAAGAATTGAACGTCACGCGATAGTAACGAACGAGGCAAATACAGCCTTAATACTAACATATACAAACCAAATTGCCGTGTTACCTTTACCTAACCTTGTAGTACCGACATCTATTAATCTATACTATTATAGTTGTAAAAATTAAATGTCTGTACATTGTAGATATTTTCAAAAATCTGGGGGCATGGTAGTGCTTCCGCCAAGACGGAAAAAAAGAAGCGGGGCACTACCTACCTTTTCCCGAATCCTATTGTAATAGAGTATTTGGAGGTCACTAAATCGTTTTTTTTTAAGTATGTTTGTATGTGTCGTTTCGGCTTTATATCAAATCGGCTATTCGGATTTCAAAAATGTTTGGAACACGGGTAGCTGGGTATCTTCTTTACTATTGTACGATACTTTTTACCCGACTACTTACGCTGTCAAAAAAGAGGGAGTATTGGCTTTTTCTCCTCTCCGAGTGAAGTTGTAGGCGCCAGTAATATTATAAAGTTCTAAAAATTGGATGTCTGTCTGTCAAAAAAATGATTGTATTTGGAAGACTATTTGGAAGTCATTGAAACGAAAAATCCTTTTTTTTTGTTTAAGTATATGTGTTGTGGTTTCATCATACCAAAAGGGCTAAACGGACTTTTATTATTTTTGATGCACGGGTAGCTAGGTCTCTCCAGATGGTTATAAGATGCATGTTACCCGACTATGCTTAAGGAAAACAGAGAGGTTACGACTTTTTCTCCTCCGCGAACGCAGTAGTACTATAATAAGGTTGTAACATTGAAATGTCTGTACAGTCAGCTGCAGAGAAAAGTAACCCTCCTGCCATACTAACATTATATGGCAGAGGGGCCACATTTCTCTGCTGCTGACTGTACATTGAAGATATTATATAAATATTAACACCGTTCAAAATTATATTATTTTAATTGCAATTAACTATGTAAATTTACATGCCAAAAGAACACATCAATCTTTAATTGTCGTTTTGAATTCCATACAAAAATTCTTTATTGCACCGTAGAAATGAAACATTAGAATGTGATATGAGATCACTCCTAAACAAAAAGATTTCGATAAATTGAGAAAAAACTACTTTTATGGGAGTCGGTTAAAAACGAAGCAGAAAACGTGGCTACTTTAGAAAGTGTAAATATTATTGTATTTTGTTTATATTTAGGGTGGGCCATACATTTTTGCAAATAGCAACACTGAATTTTTCGGAAATTGTCAGTGAGCGGCGGGACATTGACGGGAAACTATAGGTAACTTCGTGCAATATTATTTATAATAGAGCGTTTCACGGGAAAACAACGGGCTTTTTGTGTTAAGCCGTTTTATAAAAAGATGATGAGATAGCCGCGATCCGTCGCAGCATGTGTCAGCGAGTTTTCCAAAGTTTGCGTAGTTGATTACAGCACCTGCACAACTGTAATACGCGACTCTTGTCGCGCGACAAAGACTGTCTGTCTCCTTCCTTTCAATACAATGCGAGAAAGATAGGTGATGCTATGTCGCGCGACAAGCGTAGTCATGGAGAGTTGTGGTCGACCGCCAGCAGTGTCAACGCCTATACGGAAGACATCTGGATGATGTAACTTTCTAAGAAATAAATTGCAATTATCTGTTACTAGGTTAAATATATAAAATACGAGCTTCTGCCCGCGACTTCGTCCGCTTTAAATTCGTTTATCGCGGATAAGGGTATTTTTCCGGGATAAGAAGTAGCCTATGTCCTTCCCCGGGACTCAATCTCCATACCAAATTTCATCCAAATCGGTTCAGCGGCTTAAGCGTGAAGAGGTAACAGATTGAAAGACAGACAGACAGACACACTTTCGCATTTATATTATTATTATGGATAGTATGGATAGAACAACGTTTATAGTAATTAATTATGTATGTTTCAAAAGTGCAAACATTTTTGGCCCACCCATCTGCATCTAAGCTGAAAGTACAATAAAATAAATATTGTTATCGAACAATTTCAGTGTGCCTACCATGAGCTGAGTTTACAATCAGCGCTAGCGAGTATCTCGTATCGAGAGTCAGTGCACCTCTCTCGCACGCGCTAATAGTGCGAAAGAGATAGACCGTCATCGAGCGCTCGATACTCGCTCGTGCCGAACTCTGAACTAGTCTCGTTTTCAGCTCAGTTTTAAAACGAGTGTCATATCGCAATCTAATATTACATTTCCACGGTTGTAATATCAAAACTACATCACTCCGCGATGTTTCGCGTCACTATCGCGCATGTCATCAATTTAATTGAACCAATCAAGCGTTTGCCCCAATACAACACCATCCATTCTACAATAACCACCGACCAATCAACAGTGGTGTGCGCCCAATCGACTGGCCAGAAAGCGAAACACAGTTCCGCTCGATTAAAACTCGCCTGCCACATATGAAAACTGAATATTGTAGTCAGACCAAATTTACGACGACCTAGAAGAATACTTACCTAACTCAAAAATGAAGTTGGTCCACTCTAATTCATTTGGCATATCCGTGATAATCTATAGTACTATAAAGTTGTAAAAATTAAATGTCTGTACATTGAAGATATTTAAAAATAATAATATCGTAACGAACTATCTGGAGGTCACTGAATCACAAAATATTTTTTTTTGGGTTTTTTATATGTTCGTATGTGTCGTTGTGTCTTCATCACGCTAAATCGGCTTAACTGATTTCAACTATTTTTGGTACACGGGTAGCTGTGTATCTCCAGATGGTTATAGGATACTTTTAACCCAACTATGCTACAGAAGAAAAGAGGGGTTATGCCTTTTTCTCATTATAAGTTCTCAAAATGAAATGTTCGTATGTATCGTTGTGGCTTCATCACAGATTTCAACTATTTTTGATACAGTTAGGTATCCAATATCCATAGATGGTTATAGAATACTTCTTACCCGACTACACTGTCGAAAAAAAGGGGTTATGACTTTTGCTCCTCCGCGACCGAAGTTGCGCGCGTATGTTATATGTGTGGCTGTATGTATGTGGACAGCCACTATTTATTTTTGGTACACTTATAATATTAACACGATATACTCCCGACACTTAAAACCCGTCAGCCATTCAGCTCGCCCATTCATATAATTTTATAGATCCATAAAACTTATGTCGTAAGTATTATTATTTACGACATGTTACACTGTAATCGTAAATCGCTTCTTGAAATAGTTTTGTAAATTTCAATTCATTTAAAACAAGGAGCATTAAAACAAGAGTTCTGACAGTTGCCATACTTTAGATCGTATTCCGATCGCAAGGAGATATTCTGGCAAAAACTAGATGGCGCTTTAAAACTACACATTTAACAATCTACTATGGTGTTACAGACCAAAATCACAAAACGCAAGTAGTATGTACCTGGGTTAGTACATTGGGTATGTCTTCAAGAAAAGACCGTACTCCCACCTGAAAGGCCGGTAACGCACTTGTGACTCCTCTGGTGATGCAAGTGTCTATGGGCGACGGTGATCGCTTACCATCAGGTGACCCGTCTGCTCGTTTGCCTACTATGTCATAAAAAAAAATGGATAGGTAGGACTACCGCTGATGATAAAACACAGGAGTTACGAGGTTATAACTATGACTTGGCCGGTTCGTGTATAGGTGAACTCATGGGACTAGTAAGGCATAATTATCTAGTAATTTATTCTTGCCACACAAAGGTTGAAAGCAATTTCCTCAACGCAAAACCACTCGATAAATAAAGGTCTTAACGTCGTTCGATTCCCATACAATGTTATTGTATTTTAATTTTGTACCGTTGATATAATGCCAGTGATTCTGCGATCAAGGCGACAGTCGTTACAGACACACTGACATTGCACTGTTATTAGTGAGCCACTGGATGAATTGTGATACTTCAGTAAGACAAAACAATGAAACCATTAACTTACATCTTAGGTTAACCAGGGACCATTAAAACACGCGACCTATAAGTTATACCACCAAAAAACATTTTCATTAATCAATCAAAATATGCTTTTATTCAAGTAGGCCTAGGTACAAGCACTTTCGAATAGTCAGTTAGAAAGAAAGAAAGAAACTTACATTAAGAGAAATGTTTGCTGGGAGACATACAATATGATCCAATATTTGTTGCAAGGATTAGGGAAAACCCAGAATAACCTAATCAGATCATTTAACTTAAGTGTAATATTATTGATAAAATCATCATTTTAACAATTTAAATAAATTAATAAGGTAAATCCTTAAAGGATTGTCGATAAAAAAAGAAAAAAAATGATCTAGAATGTGTCTAGAATAAAATTCTAAATATCAGAGTATAAACAATTAAGATTAAAATAATAATAATACCTCAATAGGTATTCGTTCAAATAATTATTCATATACCTACATGACGCTATAATTTACATTAATCCCACGCGGCTTCATCATTCATGTAGTCTTGTATGCTATAATAAACTTTAGACATTAATTTTTGTTTCACAATATTTTTGAATTTACCAATAGACAACTCACTTACGAGTATGCATCATCACTGACTCACTAATCATCATCAAAATTCTTAGGGTACTTCCTGAAGTCCTAGAAAGCTGAAATTTAGTATGTAAGATAGTATTAGTACACAAACAACAACAAAACTTAACTTAATTCCACCCCTTAAATGAAGGGGTGGAATAATAACTTAACTTAATTCAACACCTTAAATGAAGGGGTGGAATTTTGTGCGAGACTTCCGCAAATTTTCATTACCCATCAAAAACATTTTCATGTAAAATGTTGACAAGACAAGACCATTTGACTCGCACTGTTGTTATTAGATCTCATGTAGAGCTTCTCTACAAGCCCTGCAACTCTACAAGCCCTGAATTCAGAAACTCTACACCTTAGTCAAAATATGTGGCTTAACCGTTTCGTCACAACCATAACTATTATTTAACACAAAAGTAATGAACAGTGAATAAATTGTTCATCTTATACCCATGTGACTATGTACTATGTTCCTATGTTCAATTACAACATTGTTAAAAGTTCAGTTTCAATGTGCTATCGTTTTTGCCAGCACTCTAATACGATCGGGGTACGATTCAAAGTAAAACAATTGACTGTTTTTTGTTTTAAAGGTCCTTGCTTAAAATAATTTTCTAGAAACTGAAGTTCTGCCAATTTTTTCCACCTAGCTCTTAGCTAGACAAAACGCAATTATGACAACGATTGAAATTGCTACAGAGATTAAGTACTCATCGCGGCGCCTGTCTCACCGCGGCAGTGGCGCACGGCGAGCTCCTTGTAGTTTGCAATTTCATTATACCACGGATGAAGAAGCAAGACAAGAGCCTAATTTTATACGAATTAAGTTGGTTTTAAGAAATTTGGTTTTCGCGAACTGGTGGTTTTCACTTTTTTTTTTTTTTTTAATTTATACTTGTAACCGTTGTTGTTGAGGGCGAAGAGTGTGCTATGGAGAGCCGCTTTGCTACGTTAAATATAAGGGGAGGAATTAATGATAAAATAGATGAAGTATGTCAGATGATGGATGATAAGATAAGATAAGTTAATATTTATTTTTTATATACATAGGTATGTTACATTGATTGAATATTACACGGTGGTTGTCGTACTATATTTTACCCGTAGGCGTACAAAATTTTATATAGTGGTTGATTTACAGAACTAGGCTAAGTACTTATTAATTATAATATCAATAGATCGTTATACAGCAAAAAAGGAACTAAGCAACTGTAAGATCATTATAAAATAATATTTTTATGTCAACTTATTAATAAATTAATTAATTTTAGTTATTCATTTATACACTTGTCTTTTTTAATCCTATATAATGATCTAAGTGTCATCAGCTTACAATAACATCGTTCAGATAGTCTTTAACGGAATAATAGCATTTGTCTAGCAATAGTTCAATTAGTTCACTTTTAAACATAGGCATTTGTAAACATTTTACCTCATTTGGTAGTTTTTTAAAAATTAATGGTGCCATACCCATATTTTTTTTCCGAAATAGAGCTGTTTTGCTCAATTTTGTTTGCAATTTGTGTTGGTATTGTGATCTGTAGGGACTTGTTTGATGGTTGCATAATTTGTGGAATAAGTGTGGATTTGATTTAACAAACATTGATAATTCTAAAATGTATAGTGCTGGTAAAGTTAACATTCTTAATAATTTAAAAGCGGGTACACAGCCTTCCATCATATTCAGGCCACATATAGCACGAATACATCCTTTTTGGGATCGAAATATCATTTCCCTGTCAGTACGATGCGAGAAATATTGATATTCTGTGTGTGAATGAGACAAAGCGAAAGAGATTAATGAATGTTGATGAAACGGCGGTTGTATGCCAGGACCGTAGCAAGTGGAAAGAGGTAGTTTCTGCCTACCCCGTAATGGGAAAAAGGCGTGATTGTATGTGTATATGTATACTTGTTCCAATTCATGACTAATTGATGATGATAATGATGCTTACTTGTTATTTTTCTTATTTTTTCGCAACTGTATTAAAAAACATCGTTCGATACACGTGCGGAAATGTCATTCTTCACTCGTCCCAAGTCTTGATATATCGGTACTCGTGAAGTAATGGCATACTTTCCGCACTAGCATCGAAATGTACGGTTCTCTATCGTTTGCCCGAATTTCATATGAAGTAATTCTCTTATGCCCGAATTTCTCTTGCCATAGTTTTATATTCCATAACGATTCATATGCCATAGTAATCATTTGCCATATTTTCATATGCCATAATTTCATATTCCATAACGATTCATATGCCATAGTTACCATTTGCCATATTTTAATATGCCTTAATTTTATATTCCATAACGATTCATATGCCATAGTCATCATTTGCCATATTTTCATATGCTTTAATTTTATTTTCCATAAAGCTTCATATTCCATAATAATCATTTGCCATATTTTCATTTACCCTTACTTTATATTCCATAACGATTCATATACCATAGTAATCATTTGCCATATTTTCATATGCCATAATTTTATATTCCACAACGATTCATATGCCATAGTAATCATTTGCCATATTTACATATGCCATAATTTTATATTCCAAAACGATTTATATGCCATAATAATCATTTGCCATATGTTTCTGTTTTGTTACTTACCTCAAGTAACAAAAAGAAACATTTCATGAACATCTACAGCGTTGCATACAATGTATGCAACGTATGTAAATACCAGGAGTAAACTTAACTTAACCGGCCAGTTAGGTTAGGTTAAGAGAAAGTTTGTACGGAACCCTCGGTGTGCGAGTCCGACTCGCACTTGGCCGGTTTTTATATGCTTATTTCAAAATTATGACTAATGATTACTATGGCATAAATTATTAGGGATTATGAACATAATAGAAAATAGATATTACGAAAAATGTTATTATGGTATCTGATATTAGAGATGTTGAACATTATGTCACTTGAGTATTATGGCACTCAAAAATTATGGCATGTAATATTCTAGCCAGTGACCATTATTGCAAATTAATATTATGGCACTCAAAAATTATGGTATGTGATATTATACCTAATGACCATTATGGCAAATGAATATTATGGCACACAATAAATAGGGCAGGTGATATTAGGGCAGATGAAGGTTATAGCCAGTGAAATTTATGGCAAATGAAATTAGTACAAATGAAATTATGGGACATGAAGGGATCCCATCCTGCATAAGTCGAGGGAACAAAGCGGGTATGACGAACTGCCAATGCATCGGTTAGATTTTGTTTCAAAAACGAATGCCAACTCCGCCTTTAAGCCCTACCACGAAAATTTCGGTAAATTTCACCGTTTTTAAAGTGATATAAAATTATTCCACTTGGTGCAAACCGCATAAAAAAACTATATTTATTGTAGCTTGGTATTGAGCCTTTATTTATGTTAACTGCAATGTTACAATAATTAATAAATTAAGAGAAAAAAAAAGATTCGTAAAGTCCTTTTTCTATCTTAAATTGGTATAGGCTCCCTCGTCAAGCGACGCTTAGACATGGGACTAAACCCAATAAGTGTGTAATGATGTTCACTTTAAAATTGTCAACTGGTTGTTCAATTGGTTCTACAGTTTTTAAGAAAAGTAGCAAAACCTTTTATCGGTCGTAAAATTAACAAATTTTGATGGCTAGTTTCGGTGACTCGTGAAGATAAACTGAACCAGTATATTTGTAAGAACGGTGGTTGTCAACACGATGAGACATATACAACATAGAAAAGTGAAGAGTTACGGATCGAAGGTCATTCGCGTATGCCCCTTTAATTGGAGCGCCCTGGGATTGCTTTAAGCATTCGACCGCGTACTTCATAAAAAGATGCCTTAAAAGAATAAACGCTGTCAATTATGGCACTAATTGATACTGCAACAGAGATTAAGTTCTCGTCGCGGCGCCTGTCTCACAGCGGGCAGCGCGGCTGGCTCTTTCGATTGCAATTTGTCTTTAATCTTACAACAATCAGTTTTTAGCTCAGAACAAGAATTCTATAGACTTGATATCGGCGTACAGGGACATAACTGTTATGCAGATGTAAGGGACATAACTGTTATGCAGCTAAATGAAGAACACCTTTATAAATGGCTGGCAGCTTACCATAAATGCGTCCGTAAATTGGGCGGATAATTTTACAAATAATGTTTTCTATATTTGTTTGCCACAAACTCGGTTGTGGCAGCGGTGGAAAAGGGAAACTTTGACAAAGACAATAAATAAAATATTTCTCTCTGTCACTCTTATTATAATTTTTATACGACCATCTCGTTTGGTAGTGGTATTATTATTTGGTTGTCATGTCTAAAGGATTCTCGGTCTGAGGTTTTTAGCAATCAGTTGCTTCATTGAATTACATTTTATAGTCTTAGAAAAATTAAAGGTTAGGATCCGTGTTCTATTGCAATTTGTAGGTACGTAGACTGTAATCGCGCATATTACTTAAGCATTCTGCCACAGGTCTCAGTGACAGATTTGATGGTGTCTGTCCATCGAGTTGGTGATCGGCCACGAGGTCTGCTACCTTCCACTCTGCCCTGAATCACCAGCCACTCCATTGAGTCACTTTTGCGGGTGACGTGTCCAAAGAATCTGAGGATTCGTAACTGAATAAGTGACAAGAGACGCTGGTAAATTTTTAATACCTTTAGTATGGTCACGTTAGTCCGGTGAGCGGTCCAGCTGATACCCAACAAGCGCCTCCAACACCACATTTCTAGGGCGTCGATCTTGTGTCGATCCTTCACCCGCAAGGTCCATGTTTCCGCTCCATACAAAAATATATACAATACATACAATAATATAATATTATGTCGTATGGCATCTTACTATGGGGCAGTGCTTCCGACATTATTACTATATTTGTTCTACAGAAGCGGGCTGTTCGTGCGATATATAAAATGAACCATAGAGACTCGCTCAGAGATAAGTTTAAGGACATTAATATAATGACAGTGCATTGGCAATACATTTATGAGAATATTATGTATCTATAAAAATATTACCCACTTTAAGAAGAACTGTGATACATACTATAATTGATATCAATTACTATACATAATATTAACACTAGAAATAAGCAAAAGCTCGCAGTGCCTGCTACTAGGCTCCATAAAATAAGGAGATCATTCATGGGTAACTGTGTGAGATTGTATAATAAACTTCCTAGCAGCATAACTGAGTTGTCTATTGGTAAATTAAAAAATATTGTGAAACGAAAATTATTTTCTAAAGCTTATAGCACACAAGACTACATGAATGATGAAGCCGCGTGGGATTAATGTAAATTATAGCGTCATGTACGTATATGAATAATTATTTTAACGTATACCTAAGGTATTACTCTGACGGTTTCGGTCCGTTTCGTCTGGTTCCCTGTTCGTCTAACGAGTTAATACCTTGTTCGTCTGTTTCTCCGTTCGTCTGTTTCCCCGTTCGCTTATTTCCGCGTTCTTATATTTCTTTTCGTGTTCTATCGTCATACATCTAATATTACCAAGAAAAAATAAATTTATGCATTGTATTTTCAATGTGTTTATAGTAGTTCATGCAACTGAACCCTAATGAAGCGACTTAAAACACGAGTGTTTTAGATGACATCAGTGTTTTAAGCCGTAATGATGTACAGTCGGATACATTACTTTTTATCTTCACATATAGCCCAGCCTTACAGCTATTATTTTTACTATGAAATTTTCTTATCTATGGAAGTGAGTGACAGCAGAAATATTATATTCATTACACACATATGTAAATATTTCAAAAAACTGTGTTTTAAAGCTAATAATTAGGTCCCAGTTGCGTAAACTACGATTATTACAAAAGAGAGGACAATTAAATTAATAATTTAAAATTTAGTATTTTTTATAAAAACTTAACAAAATTCTATACAGGTTTTATACTTTTAACGCTTGTTATTGTGTATTTTATATCATTCTTTTAGTAAACTTTTAGTAAGACTGATGTAAATAATTTTATTTAAAAAGCGGTTAACTGTAATTTCGTTTTTTTTTTTTTAAAGTCTGGCATGTGTCTTGTGAAAATAAATGTCGCGATGCTTTCTATTTTGCTTTGCCTTATTTTTATTACCAAAACTTTGACATACTTTGCTATCAAAATTGCGGGCATCTTTCTTTAGCTGTTGCAAAAAATAGTATAGGTTAAGACATAAAAATAAAAAACAATCTTTTAGTATTGAAATAAAACAATTTAACGGATTATATCGCGTATATTATCTCATTTTAGTTCCCGACGTTTCGTTTCAGTCCTCCCGTGACCATGGAAAGCTGGAAAGCTTCCGAAACGTCGGGAACTAAAATTAGATAATATACGCGATATAATCCGTTAAATTGTTTTATTTCAATGAGTAATAATCGCGGAAACAGAAGATAATCTTTTAGTATTTTACCTATATTTTCTTTTTAGTTAAAAGACCTAGTCAAAACCATTAAATATTATTTACGTATATCTCATATATTTAAGGGAAGAATAGGAAAATAAACGAACAAGGAAATAGACGAGCGAGGAAATGGACGAAGAGAGAAAATGACAAAATGGGAAATGGACGAATGGGGAAATGGATGAACCGGGAAAATGACAAACTGGGAAATGGACGAACGGGAACCGAGTAGACGAACGTGGAAATGGACGAAGGGTGCAGAATTGACTCTGACATTTAGAATTTTATTGTAGATACATTCTAGATTATTTATTTTTTATTGACAATCCTTTTGGGATTTATCTTATTTATTTATTATAATATTATACTTAAGTTAAATGATCTGATTAGGATTTTCTGGGTTTTCCCTAATCCTTGCAGCAAATGTTGGATCATATTGTATGTCTCCCAGCAAACATTCACTCTCATGTAACTGACATTCCGAAAGTGCTTGTAACTAGGCCTACTTAAATAAAGAATATTTTGATTGATTGATTGATTGATATAGGAAAAACCAGGCTGTACACAAGGCGTATTTTGGTATTTTACGTTTTTTCGTGGTATCGTTCGTAAACAACTAATAATAAATAAATCGCGAGATTTAAATACTGTGTCACGTTTGCAAAGTTCATTAATTGTTAATATTATTTCTTATACATTGACTAGAAGGGTGCACCGTGCAGGAATTGTCCGTGTTATTATTACATAACTAGATGGCGCCCGCAACTTCGTTCGCGTAGGAGAAAAAGTCATAATGCGTTCTTCAGCGTAGTCGGGTAAAAAGTATCTTATAACCACCTGGAGATACCCAGCTACCCGTGTACCAAAAATTGTGGAAATCTGTTTCGCCGATTTTGCGTGATGAAGCCACAACGACACATACAAAGATACATGAAATCCAAAAAAAAAATTTTTCGTTTCTGTTGTCTAAATAGTCCGTAAAAACCATTTTTTTTAATAATATAAAATTTAAATTTCATGTACAGACATTTCATTTTTACAACTTTATAATAGAGGAGATGGCGCTGTAAACATTAAGGTGCGTCCACACTTGTATCATTTGCCCGATCAGATCTTCGTCCCGTGGCATAATCGCTTGTCACGATCACGCGTTTGGACGTTGCGCCGATCCGATCGAAATCCATCTTGATACGCGTATCACACACTTAGATCAGACCAGCAAGGCATGATCAGCGCGCCGACAGTGAGCGTCCAAGCAGCACGATACGCAGTCATGCCACGACACGGTGATCGGATACGAGCAAATGATACAAGTGTGGACGCTAGAGAACGGCTTTTTGTATACCGGCTATCATTCCCCTTGTTTTTAATGTTGCTTTTTAAGGGGGTGCATCGAACAATTAGGATTTTTTTTGTGAGATTTTTTTCAAATCTCCCTATAGTTGGGTGGGAAAGTCCATTTTGAAAGTATGAAAATGTTAATAACTAATAATACCATAGAATAAACCTTAAAATGTTTGGTAACTTTTGTAATGAAACCATTTCGATAAACGGAAGTTTTAACATAGCTGCAGAACAAAGTTCTTAATTTCGCCATACAAGGTACTAACCGTGTGACGTCACTAAGCTTGTAGGCTTTAGTATGAAGCGTTTTTTGTGAAAGTCCAAAAATGCGTTAGCAATATTAAAGTAGTTTTTTCACTAATATTGTTACTATTGAGAGGTCGTTTTATAGCATACCACAGGAAAAAGTTAGCAAATTGCCTATATTATAAAAGTATTGCATCTTTTTTTAAATACTACTAAGGTGGCAAACAAGCGTACGGCCTGCCTGATGTTAAGCAGCCACTGCAGCCTATGAGCGCTTGCAACGCCAAGGGCATTACGTGCGTGTTGCCGACTCTTTAAGAACCTATTCACTCCCCTCTTGAAGAACCCCATACTGTAACCTCCAGGGAAAACCGCGGCAAGGAGGTCATTCCACATTCGTAGTGTGCGCGGTAGAAAATTCCTTTGATACCGCACGGTGCGCGACCATTTTGGCTCCAAGGTGTGTGGATGAATATCCCGCCGATGGCGAGCGGTGCGATGGTAGAAGGTGGCTTTAGGCATCATGTCGAACAATTCCTCGGAACACAGCCCATTATACAGGCGGTAGAACACACATAAAGAGGCCTTTGACTTAAAGGTTCAATACCATTTGTGAGCATGGGATCGTCAATAATTCGTACAGCGCGTCTTTGAACCGAGTCAAGAGGGCCAAGCTGATATCCAGGTGCTCCAGCCCAGAGGTGACAGCAGTACTCCATATGGGGGCGGATCTACTACCATTTCCAAAACAGAAACTTAACATTTAAACTAAATATTACGATAATATCAGTGTTTAGCTTACTTACAATGTTTCTACAAAACTTCCTAAACAAACTAACCTACAAACATTGCAATTTAAATAAAAACTTGAAATAATACGAAACCGCTCTTTGCCTACACCATTGTTATTGCGTCCCAAGTAGGTATCAGTTACCATCTCTTTTCTAAAAAGAGCATCTTCCTACCTGATTCTATTCAGAAATGCAAAATAATACAGCGCTATCTTCAAACAGAATTAGACCTTCAGTCTGTATTATGACGTTTATTTTCTTTTGTCAGTGTGATCATATTTTCATTCTCGTTGCAAGCGAGATAGTATCCGGAGTTAAATGTATTTCAGTTACTTTGTGGAAGAATTGGATAATTTTAATGTGCTGTATGCAATGTATCTTTTATTTTTTGTTGACGTATGCTGCTTTATGTAGATTTCTTTTATTTAGATTGTAGAAGCAAGCCTTTGTGGAGATATTTTTTAACTACACCCGAAATAAGTTTCTGTTAAAAATTGCATTTTTGTAACAAGATCTTATTGCTAACACAACAGTAATTTATTATTTATTTATTTATTTGCCATAACGCATTTTTTTCAGAAACCGTAAACTTTTTAGGATTGTTATACACAAATCTAACCTAATCTATACGACAATCTTTTAAAAAATCCTTAAAAATTTACGGGTTCTTAAAAAACTGCGTTATGGCCAATGATACATTAGGACAAACGATACATTAGGAGAAACGACATTAGGGATTCCGAAGGAGACCCAGAATATCGCGTTATGCAAAATTCGCGTCAAAAAAAAAACCTAGAGAATATCCAATAGGAATGCGTTTATTGCAAAATTGTAATGACATGTTATGGATTTAGCAGTAGGTATGTAAATACTTCAATTTGAAATGTTTTCAAAACAATCTCACAACTTACTGACGTAAATGAACTAACTTTGACACGATATTTTGGCAGTAATTTGCCTACATACCTCACGCCACGCGGCTGTTTTTAAATTTTACATTAATCTGGGCGAGCGCATAAAGCGGGGCAATGAGGGTTAAATGGTAATATCAACAGTTGGCAACACCGTGACGTAAGGTCTAATTAACAAGAAGTGTCAAAATCTTGTGCTGTGATTGGTGGATGTTCACTGATGACACTTCTTGTCAGTTAGACCTTACGTCATGGTGGCACCAACCGGTGATATTTCCACTTTAGAAAACCCCCATTTAGAGCGAAAATTTGAAATGCGCGTATAGTGAATGCGTGTAAAGCGAGTTCACGTAAACGGGGGTATTACTGTCCTTCTCTTTTAATATCCGTTGACTGCTCCTCGAGATGATTCTAAAGAGTTTAAACTCGATAGGGTTGCGATGTTTTATTACAGAGTTTCTGTGACCACCATCCGGTTCCATCATCAGATTAGCTCGTTGGTGTCATAATATTGTATTGTAACGTAACTTACAAAAGTATGTCAAATTTTAGTTCAATCAGATACCGAGAAGTGAATCAAATGTAACTTGCAACATTTTTTTTTTTTTTAAGTTTACAGTGCTGCTGTTTGCGGACGATGTAAAGTTGGTGATGCCGGTCAAATCCACTCTTGATTGCGAAACTCTACAAAATGACATCGATTCGGCCTCCAAATGGAGTGTGGAGAACAAGTTAGTGTTCAATATCGACGAGTGCGAAGTAATGACCTCTTAATCTCTCACCGTCGCCATTTTACTACGATTACCACATAGCCGAGAAGGTGATGGTCCGTGTTGATGGAGTCCGTGATCTCGGAGTTGTTTTTGACCGGCACCTCACGCTTCGGCCGCACATACAAAATGTGACTCGCGATGCGTACCAGCGGCTCGGATTTATGTTGCGCAACGCTACTCCATTGACTGTTGCGGAGACGCGTGCGCTATACGCTGCGCTTGTCAGGAGTATCCTGGAGACGAATACAGTGGTCTGGAATCCGCATGAGAAAAAATACATTCTCATGTTGGAACGAGTCCAGAAGAAGTTTCTTCGGCATTTATATATAAAATTAAGTAGTTATTATCCTTTTATGTACCCAACACAATTTCTACAGGGGGCTACGATTCATTAGAGTTGCTTAGAAATTTAGGGCTAATAAGTTTTGTAATTAACATCCTGAAGAACAAGGTAGATAGTATCGGTATTTCGGAAAGGTTCCTGAAACTGTCCGTACCCGATGAGTACTGCAGCAGACGGCGGCGCCCGCCCCTGCTGGCTGCGGAGCACGCGCGCACTCGCCTGCGCCTGCACTCGCCCGATCTGCGCGCGACCGCGCTCATCAACTCCCTACTTTTAGCACAATCTGAATGTGATTTCTTTGCGAGTGGGATAGCGAGGCTGATGACAGACTGGAAGAGAGTGCTAGAGAGAGAGCAAGATAATCACCTTGTAGTTGTAAAATGGTTAGTAGATTTTAGTTAAGTATTAGGTAAGCTTAAAAATCCATGTAACGTTTTGGTGTTAAACTGTCATGTTGCATTTTATGTGCTTCAATAAATAAATATATAATAATAAATTTAAATTCAGGCATTACTTAGCAGAATTCCATATTAGATTAATGGATAAAAGTTTCTTTGCCTTTCCACGACATAGATCTAGGTTAGATGTGACAGTCAATTGTGCTCACATGCGCATATGTATTGCGACCATTAAAAAAAAAAAAAACTCCTGGCATGGTCCGTCAACATCTCCTGCATCTCCTGATGATGCCTCGTAGAGTCGAAACACGTGTCGAGCATTATACTGTCTAGTGGTAGTTTGTTGTATTTGCATGCGTATTTTTATGTGGAAACTGCATGAAAATATGTGCATGTGACATCAGACCAAGACAATATTTCGCAAAAAATAAAAGGAACTAAAATTTAATAATCTTGCAACATTTAAGCTGAACATATATACATATTGCAAATTAAACAAAAGCTTTACCAAAAGCAAGCAAATTGTGACGTATATAGTCTGGCTATATAATATCTTTACCCCACCAATTTTAATTGTTTTATGAATCCACAACCACATAAACCAATACAATCATTATTGTTCTATTTACCTTCAAAAAGAACCTATTAGGGCTCGTCCAGAAATCATGTGATCATATTTGGACTACTTTTGTATGTTTGTATGTGTCGTTGTGGCCTTATCACACAAAATCGGCTAAACCGATTTCGAGTATTTTTGGTACACGGGTAGCCGGGTATCTGCAAATGGTTATAGGATACATTTTACTCGACTACGCTGAAGAAAAAAAGCAGCCAAGTGCGTGTCGGAATCGCCCATGAAGGGTTCCGCAGCCGTTTATACAAAAAAAATGCACTATGGATGAAAAAAAATACGATATGAAAAAAAAAATTAACAAAAGAGCGTATCTTCCCGGCACTTACGTCCTTTTGCTGAGAAGCGCAGTTTTTTGGCAATAATTTAAAACAGTATGTCCGATCATGTTAAAAAAAAAATTTGTTGGAAGTATTCGTTAAGTTTTATATTTGTAATTTTTTTCAGATTTTTTGAACTGACCGTTTAGAAAATAGATGGGGGGGACACAATTTTTGCTACTTTCGTAGCGAATATTTCGGAAGATATTCACTAAATCAATTTTTTTTTTGGAAACCTCATAGTGTTTTCAAAAGTACTGTCGAAATATGTGCCACATCTTGATATTTGCAGATTTTTTTTTTTCAGTTTCTGTTATGGAGTGCCCCCCCTAGAAATATATATATTTTTTATTTAACGATCAAACTAAGCAGCGGTTAACACACAACACCTATGCTCCAAATTTCATCAATTTACATCTTATAGTTTGTGAGTAAAATGCCTGTGACATACGGACGGACAGACAGACAGACATGACGAATCTATAAGGGTTCCGGTTTTGCCATTTTGGCTACGGAACCCTAAATAGAGGATTATGACTTTTTCCCCTCCGCGTACGAACTTGCGCCTCTAGAAGACGCCCTTCTAGTACTATTATGAAGGTGTAAAAATGAAATGTTTGTATGTGTCGTTGTGGCTTCATCACGCTAAATAGCCTAAATTTTCCCTATTTTTGGTACACTGGTAGCTGGTTATCTCCAGATGGTTAAAGGATACTTTTTACCCGATTATGCTAAAGAAAAAAAAGAGGGGTTGTGACTTTTTCTCCTCCGCGAACGAAGTTGCGGGCGTTTTCTAGTTTATTCTAAAGTTGTATATATATGATAAAAAATGACTATACGCACATTTTTTTATTAGTTTATTGTATGTACATACGTATGTATTTATGTCTTATCCATTTCAGCGGGTCTATGATGGTTGCGTTTGTCACGCGATAAATAAGTGACATAGCTGCCGTCACGTTCTGACACGTATGCGAGTGCGAGAGTGACAGGCGCGTTATCATATCATTTATCGCGTGATAAACGCGACCATAGGCCCGCAGGACTATTTTATGTACATGGGGTTAGCCGGACATTCACAAGTGTTTATACGATGCATTTTACTTCAGACAGCCAAAGCAAAAGAACTAGTACCGTCTGTAGCGACTAGTGCCTTATTTAAACGAGAAGGAAAGCTAGACTTCTAAATAAAACTAGAAGTGGAGTGTATAATTCTCTATTTAATGAAGTGATACAAAATTTTAGTTTGCGGCGTGAGCAATGGGTCGTGTATAACGAAGAGCGTATGAAGATAAAGTTAAAATAAAATATGGTCTAAAGGTCTACGCTATCTTGCCTTTAAGATAACCATCTTCCATGATAAGGCCAAGAAGCTACATGAGTCCCGTCTATTAGCCATTTTATCCTCTATTGTGGTTCAGGTACGCAATCATTGGAGAGCCTCTTACAGAAGTGTTGCTTTACTCGATGAGCTGGAACCTTTGAAGTGAGGTCATCTTCTGCTCAGTATGTTGAGCTTAAAACATAACAAGAGATACCTTTCAAACAAGAAGAGAGCTGTAGTTAAAGGTGCCAGTTCAGAAGGATCACTTGAAAGAGGCGTAATTTATTACTGTTTCCATATAAATGAAGCATATTGTAATTTCCTCACATGTGAGTTTAGGCCTAAAATATGCTGCTTTACAGAATCCATTGTGCCTTCCGGATGAGGAGTAATATTCTGTTGGAAGGAGAAATTTATTTGAGCATCGGCTATATCTCCAGAAAAAAAATGTTGCAACAATTTAGAGAGCTCATGGAAGGCGCTAACAAAGGTTGTACCGTTATCGGAGAAGATTGATGGATCGATTTAGAGCTGAGCAGTTGAATCTGACATAAGCTCCAAATAAAAAGCCTTGGTTGCCAAACAAACAAATAATGGAAGCCTTTACAAGCCAACACCCTCTGCCCTTTCGGTCAGCCTAAAGGAATTTAAATAATGCAATAATGAACTTAATTCTGTAAATAGGCAACAAGGCAACTTTTAAAGCCTCAGTCTGCCCGCATTTCCAGGAGACACTGTTGAGAAGAAAGCCGAACGAAACTCAACAGTCAGTCACTTATTCTAAATAATGCTTAATTTACATATTATATATTTAACTTAAATTACCTTAATATTTTTAAAGTTAAATAAAGTAAACAAACAATAAAACAAGGGATAAATAAAGTTTTCGAAGGGCACATATCAATGTATAAAATTAAATTATTATCAAAAAAGGCAAAATGTGGTGGTTTAAAACAAATTACGAGCTTTCGATATGTTTTCTTATAAAATCGGACACGGTTTTTTAATTCCTTATTATGATATATGTACAATATGTTTATTAATTACTAATATATTTGATTTCTACCCTAGGTCTAATTTTCTACCTTATATAGGTATCATATAAGTTTACGATTTTTTTGATATTTCATATTTTTTATGTTTTATTTTTATTTTATTTTTTGACACAATACGATCTAGTACACACTTATTAATATATATTATACTTAACTACAAATAGGCCATCCAAGACCCAGTCATTGTAATTACAATTTACAAATTTAATCGTAATTACGATTTACAAATTTCATTGTAATTACAATTTACAAATTTCATTGTAGTTACAATAAAAATAATGGAAGTTTCATTAGATTATAGCCCTGGACGTAAGCAATTAGAATACACTTTGAACTCTTTAGCGCTGTTGACAGGTATAGATAGACACACAGTTAAAGACATAATGAGCCTTATGACACAATTGAACGGAATATTTCATAATTTAATGCATTATATATAATCATGACACAGGTCTTAACATTTAGATTAGTTCCAAACATGAACCCTGACAAGGCACTGCAATTAAGCAAGTTCGAGGTACAAGAGGTTATTCAACGTTAAGCAATAACTCCATTAAAATTATATATCAATTTATCAATAATAAAATATCATATAAATGTCGTAAAATTTCATCATTCATATAGCGTATTAACATTTTAAATACACCATTTTACTTCTATACTATTATGAGGTTGTTAAAAATGTTTTTATTTTTTTATTTTTTTTTATTATAAAATAGATGGGCATTTGACCGCAATCTCACCTGTTGTTAAGTGACGATGCGGTCAAGGATGTATCATACCCGTCTAGAAACGTTCACTCTTGTCTTGAACACACCCAAATTATAATGGTCGGGGAACACACTCGCAGGCAACGAGTTCCACTCCTTTGCGGTACCTACGCATGATAAAAGTTGCACCGGAACGCTTAGTGCGGATTCGCGGAATATTGACCACGTGCGGATGGAAGGAACGCACGCGTCGTGTGTCCCGATGATGGAAAGATGATGAATATAAAAATGAAATAACTGTCTGTACATTGAAGATATTTTCAAAGAAAATAATGTAACGAACTATTTGGAGGTCAATGAATGGAATAATATTTTATTTTTCATTGTTAGCATGTCTCTGCGGCCTCATCACGCCAAATCCGCTGAACGGATTTCAACCATTATTGGTACACTGGTAGCTAGGTAGGTATCTCCACATGGTTATATATATAGGATACTTTTTACCCGACTACGCCGAAGGAAACAGGAGGATTATGTTTTTTTCTCCTTCGCGGACGAAGTTTGAGTGTATTCATTAATAGTTAACTAAAAGGTGCCCTTCTAGTTCGGTTTAAAGATCTTTTATTTCTCACAAATAATAACAATAGTTCACTTACATTTCTATTTATTCGCAAAAGTCGCAAAACAACGAACTGTAAAAAATAACATTTGGCGGGTGGAATTATAAAGGCATGCATACAAAACAAGTTTGCCAACGATCGCTGCCTGCTTGCGGGCGCGCTGCGCTGCGCGGTGCGAGCGTAAGTCTCTACTATTGTAAACTTGTAAAAATGAAATGTCTGTACATTGAAGATTTTCAAAAAAATGATTGTTACGGACTATTTGGAGGTCACTAAAACGATTTTATGTATCGTTGTGGCTTCATCGCGCAAAATCTTAACAGATTCCCATAATTTTTGGTACACGGCTAGCTGGGTATCTCCAGATGGTTATAGGATACTTTTTACCCGACTGCGCTGAAGAATAAACGACGGGTTATGACTTTTTCTCCTCCGCGAACGAAGTTGCGCGTATCTTCTAGTAACTAGATAAAGATAACATCATACAAGAGTATAAATTGTTTGGAAGTGTTTCAACCAATACATACGTTTGTGGAATGAATAATTTGGTATTAACTGATTTGGTGTACTATTTTTATAAATGTAAAAAGAACAGTATGTGTGTGTGTATATTTTAAATGTATAATACATATTAGGCACCTTCTGGTAGAAAATATATTTTTGACTAGCTTCTGCCCGCGACTTCGTCCGCCTTAAATTCATATTAATAAGGGTATTCCGGGATAAAAAGTAGCCTATGTCCTTCCCCGGGCCTCAAACTCTCTCCATACCAAATTTCATTCAAATCGGTTCAGCGGTTTAAACGTGAAGAGGTAACAGACAGACAGACAGACAGACACACTTTCGCATTTAGAATATTAGTATGGATATGTACGTATATATATATATATTTCTAATATACTAATTTATAGCTAAATGTATCACTATTAAAAAAAAAGTATTCTGGTTGAAGTAGATTAACAACAGATGTACTTTACTTTTATAAATATACTAGCTTCTGCCCGCGACTTCGTCCGCCTTAAATTCGTTTATCGCGGATAAGGGTACTTTTCCGGGATAAAAAGTAGCCTATGTCCTTCCCCAGGACTCAAACTATCTCCATACCAAATTTCACCCAAATCGGTTCAGTGGTTTAAGCGTGAAGAGGTAACAGATAGACAGACAGACAGACAGACACACTTTCGCATTTATAATATTACTAGCTTCTGCCCGCGACTTCGTCCGCCTTAAATTCGTTTATCGCGGATAAGGGTATTCTTCCGAGATAAAAAGTAGCCTATGTCCTTCCCCGGGACTCAAACTATCTCCATACCGAATTTCATCCAAATCGGTTCAGCGGTTTAAGCGTGAAGAGGTAACAGACAGACAGACAGACAGACACACTTTCGCATTTATAATATTATTAGTATTAGTATATTAGTATGGATACATGAATTCACGTTATAGACGAGTTAAGAGATGGTGTTTACGTAGTTAGTAGTAACTTAGCATCTTCTAGTAAACTATTAATACACTGACATATTATAAAACAATAAAATGTTTGTGACTAGTAACATTTTACTTAAGTATAGATTCACCATTTAGATACTAATCTATATAATAATAGCATTTTTTTTATTAGTCGTTTTTTGAAATCCCTATATAACATTGTATGCCCTCAGCTTGTCTGTATTATAACACGCCGTGAGTCTATTATTATGTAACTCCTCTAAGGCATCTAGAAGATTGCACCTATTGCGCAGAAAGGTTACAAAATCTTCAAGCATAGCAGGATGTTCTAACTCATGTCTGTGCTCTACCCAGCGCCTACTTGTAACCCCATCTAATTTAGAAGCCATTATGTGAATGATAAGCGTGTCCCAGTGTTGTATAGGCTGACCGAGTGTAGCTAAAATATTTAAATTATTCTTAGTGTAGTCAACAATCTGCCGCAGGCAAATACTTGACTCTTTATATATAGGTTCTATGTTAAAAAGTGCCTGAACATAATTATTGACAAGCAAGTCTTTATTATCATATCTGTCACAAAGAAGCTTCCAAGCGGCATTGTAATTTTCAGGCTTAAAGTCTATACTTCTAATCACTAAGGCTGCACTTCCATGAAGAGAATCACGCAGGTAATGGAATTTGTGATTATCGTCTAAACTTGTCTCTGAATGTATTAAGGAAAGATAAATGTCTTTATATTCCAACCAATTCTGATAGCTCCCGTTGAAATGTGGTAGATTAATACTTGGCAGCCTTACATAGTTTTCTTTTTGGGACACAACTGTTGGGTTATCACTGAGGCTTACGTCAGATTGATTCTCTTTTGCGCGTTCGCTTCGATGCCTGTCTACAAGTTCCCTAGCGGCAGCGAGCTCCCTGAAGAAAGATCGTTCGAATTGCTCGCGATCGGCATATTGCACGCTCGGTTCCTCAGCCAGCACCTCTAATTCGCTCTGATAACGATCAAAAACCTCGTAAGAATCGTCTAGTTTCTTGATTCGCATGTCCAGTTCCACAAGTTGCGAGTCGCTTAATATTTCGCAAGTTTTTTCTGCAGACACGTATGCAATAAACTGTGTAAGCTTGGCTTTAATAGAAGCGCACTTCCTAATTAATTCCTTACATTTTAACTCGTGCGCCATTGTGCAGTAAAATAAGTTATCGAAGCTATATGCTAAACAATATACAACCTCACAACAACAGACCTTATTTACGAAGTTCAAAATTATTTTCAAAATAACATAATATTATTATAATTCGTTGTAAAATAATGGTTATAACCAAGCAGCCTTAAAATATGAGGTTTTTTGGAAAATTAGTAATAATATTATTATAATAAATAAAGGGATGGTACAAAGTAGGTACCTAAATAAAACTGTATGTTTATAATTTTTTGAAGTCCGTTGTAACAAATATATTTATATAACTTCGTGAGTAAAGGCTGTGAATGTTTTTAAAGCATTATGTAACGTTAATGTGAAAAAAGCAAAGGCAGTATTTTTTAAACGAAGTCAAAAAGGAAGAGATTCTATGTTTTACCACATGTTTTTTTAAGTACCCATAAATACCTGCTTAAAGATCCTTTCTAAGAGATAATTACTACGTATTTATTTCAGCTTTTTTATCATTTCATTTATTTGGAACGCATTATCCCAAAATGTGCAAAATAAATAAAATCTTTCCTTTAAAACAATACAAAAACTCAACCACTTATGAATTGTAAAAGTAATGGAAATTTTATAAAATGTCACAATGGAATTTAATAACTAGTAAGTATAGAATATAATGGCATTAAAATTTAGAGTATTAGGAATATTATAATTAATGATATTATTATGCTGATACTATGTTACGTTATTTAAGTGTTAACCGTTATTCAATTATTATAGATAACCAAATAAATTAATTAGTTCGAAGCTAGCATCGTCAATAATGATTTACGTTAGTTTAATTTAGTAACAACATTAAGACTATGTTAGAAACAAATTATTAGCATAATTATAAGTTCGTATGAATCGGAAAAACTGTGTGTAATCAATGTTGCCACTTTACGTTGTAATCTGCGTTTTAGTTTATATTTAATATTAATGTTTAGTCATTAATAATTTTACACATTAATGATTAACTTTCTTGTAAGCAAATTATATTAAATGATAATTCCTCACACTGATGAGTAAATATGATTCTAAATTGAATGATTATTAATTTTATGTATTGTCAACCCATATGATAGTATCGGAAAGGCCTCACAGTTATGCTATTCTGGCTATATGTGTTGTCCGGGAGATTGTGGGTTCCTCTTGTGAAGTTGTAGCAGGCAGCACACTGCGCCTTACACTCCGTCGATCTTCAAACACTTAATCTGCGTCGGACCGTCCGTGTATGTTCTTGATATATGTATGTCCTTTCACTTTGCTTGAGTTCGTTCGTTATTCTGGAAGCGGTGGGCGTTGCTCAAAGAAGACGATCTATCACGATTTTTCTCAGCATTGATGACAAATGATTCGTAGGACCGCCATCGGCTCAGCGCCCGATCGAGCGGGTAAAGGTCCAATAGTTTTGATGTCCAGCCAAGCTCTAACATCCAAGACGCACGAAAGATTGGTCCGTTAGATTGGACTGTAAAATTTTGTATTCAATTCAGCCTTACAAATTTTAATTAGGTCGCGATGCGCGTCAGCGTGCGTGTATGGCGAAGCGCGTCAAAAGATGAAGTTAGCCGCCCTCGGAGCTAGCGATGTTACGAGTCGAGCTTTTTCCAACTCTGTTAACTCGAGTTGATCCGGCCGCTGATTCGAATCGTAACTCGAGTTGACTCGGCTCGAATCAACCGGATAGCGTTCGCGGCAACAGCCGAGTCCACGATTTGGCGAGTCGAATCGAGTTCGGCGTATGCGTTAGGGTGGGCAACTCTCTTATGGAGAAAATTAAGTCTAATTAGAGTTCCGTACCAAAAAGGTACAAAAGGAACCCTTAAGGTGTGACTCTGTATGTCTGTCCGAATATTAGAGTGCCATATCTCAAAGACTACCAATTTGAAAATAATTTAAAAATATATTTTTATTTTCTAAAAAAAAGGGAGGTAAAAACTAAAAGTAGCTACTGGGTCAGCTAGGATATCATATGAAAGGGCTTGTTCAGCGCAATTTGGAACAATTTTTTTAATTTTTTTATTGAGATTAGTTTTTGTTTTATTAAGGAAAATGTGAAAAAAACGCCATTCCCCCGCTCTCCGAAGTCTACGAAACGAAAATTATGAAATTTTCACAATTTGTATAAATAAACATTAATATTAAATGAAAATTATAACCATGTCACTAGGTTATTTTTTTTTTAATTTGATAAAAACCTATTTGAACAACCCGGTAGCGTTAAGCTTGCACCTCATTTGTAGGCAATGCTATAGATCTCAGGTGCAAACTGAGCTCAACCGGTACCAGGCTTGGAGTAATTAGTAAATGGAGACACCTCTATGTCGTTTCCCCTCTGCCAAAGACGTTGGTACAATGTTCAAACCGTTTTATAAAAACTACTTCATTCATCGATTATTGGCAGTCTTGTAATCGTTATTTACGCGTGACAAGCTCCGTCAAAAAGCCTGTATTTGCTGTGCTTGGGTGCAAAGAGCGTTCAAATACATCAAGCATATAAAAGGATGGAATATCATTTCATAATTTTGCTTTTATTATACCATATTACAACATATTAATACATAAAACGTTTTCCAAGAAAATCAGGCATCTTGGAATCGCTTGGAATCGATTACAAAATTAGTTTGAAAAATATCGCATACTATTCGTATTTCATTTTGACAGATCGAGAAAGTTTGACATGTGACAGCTCCCCGTATTTAAGGTTAATAAGGTCTTCCGGCCTTTAAATTTTGTATAAAATTACAAGCAAATATCAGCCTTAGCGAATTCAGTATGGGAGAAACGTCTACCTTTGTCTAAGAATGAATCTTATTTTTAAAAGATTAAGGTGGAATATTTATTGCTCCTGTTTACATATTGCAGTGTGCGATAAAGTAGGATAATGGTATTGTTTTAGTCTGAGTGCGTAGTAACGAGAGGAAAAAATGCATTTGTAGTTAGATTATTTATATGTGTGTTACCTCGCCCCCCTCGAAAAACGGCAGATTTTTTTGTTAGGAAAATTGTAGCGATGCGTACTCCATTACTAAATCCTCCAAGGTACCAGGTAATAAAGTTAGGGTAAGTGAAAATTTGTACGGAGCCCTCGGTGCGCGTGTCCAAAACGCGCTTGGTCGGTGTTTTTATGCTGCATAGCAAAAAGTCTGTACCTTAAATCGAGATTAAATAGTGTATACATTTTTAAAGCATTTAGTTTCGTTATCTTTATTCAAGTTAAGTTGACTTGCCGAGTTTCCGTTAAGCCGATCTGTGTCAATCCTAAAGTTATGCGAGTCAAACTGGGAAGTGGGGGCGGGGGTGATTCGAGTTGCGAAGGACTTCATTCGGATTAGTGCGTGCAGTACTGTGAATGGTTCCAAGATTTTCATTTCCCGATTATGGGGCAGGTCCGATACCTTCGCGGTTCTTTATGAATTCTTAGTATAAAGTAAGAATTAATTTTAAAACATTTTTTCTTTATGTGGATACTATGTAAAATAGTCCGCGTTAATTACAAGATTTTATATAACTTGCTATGTATGTTTGTCCGGGTGGAATTTGCAAGTTAAATTTGTCCTACTTCCCGGTTTAAGTATTTACATATGCCAAATTTTATCTCAATCGAAAACCGGGAAGTAGGTCTAATACTTAAGTAAATACTTAAGTTCGGTGACAATGCAATAGTATGATATCATTGAGCTTATCTGACAATGGACCAGTAAGGTGGTCATAGAAACTCTGTAATAAAATAATGCAATCCTATCGAGTTTGTGCTTTTTACAATTATTTTGGTAAGTAGTTAATGGATGTTTGAAGAAAAAACAGTAGGCAATAAAAGCTTGTCACAAAAATGATATTGTGACAGAAACTTAATAAAATCAGTTAACTGGTCTCTTCGAACATAATTATAACACGGTAAGTATATACTTATATATGTAGTAACTAATACGAGTACTTACTAATATAAAAATATCCTAAATTTTCTTACTGTTTTCACGCATAAATTATAATTAAAAACTTTTTAACAAAAAATAATACCAACGATTAATTGTACACGGTTACTTGTTAGTTAATTGAACAAACTGAATTACGGCGTTATTATTTACTTTTTAGTTTTTTTTTGGAGTCGGTTTTATTTTTTGTTAAAAAGTTTATTTATTTTACACTTTTTAGTTACTCGTTACTTAAAAGTGTATCTCGTGATGATTCGAACAAGCCCAAACAGGGCTAGGATACATTATTTTGTTACATACATCTGGTGCCTACCTTCCGGCTCCATCATCAAATCAATTCGATGGTACTATTCTCATCAGGAACATTTAAGTTTGTGACTATGAAGTTGCTTAGCTAAATAAATTAATCAAGATATCTTATCGCCACCCGTAAATTATTTATCATTGAGGAGTTCCGATGGCATTCTGTGGTTTTCTTCATCAGTTCCACTTCACCAATTTACACTTTTTGAATGAAAATGCTTATTATGTTTCTTATAATACCAAAATCGCCATATGTATGCCTACAATATTTGAGGAGTTCCTTCAATTCTTCGTGGATTGCATCATCAGATCTTCACGAAGTACCTCCTATAAAACAAAAAAAAAATTGAAATCGGTCAAATAGTCTTCAAGTAATCGGCGAATATCCATAAAAAAAAATAAAAAAAAACTTTCCGTCCAATTGAGAACTTGTTCCTTTTTTTGGAAGTCGGTTGAAAAACGTTTGACGGCACGGGTCGACCGGGCCGTTGAGGCTTGCTTGTGTGGGGGGTGTCGTAACTTTTTTAACAATTTAAGTCAGAGTTATAAATCCATGCTTAATAAGCCTTAATTTAATGCATTATACTTAAGAACCGTAGATACAAATATAAATTGTATACCTTAATTTATTTGTTTTATCACATATATATACGGAGCTGTGAAATCAGCTTTCAGACAACAGCTATGAAGCTCATTAAAATACTTCCGAGATTGTCATGTACCTCCATGGTTCTATTACATGAATATTTCCAACTAGAAGGCGCCCGCAACTTCGCGGAGGAGAAAAAGTCATAACTCCCCTTTTTCTCGACAGCGTAGTCGGGTCAAATGTATCCTATAACCATCTGTGAATACCCAAACATGTGTACCAAAAATAATTGAAATCTGCTTAGCCGACGCTGAGGTCCTCGGTTGAAATCCCGGTAAGGGCAAAAGGGTTTCGATTCAGTGACCTCAAATAGTCCGTTTTTTTTTTTTTGAAAATTACTTCAGACCAGTGGCGTGGGGTCCATATAAGCCGATGCCTAGCGGGTTGTTCAAGAAAAGGCTTATAACCACCCTTTTCTGTAAATGTGGCTAAATCATTAAAAGTTATCGGCTTTTCTTGTAATTTTCCCGACGCTACGTTCTGGTACAGATATTTCATTTTTTCAAGTTTATAATAGTATAGATCATATCTGACTGTAGCTGAATTCTCGTTTAAACGCTCACAGACTGTTTTCCGTATCGTCAACAAAAATGATTCATTTATATATTTGTTTTTTCATTTTTTCAGGTACGCAACAAACTCATCATGAAGAATCATATAATTCATCTGTACCTTATGCGACCACTTGCTCAATGCTGCTTGACAAACTTATGTATGTACACCGTCGATGTATGAGTTTGCCAGACAGGCATTTGTTTTACGTTTTGCCGTAAAATTTATATCTCAATGACTGATATACAGAGCCATTGCGCGTTGTTCATTTAAAAATGCTCTGTGATAGATGCATTAAAGCACTCCCGGATTTAAAACACAGACAAGTAATTGACGGATCGCGTATCTAGATAGGCTCTCCGAAGTTCAAAATTCGATTTGTATCGTCTCATTCACACGAATATTGTTCAACAAGAGAGCGAAAAGGATGACGTGATCCGAATATTGGATATCGAAGTAGGTTTACCGTGGGTTATGGAAAAGTACACAAAAACGAAATATTAAAACCGCGTATATGTTAAGCCGAACGAAAAGCCTGTAATGGATATTTTTAAGAGCTTTTCAGCTAGTCATGATTTCCGAGCGTTCGCTATGAAGTTCGTTTATTCAATACTAAATAGAAGGTTGGGTATGAGGAAGTATTGGAAGGGGTAGAAGAGAAGATACAAATACTTCATACAATAGAAACTTGAAGAGAGAAAATGATAGGTCATTAGATACGACATGACGATCTAATACAAAAGATAATGGAGGGGGAAATTGAAATAAGAAGAGGAAGAGGAAGGCCGAGGATTAGTCATTTGGTCCAGATAAACTAAGATTTAGAAGTTGTGTCGTATCGAGAAGTCAAAGAACTGGCATTAGGTATAACGGACTGGAGATAAATGCACTGACAAGAGTGAAAGTCTTAAATAATAATAGAAGGTGGGCAACTTAATCATCGGAGGAGAAACCAATCATATAACTCTTTTTTTCTTCGGTGTCGAGTATAAAGTGTCCTGTAGCCATCTGTGGATGCCCAGGTACCCGTGTACTAAAAGTTTTTGAAATCCCTTTAGCCGTTTTGGCGTGATGAAGCAACAAGAATTCATACAAATACGAAAAAAATTAAATAAAATTGTTTTTCGATTCAGAGACCTTCAAGTAGTGCGTTGAAGTCAGTTACATACGGCACTATTTCGCTAAATTTTGTATGTGTGTCACAAAAAGAACGATCTGATTTTTCATACAAATTTTTGGGTCAATTTTTTAATTCGTGAAATTTTTAATTTTTACAGATTTTTTAAATGCTTTTTTTTTACAACTTTGAACTGGAAAGGTCTGACCAAGGCTCCTTACTATTAGGGGGGTGAGAGTGGAGGGGGGTGGGAGGGGGGGGGGGGGGGGGGGGTCAAACCCACCAACGGGAATTGCAACCGCGTCCAGTATCAAAATGTCCATCCATGACCGTATTTACTTTCAATTGTCGATCAACAGCAACAAAATAACTCCTCTTGTACCTAACTTTGTGTTCGTGTACCCGTCGTCTGTCATTGCATATCGTAAATTTAGCTCCCTTGTGCATGCTCTGGACAGGCTTCAAAACCTGACTACCTTTTCATTTAAATTGTCAAAAGGCTTTGTGGGAGAACTGAAAACAGTCACAACTTAGACGATAGTGCATACAGTTTAGATCCACCAATGTCAGTGGCTTGTACGAATAAATTTATATTTCCATCGCTTGTACATTGAGGAACATCGCCAACAAACCTTGTATCAATTAACTTTTTGAGAAAAACATATTATGTTGTATAGATTATTAGTATATTACTGCAGAGGGCTACCCATTTTTGAAAAAATAAATAAAGGTGTACATACATGTGCAGACTGAGGACTGTAAAAGCAGTCTGAACCCCTTTCGATAGCTTTAAGAGCAGTGTAGGTGAAGTAGAGAATAAAAAGTCACAGTTTATATCGAAATCCCGTTCCTAAACCAATACTTAGGCTTCCTATTTTAACTATGATATCTATCTGACTGAAGCTAATTCACTTGACGATTATTTCTTGTAAGTATTTCCAAAGGCTAGTAAGTAGTACCGATAACTTGTAGTTACGACATGAATAGTATGGGGACTGTTTCTATATTTATGTGATTATTCGTATGCCACATATAGTGGGGTTATTGTCAATTGAATTAGCTTTGGCTTTTATACTCGAGCCGTATATTGGTTGGGGAGGGGGTAATTTTATTATTTCTTAGAATTATAATTAACAATTATTGTGCAACATATTGGGTTTTCATGGAAAGTTACCAATGTTATGGTATAGTTGCAAATGTTGTGCAATACCTGTGGAAAGTTGACATACATCATTCCACTATGTAATTTATCGCCTTATGGGCTTTATACAATTGATATTTAACTTGAACATATGAATATTATTCCTTTAACTGTTAAGTTAAGGCAATGATTTCATATCTTTCTATCGGGGTTAGATAGAAAGATATGAAATTAATTTATTGAACAAATCATACTCTTTATTAACTTATAAATTTTGTAGGTATTTCAGGTCTTATATTAAGTCTATATAATATTATATTTGTAATTGTGGGGTCATCCGGTACAATACATGCCAGATGGGCCTAAACTGTAAAGACAGTTACACATGTGCCAGAAGGGCTTAATTATTTTATTCTAATAATTTACCAAGCATTTTACAAATGAGGCGTACTGAGTAGAAAAGAAACGCTGCAAGAAAATTGTTTTATTTCAATGAGTAATAATCGCGGAAACAGAAAAAAATATTAACTATACTTTGTTAATCACCCTAAAAGTACACGTCTTTGTTTTAATTTCCCATTTTCTCGCAAATTAAGTAATGGGGATTAATAATTTCAATGTCACTTTGCCAATTCCATACATGAAATTTATTTCCTTGCGAGAAAACAGCTGGTTTCAATGCATATTTTTAGGTTAAGAATGTTAACCTAAAAATATTCATTGAAACCAGCCTAATTTTTAAGCAAGTTAATTGTAAAAAGAGAACTTAGGATGTTTCATTGTCATATTACAAGTTATAATGTCACTAACATTTTACACTATAACTTGTAATGTGACTATGAAACATCCTAAGTTGTCATTTTACAATTAACTTGCTTAAAAATTTGGCTAAGCGCAAACATTAAAATAATTACTGAAAAAAGAGCAAAGCTACGAAAAAGCTTCTATTCATCTGTCTCTCCTTGCTACATGTCTAATTTTGCAGGTAAAAGTTTAAATGATTTCATTGTTTATTTAAGCTCGTGAGTGGATTTCGGAGCTATGTTCCAAAGCTGGGCGGAGTGGAAATTAGTGGCTGCGCAAGTAATTCCGAATAGCGCACCCGAAAACAAATAAGAACCTAATGTACGGTGCAGTTGTAATTCAGTGAGGTCGGGATTCAAGTGAAGTTATTTCGTTTTTGGGAGAGTTTGCAATAGTCCGCAACTGTTTCCTTTATAGAGCAAATATTTGTGTAGATTAATTGGTACTAGATTTATACTTGTAAACCTGTAAACAATGTTGGCTGAACGATGATTAGTGCATATTATTCGGCCAATGTGGCCATAGCACGCGGCAGAGTCCTAATCTACCTTTAATATTACAACTAAAAAATACTAACAATATTAAATGTGTATAAAATCTACGATTAAATCAACTTCCCGAATATGATGAATAAAAGAAAAAAAAAGAATAACCCAAAATAAAAATGTGAATAAATGTATGTATTTTAAAAAGAAAACGGCTGCACGAAATTCAATTATTTTATTAATAAGACGACCTTACAAATAAATGAAATAATCACTATTGGGATATACCAATTTGTTTCAATGTGGTTGTAATGAAATAAAATATTTTAATAATTAAAATTTTGAAACTGAAAGCAAATATGATACGTGCTTATTCATTTTTAAATTGTTTACTCTATGGATTAGCAGTATTAAGAGACATTAAGAGTCCCCAGCCAGCTCGGTTCTCCATACACACGTAGTTACGCTCTCATTTTAAAACGACTAGCTAGTTTGCTCTGAAACTTTGTACTTAGAATAACTTAAGGTATATGCAGGCCTGTAATTAGTTTATATAGCTTCAGATACCATACTAAATAAAAACAGTGAATTTATGTTCTTCATACTAAATTTGTTTTTGCCGTATTTCGTTTGTTTTTAAACTGCAGCTATATAAACTAATTACAAGCCTAGATATCCCTCATGTCATTATACATGCAAAGTTTCGTTACAATCCAACACGCAGTTTTAAAATGAGAACGAAACTCCGTTTGTATGGCAAGGTGAAATTCGGCCGAGCTTGCGGAGGACGATTAAATGCGATGTCATGACAGAATATTTATAAGGCAGTGTAGCAATACTCATCTATATGTGAAACTTTATTATTATTAGTATCTGAAATTGTGTTCTTTGGGGTTTCATACAAGAGGTACCAACATAATTCTATTACTATACGTGCACTCGCTGTCTGTCTATCCGTCCATATATATGTCCATCACAGGACTTTGACTTTTGAACTGTATAACACAGGGACAATCTTACACAAATCGACCTTATCCCAAACTAAGCAAAGCTGAGCTATGGGTACTAGGCGATGATATACATAATATATAAATAAATTATAATACTTAAATGCATAGAACACATCCAAGACCCAGGAACAAACATTCGTGCTCATCACACAAACACTTGCCCTGGCCGGGATTCGAACCCGAGACCGCCAGCTTCGTAGGCCGTTGTGCAACCCACTGAGCCAAACGTGTCGTCATCATAAAATATTTATTAATATAAACAGTGCAGTTATACTCCTCAATATGCGAAACATTGCTAGGTAGAGACTTATTATTGCAGCCGCTGTAAAAAAAGTTATAGGGCGTCCATACAATAAACGAGAAAAAGTGGTGTTTCTATCACTAAACCTAAAACTGAAAATAGCTAAAGTGTTCATTGCGATAATGAGAAGTTTCGGGAATAAAGAATATACTATAAAAAAATCCACGAATGTGCAAGCTACGTCAAACGGAAAGAAAGCCACTTACGCTGAGTACGAAAACTGGAAACATGGTATTTACCTAACCCAAATATGAACCGAAAACAAACATTTTGAATTCGCTCAAGTGTATTAAATCGCTTCTCGGTGTGAAAAACAAACCTTAATTACGTACTTATTTTTACGGGTTTGTTCTTTTCTAAACAGCTCTTTGTGTCCAGTGGAAAATTCGCCATAAAAAGAGGCTATTGTGTTCAACATCAGCATAAGAAAAAAAAAATAAGAAAAAGTTGGTACAAAGCCTTTGGTACATTGAGGCTGTTACCAAATTTCAAGAACGCAAAATGGTTACGTTTGGCATCTTGGTTGAAGTTTGCGAGAAGCCTCTTAAATTTGGTGGCAAATTCCATCTTCTACAACTCAAAAACAATTGCATTGTACACCAAAGTCACGTAAGGGGCTGTTTACTGAAAACGTAAGACGATTTCGGGGGTGAGGTAAGAGAGCATCTTATTTTTTTTATTTGTGTGTACATTGTTCTTACGAAAGATCACAAAAGGAAGCCAAGATTAATTATAATGGGCATGGTGACAAGGTGTAAAAATCAAAATTGTAATGAGTCCGTAAGTTAGATAATAAAAAAAAAATGTAACATATTTTTTTGGGGTGATTCTCCGAGACCTTAATTTTCGATGTCCGGGGGCTTCTTTCACTGAAAACTTTAGTTTAAAAGCCTGATTTTTTTTCAGAGATACTTTATATCTGTAGTCGACTGGGACATCGATCGGTTTTAGTATAAGCTCATTCTAGTTTTTTATATAATAAAAAATATCCGTTATTCATACTACTCTGTAGTATTATTTAATAATTTTGAAAGAGCAAATGCTCTTTCATAATTATTAAATAATACTCAGAAAAATCGCATTAAAGTTAAGGAGTCCGCTTGTGACTTCACTCCTAGGTAATATTTATACCTAAGAGTGACTCAATGTATTGCCGTTATTTTTAATTACTTAAAAAAATATATCTACGCCTCCAATATTTTTTTATAATCTACATGGCGGACTAATTATTCAAAATTATTTCCCCATCACCATCCCTATTATAATTTCAAAAACGTTAATATTTAACTACCACTTTTTGGGGTTCCGTAGCCAAAATGGCAAAAACGGAACCTTTATAGATTCGTCATGTCTGTCTGTCTGCCTGTCCGTCCGTATGTCACAGGCATTTTACTTAAAAACTATAAGATGTACATTGACGAAATTTGGAGCATAGGTGTCGTGTGTAAATTGCTACTTAGTTTGATAGTTAAATAAATAAAATATATATTTCTAGGGGCAGCACTTAAAATACAAATATAAAGCTTAATAAATACTTCCAACGAAAATTGTTTTGAACGTGATCGGACATCGCCAAAAAACTGCGCATGTCAGCAAAAGGACGTAAGTGCCAAGGAGATACACTCTTTTGTAAGTGTTTTTTTTTCATATCGTATTTTATTCCATTATTTTTTATGACATTAACACGTTCGGCGGCGGTACCCAAATTATGGAATGTACTTGAATGACAGTAAATTTCTCCATACAATATGAAACTACGGCTATAGCAGTTCTGATTATTTACATTGATATTTTTCCTCTACCCAGGTGCGGTAACGGTTATAACCGTGCTACGGTAAGACCCGTACTGGTATATAGAATGAAAGTTTTAGTTTTAGCCTATGTAACTACGGTTATCACCGTAACTATAATTTGTACGGCTTGGCCATTCTGGACATGCAGCTCCTGATCATCTTCATGACTGGCTCCTGGTTCTGGACTGATTTGTAGAGTCGGCACACCAGATGTTTGATCTTGATCTGTAGTGATACATCCGGGAGTCTCCGTGCAACGGTCGACAGACAGAGGCTGTGGCTGAGACACTAATTCAATTTCAATGCTAATATGTTCTTCGAGGATATTCACTAATGACGCTGAGTCTCTCTGTTGTAGCTCATTAGCACTAGAAAGTTCGCACTCACCATTCACGCTGATATTGTCGTCGAAACTCGGAAGCACCGCTGATTCGAGCTTTTCTTGTTGTGACCTATCGAAACTTGAAAGTACACGCTCACTGCACTCGCCAGCAACAATAGATGACATTGACTTGTTCATTTCATTTTGGGACCCCTCGCTATCATCAGAATAGGTATTATCCAAGGTCGTGTTAGCAGCTGATGGCATTCCAATAAACTGGCTGGTATTACTGTCGTCGGAACTTGATATTTCGTCATAATCAGGTCTGTAGTCTTCGTCTGAACCGAATTCACCATCATCGCTAAACGGTTCATGTTCTGGAGTAGATTCGGGGGTAGACACTTCGTCTAGCAGCCGCCTGAGTCGCTCGTCGTCTTTTTCTCTGTTCATCTAAAAATAACAATAAAACTCACTTGTAGCTTATAAAAAACGAATATTCAACAATAAATGACTCTAAAAACCTATAAAACAATACTCTGCATTCAAGGAACTCGCAAGCAATAAACTCGTAAACTATACCTACTTTGCATAGCAGCGCGTAGCATTTCGTGCGTCCGTCGTGGGCCGCGCGGAGCGAAGCACTGGCGCGGGCGTCGAACCGGTTCCCATACAACGACAGCGGCAAGCGCCGTACTACGTCTGTGTGTATGCGTTTGCATCTGTGTGAGTCAGGGTCAAACTCGAGTTTGAGCATTACACTTTGTTTCGACGGTAGTGTCATCGTTGTTGTACCCTACATGACAGTAAAAATTTGCGTCGTAGTAATAGTATGGATTTTGTTCGGGAAGGTCCGTAGTGACTTATAAGCAATCGCAAATAAATACTGCGTACCCCGTACTGTCATATAGCGTGGTTCACATTTTACGGTGATAGCCGTTACCGCCGCCGAACGTGTTAATAAACCAATGTGTTTTGTTTGTCTCTTTGCATTCTTGCACATACTGACACACATACTGACTTAACGTAATATTTGAAAGGGGGAGGGGATTCGTCCAATTCTTTTTTTTCATACTTAGTCACAGGCAGGTCTGGAAGTGTTCAAAATTGTGTTACGTAATAAATGAACACAACATATATTTTTAAACAAGCTCTCCAATGGTTCTTAGAATAATATATTGCAGTTTTTTCACTACATTTTTACAACAGAAAATAATTACTATAATTACTAACGGCAATAAAAACGTATTATCAGTAACAGTAACTAACTTTACATTAGGATGGTTCCTGGAAAAGAGAAGACAACAGATTTTACCTTTACATGTAGGTACATGTAATATTGTCTGCAGTTATCGCGATACTACTCGTAAAATAAAACAATTAGGAATTAAATTTTGATAGTGGTATATTTTTTTCAGTCACTTATCGAACACAAACGCTGTAAAATATTTAGAAATTATATGTTCACTAACGGCCGCCCGCAATTTAAAAAAAAATATTTTTCCTTTTTTTAATTTTTTTTAATGTGTAGCATATTACCAAGATTTCAAGTTCATTGCGTAAATAAATATTTACTGGCTATACAAATTTTCATCCCCTTTTTCGTCCCTAAAAGGGATGGAATTTGACATACATTATAGCCGATGTCCTATCCTGATATATAAGCTACATAACTGGAAAGCTTAAAAAAATAGTCCAGTACTTTTTGAGATTAAGTGGAACGTACATACATACTTTCACGTTTATAATATAGTAAGGATTAGTATAGAAGGCTATAGGGAATCGTAAATGGGAATAAATATCTCAAAAAATATTTCGTTTGTCATCGATATTGTATCTTTACGATACAAAAAAAAGTACAGATTACATTCTTAGCACTATTTTACGAATGCAAAAATGTGAAATGATCGATCATCCTTTTGTATGCAGCATGTATTTAACTGGTTTTTGCACCCATACGAAAAGGCTAACCAGCTTTAGAGAAAACGCTCTTAAAGGAGATAAAATAAAACTTTTGAAACTTTTTTCTTGCCCCAACCGCACCTTACTCATTTCCCGGTACCCGATGAAGCTCAAATTAGGTTTACTTATGTAAGTTCGGGGACAATGCAATATTATGATACCATCGAGCTGATCTGATGACGGAGCCAAATGGTGGTAATAGGAATCCCCTAATTAAATAACGCAATCCTACAGAGTTTCAACTCTTTAGAATCGTCTCGGTGTATTAAGGTGCGTCCACATTTGTATCATTTGCCCGATCAGATCTTCGTTCCGTCACATGATCGCATGTCACGATCACGCGTTTGGACGTTGCACCGGCAGTGAGCGCCCAAGCAGCGCGATACGCAGTCATGCGTATCGTAGATCTGATCGGGCAAATGATACAAATGTGGACGCACCTTTAGTGAAGCATGATAAAAAAAAGTACAGTCGGCAATAAAAGCTTGTATCAAAAATATATTTTAAACTGATTCTAATTCTCCAAGAAATCTTATCAAAATAGTAAAACACCGCCGTTGTATAGATCGCTACATTACGGATATTGGCGCATCGCTTGCAAACCGCGGCGGGCACTCTAACAGCTTGCTCACTGATCTCGTCGCTTGCAAACCGGTCGCAAACCGCATGCAAGAGCTTCTGACGGCACGCTCACTGATTGCACAACCGCAGCGGACACGCTCACAGATCGCGTCCCTTGCACAGCGCTCGCAAATCTCTAACATGACAATGCCCCTAGTAATGAAAATAAGAGCGTCCGAGCTTTCCTATTATGCGCTGGAAGAAAATAGATAACATTATACCAGGCACCTTCACCTATCCAGCTAATACCCTTTTGTACAGGAAATTAGCCCATTATGATGATCATAAAAATATCCTTTCTATGAGCCGTAAGCCAATCAAAGAGGTGGATAGAAGTAGATATTTATTATGCCATTAACTAATGAACTGTTTACTGGGTGATTTGGAGTCATCAGCAGGAGTGTCAGAGGTGATGGGTGGGCCACTTTGAGCAACTGTTACTATGGGGGCCAACTCCGAAATCACGAAAAAAATGAGCAAATGAAACCGAAAATGAGACCGGATTGAATGGACCGATTTGTGTGCGGTTTTTTTTGTGTCATAGACAATTTTATCTCAAGTGTTCTTAGCTTTGTTTGATGAAAATCGGAGCACTCGTCTCTAAAATATTCGGCTTTTAGTAGAACAACTCGGGGGTTATTAAAAAAAATAATTTTCTATAGTTATGGTAAATAATGCACAGACATTTCATCTTTACAATTTTATAATAATATAGATAAATTAGAACGACGGACTTAAAAAAGTAGAAAATAATAACAGTAGAATAATAATTGACGGAACTATAAGCCTCCTTTAACTGGGGTAGACACCCGACACCGATGTTGTCTCCTGTGACACGGATAGACCATTGTTACCGACGACAGCCTGCCGCCAATACAATGCCGAGATGCCTTAAATATCCTTTTGACTGGACGTATTTATTATTTTCACACTATGTGCTCGACTCTTAGGCCGTGACGAAGAAAGTTATAACCCTCTTCCCTTGCCGTAATCGGGTAAAAAGGGTCTTATCGCCAGTGATCGTTATCAACGTGCAATTTTAGTGGCAAAGTGTATGGTTGACAGAAAAAGCGAATATTCACTTATTTATTTTGTAGTTTTACACAATCACTATATAACAAATACTTGCCTACATAGGGTTACATCTCTAGATAATAAATCTACACTGTACAAAACCTTTTCCGCACTAAATATTTTTAAAATAATATACGTCAAAATGACATCGGGCTTCAATAAAAGTTGCGTGCAATATTTGACTGATTTGACTTCTGTCAACGTCGAAAAGTCATTTAGTTATTTAAAATGGTTTTTTTTCCAATCGTCGTGAACGACTGACGGCAAAACTTGTTGAAAAAAAATTAGTAGTTTATTCAGCATAGTTGCAGAAGTGATAGTAAATATGTATATAAATGTTATAATTTGTGAAATATAATAATATTTAAAATACTTGAATATTTGTTTTTTTGTCAACCATACTTTGCCACCAATTCAGCACGTTGATATGATAACGATCACTGCTTATCACTAAATCATATTATGGGTAGGATGGCCTAACCAAACCTACCAGTTCAAAGTCGGGTTCTAATATTATAAAGAAGCCCGCAACTTCGTTCGCGGAGGAGAAAATGTAATAACCCAGATTTTTTTATCCTATATCCATCGGGAGATACCCAACTGGGTACCAAAAATAGTTAAAACCCGTTTAGCCGATTTGGCGTGATATTTAGGGTTCCCTTATAGTTTGCTTATGTCCGTCCGCCCGTCCGTATGTCACAGGAATTTTACTCAAAAACTACATGATGTTTACTACGAAATTTGTCGACTACTTATATTAGCTCAGTTGGTAGAGCGTGCTTCCCCGGTCTGGCCCAAGGCACTGGTTCAAGTCCATTATCAACGATTTAATAAAAAAAATGCATTTTTTGTATGAACGGTTGCGGAGCCCTACACTGAGCATAGTCCAACATGCGCATAGCCGGTTTTTAACCCCCGACAAAAAAGAGGGGGTGTTATAAGTTTAACGTGTCTGTGACTCTGTGTATCTGTCTGTGGCATCGTAGCGCCCGTACGGACGGACCGATTTGAGTGCGGTTTTTGTGTCATAGATAATTTTATCCCGAGTGTTCTTAGCTTTGTTTAATGAAAATCGGAGGACTCGTCTCCAAGATATTCAGCTTTTAGTGGAACAAGTCGGGGAGATTTTAATTTTTGTAATTTTCTGTACTGGTTGTTTTAGTGTAGGGAGTGAAATTATGAACTGGTCGCATCCGCCGGCGAAGTCGACGCTATTATATCGGCTAAAGGTAATTCCAACATCAAGTTACGTACAAACTTACCTATATGTAACATATTGTGATTTCCAATTCTGGCATGCATTTCAGCCTGGTCGAATCAGACAATTAGCTAACGCATCGTTCCATGAAGAAAGGTTCTATACGTCTTAGAAGCTGCTTATAGTTATGTCATTAGAATTGCGCTTCAAACGGAGCAAAGCCAATCATGTGACTTCATATACATAATTGGTAGTTAAATTACCTCTTAACACGAAGACCGCGAGATGGCAGCGAGAAGTCAGATGTCATAATATATGTGTCACCTGACATACAAGACACTTAAAATTTATTTATTTATTTATTTATTCAATTCAATAACTTAAATTACAGGCAGACCCAATTCGATAGACAAGTGAAAATGAGCATATTGATAAACTGAGCTGAGCATACAAAACAAAAAACTAAAATTGACAATGAAATTAGAATTTACAAAATACAACTAAATGTTGAGGTCATAAAATAATAATAATAATTAAATTGTCTAAATTACTTACGTCAAAAAATAATAATAGTAAATAATAATAATTTCCATAGTCCATTACTTAGCATGATAATTATAAAACAAATAGCGTAGGTAACATGTCAATTAATAATTACTTAACAATAGCTCACTTAATAACTTAGCTCACTGAACATAAACATAGTGGCCTTTGCGAAATCAGTCAGGGAGCATGTAAATATATCCAACTGTAGCGTAGCTTTGTTAATCGTGCGAATAGCCCTTTAGCCCGTTAGCGGTGCATCCTGCAGCAGCTTCGTGCGGGCGACGGGCACGGCCAGCAGCGGCGGCCGGCGGCGGCGCCCCACGTGCCGCTCCGGCACGCACAGCGACGAAAATGGCATGCTATTAAAAACAAATTAAAATCTCTGCTTTTAGATTGAGCCTATCAGTTATTTTTTTGTCCTGAATGGCTTTCACATCTTGCCGATTATACAAGAGGATTACAGCAGTGATAAGTTCATAACGATAGATCATTGCTAAATTTCATTGACAGTTAATGTATTTATATATACGAACTACAATACAAAGGGTGTAAGATTAATGTAGTACATTATGTTACGAGTGTGGTTCCTTAGTAATTAGGAGGCTATATCTTGCAGCTCGAGTCGAACACGAGGGCTGTATAAAGCCGAGAGTGCAATGATCAATGCACGCGAGTTCCATATGACGTTTTTTCCGAAGAAAAAAAGAATGAAAAAATATTTACTTAAAACTTCGTCTAGATTATACTTGGTGAAGCGATCCTGTAGTCCGTAATTGTAACAATTTTAAGTATAATTTACGAAAACATTATTAACTGTTGAAAATATAGCGGTCTCCTCTTGTGGAATTACGGTAGATGCAGATTCAGATTTATAAAAGTGCCCTTGTGGCCAACTTACATAATAATTAAATTATTTGAATTTGAATATACTTTCATAAGTTTTAATATGTTTTCTTGGAGAACTGTTTGTGTAACTGGAGTTTATACTTAGAGAGATATTTAAGATAGGTTAAGTAGTTATTAATAGTTATGAATTATTTAGAAAAAATTACTGACTGTTTAGGTTATAAATATAAAATAAATATATCCTCCTGAGGCCTCATGTACTTTTAAACGTACTAATTTAAATCGAGTTTTGAACTCTCATAGAATTCAAGAAGGTTGGAAATTCAAAATTAAAAAATCACTCGCGGCCTCAGGAGAACAAATAAATATTACGGGACAATGTTAACACTATTCAAACTAGTTCCTTGGTAAGCTACTAAGGCTTGTGCTATGGGCACTAGACGACGATACATTTAATAGATATAATTATTTACTTATTATACATTGTAACGCGGCAAACCTCCTTGGCACAATACTGGCCATTAATAAATTGCATCGGGAAAATTTGAGTTCCACGATTGTGTTTTGTTTATGGGAGACAGGTCCCGACTTGTTTGATTTGAACTTGTGCTGCGCAAGTTATGAGAGATCTGAATTTTAATAGTACATTACTGCAGACGCCGGGAAAGAAGGGCTTGCCGGGTGAGTAGGTATAGACGGATAGTGATACGAAGCCGGCAAGAACTTTTCACGGCCAGAGGCATGTATAGTGCTTTTCTCAAACATATGCAATTAAATAAAAATAAACACACCACTCAAAAAACTACACGAATAAAGTTTTTTTAAATATTCCCACCAATCCCTCTATAATGTTTTTTTTTCTACGGAAGTCGTCCGTATTTCGCGTGTGTAGTGTTCACACAATAAGAATCTTAATTTCTATAATAAATAAAATAATTACAGAGGATTTTAAATATTGTCTATGGTGACTTACGTAAACAGACAATATTTTAAATTTATTCATCAACATAATTAATCATATAGATTTGTGTTCTTAATACCAGATCGTGTGTAATAGGCATTAACGCGGATATTTTTGGTCCGACAACCATTCGACCACAGACAGAAAAAAAAACAGCTGTTTAGCCTGTTCATAAACACAGACGCCATGTTTAAATAAAAATTAAAAAAATATTACTTCCCGGCCTAGGCCTTCAATTTTGTATGAAATTCCTTTACAGTTCTTTCGAGTTGTTCCGCCCGAAACGTGATACTTTGAAGCCTGTTATAAGGCACGTAATGACGACATTTCATTGCATGTTTGAGAAAAATATATTACTAATTAATGTGCTGTTACAAAACTCTGAAACTGTAAAAACTGTATAGTATTTTGCAATACTGTGTTAGATTAAATTTCTACAACGGCGGCCACTTCGCAGGCCTTTTTTCTTCGCTGAAGTTTTCCACTGAAAACCTATCTGCAGTCTACAGTCGCACCTCGGCCGACGGTTCCATCCAATGCCTTCCTGGAAAGCTGGAAATGGAAAATTGGACAGGGCCTGAATCTCCACAACCGTCCTACCTTCCTGCTCAGATAAGGCCAGTGATTTCCATTTAGTGCCGCGTACTGACTGAATCCCGTTTAGTTTACGTTTTTATTGGTATATTGTCTATTTTTATTATATGTTTTAAATTACCACGTCCTATCTTTTATTTCCGACGACTAGCCGGGCCACAACATAAACAACAGTGCGATAGTTTGTTTCGGTTTTCAACGGTGGTCTCCTCATGGGAAGTGCAGTACAGTCAGACATGTAAAAGTAGCCTGCGGTCTACTTAAAAAATAATTACCATTATTTCATCATAATAATTTTAATAGGAAGTAGGATAGTAGATTTTAACTATTTTTATATGAAACTCATTTTTTTTGTTTTTCTGTATTTTTAACTAGAAGATGCCCCAACTTCGTTGCGGGAAGAGAAAAAGTACTAATCCGTCGTTTTTTTGTTCAGCGTAGTCGGGTAAAAAGTATCCTATAACCATCTGGAGATACCCAGCTACCCGAGTACCAAAATCCTTAAACCATACCAATTCATTTGATAGCCACTCCATCACTTCAAAGTACAAGTGTGTTTTTGCCGTCCCAAACTTTAAACAACGTTTTCTCAATTGCCGCTTTTTCACTTTTGCAAATTTGAAGAATTTAAAAAAAATAACTATAGCACTTAGAGACAATTATTATCTTTCACCAAAAGATAGCGTATGATCTGTAGTATTAGGAACTACTCATAACTCCATATCGACAAAGTGGGACCTAAACAATACATTTTTTGAAAATATCTTCAATGTATTTCATTTTTAACCGACTTCCAAAAAAAGGAGGAGATTCTCAATTCGACGGAATGTTTTTTTTTTTTACTACGTTGTAATAGAATATATATAGGTGTGGGAATTATTATCTATATTGATATAAGAAGTAAGGCGGCTGAGAGCACGTGCACGCAACGTGTAATGGAAAGGGCTATGCTCGGAGTTTCTCTTCGTGATAGAATCAGAAATGAGGATATCCGCAGAAGAACCAAAGTCACCGACATAGCTCACAGGATTGCATCGTTGAAGTGGCAATAGGCGGGCCATGTCGCCCGGAGAATGATGGCCGTTGGTGCAGTAAAGTCCTGGAGTGGCGACCACGCGTAGGAAAGCGCAGCGTGGGACGGCCCGCGACTAGGTGGACAGATGACCTCCTGAGGGTCGCGGGAGTCAGTGGATGCGGTCTGCGCAGGATCGCACCCTGTGGCGAGCTGCAGGCCTATGTTCAGCAGTGTACGTCCGTGGCTGATAGATAAATAGATAGATAATCATATAAGATACAAATCAAAGCGTGAAAATAAATACGATTGCTCTCGCACGTGCTCACACCAGGAATCGAACCTGGTACCTATTGATTATGCGTTGAACGTGTTAACCTCTTCACTAGCTAGCACTCTACTGTACATATATATTAATCGTAGTTTTCTTTGCGCTTTAATTTGTATCTATAACACAATAGAATTTAACTAGTTATATCAGTAATTTATGACGTCGGTATTGTGAGACAGGCTCTTAGTCTAGCCGCATTGGGAATTGCTGCCAATTCGATATCACATGCACATTGGCATTTCATCATTAGTTACGAGAACTGTTAATTGGCGTTTTGATTAAACTAAAGGAAATGAAGCGTCAATGGTGAATGCTGGCAAATATAGAATGTGCCGTGAGCAACCAGCATAATTTTACGAGTGTATACCTGAGGTCTTTAGGACTAAATAAATTAATCGTTTAAAAAACACTAGAAACACACGCTTTACAAGACTTTTCTAACAAATCCAAACACAGCTATGATACGATGTTCCATCGTGAAGTTCCAGTTCATATGTTCCGGCTCCATCATCAGACCAGTTTGTCAGTACCATAAATTTGTATTGTCATCAGAACTACATACAGCTGCCCATTTTCATGACGCCACGACACTTGGAAGATGGTTAAATTAATTACCTTAGATTCCATTACATAGCTACATACAGGTTGACCAAATAAAAGCGTGTTAAAAACCGGCCAAGAGCATGACGGACCATGCTCAATGTAGTTTATACAAAAAAAATGGACTACAGATGAAAATAATACGATGTGAAAAAAAAAACACTAACAGAAGAGCGTATCTCCTCGGCACTTACATCCTTTTGCTGAGAAGCGTAGTTTTTTGGCAATAACATAAAAACGGTATGTCTGATCATGTTGAAAACAATTTTCGTTGGAAGTATTTATTAAGCTTCATATTTTTTGAACATACCGTTTAGAAAATAGAGAAGTGGGGGGCACAATGTTTGCTACTTTTGGAGCGAAAACTTCCGAAAATATTTAGTAAGTCAAAGACGTTCTTTAGAAACCGCAAAGTCTTTTTAAAGGAACTGTCGAAATATGTTTTTCAGTTTCGGTTACATGTATGGAGAAATATATTTTACTATTATTTAACTATCAAACTAAGTAGCGGCTTATACAGGCCGCCTATCCTCCAAATTTCATCAATATACATCCAGTAGTTTTAGAATAACATACCTGTGACATACGGACGGACGGACGGACATGACGAAACTATAAAGGTGCCGTTTTTTCCATTTTGGCTATGGAACCCTAAAAACGTACGTTTGCTTTTTATAAGAACCGTGTCCCGGTAAAACTAACTATTTTCTATTTTTTGCCTCCGCTTACAAAGTTGCGGGGAACTTATAGTTATGCTTGCAACTATATGAATAAATACTCACTATCCCACGTCCCAAGTCGGTTAAATCACATTTCCGAAGATACTCTTATCCGTAACGAAGATGTATGTACAATTAACAAAAATGACTAATTAATTTGTCGCTATAAATGTAACAGCTTCCCCTAACTCCACCCTTCCCCCTTTCTCCGTCGTAATTATCCCACACGGGGGTTTTATTAAGCACTTCAACATGTTTTAGGTAATTCGGAGCAGGTTGAAGAAAGAATAATTGATTACATTATTTCAGGATGCTGAGTATGATTTTTGTCAGTGTTCTAGTAAATCTTTTTGAATTCGTCCACTTTTTACGTAATTTGTATGGTGTAGAAACTGTTCCCTCTCCTTTTCTCTAAGCTTTGTCGGATTAAAAAGTATCCCATAACAATCTGTGGATACCTAGCACCCGTGTACCAAAAATAGTTAAAATTCGCTTAGCCGTTTCGGCGTGATGAAGCCACGACAATTAGAACCTTACAATTAGAAAAATAAATCTTTAAAGTCCTTATCACTGATTTTTATGAAAATATCTTCAATGTACAGATATTTAATTTTTACAACTTTATAATAGTATCGGTTATATCATTTTAAAATATAATTTCTGTAGGCTCGTCAATGTTAATTAACTAAAATATTTATACGGATATTATCGCGATTATTATTTCATTTGAGTTCCCGACGTTTTGGAAGCTTTGCAGGCTTTAAAGACTATCAGGAGGCGATTGAAGCAAAAAATATTTTATTTTTATTTTTTGTGTGTCGTTGCGGCTTCGTCACGCCAAATCGGCTGAACGGATTTCATCTATTTTTGGTACACGGGTAGCTGGGTATCTCCAGATGGTCATAGGATACCTTTTTTCTAACTACGCTAAAGAAATAAAGAGGGGTTATGACTTTTTCTCCTCCGCGAACGAAGGCGCTCCTTCTAGTAAGAAAAAAAGATAATCTATAGACTCTGCTCCATAGAATAAACAGGTCGTATTAAGTTACCTAAAGGTGCGTCCACACTTGTATTATTTGACCGTATCAGATCTCCGTCCCGTGGTATGACTGCGTATCGCGCTGCTTGGACGCTCACTGTCGGCATTCCGTATTACGCCGCGCTTGTTCGACCCGAGTGTGCGATACGCGTAGCAACATGGATTTCGAGCGATCGGATCGACGCAACGTCCAAACACGTGATCGTGACACGCGATCATGCCACGCGACGGTGATCGGATCGAGCAAATGATACAATCGTGGACGCACCTTAAAGAGCATATAACATGTCGATAAATGAATATTTAAAATGAAATGAAAATGTTTATTGGTTAAAATAAATTTACGTACAAACTGGGTTAATAGTCTGTACTATTATAAAGCTGTAAAAATGAAATATCTGTACATTGAAGATATTTTCAAACAATTGATGGTTAGGGATTATTTGGAGGTCACTAAACCGAAAAATATTTTTTTTGGATTTTATGTATGTAAATCGGCTAAACAGATTTCCACATTTTTTGGTACACGGGTAGCTGGGTATTTCCAGATGGTTATAGGATACTTTTTATCCGACTACGCTGAAGAAAAAACGAAGGGTTATGACTTCTCTCCTCCGCGAACAAAGTTGCGGGCGCCATCTAGTAATTAATAAATTAAAACAAGCTATAAAAGCCCAATTAGTCAAAAAGGTATTACAAGTTATCTTACCTTTATGATAAAGAGTTATTTCGTGCCACAGAAAATTACCACTTTCGCAACCGAAACCTTCGTAGCGCTACGCTCGTAGCAAATAACATGGGAAAAACCGCATGTAGCGAAAACTTGCTACGAGCGGAGCGCCCGCCGGGCTCACGGTCGTGAATGTGGTAATTGTAAAAAAAGAAAAGACTTTTTGTTTTAAAAATGTCATGTTTTAATTGTAATAATGAATTACCTGCGCAGTAAAACTATATTAGAATTTGAAAAAAAAATCGAATTTAACACTTCCGCAACTGACGTTTTCGTAGCGCTACGTTCGTAGCCATGGCAAAAGCCGTATGTAGTGAAAACTTGCTACGAGCAGTTCACCGGACCTACGGGCTCGCGGTCGTGAATGTGTTAAAACAGTTCAGCAGTTTAACACTTTCGCAACCGACATTTTAGTAGTGCTACGTAGCCAATAACAAGTGAAATACGGTATGCCGTGAAAACTTGCTACAAACGAGGCGCGCGCCAAGAGGCCTGTATCAAATCGTGTCAGCAGTTTTACTTTGAAAAAAAAAAACAAAAAGATCAGGGACAATCTTACACAAATCGACCTAGCCCCAAACTAAGCAAAGCTTGTACTATGGGTACTAGGCGACGATATACATAATATATAGATAAATTATAATACTTAAATACATAGAAAACATCCAAGATCCAGGAACAAACACAAACACTTGCCCTGGCCGGGATTCGAACCCGGGACCGCCAGCTTCGTAGGCCGTTGTACAACCAACTGATAACGCATTTGTGACTCCTCTGGTGATGCAAGTGTCTATGGGCGACGGTGATCGCTTACCATCAGGCGACCCGTCCGCTCGTTTGTCTCCTATGCCATAAAAAAAATGAGCTACACGTGTCTTCACTTGAAAACTTGAAAAGGTAGGTAACATACAGTTACTCTCATCTATACTATTATTAAGTTGTAAAAATGAAATGTCTGTACATTGAGAAAATTTTCAAAAAAAAATATTGTTATGGATTATTTGGAGGTCACTAAAACGAAAAATATTTCATGTGTGTATGTATGTGACGTTGTTGCTTCATCACGCAAAATCGGCTAAACAGATTTTAACATTTTTTGGTACACGGGTAGCTGGGTATCTGAAGATGGTTATAGGATACTTTTTATCTGACTACGCTGAAGAAAAATCGACGGATTATGACTTTTTCTCCTCCGCGAACGAAGTTGCGGGCATCTTCTAGTTTACAATATAATTAAGTACTTTAAACAGTTAATTTCAATAAATAAAAAATAAGCCGCAACTCCTAAATTAAACATATAACAGCACCGAAACCCTCCCCTGTGCCGCGCATGCGCGCAGCAACAGGACGGCCGGCCCGCGTCGGCACCCGCCACTCGCGCCGCGCGCGTCCTTTGCGCTGCCCGTGTGTTCAGCTGCTTTCTGCCGGGATCAACGGTAAGTCTCGTGTGCAAAGCGAAAAAAACATTTCAAATAAAATTAATAGTGGGCAGTTAAATTCGTCGGAAAAATTTAGCAGGGGTTTTAGTGACGGATTTTTATTTTGTTGTATTAATATTTTTTCAAGTTAATCGTTTATGGTGTTTTTTTTAATGTGTCGTTTTTGAGATAGCTCTAATAACGGGTGTTGGAATAACTGGTGATATTAATTAAATTGGAAACAGTCGGAAACTATATAAGTTAATTTATTTGCAAAATTTTAAGAAATTTGAGGTTTAAGTACATCATTTTTTGTGGAACAGGTAGAACTTATATTAAAATTGATGACTTTAGATTAATGCAGTTAATTCCATTCTAAAAAAGACGGTTACTATAAAAATACGAATTGAGCAATTCTTTGTACGATTTTCTTAAAAAAAATAGTTATTTGTCGTTTTAATATAATTATTCAGATTTAATTTTTCAATTATAATTTTTATCGTTTTGATTTATACATTTCATTTTTAGCTCGCATTTTTAGTACATTGCTTTCTTACGATTTAAATTTTCATTTAATATTCAACTAAAATCATGCACAAAATTTAATTTAAAAATCATATCTTAATTTACCAACGTGAAGAAAACTTATGTGTTAGTCGTGATTAGATAAATTACTGATAATTAAGAGCTTAAACGACTCTCTCGAACTTCTTTGAACTCAACGCGACAATACTATTTATATTTATTTTAACTATTCCTTGGGAAAATACAAAAACAGGATAAACACCAAAGCATCGTCCAAAACTCCCGTGACCATGGAAAGCTGGAAAGCTTCCGAAACGTCGGGAACTAAAATGAGATAATATACGCGATATAATCCGTTAAATTGTTTTATTTCAATGAGTAATAATCGCGGAAACAGAAGAAAATATTATGCGATATATTCTTTTAATTGAGATCATAGGCTTTTTTTAATTAAAAATCCTTATACATATAATTTTCTTGCCAAACCACAATAGGATTCCTGAACTATAGAGGGATGGTTTTCGGAACATCATCATAATATCACATAACTAGAAGGTGCTCGCAAACTTCGTCCGTGGAGGAGAAAAAAAGTCATAACTCTCTTTTTTTTGTTTAATATAGTCGGGTAAAAATTATACTATAACCATCTGGAGATACCTAGCTACCCGTGTACCAAAAATAGTTGAAATCCGTTTAGCCGACTTGGCGTGATGAAGCCGCAACTACACATACACACATACAAAAAAAGTATCTTTCCATTCAGTGACCTCCAAATAGTCCGTTACATTTTTTTTTTTAATCTTTAATGTACAGACATTTAATTTTTTATAACTTTATAATAGTATAGACATTGTACTTATTTGCATTTTTGTATTTTACTGCCATTTTTGTGATAATTTTAATCGTTATTTATTTACTAATCTACGAGTACATTAACTTTAATTGAATGCTAACTTAATAATTGACTCTATACTTTAAAAACTTTATATAATAATATAAATAATGAAAAGGAGTCTCCCAGTATAGAATCCGTAATATTAAAGTTGTGTACTGATCTCATTGATTTTACTTTTCTATACATATATTTATTAAAAAGGATATGCATTAACATTATGCCATAGAATCGGTTGAAAAAGAGACCAGCAGTACGGTGGGCCACTTGTATGGAGAAAAATAAAAAGACGCGGCTTGTACTAACTACGCCGCTATTGTATAGAAGGAATAATAAATGCGACCTGTAGTAGGGTGGGCTACTATTGTATGGAGAAAAATAATAAGTAAATTTTTTATGCAGCACAGCGATAACTCTGTACCTTAAATCGACTTTAAATAGTGTATAAATATGTATAGGATTTAGTGGCGAGTAGGTACGGGGTTTTTGGCCAAAGTTAGTGGCAGTTTTTCTGTGCCTATTTATATGGAACTATGGTTGTACAGGCGTTCTGGCGCAGGACGGCACAAGACCTATAACCTGGAGGAAGCTTTCACCGCAAAAGGCGGCCGTTACATCTAAGAATAGATAAATATTAGATACACAAATTTATAAAAAGTAAATATATATAGTATAAATAAAATAAATAAACACTAACATGGGTATATATATACATAAATGAGAAAAACTAACAATATTACGCACTAATATTTTCTTCTGTTTCCGCGATTATTACTCATTGAAATAAAACAATTTAACGGATTATATCGCGTATATTATCTCCATCCAGTCCTCCCGTGACCATGGAAAGCTGGAAAGCTTCCGAAACGTCGGGAACTAAAATGAAATAATATACGCGATATAATCCGTTAAATTGTTTTATTTCAATATTACGCACTTTTTTTGTAAGTTGTAAGGGAAAATAAAGCTTTTTATTTATTTTATTATGGTTGTATAGGACTTCAGGGAAGGCAGTTTATCTGTACATATATGGAACCATGGTCATTCAGGACAGGCAGCGCCTTTGGGCCTATATGAACCGAACGGCACTGATAGAATTTGGAAATTTGGTATCTTCTGCCTTCGGATCCACTTTAAAATTTACTATAGACATCATATGACATTACTGAGTGATTTTTAATTTTTATCATTTTTCACGCATTTGTTCAAAAGCTGCAGTAATTTTGACCAAAACCTATTTTACGCCTGAAGTATCCAATGAAATATGAAAAAAGTAATAAAAAATAGGTTCTTCTCGAGCACCCTCTCGAGTATTTTAAAAAAATTCATGCGTAATCCGGCGGTAACTTAAAATGTTTATTTTATAAATTAGACATAATATTAGAGAAAGATGAAGTATAAATTAACCACCATGTGTATAGTAGACTATCCGGACAGGCAGATAGACATACAAATGCATTTTAGCAAAACAAGCAAATAAAATAAAATTAAGACTACTAGTTGAATTTGGAAAACTAATTCAATCAAATTTTCTATGACATTATTATGTTATTTGCATAAAACAAAATTTTTTTTCTTTCTCATTATTGTAATATTAGAAAATGTTAATATATAAACCGTGCAAAAAGCATGCAGGTACTGTTTCCGAGTTTAAAAGCATTCAATACCTAAGTGACTACATTACACCACTAAGGCGTGATAGTCAATACGCGTTTAGTTCGCTTTTTTTCTCATTATTGTAACAATGGGAAATATTAGTTAAACACTAGGTTTTGTAAATAAAGCGAGCGACTTTGATTTAGACCGGGTTTAGCGTATTTTCATAACATATACTCGTACTATTATTTAATCGTTAAAATGAAATGTTTGCAAAAATAAATAAATTAGTGATACTGAGTCTTTAAAAATCACTGAATCGATTTATTTTTTATTTTTTGTGGTTTTATATGTGCTTCATCATGCCTAATTGGCTAAACGGATTTCACCAATTTTTGGGACACGGGCAGAGCTACCAGCTCTGGGCATCGCCAGATGGTTGAAAGATATTTTTTACCGGACTATGCTGAAGCATAGTCCGGTAGTTTCTTCAGAAAAAGAGGGTTATGCTTTTTTCCTCCGCTGACAAAGTTCCGGCCGCCTTCTAGTATAACATATATCTTCATAAAAAAAATATATTCATCAAATCATCGTCTTTATAACGAGTAGATCATTTTATGACTTAATTTTCATTAAAATAAAGTTCAAGAAAGAGCGATTCGTTCTATATAAAACCTGAATAGAGAATATGCATGAATTTTAATTTTTGCTTTTGTAAAAGCTCATTCATGTAACAAACAGTAGACAAAATTTTTTTTTCGAATAACTATAAAAATAACCAAGATATAAGCCATCAAACATTTTATCTCTTTCTAGCAAAACGGAATTTAATACGGAGTTTATATGGCCGGCGTAGACTATGACGTAACAGTACATGTCGGACCTCTCTGTCAAATCGCCGTCTAATTTTAAAATGCCTATATCTTGCGTGTTTCTTGGCCGATTTAAATTTAAATTTAAAATTTTGAAATCGTTTTTACGGTATTTTGATATTTAGTTAAGAAAAGCGATAAAGAAAATTCATGCATATACCCTATTCCCGTGACTACTTAAGATAAACTTTTAAAGACATCAACATATTAAACGTAGCGTCCCTATATATTTATGAAAATATTACTTATGTTATTAAGAACCTAGACTCTTTTACTATGAATTCAGATACCCACAATTTTAAGACTAGAAATACAAACAGAATCGCCATTAGAAAGTTCCGCGTTCGTGAAGTAGCTAAATCATTCGTATATGTCAATGTATAAATTTTTATAATATGTTACCAGCTGATGCTTTAAAATTACCTTTTCCAGCTCTCAAAAAGTACTTAAAACAGTCTCTAATGGCAAAGGCATATTATAGGGTAGAGGACTATTTAACGCACAAAAATGCGTGGCCCAAAACAGAAACCAAATAATTTACTCTTACCGGGACTCGGTTCTTATCAGGTGGCATATCAAACGTAGGTACTTAAGTTGTTTTAAATAAAAAAACATATTTTGATTTTTTATCTTCTATTATTATTGTCTTTTTATGATTATAAGTTTTAATATGTTTTCTTGGAGAACTACGCATTGAGTTTATACTTAAAACATATATTTAGGATAGGCTAAGTACAAATATTGTAATAGATATAAGAGATATTTCGAAAAAATGACTGACTGTTGAGTTTGTTTCGGATTTCTTCTCCTCAGTGGTCTCCTCTTGGAAAACGCCGTAGAGTCAGACTTGTAAAAGTGCCCTTGCGGCCTACTTACAGAATAAAGATCATTATTTCATTAATCATAATTAAATGATAAAAAGTGCCCGCAACTTCTATCGAGGAGTAAAAGTCATTAGCCCTATTTTTTTACCCGACTGCGCGACGCAAAGGAGGGTAATGTGTTTATCCGTCTATGTATCTATGTATGTATGTATGTATGTATGTATGTTTGTTCCTATCTGGCACTATAGAGACTAAACACGTGGACTAATTTTGATGATTCTTACATCAATCGATTCGTCTTAACCGTCCGAATGTCACTAAAGACATGAAAATGACGAAAACTCAAAATAGCGATGATGAGACGCCATATTGTGAAATTTAAAAAAAATAAATCGACTTACTATATCGAGTAGGGTATCATTGAATAGGGATTTGAAAATCATTGTTAGGTTTCTTTTATCATTTTGAATTTTGAATTACCAGCTAGGAACTATAATGATTTAAATTTGGTTAGCACGCCGTTCTCACTAATATTTCATTTAATTGTAATAAATCTGTGCATGCTTCTCAATAACCCCGACGATGAAGATTGCGAAATTTACAGAATTTTATAATTTTAACTGAAAAGTGTAAAATAAAATATAATAATTAAAAAAAAAAAAATCCCGACTCCGTGAAAAAACTAAAAAGAAAAAAACAAGACCAGTACCCTAAAAATTTGTTAAGTTATAATGAAAATGTTTCATGATTCATGATCGATACTCACATAAAACAAATAATAAATTCTAATATGGAACCTAGCGATTTTAAACAGACGGGACCCATTGTTGGGAAGATTTGCGTCGATCTAGATTTCTTATGGGTAAAATTCTGTAACCATTTGTGGATACAAAAAATAGTTTAGCCAATTTGGTGTGATGAAACCACAATGACACAAACAAAAAATCCAAAAACGAAATCGTCGTATTAGTGACCTCCAAATAGTTTGTTAAAATATATTTCGAAAATAGCTTCATAGAAGTTACCTATACTAATTTATGAATTCAGGTAAAAAATTGTGTTATTTGATTACCTCTCTTAATATCACGTAACCATTGATAGTAGAACGATAAAAATGCCAAATAAAACGAAATTCTTCACAAAGTATTACAGGTTATTGACGGTAATTCTGTAGATTTCAATCTTCTTATCTTTGATTACCGCACTTTTAAGTAGCTTACATTTTTCTTATCTGTAAAATGGATTATATTAAATCTTTGAACACGGCCGCAGAACAACTATATCTTCTATTATAAAGTTGTTAAAAGGAAATGCCTGTACATTGAACATATTTAAAAAAAAAATATTGTAACGGCCTATTTGGAGGTCACTGAAGCGAAATATATATTTTTTGTTAGTTTGTATGTGTCGTTGTGGCTTCATCACGTCAAATTGGCTAAAAAGATTTTAACTACTTTTGGTACAGGGGTAGCTGCGTACCTCCAGATAGTTATAGGACTTTATGTCCGACTACGAAGAAAAAACTGCAACACAAATATAACTGATATTTTTATCGCATAGATCTAGAGTATTAATCGATTTGTCGATCACCTAGGGTCCTAAAAAAATAGTATTTAAAGCCCTTAACTTCCGGGTGTTCGCAGGACGCACAACGCTAACTCATACAAAAAAAACTGTATGACTCATAGGCACAATGGCACTGTCTTCCTTGAAAAACCATAGCTCCATATAGTCACAGAAAAACCTACCTTGACCAAGAACAATGTTTTGCATTTAAATTCCATTTTAGGCTATAAAGCAAATTTTTTTTATGTGCTACTATAAGGCGCCCGCAACTTCGTTCGCGGAGGAGAAAAAGTCATATCCCTTCGTTTTTCTTCAGCGTAGTCGGGTAGAAAGTATCCTATAACCATCTGGAGATACCCAGCTACCCGTCTACCAATCATAGTTGAAATCCGTTTAGCCAATTTTGCGTGATGAAACCACAACAAAACATACACAAAAAATCCAAAAAAAATATTTTTCGTTTTAGTGACCTCCAAATAGTCCGTAACAATTTTTTTTTTAAATATCTTCAATGTACAGACATTTCATTTTTACAGCTTTATAAGTACTCGTATATAAATGTTATAGAACGACCTCTCAATAATGAAAATCATCAATCTCATAAAAACTCCCCGAAATTTTTGGACTTTCCTAGATAAAAAATTATTTATAAAAAAAAAAGTTTCATAATAAAGCTTAGTGACACGGTTAAGTACTTTGTATAGAAAAATTAATAAATAATAACTTTGTTCTGCAGCTGTCTTAACTTGCGTTTAGCGAAACAGTTTCATAGCAAAAGTTACCATCAATTTTATGGGTAATTCCGTATTACTATGTTTTTAATATCTTCAATGTACAGACATTTCATTTTTACAACTTTATAGTAGCATGGAGTAATAAATAATATTTAGTTTTGTAAATTTCTTAACGAGACTCCCGCAATTTCGTGTATTTTAAGAACTTTACTGTAATAATTTACATTTATAAAAGTGTATATAAAAAATGAATTTGTAAATGCCTTTATAAAAAGTAAAACAAAATGTATGTGGGAAATTGGTTAACATTTGCATTCATTAAGTATGTATATCTACATACAATTAATGAATGCAAATGTTACCCAATTTTCTATTAGATACTCGTAGGTATTACGAAGCCCTACCTTTTCAGGCGTACATATATTTTTAGTTAATTACAAAGAACAGAATAATGTATCAATATGTGTATTTTTCGCCACTTAATCATACTCGTAATGAGTCCACTCTAACAGAAAATCTTGTTTATTTCTAGTTTACTAATGACAAAGCGTTGAAATTAGGACGCAAACCACATCATTTTGTGAGTAATTGCTTTTCGAAAGCCGCATACAGAATTTACCACACTAGCGACGACCTTAAGGCTTTGATTTTGAAAGTTTACTCTCAAATAAACGAGTCAACTAGTTAATTTGACAATAACTATACAAAGTAAAAACCCCCGACTTGTTCCACTAAAAGCTTAATATCTTGGAGACGAGAGCTCCGATTTGCATGACACAAAGCTAAGAACACTTGAGATAAAATTATCTATGACACAAAAAAACTCCACTCAAATCGGTCCGTCCGTATGGGCACTACGATGCCACAGACTACAGATACACAGAGTCACAGACACGTTAAAATTATACTTTAACGTTATATTTTAATCCTCTCTTTTTGTTGGGGGTTATGTACATATGTATATTCTATTTATATAAAACAATTTAAACGGATTATATCGCGTATATTATATCATTTGATATTTCTTCTATCCTTAACAAAGAGAAAACTGTGCATCTCTACGTGTACCAATTAGTTATAACACAATTGTAAAAGTTTTAAGTATAATTAAGATAGGCTAAGTACTAATATTGTAATAGTTAAAATTATTTTGAAAAAGTGACTGCCTGTTGAGTTTGTTTCGGCTTTCTTCTCAACAGTGATCCTCTTTGGAAATGCCGTAGAGTCACACTTGTAAAAGAAACCGGTGGCCTACTTGAAAAAAAAAAAAAAATATTCCGAGAATGCTACGCGAGACATTAAAAAAACACCCTAATCATCAATATAGAAGATGGGTTGTCGCTACCACCAGCTTGGGATCCTGAAATACATGTCATCAAGAAACAAGCAAGACACAGGACTGCAATACCTTAACTTCCGTCTGTGTAAAAATATGTTATCTGTTGAAAAGTACTTTAGTAGAGTCTTTGTTTTTTAAAGATTAACGAGGTAGTATGGGATTTTTTTGCGACGTTTCTTTCCCTTCAGTAAGCCTCATTTTGTGAAACGCAGGTAGTTTATTTTCAAATAAAATAATGAAGCCCTTCTTGCGCATGCTTAACTGTCTACATATTAGGCCCATCTGGCATGTTTGCTCCTTTAATTGTTATTTCAAAGTGGGTAGTTTGCACAAATTGTAACTTTGTCAGAGTTTTTTTTTCTCAGTCGGGAACTCAAATGAGATAATATACGCGATATAATCCGTTTAAACCAAGGACCATTAAAACGAGCGGACTGAGGCACTTTGCATCGTGTTCCGATCGCAAGGAGATATTCTGGCAAAAACAAGATAGCGCTTTAAAACTAAATACTTAACGATGTTATAATTGCGAAAAAAAAAACATAGTATAGTAACAATTACTTAGCAAATTTGCCATTTTCTGAATCAACACCTCCAAAACCTATGTATGATGAAGGTTTTAAAAAAGTGATATTCGCCATGAAACATTTCCTAGCAAATATTGGTACTATTATACAAAAATATTAAAAATGGCTGTTTTTTCGTCGATTTCCCATTAATTTTTACTGACTTTACACATTTTATGTCGACAACAAAATGAACATTTTCGGTGCTATGATATCAAGGATAAATATTTATATACTAGAGAATACACCCGCAAACTCGTTCACGTAGGAGAAAAAGTCATAACCATTTCTTTAATTCGTCATCGTAGTTGGGTAAAAAGTATCCAATAACCATTTGTGGATACCCAGCTACCCTTGTGCCAAAATTAGTTGAAATCCCTTTAGCCGGTTTTGGCGTGATTTAGCCACAACGACACATACAAACATACAAAAAATCCAAAAGAAATACTGGGAAACGCATACTTTCACGTTTATCATATAGTATGGATTAATCTAATATGGTATTTCACAAAGTAATGCCAGATTCTATGTATTCTATATTTTTATGGGGTCCGTACCCAAAGGGTAAAACGGGAGCCTATTAATAAGACTCCACAGTCCGTCTGTCTGTCCGTTGGTCAACAGGCTGTATCTTGTGAACCGTGATAGGTAGACAGTTGAAATTTTCACAGATGATGTATTTCTGTTGCCGGTATAACAACAAATACTAAACACAGTATAATCTTTTGTCAATAATAATAATAATAATAAGTTAATAAATCCAGTGACACCTCTCCACCTTTAGCCCTCCGCACCGATGTTGCCCTCAGGCCACTATATGTGTCGCTATTTACAAGGGCCCATCTAGCGGTGGGCAAGTCATCGTCTACTAGTACCTTTAGCCATGGGACACTTTTTCCTGGTAGACATCCGATTGTCTCAAGCAATAGCCCAGTACTTAGTCCATCATTACAATCCTATAACTCAGCATATTTAGATCTCATCACTCTCCAATAGTTCTTGCATCTAGCGAGTGCTGTCTCTGTGCGCGTCCCATGACACGGGCAGGAACAGCACCCGCGCGGTGTACCCCTTACATTTCATTAAATTGTCGAAAGGGCCTCTGCGCATTGGCTTCGGCTCCGCGCACTCCCAAAGGTCCGGGACACCATTGTCCCGTGAGCGGGTGTGACATACATATTAATAATATTAAGTACTCTTTATTGCACACCAAAAGAAACTAATATCAGACACTGAAATCTAAACCAGTATGAGAAATGGTAAACAACAGGCGGTCTTATCGCTAAAAAGCGATCTCTTCCAGACAACCTTAAGGTAGAAGAGATGGCGCAAAGTAAACAACCAATGAGTAATTAGGTAAGTATCAACCTGTGTATGTTAGTTACAAATATAACATGATCGAACACCGCGTACACTTTGCTTAGGAGTAGAGGTCTCTGCTAAGTTGTTAACACTGAATTTTCATAATTACTGCTATTTGGGCGTTTATTTTGTACGAAACCCTCAGTGCACGAGTCCGACTCGCACTTGGCCAGTTTTATACACTGCGGCATTTCAAGCCCACAAGAAATGAGGAGTCACAAGTGCGTTGCCGGTTTTTCAGGTGGGAGTACGCCAGCGCAGAGAGGCCGGCAAGGCACTTGTGACTCCTCTGGTGTTGCAGGTGTCTATAGGCGACGATGATCGCTTACCAACAGGCAATCCGCCTGCTTGTTTACAAGTCTGTCTCTACGGCGTTTCCCAAGAGGAGACCACTGTGAAGAAGAAAGCCGAAACAAACTCAACAGTCAGTCATTTTTTCGAAATAACTCTTATATCTATTACAATATTTGTACCTAAAATGAAAATCAAATCATTTATTGCATATATCACATTGCAAACATAGATGGAATTACCATAGTCTGATTTTCTAGAATTAAAGTTAAACACTTTTTCTACTCCTATACTTTTATCTGTTATTTACTAAGTTGGCGAAAACTCTATGTGCTCTATGCGCCATGACACAAATTTCTTCGGTAGTAAGTACAATTAGGTACATTTTTCTCACTTTCAACAGTTTATAACAAGACAACAACCAACAACCTCAAGATGAATAAAATTTAGCGCAACGAAGAAAATTAAAAAGCGAGCTGTCAATCAAAATCTATGGCATTCTTATTTTTTAAATTCGCGTATACTTTGCCAGTGATGAAAACATGTTATGATTTGAAAAAAAAATACGCGATAAAATGTGGCTTGTCCAGATTTTTTATATGATTCGGAAGGTGGTTATTAATTTTAATACTCATATAATGAAGACTACGTGTGACGATTTTTAGTTTAGAGAACGGCATTTGTAGTTTATTTAGATTCCGATTATTCCTCTTAGTTTGAACTGTTGGCATTGGCGAGAAGATTTGCAGGATTCCATTTGGTCCATATTAGCTATTATTTTGACACATTTCTTTTGTAAAACGAAAATTTCTTCAACATCGCCGCTTTCAAATTCAAATATCACAATACTTAGCCTATCCTAAATATATATTTTAAGTATAAACTCAATGCGTAGTTCTCCAGGAAAACATACCAAAACTTATAGAAGTAAAATAAATAATTATGATAGAAGACATAAAATCTAAATATGTTTTTTTATTTAAATAACTTAAGTACGATTGATATGCCACCTTATAAGAACCGTGACGCGGTAAAAGTAAATTATTTGGTTATTTATATTTAACCTATATTTAACCTCATATTTGTATCAACACAATTCTGTAAAAAAATCAACAGTTATCGAACATTCTTTTTCTATTAATAATTTGTAAAAATATTCGGCAGAATTCTTAAGCCCTCAGTCCCGCTCAAAAGAGTGAAAGGGCTCTTAATAACGGTATATTTCTAGAGGTAAGGTATGTCGAAAATTGTGGTCGGAAATGTTAAAAGCACAACGCTAGCTTTCAATCCTATTTTAACAATTCAATAAGTATTTAAAACAAGATTAAATTAACAGAAATATGGTAGTGACGGATTAACCGCATTTATTAATAATTTATTTGCAGTTATTTTGGAATATTGAAAACGTAGTTTGATGCGGTTATCGGGCGTGTAATGTTCTGTAAATTTTCAATTTGCATAATACGAATTGCATGATTTAATCGGATTTAACTGCAGCATTTTTTTGTGGCACGGATATCGTGTTTTGATTTTACATTTTGGGATTAATTTATAGTCCTCTGCTTTTCTTCAGTGTAGTCAAATAAAAAATATCCTATTATCTATGTATGCCGAGCTACCAGAGTACCAAAATATTTTATATATAACTGTATTTAATATTGTATTCTTATTTTTTTGATGTAGTGAGCACGGCTATAAAATTTGAAGGGTAAGGAATCTAAAATTGAACCGAACCATGAGCGAAGCGAGTGATTCAAATATACAATACAATACACTTTATTGCATACCAAAAGAAGAAAATAACATCAGAAACTTAAATCTAAAACAGTATGAGAAATGGTAAACAACAGGCGGTCTTATCGCTGAAAAGCGATCCCTCCCAGTTTCAATATTCTTTCGCTTACTTGCGAATCAATATTTAACTATTTATTGTTATAGAGGCTGTAGTAAATACATATTCTTTAAATTTTTCATTCAATTAATTTTTTAACGGGAATCCAACTTACGGTGAATCCAAATTAATGGGAATCCAACTTAATGGCACGGAAGGGTCACTTATTAAGAGTTTCCGGTAAGCTCGGTTCTCCATGCAAACGTAGTTACGCTCTCATTTTAAAACAACTAGCTAGTTTGCTCTGAAACTTTGTTTATGCAGCTTCAGATACCATACTAAAAACAATACAGCGAATTTAAGTTTTTCATACAAAACTTGTTTTTGCTGTATGTATTTTGTTTTACAAACTGGAGCCATATAAACTAATTACAGACCTAGATATACTTCATGTCATCGTATACGCTAAGTTTCGTTACAAGTCAACACGTAGTTTTAAAATGAGAACGAAACTTCGTTTGTATGGGAAGGTGAAATTCGGCCGAACTTGCCGGGGACTCTTAAGATTGAAGAGTCAGAGCGCAGTGTTAGATAGACGGATAGACAGTCATGGGAGGCTTAATAATAGGGGATATAATACCCATTAGGTACGAAATCCCGAAAATCCTGTCAGACGGAAACTATTCTCCCTGTTGATATATCAACAATCGATGTTGGTTTAAATCGGATGCGTTGGATATTAAAAGCGCATTAAATATTAATAAGAGATGCGGCAAAGGCATCACAATTCACCGTGACTGTCGACCGTCGTTCAAGCAGGGCCTGTAACCGGTTACACATAAACCGGTATTTATTTAGGTTATACCGGTTAATTATTCAGATTACGTTCGGACGAATTGATTTGGGAACTTTATTCAGAAGCGCTCCATAACCGGTTACTCCGTGTTTGGATACGGTACCAATGACCACTGTTGGGCTGATAGTGGCGCAACGACAGTCAACTACTTGAAAAATTGCATCTAATACCATAGCAAGCAAACCAATCTTGTCTAAGCGAGCGGATATTCACCCTAGACTCCGCTCACACGAAGGAACCGCTCCCTAGCCGGTAAATGGATTTCGCTCCCTGTTTTCCGCTCCAAGATGTTAACCGGTTAGAGCGATGTTCTTGCAAGCGTAACCTTTATTATGGGTTAGGCTCTCAGAGTATGGCTTTAACACGTAGGGAAAATAAACCGGGTTTCGGGCAATTCACGGCTCAGAACCGGTATTTATAAATCTTTTAAAATACACGCTATTTCTGGAATGTTTTAAAACTGTATTTAGGACAAGACAAATATCTTTGGAAATACCTAATTCAGGTTCTGGAATTTTAATACAGTATACGAAAATCCTGTAAATAAATTAAATAAAACCGGTTATTTTTTATAGAAGGCGCCGAAACTTCGCAAGTGGAGGAGAATAAGTCATAACCCCTCTTTTATTTTTCAGCGTAGTCGGGTAGAGAGTATTCTATAACCATCTGTACATACGCAGCTCGTGTACCTACCAAAAATAATTGAAATCTGTAAAGCCGATTTGGCGTGATGTAGCCACAATGACACATACAGACAGGCGACAACAGAAACCAGAAAACAAATTTTTAGATTCAAATAATCCGTCTCACTATTTTTTTTTGATAATATCTCAATGTAGATATATTATATTTTTACAAGTGTATAATCTTATAGTGAAACAAGTTTAGGGGCTCACACGTCTTCTTCACTTTTCCGTGTTGTATATATCTCATTATGTTGACAGCGACTGTCTTTACCGATATACTGTTTCTGTTTATCTTCACGTGTCACCAACCAAGATAAACGCCATCAAACTTTGTTAGTTTTACGACGAGAAACCAGTATTTGATACTTTCTTAAACGTTTTTTTAAAGAAAAGGCTTGTTTAGCCTGTTAGGTTTGTTCATAATGAACAATTAGGTATAGGTTTTTAGTCTATTAAAGGTTTACTGAGAGACTAGATACGCAATATTTATTTTTACTGCCCTCTCTGTACATAATCATAATGAAATACATATAAATCCATATCCATACTAATATTATAAATGCGAAAGTGTGTCTGTCTGTCTGTCTGTTACCTCTTCACCCTTAAACCGCTGAACCGATTTGGATGAAATTTAGTATGGAGATAGTTTGAGTCCCGGGGAAGGACATAGGCTACTTTTTATCCCGGAAAAATGCCCTTATCCGCGATAAACGAATTTAAGGCGGACAAAGTCGCGGGCAGAAACTAATTAAATACGTAGAAAATATCCAAGACCCAGGAACAAACATTCGTGCTCATCACACAAACACTTGCCCTGGCCGGGATTCGAGCCCTGGACCGCCAGCTTCGTTGTGCAACCCATTGAGCCCAACGTTTCGTCATAAAATGCGAGAAAGTGTAAAATATATACTGAACTATCATGTATTCCATGATGGGAAAGTTAATTTCACCATTCCATGGACAAGGTATGATTATTGACAAGGTATGAAGACTATGATTATTCGTACACTTTCGCTTGGAGCCCCTTAAATTCAGACAATAACATGACGCAAGATATCCAACTTTTCTGCTCACTCAATCAGAATCAGAAAAAAGAAACCTTGGTGACTTTTTAACGTTGTGAAAAGTTTAAATGATTTATAAATGGAAATAATTAATGATTGACGACTGGTTTGGCTCAGCGGGAGTAATGTTGCCTGCGAAGCTGGAGGTCCTGGGTTCAAATCCCGGTAAGGGCAAATATTTGTGTGATGAGCAAAAATATTTGTTCCTGAGTCTTGGATGTTTTCTGTGTATATAAGTAATATATCTCCTAAATATATCGTCGTCTAGTACCCATAACACAAGCCTTATTGAGCTTACCATGGGACTAGTTCGATTTGTGTAAATTGTCCTGTAATATAAAAAAAAAGCAAAACATAAGTGAAAAACTTAAGTGAGCCACCTGTTGTATGTAGTAGTGTACAGAATAGATATAGAACTTATGTCATTTTTCAAATATGGAACGTCAAATTACGTCCATAGATACGAAAACGCTACTACTACATACAATTGGTGACTTACAAAAATTTTCACCTATAATCCGGTAAAAAAAAAAAACACCTAAGTAATAAAATCACCAAAACTGTATATTCGCTTACTGAAAATCAAAGTGACACTATACCATATCTAAAATCATTCTAATAGTGACGTTCTGCTGTTTATCGACAATTTATATTTGAAGCGATTTTCATTTCGTATAATTGCCGACCGTGGAGCGGAAAACTCATAGCAAAAATCAACTGTCAAAAAAAAGGATTGAATATGTTCTTATAGACTATCGTCAATAAGAACATATTCAATCATAGCATTTAACCACTGGAGATGCCATACAAATACATTCCCCTTTGCCAAATTAATCGCGATATCTACCTACTTAATAATGAAATAATGATCTTTATTCTGCAAGTAGGCCACAAGGGCACTTTTACAAGTCTGACTCTACGGCGTTTCCCAAGAGGAGACCACTGAAGAGAAGAAAGCCGAAACAAACTCAACAGTCAGTCATTTTTTCGAAATAACTCTTATATCTATTACAATATTCGTGCTTAGCCTAACCTAAATATATGTTTTGAGTATAAACTCAATGCGTAGTTCTTCAAGGAAACATATCAAAACTTATAAAAGTAAAAAAAATCTAGAATATTAAAAAGCAAAATAGTGTTTTTTATTTAAAACAACTTACATACGTTTGATATGCCACCTTATAAGAACCGTGTCCCTTAGACCTACCTACCTACACAGGGTGCAATCGTTAAGCGTGAATAGGCAATTATTCCGTAAATAATACAAATATCAAAGTGCTTAATGTCAAAATTTTGGATAGTTCTCGTTTGATTTTTAAAAAGTTATTGATGTAATTTTACTGGTTCACTGCCGTTTCACAAAATATTGTCTGTCAAATGTTTTATTTGAGAAATCGTTCATTTCCCAAACCTCGCTTCACTCTGAAAGCATATTTTTTTCAGAGCTTTAATAAAAAAAGACATCACCTAAGCTACCGTATTCTATAAACCATAAGAGAATACACTGAAAAAAATTTTTGGTTTCGGAGGAAATCGATGGTTGGGATATGAACCAACTGTCAAATGAAACATTTATCATAAATTAATTTGGTGAAACGGCAGGACACCCATTTCACTCACTAGGTAATGTACTTTCGATGTCACTTTGTATGTTAAAGTTTTTTGGTATCATTAATAGTTACTGTGTAATCGTCTGGTCACCGTTAACGATTACACCCTGTATAGGCCAAGAGGTGCACCGAGACTCACATTGCCTAGAGGCCTCTCTATGGCTTAATCCGGCGCTGGGTCCATCCGTTGAATCACTAATATGACAAAAACAGACACATTACAGGGTGAACGATATAAACTGTTATCAAAGTCACACTGGCCATATTTGTCAAAATTCTTAGTAAAGAAATTTCGCATCAAAGGTTTTGGAAACTGCATTGGAGCCTTTGGCACGTAAATATTTCGGTAGTAGACCGTGGACATTTCAAAAAGACTCGGCCCCAGCTCATAAAGCTCTGTCAACCAAGAATGGCTGAAAAACCGCGTTCCACATTTCATTTCGTCCAAACAATTGCTTTCGAGTTCCCCAGACGCGAATCCGATGGACTTTTCTATCTGCTCCATTATGGAGGACCAGAAGTCATGCCAGTATAGATGCACTGAAGAAAGCGATCGTACATAATTAGCACAACATACCGCAGGACTCGTGCAACTTATTTTTCGACCGTCTGAAGGCCATAGTCAGGCAAAAGGTGGTCATATCGAGTTAAAGTAAATCAATTTTGAAATTTTGATAATTTTCCTCATTTATTTTCTTAATATAAATAATTTGCTAGAACAGAAAAAAATCGTATCGCTTTGAATTTGGTAACACTTCATATCGTTCATCCTGTATCAACTTATACTCTATTTTGTTACAAAACATCCGCCGTTTCACATTAACCGTTAATTTTGTGACGACCACTAACCACTTGTGTTTAATGGTTGTTTACGTGAAAATGATCAACAACGAAATTGGGAAACTACGGATTATAGAAATGTACAAACACCAAGGGCGGTAAACACGTTGAAATATTTACGTGCAACCAATTTCGGCCCTTTTCGGCTAATGGAGCTGCCATAATCTTCTTTTTAACGTTGCCTTACGTCAAATAGCCGTTAAAACGGATCTTCCATCTTGCTTGCGCACATAAAAACAATGAAATGAGCGAGCGAGATGTCTATAATAAGGTTGGGCGAAATCTTAAGTCAATGGGGAACAAAACGTCTCATTACCGATATCTTAACCTAGATTGTAATAAAATGTTTACGGGGCGGTATTATTATTTTTTGCTTTGGTATCATAGGTCTTAAAAGTTGGTCGTTACTCCTCCTCAAGGGAAGGGCCAACGCTACGCCTTTTGGGTCATGGCCTGAACCTTTAACATTGATTAATTTATAACTAGACGGTTCCCGCAACATCACCGCACTGGAAAAAAACCATAACCCTCGTTTTAATTTAGCGTATTCGGGTAAGAAGACCTATAACTATCTGTGGATGCCTAGTATGTGTATGTGTACCAAAAATAGTTGAATTCTGTTCAGCTGTTATTGCGTGATGAAGCCACAACGACCCATACAAATATACAAGTAAAAAAAACGGCCAAGGGCATGTCAGATCATGCTCAGTGAAGGGTTCCGCAGCCGTTCCTACAAAAAACGCACTACAGATGAAAAAAATGCGATATGTAAAAGAGCACTAGTAGAAGAGCGTATCTCCACAGCACTTATGCCCTTTTGCTGAGAAGCGCGGTTTTTCGACAATAACTGAAAAACGGCATATCCGATCATGTTGAAAACAATTTTTGTTGAAAGTATTTCTAAGGCTTTATCTTGGTAATTTCTTCATATTTTTTGGACTCACGGTTTAGAAAATAGAGGGGGGGAGGGACACAATTTATGTAAATATTCATTAACTCAATTTTTTTTTGAAACCTCAATATTTTGTTCCACATTTCCTTAATATAATAAAATTTATGCATCAATTAACAAAATGAAAAGAATTGTTCAAAAATGTACAGATCAAGCCATTTCATATGACCTAGTGACTAAACTTTTAATTTTTGCCCCCCTGATATTGGTCGTTTCTTTGGAAAATAAAAATATATTTTATAATGTTTCCCTTGCAATACACGTGGGCTGCCCATGTTTATAAATACTCCAAATTTCAAATAGATTGCATAAGTAGTTTTTGAGGTATGGCGCTCTAATAGTCGGACAGAAAGACAGACAGAGTCGCACCATAAGGGTTCCTTTTTTACTATTTTTGGTACGCAACCCTAAAAAAGAAAACATCTGTACTCAACAGCCACCTGCTTTCTCACAGAGATGTAGCAAAGGATGTGTAATTAAATTAGCAATTCGTTAATCAGTGTTAACGATGATTAAGCGTTATCGGAGCGTTTCTACGCTGTAATGAGACTGAATAAAGAGACTATTTGTATAGACTAGAAGACCTGCGACTTCGTTCGATGAGGAGAATAAGTCATAACCCTACTTTATAGTTCAGCGTAGTTGGGTATAAAGTGTCCTGTTAATCTGTGGAAATCCGTTTAACCGATTTGGTGTGATGAAGCCACAACGACATATCTATATACTATTATAAAGTTGTAAAAATGAAATGTCTGTACATTGATGATATTTTCAAAAAAAAATATTGTAATGGAGGTCACGAAAACGAAAAATATTTTTTTTGGATTTTATGTATGTTTGTGTGTGTCATCACGTAAAATCGGCGGAACAGATTTCCACATTTTTTGGTACACGGGTTGTTGGGTATCTCCAGATGATTATAGGATACTTTTTACCCGACTACGCTGAAGTAAAAACGACGGGTTATGACTTCTTCTCCTCCGCGAACGAAGTTGGGGGCGCCTTCTAGTGCAAACTTCTTGCAGCAAATGTTGGATCATATTGTATTTCTCCCAGCAAACATTCACTCTCATGTAACTGACATTTCGAAAGTGCTTTTAACTAGGCCTACTTGAATAAAGAATATTTTGATTTGATTGAAACATAAATAAAATCCAAAAAAATATTTATCGATTCATTGACCTTTAAAAATAGTCCAAAAGAATATATATTTTTTCATATTTTCAATGAACAGACATTTCATTATTACAACTTTTTAATTGTTCCCTGCTTCGCACGACTGAACTGTGGAATAAATTGTCGCGGGCAGTATTTCCGGACCTACGACATTCAAACCTTCAAGAAAAGAGCGTACTCCCACCTGAAAGGCCGGCAACGCACTTGTGACTCCTCTGGTGATGCAAGTGTCTATGGGCGACGGTGATCGCTTACCATCAGGCGACCCGTCTGCTCGTTTGCCTCCTATGACATAGAAAAAAAAAAAATGTATAGATTGCACTACAAGGCAACCGCAACTTTGTTCGCGGTGGAGAAAAAGTCATAAGCCCTCTTGTTTTCGTCAGCGTAGTCGGGTAAAAAGTATCCTATAACTATCTATGGATTCTTATACCTACCCGTGTACCAAACGACACAAAAAAGCATACAAACAAACGAAAAAAAATAAAATTGCTATGTCCTCCAAATAGTTCTTACATTTTTTTAATGTTCAATGTCAAATTTGACAACTATATAATAGAACACAAGATAGATTTTTTGCATAGTTTTATTTCACAGCTGTAATCATTAACATAATATTTTCTTCTGTTTCCGCGATAATTACTCATTGAAATAAAACAAATTATTTTCTTTGCAGCGTTTCTTTTCTCCTCAGTACGCCTCATTTGTGAAATACTGCTTGGTAAATTATTAGAATAAAATAATTAAGCCCTCCTGGCACATGTATAACTGTCTTTACAGCTTAGGCCCATCTGGCATGTATGTACACCTTTATTTGTTTTTTCAAAAATGGGTAGTTTGTACAAATTGTAACTTTGAAAGAGGAAAATACATCTTTTCTCAGTCCACCCGTGACCATGAAAAGCTGAAAAGCTTTTGAAACGTCGGGAACTAAAATGAGATAATATACGCGATATAATCCGTTAAATTGTTTTATTTCAATGAGTATTTATAAAGCTTAATATACATAAGTAAAGGAGTAAGTCAGAGTCTTGCCCATCACTTAGAAAATTCATCATTCAGAGACGATTTCAATATGGCGGTTTGTTTACATGGTTAACAAGTTATATAAAATAAAACTGATCATTAACCTGTTTTAACAATTCGTCAGCCATGAAAGTTTTAATTTCACATGCTCCAAACACACCATACTTTACCAATTTTACCAATTAAGCAATGCTCAGAAATTAACAAAGAATTGAGGGAGCATTGAGCAATGCTCTTCGTGAACGGGAACATGGCATTTGGAACAAAAGACGGGAATGTATTACGGTCCGCTTTGGAATGTTTCCAAAATTCGAGTCCTGTGTACGCACTGGCGTTATTCCATTATGTTTTTAGGGTTTCGTACCAAAAAGGTAAAAAAATAATAATTAAAAAACAAAAAACCTGACTGCGTAAAAAACTAAAAAGAAAAAAACAAGTTTCATGATCGATACTCACAATATAACAAATAATAAATTCTAATATGGAACATAGCGATTTTGAACAGTCGGGACCCATAAGAAATCTAGATCGACGCAAATCTTCCCAACAATGGGTCCCGACTGTTTAAAATCGCTATGTTCCATATTAGAATTTATTATTTCTTATATTGTGAGTATCGATCATGAATCATGAAAGATTTCCATTATTACTTAACAAATTTCTAGGGCACTGGACTAGTTTTTTTCTTTTTAGTTTTTTACGCTGTCGGGTTTTTGTTTTTTAATACAATTTTTTATTACAAAGTTAAGCACATACATAATTATTTAGACATTACAAAACAAACCACAAAATACTAAAATAAACTAAAACTAAACTCTACAAACTAAACCTAGTCAAATAACCCACCCCGAGTCACTCCCGGCGCAAAGGTGCCCATCACGCTAGCGGCATTATCCCTTTGAACGGCGACAGCCAGCCTCTGCACCAAGAATGACCCGGAGCGTGGGTCCAGACCTCTCTCCCTTAAACGGCGCCCCACTTCCACGAAAAAGGTTTTGGCTTCGGAGCACCAACACCCAGTCGTTTCGACCGCTAGCGGCACAAACAAATAGTTAGCGAGCACCGAGTACTTCTCCCGCTTACGTACCGCTGCCAGCTCAGCCGCCGCTCCCGGCACTCACATGGTACGACTAAGATGCGAAGTGGCAAAAGTGCTCACGCAAGTCGCATCCCATAACAGGCACCTGCCCCTCTCCCACGGCACCAGGGTCATACCATCCGGCCTCTTGCCGTCCGTCCGGCTCAAACTTGAAAGCTCCAACACGCACGGAACACCCGCAGAGATAAGTGCCCTTCTGACAATATCGTTGAGAGCATGGTGGCGCGGGAATCTCCCTGCACACCGACAACAACTCAAAGCGTGATGACCGCTATTCTCCACCATTGTACCGCAGATGCATAAGTGGGGTTCACAAACATCGCAGCCCAGGCGGAGAGCAACGGCCACCCGCAACGAGTCATTATCGAGGAGGGTGCCCGAATGAGGAGATGGGAGAGCATGTAGCCACGCCCCAGCATCAGGCCTAGACACCGCGTTGAGCCTGGCCTTTTCAACTAACAGGCCGTCTAGAACCCACTTCGCCCCTACATCATCCCACAGCCGCTGACGGTCCAGTTTTTCAGGCGCGGGCGTACCCGGGTTGAGAGCCGACCAAGCCGCGAAAGCATCGGAAGCATATGGCATGGTAGCCCTGTCACCATCATCTAAGGATAAAATTTGAGTGACCAGGCCCTCCACCCCATGCCCCGATGCCAAGAAAAAACTCGCACTTGCAGGCATTTACTTCTAACCCCAGTTCCCGAAAGCGCGGAAGGAGTGCGATCAGGTCATTTTTAACTTCCTCTGGTGTAGGCCCCGAGAGTACCATCATCCAGGTACCAAATGTTTAACAGGGATTTAAGCTCGGAAATCGCTTTCTGTATAGCCAGACTGAAGACTAGCGGACCAAGCGGATCCCCCTGCTGCGCGCCAACTTGGAATAGGATTAGGGAACCATTGTAAAAGAAATTAGAAGGGGATGAATAAATTTGGAAGAGGAAAGGGTAGAGGGAAGGCAACTTCTCCTTAACTTCAGACTGCAACGTGTCACGCTCCAACGAGTTAAACGCGTTCTTTTTGTCAAGCTTAACTATGACACACTCCGCGTTTCCCGGAGCCCCTGCAAAGGCACGCGTTGCATGTATCGCAGCCTCGCAACCCAATCTCGTGCCAAAACCTAATTGGTGAGGACGTAGGAAAGCGAGCCATCTCCTCCCTGACGGCCCAGCAACCAAGCTTGGCCGCTAGACGGCGAAACGTGCTACCAATCGAAATAGGCCTCAGACCTCCGTCCTTCTTCGACAAAGCACACAGTGATGCTCCATACATGTAAGGACAGACCACCGGATTTAACTGCCCGCTAAATAGAAAGTTGCACAGTCTCGCCAGAGATTCCAGCAACCGAAGCCCATTAGCGCCCGCATTGCCTGACGCTATTCCTTCAAATGCGCCGGGCGTTTACCGTCTAAACCGGCAGTCGAACTGTTGTTAAAAGAGCCAAGGGCCTGAACGACGTAATTTATAATTATTATTTTTTATTTTATATTTTTTAGTTAAAACTATAAAAGTCAGACCATTTCGCAATCTTTATCGTGGGGGTCATTGAGAATCTTGCACAGATTTATTACAATACCATTAAATGAAAATTTAGTGAGAACGGCTTGCTAACCAACTTTAAATCGTTATAGTTCTTAACTGGTAATTCGAAATTAAAAATGATAAAAGAAACATAATAATGATTTTTAAATTCCTATTCATTGATACCCCACTCGATATAGTACGTCAATTTTCATTTTTTTCTTTTTCACAATATGGCGTCTCATTATCGCCATTTTGAGTTTTTCATGTCTTCAGTGACATTTGGACAGTTAAGACAAATCGATTGACGTAAGAATCATCAAAATTGGTCCACACGTTTGTTCTCTAGAATGCCAGATAGGAACAAACATACATACATACAAACAAACATACATACATACATACATACATACATAGACTGATAAACAAATTACCACTCCTTTGCGTCGCGCAGTCGGGTAAAAAAGGAACCCTTATTGTGAGACTCTGTCTGTCTGTCCGACTATTAGAGAACCATATCTCAAAATCTAGTTATTCTATCTACTTGGAACATTTATAAACATGGTCAGTACACATGTATTGAAAGAAAAAGAATATATGTTCTCTTTCTAAAATAAACGGAGAACCGGAGAGGGGGGAGTTAAAACAGACGACTAGCAGAAGAGCGTATCTCCACTTATGAAATTACTATTAAGGAGATGGTGAAAATGTAATCTCTGTATCATTACATCCTATATAATGCTGAGGTCACGTTGTCAGCACCGTAACCTAATTCTAGATCACTTGATTTAATAACAATCTAGGTATAGTATTGTTGTCGTCGACGTCCGAACGTCCACATTATATGCAATAATAATGAAATAATGATCTTTATTCTGTAAGTAGGCCGCAAGGGCACTTTTACAAGTCTGACTCTACGGCGTTTTCCAAGAGAAGACCACTGTTGGGACGAAAGCCGAAACAAAGTCAACAGTCAGTCATTTTTACGAAATATAATAACTCCATCTACTAAAATATTTGTACTTAGCCTATACATTCAATACCTAACCGTTTATTACAAACCTCACAAAACGGACTAACTAACTACGCTGGCTCAGCGACCAAGAATGAGTCTTTGCCTCCGACAAAAGAGCACGCCACTTTATACGATCCTGCGCAATCTCTCGCCAGTTAAGAGTCCCCGGCAAGCTCGGCCGAATTTCACCTTCCCATAGAAACGGAGTTTCATTCTCATTTTAAAACTACTTGTTGGATTGTAACGGAACTTTCCATATACAATGATATGAAGTATATCTAGGCCTGTAATTAGTTTATATGGCTCCACATTGACTATACATTGAAGTTTTTTTCAAATATTAAGCGATACGGACTATTCTATGTATGAGTCGAAAATATATGATTTAGATTTTTTGTGGGTGTCGTTGTGACTTCATCACGACAAAACGGCTGATTGCAAGGCACAGATGGTTATAGGATACTTTTTACTCGATTACGCTGAAGTTAAAGAGGGATATGACTATTTTTCTTTTACGCGAACGAAGTTGCGTGCAACTTCTAGGTAGATATATATATATACCCTTTTAAGAAGTTTCTAAGAGTTAGAAATTTAACCCTATTGAGTCTGAGGGTATTGAAATCGATAAGTAAAACGACACTTGCGTCGTTTGGTCCGCATTGCGTCAAACATTCAAGGGTTGCCTCTAATATGTGGTTGCCAGAAATCCAAATGTAATAAATAAAAAAATGGATATTACGGGACAATTTTACACAAATCGAACTAGCCCCATGGTAAGTAGTAGTAGGCTCGTGTTATGGGTACTAGACGACGATATCTTTAATAGATATATTACTTATATACATAGAATATCCAAGACTAAGGAACAATATTGCTCATCACACAAATATTTGCCTTTACCGGGATTTGAACCCAGGACGTCAGTTTCGCAGGCAACGTTACTCCCGCTGAGCTAAACCGGTTGACATGTAAACAATCTTTTTAGTTATCACAACACAACGTCACAACACAACACTACAAAGAAGGACCATGGTTCCATGTAGGATTCCGCAGCCGTTTATACAAAAAAGTCCACTACAGATGAAAAAAATACGATATATAAAAAAAAAACACTAACAAAAGAGCGTATCTCCCCGGCACTTATGTCGTTTTGCTGAGAAGCACTGTTTTTTTGGCAATAACTTAAAAACGGTATGTCCGATCATGTTGAAAACAATTGTGGTTGAAAGTATTTATTAAGCTTTCTATTTGTATTTTTTTTCATATTTTTTGATCATACCGTTTAGAAAATAGAGTGGAGGGGGACACAATTTTTGCTACTTTCGGAGCGAATATTTCCAAAAATAATCACATCAATTTTTTTTTAGAAACCTCAAAGTGTTTTTAAAAAATCCGTCGAATGATGTGCCACACATTGATATTTGTTGATTTTATTTTTCCGTTTCGGTATTATATATGGTGTGCCCCCCCCCCCCCCCCCCTAGAAATTTATATATAAGAGTAAAATGCCTGTTACATACGGACGGACGGACAGACATGACGAAACTATAAGGGTTCCGTTTTTGCCATTTTGGCTACGTCGGTACGTCACAGGCATTTTACTCAAAAACTATAAGATTTATATTGATGAAGTTTGGAACATAGGTGTCTTCTGTGAGTCGCTACTTAGTTTGATAGTTAAATAAAAAAAACATAAATTTCTAGGGGTGGGTGGGGCTTGGGGGCACTCCAACACGTAACCAAAACTGATAAAAAAAAATCTGCAAATGTCAACTTGTGGCACATCATTTGTCAGTTCTTCTAAAAACACTTTGTTTTCTAAAAAAATAATTTTGATCTAGTAAATATTTTCGGAATTATTCACTCCGAAAGTAGCAAAAATTGTGTTCCCTCTATTTTCTCAACGGTATGTTAAAAAAATATGAAAAATTTACAAATATAAAACTTAATAAATACTTCCAACGAAAATTATTTTCAACATGATCAGACATACCCTTTTTAAGTTATTGCCACAAACTGCGCTCTTCAGCAAAAGGACGTAAGTGCCGGGGAGATACGTTCTTTTGTTAGTGTTTTTTTTTTCATATCGTATTTTTTCATCCGTAGTGCATTTATTTTTGTATAAACGGCTGCGGACCCCTTTATTGAGCATGGTCCAACATGCTCTTGGCCGGTTTTTTACTTTTTAGGTTCGGAACCCTAGAAAACATTAATTTTATAGGCCTAACACATATCTGGGTTGCCACCACAACCCAGATATGCCCCTCCCATTCCCCATATTTAGCGTAGTCGGGTAAAAAGTATCCTGTAACCGTCAGGAGACACCCAGCTTGTCCAGCTACCTGTGTACCATAAATAGTCGAAATCCGTTAAGCCAATTCTGCGCGATGAAGCCGCAACGGCACATACAGACATACAAAAAAATTAATCCCTTACACTAATTTCTTTTTAATATTGTCAATGTACAGACATTTCATTTTTGCAACAAATAGTATAGACAAGTAGATAACTGTGTGTATCGTGTTATCGTGCCCAAAAAAATGCCTGAATTTTCGTATATATAACATATATTTTGCCATATATGGCAACCCTCAACGCGGAACCGTGCCAAAACAGATAAGCACTTAATTTATAGTAACCAGAGGGTTACTCCACGTAACATGTGATCAACCACGCCATTGTAACTCGATTGTACTATTGTTTAGTAAGTAGGTACACAGGCCAAAAGAGATCATAGGGAACAATAAAAAAAAGTCAACAGCATCAATATCTGCCATAGCAAAGCGGGCGAAAATATATGACACTAGAAGGCGCTCGCAACTTCGTTCGCGGAGGAGAAAAAGTCACAACACCTCTTTTTTCTTTTTTGTAGTCGAGTAAAAAGTATCCTTTAACTATCTGGGGATACCCAGCAGCTGGTTGTACCAAAATAATTGAAATCTGTTTAGCCGATTTGACATGATGAAGCCACAACGACACATACGAACATACAAATATACAAAAAATCCAAAAAAAAAATCGCTTAAGTGTCCCACAAATAGACCGTTACAATAGTTTTTTTATTAAATATATTCAATGTACAGACATTTCATTTTAACAACTTTATAATAAGTAATATAGACACGGCCCCAGACATAAAATCGTTTCAGATGTCTTTGAATCTGACTAAAAAATAAAAAAAAAACAGCTGTTTATTTCAGGTTATTTGGTTATTATCTACCTTAGATTTTAATCTATTTATATTTAAGATTATATTACTAAGCGTATATTATCCTTAATATATTATAAACGTGAAATTATGTATGTACGTTCCACTTAATCTCAAAAACTACTGGAAGATTTTATATGAAACTTTCCAGTTATGTACCTTATATATCAGAATAGGACATGGGCTATAATGTATGTCAAATTTCTTCCCGTTAAGGGACGAAAAAGGGGATGATAATTTGTATCGACAGTAAATATTTTTTACGCTAGGAACTTGAAATCTCGCTTCACATTTAAACTAGTAAAATATCGAGTTTTGGGAAAAGACAAAAGCTACTTTTTATCCCGGACAAATACCTTTTATCCGCGATAAACGAATCTAAGGCGGACGAAGTCGCGGGCGGCCGCTAGTTTATTATATTTATTAATCACTAGAAGATGCCCGCAACTTCGTACGCGGAGGGGGAAAAGTCACAACCCTCTTTTTTTCTTCAGCTTAGTCGGGTAAAAAGTATCCTATAACCATCTGGAGATACCCGGCTATCCGTGTGCCAAAAATAGTTGAAATCGGCTTAGCCGATTTTGCGTGATGAAGCCACAACGACACATACAAACATAGAAAAAATCCAACAGACATTTCTTTCTTAACCCACTTCCAAAAAAGGAGGAGGTTATAATATGTTCGAGAGTTTTTTTTTAATTATTATTATGTTCACCGATTACTCCGCCAATTGTGGGCCCATTCTAAAAATTATTTTTATGTTTGAAAGGATATACTCCCGAGGTAGTCCCATTGCCACCAAGTTGGGATCTGATGATGGAATTCCAGGGAAATCGAGGGCAATCCTCAAATTTTATAGGCACTTATAACGTTTTTCATATATTTTCTTAAGCTATTTAAGTATTTGCATATGGTAGTCATCATCTCATCCATCATGGTGAGCTGATGACGAAAGGTACAGCTCCTTAATAGTTAAGAGTTAGAGGATAATTCTCAAAAAAATCACTTATTATAGGTAGATACGTTAAGACTGTTAGTCATATTCTTTTTAGTGTGTCCTTGAAGTAGTCTCCTTATCACCAAGTCAGGATTAGATGATGGAATACCAGGGAAATCGAGAGAAAACCTCAAATATTATAGGCAAAATATATACAATGTTTTGTATATATTTTTCTAAAGTTATCAGTTGTTTTCCTTTGGTTGTCATCATTTCATGCTGAGCTGATGATGGAAAGTACAGTGAACTAACCAACTTTTACATTACTTACTTCCAAAGACTCGAGATGCGTGCAAAGTGCCTGCTCAATCTTCCCATTCTGGCCTCTAGAAAATACTTTATATCACTACTAAAATCCATCATTAAAAAGCAAAAAATATATTTTTTTTTAATAAAAAAAGAACCGACTTCAAAATAAACTAAAAAGTCATAAATAATCTTTTCACTTCTCCTGCTCAAAAAGTACGTCATATTAGCTCCACGAAGCGAGACTGAAATAGTATATTTAGCCCCTAGGGTTTAAAAGAAAGACGTATAATCCCAAACAAATTTTTATGAGACTGAAAAAAAAACTTGCGGCCAGCTACAAACTCCTTATAAATAATTAAAAACAAACAAACCAACTTCATCAGATTGGCCGAACTTTCTGATCTCAAACTGTACTTTTAGTTTTTCAAGAAAAATACAATTTTAATGTTTCTCGCATTCGAAGTGAAAAGCAGAGTGTTTAAACACGTGGCTAAAAGCCACTATGACACTCAGACATATTTGACCTCGGTCACTTCGTGAGCTCGTCCAAATAATCACTTCGTGTCATAATGGCTTATTTTAGCCCCTTGTCAAACAATCTACTATTTCACTTCTCCTGCTCAAAAAGTAGATCATATCTTCGCGAAGCGAGACTAAAATAGTACATTTAGCCTCTAGGGTTTGAAAGAAAGCCATATAATCCCATACAAATTTCTGTGAAACTGAAAACAAAAAACTTGTGGCCAGCTACATACTACTTACGAATAATTATACACAAACAAACCAACCTGATCAGATTGGCCAAAATTTCTGATCGTATTGCAGCCCTTCACATTAAAAAGTAAAAATTGTCTATGGCCACTTTAGCTTAATAAATATATAAGCTGTCAATTTAACTATAAAGAATTGCTCAAACTAAGTAACTGTACTTTTTATTTTTCATGAAATATACAATTTTAGTGTTAAGTCTCTTTTATTTTCTCGCAGTCGAAGTGAAAAGCAGAGTGTTTAACACGTGACTAAAAGCCATTATGACACTCAGACATATTTGTCCTCGCTCACTTCGTGAGCTCGTCTAAATAATCATTTCGCGTCATAATGGCTCATTTTAGCCCCTTGTCAAACAATCTACTATTCATGTACGGTACGGATCACATTTGAATCACCTTTTGAAGTCGGTGCCAAACCTGAAGTAAATAAAGTTCTTTATTCAATGAAAATACGAATTACTATGACTAAGTATGTATGTAGGTAGATAATAACTAACGGCTCGCTGCCGCGGTTCTTCATAGTAATAAATGAATGGTTTGGCACCGACTTCAAAAGATGATTCAAATGTGATCCGTACCGTACATAAAACATTAATTATGGCTTTTTAGTTTATTTTGAAGTCGGTTTTTTTATTTAATTTTTTTTACAACTTTATAATAGTATAGATTATCGTATTCTTAATTATGGTTAATTTGCTTAGACTTGATTAGCATATTATTGGGGGAAATCCATTTCGTCTGAGTTTGTTTCCCGTGGTTTCGCCTGCGTTACCGAGCACTGAGTATAACCATCTGTGGATATCCTATCCGTGTGCCTAAATGTGCGTCCACACTTGTATCATTTGCTCGTATCAGATCATCGTCGCGTAGCATGATCGCGTGTCACGATCACGCGTTTGGACGTTGCGCCGATCTGATCACTCCAAATCCATTTGCTACGCGTATCACACACTTGTATCGGAAGAGTGCGGCATTATCGGCGCGCCGACAGTAAGCGTCCAAGCAGCGCTATACGCAGTGATACAAATGTGGACGCACCTTAAAATAGTTGAATTCTGTTCAGCCGATAACAAAATATAAGACAATATGTAAGGTAGGTTCAATACTTTCTCTTCATTTCACATAACCATGGAACATTTAAAATCTATAATATTATAAAGTAAAATGGAGTGTAAAAAAACAATATATAATGGACTATTTGGAACTCACTGAACGGAAATATATATTTTGTATTGTGTCGTTGTAGCTTCATCGCGCCAAATCAGCTAAGCGGCTTTCAACTATTTTTGGTACAAGGGAAGCTAGATAGCTCCAGATGGTTATAGAATACATTTTTTTGAATAACCTTATGTTAGCTACGTTGAAGAAAAAAGAGGGTTATGATGTTTTTCTCCTTCGCGGAGCAAGTTGGCACCTTCTAGTACTGTACAAAAACTGTATTTTCAGAGGGAACTTTTAAAATATTGAATGCGTAGTGAACGCAAGTCAACACGAACATTAGTTTTGTTTTCCACTCAGATTTCCCGCGGGATTCTTATTTTCCCAGACACAACGGGGAACTGACACGGGGGATTATAAAAATCTGTTCAGTTGAAAAACTGAAGATGTGTATAAGGGAAACAACTTAAGCTCTTCTTATGTGCTGCAGTAATTTATCTGTGATAATATTTTAATAATTAGTCCGCTATTGAGATTGATAAAAAATATTGCACACGTATTTTTCCTTTAAATAAGTAATCAAAAATTAAAGGAGATGCATGGAGTCAAAATGTCGCATGACGTACAAATTGTGTAAATATAAGTGTTATGCTAAAAAACATTGCTTTTTAAAAATATTAACACGAAGCCAATTCACATTATCTCGATAAAACATGACATGCGCATTGTTGCCATTTGTAAACTGTTTGTAGCAACACTATCGCGGGGTCGTATATACTTCTACTGGCTGTAAAAAGAATTATTTAGGAAACAATAATTTAAAACCTCTAACACTGTTAAGAGCTGAAAACCTTGAAGAAATTGTAGACGGCTAAACGGAATTTCTACTAAACACTCATCATTTTTTAGGGTTCTGCAGCCAAAATGGCAAAAACGGAACTGTTATAGTTTCGTCATGTCCGTCCGTCCGTATGTCATACGCATTTTATTCAAAAACTACTAGATTAATATTGATGAAATTTGCAGGATAGATGTCTTGTACAAGCCTTGTACTTAGTTTATTAGTTAAATTATAACAAAATATATTTCTTAGGGGGGCACTCCATACATATTAGCTGAAACTTAAAGCAAGTGTCAATATGTGGCACATATTTCGACAATTCTTCTAAAAATACCTTGCGGTTTATAAAAAAAATATTGATTTAGTAAATATTTTCGAAAATAATCCCTCCAAAAGTTGCATAAATTTTGTATATTGTATCTCTCTATTAAACGGTATCTAAAAAATATATGAAAAAATTACAAAAATAAAGCATAATAAATACTTTCAACGAATATTGTTTTCAACATGATCAAATATACCGTTTTTGGGTTATTGCTATTGTTACGCTCTTTTGCAAGTGCACTATTTTATATCGTATTTTTTTTTTCATGTAGTGAGTGCATGTTTTGTATGAACGGCTCTGCAACCCTACACTGAGCATGTTCCGACATGCTCTTGACCGGTTTTTTAACACAAAATTCGATCCATTAATGTAGGCTTCAATGCACAGACACAGATAAATACATAATTCAGAATTATAACATTCAACTTTTATTTTCGGAGATTTAAATATTAATGGTATATGGGTGGTTTTTATGAGATTGAAGCGCTTCGGTGCCAGTTTCATCATGCGTACCGCAAAGGAGTGGAACTCGTTGCCTGCGAGTGTGTTCCCCGACCATTATAATTTGGGCGTGTTCAAAACAAGAGTGCATAGGTTGTTTCTAGACGGGCATGATACATCCTCGGCCGCATCGTCACTTAGCAACAGGTGACATTGCAGGCAAATGCCCGTCTAACATCAATGAAAATAAAGCGTTGTTTTCATAAATATTTTTACTATTGAGAGGTTATTTTATAACATTAAAATCGTCTATTGCAAAAGACGGAGTCGAAGAAAATAATTACATTTATTTGTGATTATTTGGAGATAAAGGAATACATCCGAACACGATTGCTCGAGTGTGTAACAGTGGTATTACACGTAGCTATCAGATAAGACTAATAGGCTCTTAATCGTAGAAGATAACCATATCTCGGCAATACGTTGAAGTAGAACATGTGCTTCGTATCAGGGCTTAGAGCGTTAAGGGCCTGCATCGTCATTCGTAAACCACGCCCTAAACGCCGAGCGGGCCAATGAGCAAAATTTGTAATAAGGGACGCCAGGGATCGGAATTGTTTTTTTTTCATGCAAAACATCCGAAAAAAATGTGACGTAAAATGTGATGTAAGGTCTAATTGACAAGAAGTGTCAACATCCACCAATCACAGTACAAGATTTTGATACTTATTGACAGTTAGAATTTGACTCTCCTTACGTCACGGTGGCGCCTATTGGTGATATTTCCATTTGAGTGAACCCTCATTCAGCGGTTTAAGATTGAAAAGGTAAAAGGTTGGATATGGTACACACGTGCGGTCGGTTGGGTTTAACTGTCCCTTTAGGAAGCAAAAGTGCGTTCGAATTGATGCGGCCAAACAAAACACGCCCGATTTACACGCGTACCATCGGTCGAGCACTGTTTCCAGCCTTAGAGATAACGTCACGCCTTTGTATAAGTAGCAATCCTAGATATTTTCGGCGGACAGTCAGTAGGAGTGACTATTCTCACATTTGCGATATAGGTAGCGGGCAATTTATTCTTGAAATTGGATAAAATCGATGAGAAAAACACTTAAGACTTAGACGTTAGTCAAACCCTCCGCGAACTCTGAACTAAGTCTGTAAATAGTTAACTAATTTTACCTAAAAATAATAACGTCATAAGCGCTTTAGTGATTCACTCAGATATCGCCGTTCAGACAGTCGAAACTCTTGCACTCTCAGACGTGCCATATTGGTAATCCCAGCTGATTTAGTAATTAGATTTAGGCTAGTCCTATTTATATTTCTAGTACCAGCTAGACTGATTGATACTAAAGATGTGATTGCTCTCAAAATAACATCAGATGACCAAAAAGAAAAATATACCATCATCATCATCATCATTTCAGCCGTAGGACGTCCACTGCTGGACACAAGGCCTCCTCAATAGATTTTCACATGGGCCGGATAGAGGCGACCCGCATCCAGGTAGCCCCCGCAACCCTAATCAGGTCGTCGGACCACCTTGCGGGTGGCCTTCCCACGCTGCGAGAAAATATATGTAAAATATTATTATTGCAGGCCTGTTATGTCCCTCTCCTGAGCAAAGGCCTCTCCCCTGTTTTTCCATTAGTCTCGATTTTAAGCATCAAATGGCCAGCCCTTTGGAAAAGAGTCCAAGTCGTCCCGCATTCGTCAACGTGGTCTGCCGCGTCTCCGTTTTATGTCTCCGGCTTTCACTCTGTGGTCTTCTTTGCCCACAAATCATTCAGCATACGTGACCAGCCCAGTCCCACTTCAACCTTGCCGCCTTCCGAGCGACATTGACTATCTGGGTTTCTGAGCGTAGCGTGGTGCTCGGAATACGATCCATAAGCTTTACACTTAATATGCTGCGCTCCATAGCTCGCTGTAATGGTGGAACCACACTTCGCTATGCGTTATTTGTTATGCGCGTTATTCGGCTGCATACGATGAAGTGTGTGGGGGGGGGGGGGGTTCATTCGTGTATATTTTCAAAGTCAAAGTCAAATTATTTTATTCAAAATAGATTCGTACAGAATACTTTTTGAAGGTCATTAACATATTAGGGTTCTAAACATTTTACAAAAGACAATTTTAAGTACTCGCAGTCAAGCAATTGTATACCGCGTCTGACCACACGTGTTGGTCAGATAAATATTCACCTAATGGATAGTAGGATTTATTTTTCAAAGTTTGCTTTACCATGGCCTTAAATCTATTTTCGTTCATATTTACAATGTGCTCTGGTAATTTATTATAATAGCGTGTACAGACTCCCACAAAAGATTTTTGAATATAATTTAATCTAGTATTTATTCCTATCAACTTATGTTTATATCTTGTATTCACATTATGTATGTCACATCTCCTGCGAAACATTTTAATATTTTTCCTTACGTACATAATATTTTCGTATATATACTGGCTAGGGACGGATATTGTATTAATATTTTTAATTATTTCTCTTAGGGAGTCACGACTTCTTAAATCATATATTGTACGTATTGCTCGTTTCTGTAAGACAAACATTGAGTCAACATCTGCAGCTCTGTCCCATAAAAACAGTCCATAGCACATGACACGGTGAAAGTAGCTAAAGTAGACAAGTTTTGCAGTGGCTTCATTGGTCAATGACCTTATCTTTTTGCTTTCAATGGTATTGTGATTTTTGACCAAAGTGGTCAAATCGCATGACATTGACAATTTTGTGTGCTATAACCTTACAATTTACAAATATATTATCTAAGCATGAAGATGTAGATGACGTCACTCTGGTAGGTTTATTAAATACATGTTTTAAGTCAAATGACCCAAAGAGATTGAATAGTGTATCACACAGCATATTTTTATCGTCCATGATGTCAACATTAAAATCTCCGCATAATGTAATTACTTTATTTGCTTTATAAATTACCCTAAGCACATCTTCCATAATTGATTCAAATGTACAAACATTTTGGTTATTTGGGGGCCTGTACACACTAACTATTATATGCCCTCAAGCTCCACGCAAGACAATTCAATTATTCATTCAACCGACAATCCTTCTATATCACTACGCTGTTTAAATTTAATGTTATTACGTATCAATATAAGCGAGCCACCGTGAATAGATCTCTGTCGACTAAACGAACTGGCCAGACAGTAATTTTTATAGTTTAACATACCTACTTCATTTTGTTTTTGCCAGTGTTCTGTTAAACAAACAATATCATATTGAAATATGTCAAGACACAATTCTATTTCTAAGATGTTTGAGGAAAACCCTTGAATGTTTAGATGAATTAATTTTAAAGCTCTTTGTTGTCCTTTACTCACATCTAATATATTTGCTATATTTGCCCGCATAACGCATAAGCACGAATAGCAAATACTCCTATCCATCCACCTGTCGGTTTTTTAACACATCAAAGGACACGAATTGAATGAATTGGCACACCGGCACGAAGTGTGGATGCCTTCTTTGTTGTTCGCTCTCATAACAAATATTTGAGCGAATACAGCGTAGTCGCATAACAAATAACGCATAGCGAAGTGTGGTTCCACCGTAAGATATTACAGGAAAAAAAATTAGAAAGATGTAAATAGGCTTAGGCCTTGCAAGTTCAAGGATTTTAGTTATCGGTCCTCACTTTATTAATACAAAAGTTGAAAGATGAAGGCAGATGCTTTCACCCACAACTCATCATCATCTACCTGCTCTTATCCCACCTTTCACCCACAACTATTCCCCATCAACTAGGTAGTCTTTATTTGCTATCGTAATTTTACTACACGTAACTCATGTTTATCTCTTATCACGTAAATATTACACTAAACCAAATGTAATACGTTATCAAGACGATAACTACCGGATAACGACCCGATACTGATCGATAATGCCGGTAACGTCTATTAGGCATAAGAGTGAGCTTCATTCCAGTTTACGCGTCTGTTGTTCGGATTAACGAGAGCACCTTCCATTGCGGACATTGCGAAGCACTTCATTGCGGACTTTTATTAAGGCGGAGGCTATTAAAAGTTAATTTGTATCAGCAATAATCAGTAGTCATAGTCATAAATATCGAAAAAATGCAGAGATATTAATATTGTATATAAATAATAAATATTCGATAGTATTGTTTGTATAGCGACTCATGCGTGCAGTCAAACTGTACAATACACTTTTGCAGGAAACTGTCTTAAAAAATAAAAAATAAGTACTTTGTTTAATAAAAAAAATACTTCTCTGCACGGGACTTTCTTTATGTTCAAGGTAGAATCAAAGGCTGTAGAAATATGACGCAGAACCTCACCAATTTATCGTTATTCATAAAAAAAATATTCATATTACAATAAATTTACAGTCAGATAATAACTGACCAAACATAAAAATAGCTAAAACTTTTATTTCGCGACAGATGATGACGTCAAAAACCGGCTAGGTGCGAGTTGGACTCGCGTTTCAAGGGTTCCGAACAAAATATACTCTTAAATTGCCGTATCTACAACAAAACAGCGTTAGCAGAGCCTTACTCCGTTACTTACTTAAGCAAAATGTACGCCGTGTGGGATCATTTTATACTCAAATTTTCAAAAAAAAAAAAAAACATGGTGCCTCTACAAAACCGACGTTAAAAAACTCGACACATATCACCTGTGGTGCCTAAGGTCCATACTAAGGATCAAGTGGCAAGACCGTGTTCCTAATTCTGAGGTCCTACGTCGTTCTGGAATGTATGGCATGGAAGTTCTCTTTAAGGTGCGTCCACATTTGTATCATTTGCCCGTATCAGATCATCGTCGCGTGGCATGATCGCGTGTACGATCACGCGTTTGGACGTTGCGCCGATCGGATCGCTCGAAATCCATTTTGCTACGCGTATCACACACTTGTATCGGAAGAGTGCGGCATTATCGGCGCGCCGACAGTAAGCGTCCAAGCAGCGCGATACGCAGTCATACTACGGCAACGGTGATCGGATACGAGCAACTGATACAAGTGTGGACGCACCTTTAAAGTTGGCCAGCTGGGTTGTATGTGTACGTGTAGGAGGGTTTAGGTCTTTCTTTACGTAATTGGCCTTTGCCATGGTCACATCTACTGAATCACTCTTTAAATCTAAAATTTTATAAATTGTTTATGGTTTAAGACATTTATTTCTCATAAATAATCATATTCACTTAACATGAGAAATGTAACATCGAGAAATAATCGCATGCATATTAATAATTAAAGATTTAACAATTGTCAACTAAATAAAACATAAAAGTAAACATTTACATTTTGGAGGTGGATTTAACTTTAAGTTCGCCGCTCGATCGGTACGTAAGTAAATAAACGCACAGCGAGTGTAGCTAACTTTTGATTTCGATGCATTGTTGCCGTGAGTTCATAGAACACAGATCGAGCGCACCTGGATGTCACATCTTGTTTGTATTAGTGAATTTCAATCTGATACTTTTCTATCGATGCATTATTCGGTTTATTGCATTATAATAGATTTTAATTATGACATATTATATTAATATGTGTATATAATCTTAAATTTAATTTACGACATAAATAAAATTAATATTTAAAATATTTGTAATTATTACATAAGCATTATTTAGTATTAAATATAGATTTAAAGGCAAAAAAAGCATTCTTGTACTAGTCTATATGGGTCGATTTATAAGTGCCCATCTCGTCAGTAGGTATGTTATACAGCCTAGATTCTCTGTCACTATTACTTCCTTCTTAGTTACATCCTTAGGTGTCAAAATAAAAACAAGGAAAGTGGAACCATCCGTACTTCAACTCAAGATGTCAAATTATGTTGGTTGATGAACCGAATCAAACAGACTAGTCTGAGAAGCATATTTCCCGTAAAATCAGCTGTGATATTAGCGCCGCAATCAAGGGTTGTTAATGGTGTGAGCGTAAGAACACGTATTTCACATTTGACGAGACGTTTGGCTAAGTTGGCTGCTACAGTGCGTGGTCCCGGGCTCGAATCCCGGGGCAGGCAACTTTTTGTGTTTGTTTCGTGAGAAAACAGGAGTGTCTTGGATGTTTTCATCTAAAAACGATGATTGTAGGAAGTTATCAGGAGATTAGAATACAATAAAACAATGCTAGATATCGCTCTCAAGATCAGTCACCTAATGGTTAATCAGGGCTAAGAGAAAAACTATGTCGGACCTTTAGTCCGCATCTGAAAATGAGATGCCGCGCAAAATTAGATTATGTACACCAAATTTGACTGAACAAAAGAGAACAACATTGAATTTCACTTATGTAGTTGTGTCTGCAACGAGTACGGAGTTGTGGAAATCCAGAGGACAAGCTTGATGTATATATATATATTAGCTTCTGCCCGCGCCTTCGTCCGCCTTAAATTCGTTTATTGCGAATAAGCGAATTTTTCCGGGATAGAAAGTAGCCTCTGTCCTTCCTCGGGACTCAAAGTATCTCCATACCAAATTTCATTCAAATTGGTTCTGCGGTTTAAGCGTGAAGAGGTAACCGACAGACAGACATCCACACTTTCGCATTTATAATATTAATATGGATTTACAGGGTGTTTTTGGGGTCGTGATAAGGGATGGGGAGGGACACACAGAGCAACTTTCACTATGACCTACCACGAATTCGCGTTTTTTTATTTCTTTCATACATTTAGGTTAGTTAGATGTTTTTTTTCGCGATTTCGTTGGCTCCATAACGAAAGCTGGTCAGTGTGACCCTCTCCATCACCCCCTGGCACTCGAGATCACGATCCCAAAAACATCCAGCATATGTGTGTCCCACTGCTAGGCAAAAGCCTCTCCTATATATATATATATACATGTAAGTACTTATGTAATTATATTCTGTTCTATATAGGCTAGTGAAAAAAAAAATATCTAGCAACTTGCGAATCTACTCGCACAAAGTTAGCGCTGATGGAAGGTATAAGGAAAGAACTTCTCCCGCCTTCTATGCTGCCTGACATAAGGCCTATCCTCAGTGCTGTCGTCATGCGCTGGTGTAAAATAATCTGATGAATAGTATTTTTGGTTATTTATTTTACATTTCTTTAAGATTTAAAGTGAGTACTTAGGAAGTATACATACGTTGCAATGCATAAACGCAAAAGTGCCGAATCGCAAGAAGAAAAATGGCGAAAAAAGTTCAAAAAGTATGCAGCCAAGTTAGAAGAACAACGTAAAATGAACACTCGCCCGATGGTTCAATCAAGCGACGAGGAGCATGATATAAGTGAAGGTGAGTTGATGTATCATTATTAAACATAACAAACATCCATTTTGGTTTTATCTTTTTGCTTCGAGCTAATACGTGATCTTACGCAACAACTATTTTTCCTTAGAGTTAATAAGTGATATTAATCCCAATTTCTTTCAGTACATAGATAGTGTGACGTAAGATGTTTTTTAGAACTTTGACCGAATGTTTTACATATTTATTAATATCTACGGATATTTGCAGATAATCTGGAATACAACGAAACCACAGCCGTTGAACTAGAATATTCCGTGGTCCAATATGGTGATTACGCGCTTGATGATGCAAACAAAAGTACATATTTGGTTTTATCCAATTAACTAAATTAAGTCACTTAAAAGCTTTATGCTTTATCCACGGTTCACAATATATTTTCCAGATCAAATGGAAGATGAAACAGCTATGTTAGAAGCTCCTGCAAATTCGAAAATCAACCGTACCACTGACGATCATACCGATACTGTTCCTACGCCAAGCATTGAAGAAGTACAAAAAGAGACTATTCCTGGTGAAAATAAAACAATTGAAGATACCAACCTCGTCACCGGAAACTTCGACCCAAAATTACTACGCGCCTTGGGCGAATTTGATAGCGAAGAAGATACTGTCGAATGGGCCGAAAATATTCACGAAGACATAGCTAAACACTTTCAGCATATCCTTTTGAATGGCTTAAAGGAAGATACGAAAGAGAAACTAAATAAAACATATTTATTCTCTAAGAACTTGCCTTTGGCGAAAGCCCCTACTTTGAATCCGGAAATTGCTGCCATGTTCACCGAGGCCTACAGAAATAGAGATAACCAAATACTCGCGAAACAGGAGCAGCTTGGAAGAGCTCTGTCAGGACTGGGTAAAGCCATGACCATGCTATTAAAAACAAATTTTAACATAGCAGAGGTTATACGCACTTTAAACGACGTCGGTAAGCTGCTCGCCAATGCCCATTTTACCGAGACAGACACGCGGCGTTCTTTTGTATATCCATTACTCCAAAATGCGCTTGTCAACCCTTTTAAAGATAGAAAAAGAGACAGCTATCTTTTTGGCAAGAAGTTAAGCCATTTGGTGAAAAGATCTCGACGCATGAAGAAGACCGGAAAGTTGATCAAAGCAACGTCGAAAGCGTCGACGTCGACATCGAATTCTAATTGAAACTGGAAGGCCCCACCGTCTCGTTCACCTTTTCAACGAGCTGCAGCATCCCAGCAGAGGCGGTCGGTATCAAGGATCTTACGAGAGCAGAGAAAGACAATCGCGGCTGCAACCAGCGCAGCCCGGAACTTGCCAACCAGTCAACCGCAGCTAGAGACATACAGGTACATGCCGGCCCCACCATCTCGTCCACTTTTCAACGTGTCGCAGTATCCCAGCCGAGGCGATAGGTATCAAGGATCTTCCGAGAGCAGACGAGGGCGATCGCAGCTGCAACCAGCACAGCCCGGCAACCGTCGACCAGTCCACCGCAGTCAGAGACATAAAGGTACAGTCGCGGAATGAAGAGGTACGTGAATCATATAGAGTCGAAAAGTGACGAACCTTTTCATTTCTCGAATATACATGCCGGTCCCACCGTCTCGTCCAGTTTTCAATGAGCTGCAGTATCCCAGCAGACGCGGTGGGTACCAAGGACCTTACGAGAACAGACGAGGGCGATGGCAGCTGCAGCTGCAACCGCAGTCAGGGACCTACAGGTACATGCCGGTCGCCTACACAACTTATACTAGGATATAGGATTCCTTTCATAATGAAACATCATCAGCGCCCTGAAATTACCCCGCGAGATCCTGTTCAGCGGCTGATGCCTTATTTATTCGATAAGGCGATTAGAAAATGTCATCATATCCCGGGTCAGTTTCCTTCTGATAGCTTCTTATTCAAATGGCAGATATCAGGACGGAGACTAAACAATAATAAAGGTCGGTATATGGTCAATATTGATTTGAAAGAAGCTTATCTGTTAGTGCCCATTCACGAGTCACATCAAAATTATCTACAGTTAGGTTTTGAAGGGAATGTATATGAATTTACAGTTCTAGTATTTGGACTTAACTCGGCGCCTTAATTTTTTACAAAATTACCATAATTTGTAGTGTCATATTTAAGTTAAGAACCTTATGTTTTCAGTCGGTTCGTTTCGTGATAAATTACTTTGTATAGAGCAGACAAAAAAGATAGTAGATTAGTATAAAAAGCGCTAATAAAACCATATAATGCTTGATAAAATTAAGCTATAATATTTTCTTCTGTTTCCGCGATTATTACTCATTGAAATAAAACAATTTAACGGATTATATCGCGTATATTATTTCAATTTAGTTCCCGACAAAAAGTCCAAATTGTCGTTTTTTGAAACGTCGGGAACTAAAATGAGATAATATACGCGATATAATCCGTTAAATTGTTTTATTTCAAAATTAAGCTATGTTATTATTTACAAGAAAAGTTGTATGACCCCTCAAACCGTATCAAGCATTTAGGTTTCGTTTTGGATAGAAAAATGTCCTTGAAATAACAACAAATTAAAATAAGACATTTTAGATTGTTGGTTGGCTCTACGCTAAATCTCTTAAGAGTGCTAAATATTTAGCACTACTTAAAGTTAATAAAAATTATGTCAAAATTATGTTAGTTACGGATAGAGTACGTGGTGCGTTACTAGGGTGGCAGAATACAATCTTGTCATCTATTGTAATTTGATTCAAAAATATTATTTTTACTGATGCATCCACGAACTAGTGGGGTGCTACGTCAAATGATGAGAAAACTGAGGGTCAATGGACGGATACAAAACGTCACGATCATAAAAACTATCTAGAACTACTCTTAGCAGTAAAAATAATTTGCCAGAGATATAGCAAACTGCGATATACTTTTACGCATTGACAATACTACAGCCATATCATAGGTTAACCGAATTGGAACAATACAAAATTCACGTCTTACTTATGTGGCTAGTAAAATTTCGAAGACCATTTCCTTGGTGTAAAGAACATGGTATATTAAATTCCCCTAAACGTTGAAGCAGACAATTAATATACTCGTAGACAGTGAATGGGAACTAACGAGAAATAAATACTTTTGTCAAAATTGATCAGAAATGCGGTCAAGAAGACATTGATTTATATGCATCACCAATTTATGTTAAATATCTTCAGTAGGTACGTGTCTTGGAACTGGAACTTAACATTAATTTGGAACCGCTCTAATTTATATGTAAGCAAAATTGTCTTGCGACTGAAATAGTTTTAGTTTCTTATTGGCTATCCCATCCCTGGTACCCGCTTTATATCATTGACTATATAGAAAGTCCACTCCTCAAAGACAGACATAGGCGGCGAACTTTGGTCGAAGGGAAGTTGCTTCCGCAACAGGGGAAATCGCGACGGCAATGAAGAATATGAAGTCAGTAGGAGAATACTGAAAGTGATATTACTTCCTCTGAATTAATTTCTACTGTCCTCTGTTTTCAGATCAATACAACAACTACATCAACACCTTACCTAGTCAGCAAGTGGTATATCTGTAAAAAATTGACAGAAAGGAAGTAAGGTTTGAAATGTGATGATTTCGTTAATTTCCAAAAGCACTAATAAACGATGCTCACATATCGTGCTACAGTTATGTTACAAGGCGATTTTTTTCCAACTGGAATAACTCAAGTTGTTTCGGCCGCTAATACGAACCGAAAATCGAGTTGAATCTAAGCAACCGGATGGCGTTTACGGCCGCAGACGTTCGCGGCGCAGCCGAGTCCGCGAGTTGGCGAGTTGAGTCGAGTACGGCGTATTCGTCTTCGTAATTAGAGATAACTTGATGACGAGTTGACTTGAGTTGGTAAAAATTAAGTGTCTGTAATTTGTTTTATCTAGCTGTTTGTGTAATGTATTAAGCTATGATGAATTTAAAAATGCCAAGCAAGCAATTAGTCCAGCAATCAGTAGCAGCCCAATCAACCCAAGCTCTGTTACTAATAAGAAGATCAACTATAACGTACGATGAAAAAATATTATTATCATAAGAACATAACCGATTTAATTAAAGTTGTATGTGTATGTGTTGTAGTATGTGTATGTGTTTAGTGTGTATAAAAGTTAGTATATATAAATAACAATTTGTATTAAGTTATCTGTTTCATGTTACAGGTAAACTGTACTGTTATTGCCCACGATCTGCGATTGCATACTTCAAATTTGGAATTAATAAATTAAGAATAACTTTAATACTAAAATGGTAAAAACAACTGCTAAATTGTTATAATAATTATACACTTTTCTGACATAAATAGTACATTACCACAAAGGCCGGGACGAAAGGGGTTACCGGCCAAAGACATGTAGACGGCCGCGTAAAGCGAGGCCGGATAGGTCTGAGGCGGGCAACCCCATATTTCCCGCCGAGGTATGTATAGCGCTTTTCTCAAACATGCAATGAAGTAAACAACAAAAAAATCAAAGTTTTATTTTTTAATATGCATAGTGGCAGAATGTCATGATGCCTCTGCCACAAATTTATGTGGAATGGAAAAAAAGAGGACTTTGCCGGCCTATGCCTGCATGATTTGTATGAAATTCCATTAACTACCTCTTGTCCTAACCGCATCTTAAACGTCATACTTCGCAGTCTATTAATAAGGAACATAATATCAATATTTCATTGCATGTTTGAGAAAAGCAACGTTCTTAATTCTTCGATACCAAAATTGAAGTAGATAATCGCTGATCGTGGGCAAGAAGAAGTGTACGGTTTAGCCTGGTTATTAAATGTTTACATTATTATACTAACTGTAAAGGATAGTGTTTAGTTTTGTTTAGTTGTTTTAGATATTGTCTTCGTGCAAAGTTCGTATTTGTGGTAGTGGTTGGTATAATGTTATCTTATCTCCTACGATTTTCTATACTGGGTATATTGGCTATATGCGGAGCGAAGTGGTGGGGGTACAGATAAAGATCGCAGCAAACAACATGGCAAAAATTGGAAGTAAATTCGAATGACTGGCTATCAAAATTGAAGTATACCAGTAGAAATAAAAGCAAAGAAGTGGGTCATGACTGTTGTTGCGTTGTTTACTGCAAACGGCGGAAATAGCACATGTAAATTTTACATTTCATAAGAGCGTCTCATTAATTAGATCAATGAATAAAACGGATAGCCGCTGTGAAATGGAAGAAAGTCACGACTCCTGATTCGAGGCATGATTAGTTTAATGCGTATGTGCAAGTGCTCGGTCAGGCAATGGTCAACGATTACATTCAGTTACAGATGTAGTGAATAATCATTTCTCATCGTATTTTCTCGGAAAGATTCGTATTCGTCTAACTACTTCATTCACACTCAGTACCCATTAAGGCGACGCATCGCTAAACTATCAATTGAAAAGCATGGTTCGCATCCCGTTCTCTGATTGGTCCGCAGCGGACTGAGGGAGGGACTGATGGCATACAAATACGCGCCAGCGCTAGCTTATACCATATGGTCGTAAACGACAAAGCGGCTTTTTTCGTTTCAATTAAAAACTACAAATAATTTCAAAAAATCTAACTAACAAACGAAAGTGCGTAGTTAGACTAATGTACTAAGAAAATTTTTAGGGTTAAATTGGTCTGGTTAGCCTGAAAAATGAGAATCTCTGTTTTAAAAGAGGTTTCTTTGATATTGTTTTCTCTGTTATAAAAGTTAAAGAATCGTGTTTCTGCAACTAACAAAATAAAGTAAATGAAATGATGTTATGAAATATCACTTTCATATGTTTTGAAATGGCTGAGAAATGTTAAGATCTCTGACACCAAAATTTCCAATTCGTCGTCTTAAGACAATGTAGGAGACGGTCGCATTGCGAGACGAAGTATCGATATATATGGAATGGTTAATGCCACATAATTTATTTAAGTACTTTGGCTTTTGTAACAACTTTGGGTTTAAGATGGTGGCCATTCGAAGCCTCGGCTGAGCAGATGAAGGTTCATGTATGGCCATGTCTTAGAATAATACGGTGGCTCCATGGATTTTAAAAGCACGGTATGCTACGAAAAGTCTTAAGCCTACAAATAATTTCGCAGCTGATTTTCTTGTTTTGTTTTATGTTGTGGTTTATTTTTTGTAATGTTATACTATTTTTAATTTTGTACAATAATTTGAAGTGTAATAAAGGAGGTCTGCATAGTTTAAACTGTAGTCTTGACTTATATTTAGTCATTTGGGGTCCCGATATTTAGAGAAGCCTTCCGGTTTGGATGTCAGAGCATCTTTTTAACCGGAAATTGCGGTATTTATCAGTGCTCTTAGTGAAATAAAATATCCTCGGTAACTAGTTTGATCTTTGTTTACCTAACGAATTCTTTATATGATTCGATCGTGGTGGTTTTAACATCTCAGTGTTATGTAATAAAGTACTCAATTTATTTGATACAAACACGTCACTTAATTATACAATAATTCATGGACACATCGGCACCATTCGGAAGTAGTCGCATGTGCCGAGTTTTCGCGATGGGAAAGGATTATTCACTACATCTTTACTCAATGCTTTCTAGTTAAGTTAAAGGGAATATTAGTGATTATTATATGTGTGAATTTAGATGTTAGAATTATGGTCTATTGTAATTTGTGAAGTAAATGCAATTAGTTTTGTTTGTATTCATTAAGTAAATTAAACTGCAACCAAAAGGCTATTTCTAAAAGTGCTGTAAAGTTTTGTCACGCTTTCCTAACAGTTGCCAGTAAGTAAATACTACCACAGTGTCACCCGAATAAGAAAATACGAGTATATTTATCTTATTACTTTGAATTTTACACAATTTGCTTATAAAATAGGGTAGGTCCAAGTACAGTCCCCTGGAAAACACCAAAAGTTATAGTGATTGTATGACTGATGTGATTCCCTACTTTGAAATTTTGTTGACAATTTAATAAATACCGTTTAAGCAGGTTTAGCGGTACATCTCTTACAGTTATATTCTATGGAGTTTTTACAATAGTTCGAATAGACACGGTGTCGAAAGCTTTCTTCAGATCTAAGTAAACAGTTAAGCATTTTTTATTCTTGTCTATATTGTCTACAATTAAAAAGGATAGCGCGGTTACTGCATCTTCTGTGGATATTTTAAGAAAAATTAACATATGTGAAGGTAATTTAACAACATGTTTGGCTCAGCTGGTCGCACAACTGCCTATGAAGCTGGCGATCCTGGGTTCGAATCCCGGCCAGGGCAAGTTTTTGTGTGATGAGCACGAATGTTTGTTCCTGGGCCGTGAATGTTTTCTATGTATTTAAGTATATCGTCGCCTAGTACCCACAGTACAAGTTTTGCTTAGTTTGGGGCTAGGTATTTTTTTAAAGATTGCCCAAAAAAGTACTACTATGCGATTCTTAAAAAGTTTTTATGAGATCTTGGAAATTGCCGGTAAAACGGAAATTGGTCTGTAGTTCGACGCATCATCTCTTTTCTCATTCTTATAAACTGGAGTACTAATAAACTATAGGTCGTTGGATAAAACAGGACTTACAGGAGAGTAGCATAAATATCATAATATTTGGTGCTCATTCAACAAGCTATGCATCGACTTCTGCAGCATCAGGAGCCCGTGTGATGTTTGAGCTAATAAGAAAAAAAGTTGACTGGACTAATCAGCTGTGTTTGCTTAATATCTAGTTGATAATAACTAACATGTAAAGTGTAATCGATATTGTTAAATGGAAATAAAAACAAAAAAACTTAATTCCGGTTTTCTTTTTATTTATCTTCATACTCTCTTAATATACTGACCTGATTTTGCACCATTGATTTGCTCTCTGAATATCTACATTAGTCAAATATCGTATTCAATCTAAGAGATAAAGATCAGTTCATCAGATCAGAAAGTGCAGTTCGATCATAATTATCTGGTCTTCGTTGAAGAGATTGAGAGCGTCCGTTCGGGTTTGTTTCCTGTATATTCGCGTGCGCCAGACGCAGCACTGCTCTATGAATATACCGGAAACGGTACCCACAGCGGATAGGTCCCTCCAAGGTGCGTCCACATTTATATCATTTGCTCGTATCCGATCACCGTGCCGTGGCATGACTGCGTATCGCGCTGCTTGGACGCTCACTGCTGGCGCGGCGATCATGCCGCACTCGTCCGATATAAGTGTTTGATACGCGTAGCAACAGAGATTTAGAGCGATCGGATCGGCGCAACGTCCAACCGCACGCGTTTTCGTGACACGCGATGATGCCACGGAACGAAGATCTGATCGGGCAAATGATAAAAATGTGGACGCACCTTAAGGTCCTCCATCCCATTCTGAATTACCCTGAAGAATCACAGCTTGCTATACCTATGTAGGTATAGAAAAACATGTAGGCAGAACCGAGGGCGAGAGAAGTTTTCCTTTTATCCTTCACCTGCGCTAAAACTAGTGCGTAGGTATGAACACCGTGATTTTCATTCCCTATTTCATTACATACTGCTTCGCGTGCGTATCGTGTTTTTTCGATGTAAACGCTAGTTGATGGAGCATTTAAAATATGGTGTGCATAGACCCTGAGGATGATGGTTATATTTTTCAAGTGTATGTACTTATATGTCTATTTGTGGATCGGTCATTGTATTACTCTTAGTTACGGGAGTGACATTGGCCATAACAATTTAATCAAAATCAGCTACATGACACAGCACGAATTTACGAGTAGCAATGCTGCCATTGCATTTTTTCTGCGACGCGTCGTGGGACTCGTGGGTGTCTTTCGAAAGCAATGTAAAATTCTGTTTTGGGTTACCACCGACAAAAATAAGTTTGATGTGTGTATTTGTGTGTAAGGATATCTGTGTCTATGGAATAGCTCTTGGATCGATTTACATTTAGTTTTTTGCGTTTGAAAGATCACTTCATGTGTTTTTAGCTATAGTACGAGAAAATTTCGAATATGATCAGCTTTTTCTTTTGTATGTCACGGGGTATTTTGCCGCTCCCCTATTACTTGTGGTTATTATATTATATGATTTTCACTACACACCAAACAACAACATGTTTATAGGACCCATAACCGGGACTATTGTTGACACCTTTTTGACGAAACCCCTGTGAATTCAACGGGATTTCAAGCTATTTCTCAAAAAACCGGGATCTCCACGAAAGTCTCCACGAATAACGAATAAATGAAATCGTTCATTTCAGGAAACATGGCCCCTATATCTCCTCTTTAGATGGGCAAAGGGCGTTAACGCCACACAAAGCAATGGTGGATATTTTATCAAAATTGTCAATTTCCTATTTTGTCCACAACTTCCGTTTCCAACTTGTCCACATTCCCAACTCGTCTACTTATGTCGACAACATGAATAGTGGCAGAATGTCATAACGCTTATCATTGTTTTATAAATGGCCGGACGCAATGATGTCGTGTCACAAATTGATATTGAACCGAAAGAAGGTTGAATTGCAGGCCTAAATTTAATTATGCATCTCATCTGTGGTTTCGATATACGAAAGGAGCCTACACGGCCCTCCGGGTTCAATTTAACAACGCGTTCCAGGTGTTGGAGGAGCTGCCCCGCTTGTGTAGCGCATCAGGGATGTTCGCGGAAGCGAGAGGGCGGCATCCCTGGTGCGCCGGGTGGGCGGCAGTCCCAACAACATCCTGAAAATGATAGGGGATAGGATTGATTGTTGCCTTGTTCCTTGAGAGAGTACAAAAAGTATTCCTCCGGTTTCTGTACAAGAAAATCTATGGGTACTACCCACTGTTACACCCTACCAAAATTTTAATGGGTACCTTGGGCTTTAACTCTCTCGAGTTCAGATGTAATTTGGCTCTTCTCACCGTAACAAGCAGAATATTGCGCGGTAAATCGAACTGCACCGAGTTAGCGGGGCAGTTAGTGCGCCTGTATGTTCCCTCGCTCACTAAATTTACTTTTCTACCTTGTGACCGTCATCTGTTCTCGAAGAGAATCGCCACTGGTCTGTGGTTTGCGCCTCTTGAACACGCTCCTCGCATTTGCGCCATGAAAAACTTACGTTCTGCGAGGGGATAAATGTCCGTCTGTCAGTTTAAAATTGTATATGTTTATTTAATTTCATAAATGTATGTGTATATTTTATAATTTTTCAGTGCTTTGGTTGTCCGTTATGATGTGTAGTTAAATTAAAAATAATAATTGAGAAAACTAAATTGGGTGGATCAATCGCGCCGTTAATATCACAGTTGACTATATACTTGTAAGGCTTAAGCTATTTTTAAAACATTTATAATAACGAACCAATGTGCGCAATACGGGGAAAAAGTAGTCCCCCGTGGTACAAAAGCCGTGGTACCACGGTTAAAACAGGCAAATTTTAGGTACTCCCTGCCTGCAGCCCAGAACTACAAATTTTAACTAACTGTTTTTAAAGTAAAATGGTATTGCACGTTCATTTCGAATCACGGGACATGCCTCCTGAGGCCGAGAGCGTACAGAATATATACAAATACAAAATTAAATTGAAATTTGATTGTCTTTATTCTTCTCAGAGACATTTTTGTCATAAACTCAACTGTTGAAGCATTATGTAAAAAAGACCCTTTGGCCCCTTCACTTCAAGATGGCGGCTAACGTTGTGACAAAAAAAGAGAAAAAAAAGAGGGGTGTTATAAGTTTAACGCGTCTGTTACTTTGTGTCTCTGTGTATCTATATGTGGCATCGTAGCGCCCATACGGATGGACCAATTTGAGTGCAGTTTTTTTTGTGTCGTAGATAATTTTATCCCAAGTGTTCTTAGATTTGTTTGATGAAAATCAGGGTACTCATCTCCAAGATATTCAGCTTTTAGTGGAACAAGTGACCGGATCTCAGCCAATACTGAAGCTACCGCCGACACAAATGAACATAACAACAAAATTTGGAGTACCAGTTATTTTTTTTATTTTGCACTTATTCATGACTAGCCTATACTTAAGCAATACAAATTGAAACATTTTCTACACCAACTTTTGTAGGGCAAAGATACCTGCTGACTGAGCTATACACAAGTGGGTACGTACTTCGCGTTCTATTATCACGAAGATTAGAACCACATTTCCTTGGACGTTTGAGAAAAGCATATAACGAGTCTCTCACGATCATCACAGGGACAGGCCTCCTGTTGAGTCTCCTAACCTGCCTGTTGCTCCGACCTTTGTCATACAATGAATATCGCTTAGGTCACTGAGCGAGATAAAAATAAATCTCTCTTTTATAGACTAACCTTGATAACACTAGTATTTATAGCCATACTTATAAATGCAATAATAGTAGATTGTTTGACAAGGGGCTAAAATAAGCCATTATGACACGAAGTGTTTATTTGGATAAGCTCACGAAGTGAGCGAGGACAAATATGTCTGAGTATCATAATGGCTTTTAGCCACGTGTTAAACACTCTGCTTTTCACTTAGACTGCGAGAAAATAAAAAAAAACTTAAATTTAAAATTGTATATTTCATGAAAAACTAAAAGTACAGTTTGAGCAATTCGATCAGAAATTTTGGCCAATCTGATCAAGTTGGTTTAATTGATTTTAATTATTCGTAGTATGTAGCTGGCCGCAAGTTTTTTATTCAGTTTCATTGAAATTCGTATGGGATTATATGGCTTTCTTTTAAACGCTAGGGGCTACATGTACTATTTTAGTCTCCCTTCGCGAAGCTAATATGACGCACTTTTTGAGCAGGACGAGTGAAAAACTATTTATTTTCATATACATTATCATCCGTTGTTGCCGTTGTGATTGTTGTGTGGTTTGGTTTGTCAGAATAGACCTATACTGTTACCCCAACTTATTTACCGTTATAAGAAGGAACTTGGGACATACGGGGTAGGGGAAACCGAGGGGGTTATTGAGTAATAAAATTTTGACAATTGGTATCGGAATTAAATGTCATAGCCCATACAAAATCAAATCAAATCAAAATATTCTTTATTCAAGTAGGCCTAGTTACAAGCACTTTCAAAATTTCAGTTACATGAGAGTGAATATTTGCTGGGAGAAATACAATATGATCCAACATTTGCTGCAAGGATTTACCTAATATCCAGAAAAACCTAATCAGATCATTTAACTTTGATCATGACACTTGATGTTGATTCCGAGCGTCAAACACATTAGGCAATAGGGGTGCCGGTTGCTCAGGGGTTGGTTTTTTTATATGAAATAGGAGGCAAACGAGCAGACGGGTCGCCTGATGGTAAGCGATCACCACACATATAACATAGACAATTGTATCACTAGAGGAATCACCAGTGCATTGCCGGTCTTTCAGGTGGGAGTACGCTCTTTTCTTGAAGGCTTGAAGGTCACATGACGGCCATAAAAGATAACTAAACGAATGAATACGTTCATCAACCGGTGTCGAAAGATCGTAAAAGCTGTTTCTAGGATGGAGATCTCGCGATCATTCGACACCGGTTCATAGTCCATTATGGCTGCTGTGAAAACCGACCGTGGTTTCCTCTAGCAATAGACAAGAAAAATAATGCCCGGTATCAGGAATGCTGGAGACAATATTGTACCGATTAATAAATGTGGTACCATTTTTTGTGTTTTCATTCAATCAAAAGTTGGATGTATACTTTTCATTCATAGAGAGTAGAGTATTTTTTTTTACTCAATCAAGAGTTTTGCCACTGTGATTACATTTTATAGGCATATAGTTGTTTGTCCCAGTTTTTCAGTAGTTTTTTAAACTCACATCTGATGCAATTTTCTGTGCAGAGCAATGGTGGTATTTTGGTAGCACAATTTTTTGCTAATTCTATATGGCGTCGTTTACTGTATTGTCGGATTATTTTTAGCTCTAGGTAACAATCCCCATCCACATCTACACTATAATAAAGTTGGAATATAGAATATCTGTACATCTCCACTATTATACAGTTGTAAGTAAAAATAAAATGTTTGTACATGTCGTTCTGGCTTTATCACGCTAAATCGGATGAACGGATTTCAACTATTTTTGGGTACACGAGTAGCTGGGTATCTCCAGATGGTGACAGGATACTTTTTACCCGACTATGCGAAGGAAAAAAAGAGGGGTTATGAACACATAAGTAAGTAAAAGAAAAGGTTACTAGCCAGTAAAGGTTAAAAAAAAGCAAAAAGCAAAAAAAAAAAGGAATTTAGCCATCATTGTGAGAGGTCTATTACAACCACAGAATCCCAATTAAGAGGCTTTCGAATTTTTTTCACTTCAAGTTGCAGGCAAGGCATCTCCGAGGAACATTTGTAAAATCCTGTTTCCTTAGCATTACGCTTCCAAGAAAATTTACTGCGCAATGTGGAGCTTATTAAAATAAATGAGTAATGAACTCTGTATGTCATAACTCCGGCGATGTATGGGGGAGAGTCGGTTATACTAATATCGTACCAGTTATTAGTCATACGCGGTTCTTTATTTGTGAAAGTGCTTACAAATATATGGCTGATAGTGCATATAAAAGTTCAGTATTTTGGCTTCTATCAATAGCATGATGAGCATTCTGGGATTAAATTAACATCGTCACAATTGATTTTTCCAAAAGCCTTTCCATCGGTACGATTTAACCGATGAGATGGTTATCGCTCCATCAGGATTTAAATCGCAACTATGATGCCGGCTGCACACATCCGCCGTGAAACGTCAAACCCAAGGAAGTCCCGCTTTAGTTTCGTGCGCTTTGTATGGAGTTTCGCGGTTTCACGGCGGAAGTGTTCTACTGGCATGAAGCATTTGGCATGTAAACTGTTTAACTTAGGTATCAGATCAAATAATTTTTTGCAAGAAATTTAAATTGTGCTGGTAAAATCCAAAAATATTTAGTCGTTTAATTCGTACCTGTGCCAGTAAGCAATGGTTTGATTTAAACGAATAAGTATTTTATTGAATCAAAGAAAATAAAATTATAACCATATATTTCGGCAATTTCTAGGATCCACTAAATAAATCCATTTTTATTTTTAGCTATATAGGTACTTACTGTTTATTGCGCATTTTTAACTTACCTTGATCATCGGATGTCATTACACAATAGCACTGAGGATTACATAGTTAGTTGAAAATATTTTTTCTCACTTTCATGCTTAGTCGTACGCCATTTTGGAATCAGGCGGTGATACCAACGGAGCAGTATTTGGTACCCCAATTATAAATTAAAAACAGTACGATTTAACCGGCGGTATACCATGTCGCCGTTTCTCCCCTACAGAGTGTTCCACGGTTATGCGACATGAAATGAAAGTATCTATACATAAATAATAACGCTGAAGAGGGTCGAAAGTCTGTACATGGAAGATATCCGAAAAAAAAAATGGCCGGGGATACTTTAATACGATAACAGAACACGTTCCAACAGTTTTTAGAATTTTTGTCTGTTTATTTGCACGCGCATCACGTGAAAACGACTGAACAGATTTTGATGCAAACTTTACTAATCTGTCGAGAAAATCCCCGGCTTGGTAATAAAAATTCAACCCTTGCATCTTATTGCGCTACTTAGGAAGGAGGTGCAAACTTTTCTCAATACGTTGCTAAACTGACAAACAGGTGGAGCTAAAATAAATACCTTTTTGCCAAATCCGTACTAATATTATAAATGCGAAAGTGTGTCTGTCTGTCTGTCTGTCTGTTACCTCTTCTCGCTTAAACCGCTCAACCGATTTGTATGAAATTTGGTATAGAGATAGTTTGAGTCCCGGGAAAGGACATAGGCTACGTTTTATCCCGGAAAAATACCCTTATCTGCAATAAACGAATTTAAGGAGGACGAAGTCGCGGGCAGAAGCTAGTCTTTAATATAATCTGTTCGGAAAGGGAAGAGTAGTATAGGATTTAAAGGCGTACCAGTGCGATTTAATGGTTTTGCTATCCTAACAACAATTACGTAATTATAGTTGGTCAGTTTTATATTAAGATCTTGAATGAACTGTATATTTATGTAAATAAATATATTTTGAATGAATGTACTTACCGATTTTGTGTCGGAGATAAATTACTAAGGGGGACCATTAAATAGGTAATAAGTTAATATTAAATACAACATGAATACCAGGCGTAGTGAACACTCGTTTTGTGATTTTTTGCAAGTCGATAGTGGGGCTTTTAGCCGCTTTTGCCCGCTGATAAAATCGAGTAATATAGAATATAATTTCCCTTGTTTAAATATGCACGGTTTTACCACGTTTTGACATTATTTTATATATAAACCTTACGGTTTTTGTATATAAAAATACACAATACCATATTAATGTCAGAAGTTTGTTTATTTTTAATAAGACAGCTGCCTAAGGTACGATAGGGTACTTGACTGGCAGATCAAATCAGTTCCTTTTTATGATCTGTCAAAACGGTCACAAAGTATGAAGTTTAAAAGGAAAAAAGGTTTATGACGTGACGTCATAATTCTATACGGTCAAAATGCCTCCTTTTTTCAGTTTTTGATCATTTTAAAATCACCAAAAGCTTAAAAATAAGTATTCATGAATATTTTCTACGTATTTTCAGGAATAACATTTAACTGCTAGCGTGAAATCATTTATGTTGACTACAGGAAAGTACCCAATTGCCATGTAAAATTCATAATGTTAGTTCCCGTTTCCGCCACGACTCTTCTCTTTGTCTGCACAAACTCTATAGTAGATACGATAAGTATTTGTCTGAATGGCGCCATCGTTTTATTTTTAGTCGTAATTACAACAAATTTACAGACTTTCCGAGACAATGTCTTTCAGATCTCTCCGAAATTGAAACTACAAATACTTTGGTTTGTCACTGGCATTGAGTATTACGCATGAGGACATTAGACAGGCAGCGAAGGAACAATTTTCCTGCCGCCTGGCAAAAGTACTTTTAACAGTCTTTTGTTGGGTGGCAACAAGGCGCGCGCCTTCAACGCTTGGGTGATGCCCCTGCTCACTTACTCCTTTGGCATACTAAGGTGGACCCAGACTGAGCTGGATGCCCTGGATATGAAAGTCCATCTGCTGCTCAGTACACTACGCATACTACACCTACGCTCGTCAGTTATGAGACTGTACATCCCGCGTGTGTTTGGAGGCCGTTTTCAAACGCCAAGGCCCTTCATAACAGCGAGGTGTGCAGTCTCAGGGAGTATTTCCTAAACAACGAGTGTGGGATATATCGCGATATAGCGGCAGTAGACAAAAGCCTCACCCCTCTATCCTTGGCAATCGAGAACTGGCGCAGACCAACGGTGCTTTGTACCGTAGACCACAAGGACGTATGGAGGAATAGGGAGATATTTAATTACAGTCTTAAAATACAAAAAGCAAATTATAAAAAAACCTAACATAGGGTGCCGCCGGCAGCGGGGCAGGACTCAAGCTACCAGTGGTTTAGGCTGCGCAGAGAGGAAGCTCCTGACGATGCGCGCCGTGTCCAGGGTTACTGCCTTCGGTATCTGATCCTTGATACAGCCATCTAGCGGGAGTCTCTTGAGATGTTGGTTGAGACTGTTCGCTATAAGACCGTTTACTGAAACGACTGTCGGAATAATGAGCGTCGAATCAACATCCCACATGGCGATCAGGTCACCTTGTGAGCCAAGTCAAGGTACTTGCTGAGTTTCTCCTTCTTGGCCTTCACGAGGTTCTCGTCATGTGGGGTGGTGATGTCGACGGACGTTGCTCGGCACTTAGATCGATTTACCAGCACGATATCAGGCGTATTGACTAGATTAATCCTGTTCGTGATGATAGATTGATTCCAATAGAGCGTGGCACGACCATTTTTGAGAACTGGAATCGATGCATACTTTGTACGGCACCTCAGACCCCACAAGACCGTATTTAACAGCCAATTGCTGGTGAATAATCCTGGCTACTAGGTTATGTCTGTACAAGTAATCGCCGTTACCAAGATGAGAACAACCGGAGATGATATGCCTGAGTGATTCTCCAGGGCGGCGGCATGCCCTTTATATACCTCTGGTAGTTGTTCGTCATGATAACTTCGTCCGCAATTGCACATAAAAAAAGCTGCGGTTTCCCCGAAGAGATCGCTGAATTATTAAAATTATTATTTTCGAAGAACTTGTTTTTTTCAGTCCTGGGCTGGTATCAACTACATTTACATCCACCAAGTAAATGTAGTCATTATTATTTTAATCGTAGCGTAGGTTTTTGACATTAATACTGCTACTTATAATCATGAAAATCTGTTAAACATTTTCGTTTAATTTCAAACGGTCTATTATAGCCGTCTACGGATTTCGAAACCCTAAAAATCTCAAATTGGTTTGTTTGAGGGCCGGAATGTCCAACAAGGACTGTTTTTAATATCGAAACCGCGTATTGACTCTCAGTTGCGGGTACCCACAAGTTTTAACGACTCGAGAGCAAACCCAAACTTTGGCGCATGCGCAATGCCAACGCCAAAATAGACCTGTACAGTGCTCATGAAAATGTTTAGAACCTTATGGAAATTTACATACTTGTGACATGTTAACGGAAATTTACCAAGCTTTTCACATGAAAAATAAAACACAATTTTTTCAGTGGGCAGATTTCCGAGAGTGACGCATTATTTATAACGAATATTGTTTTAATATTCACTGACCTTGAAATAGTCAGTATCACTTATTTCTTAATATCTACAATATACAGACGTAATATTTTTATTATTACAGGTCACATGTGACCTTGGATCGTGTTTAAGTAGATTTTGACAGATAACAAAGCGTAAAACGCTCATAATAATGGTTCGTTTCATATTAATTATCATTGTGTCACAAATGCTTACAGAATTTAATAAAATTAAATATTTAATGATTTAGTCATAAACCTTAAAATTCCATAACATTTTTTTTTATATCGATGTTGATAATAATTCTGAACGCATAAGTTAAGTCGATGCAATTTCAAAACGCATCGTCAGAAATGTCATAATTGTCAACAAAATATTACTCTAAAAAAATCTATTGATGATGATTCTTATTAACCTGATGATGATTATAATGTGTAGAAATAAACACTTATCCTCATTATAGTGAGGTGAAAAATTTTGTGATACACACGGGTGCAAAGTTGTATTTCACTTATCGTGTGGTGAAACACTCGCTTCGCTCAGGATTCTATTTTATGTAGAATCCTTTTGCTTGCTCTTGTTTCAATTTCACACTCGTAGGTAAAATACAACTTTGCACCCTTGTATGACATATAACTATTACTGGCCGCATTTAACGTGTGTTGAGTTATGTATACGCGATTATCCGTTTGAATTGTTTTTAACCCCCGTTCAAAAAAGAGGGGTGTTATAAGTTTAACGTGTCTGTGACTCTGTTTATCTGTGTATCTGTATGTGGCATCGTAGCGCCCATACGGATGGACCGATTTAAGTGCGATTTTGAGTCATAGATAATTTTATCTCGAGTGTTCTTAGCTTTGTTTGATGAAATTCGGAGCACTCGTCTCCAAGATGACCGGATCTCAGCCAAAATTGAAACTCCAAATTTTATGAAATGAGATAATGAAATAATAATCTTTATTCTGTAAGTAGGCCACAAGGGCACTTTTACAAGTCTGACTCTACAGTGTTTCCCAAGAGGAGACCACTGAAGAGAAGAAAGCCGAAACAAACTCAACAGTCAGTCATTTTTTCGAAATAACTCTTATATCTATTACAATATTTGTACTTAGCCTATCCAGATATATGTTTTGAGTATAAACCAATGCCTAGTTCTCCAAGAAAACATATATATATACAGTATCTGTAGATACTGTATAGATTAATCTTATTTTGGCGTCGGTGCCAAGAATGTGTAAAATATTGAAAATTGACGATTTTAGTAAGTTGTGACACGATGGCACCGACTCCAAAATAACATTAATTGTATATACTGTATAGATTGAGTATACAAACGGTTACTTGTAAGTAAATTGAAGAAACTGAATTATGTCGTTACTTTTTTACTTTTTAGTTTTTTTTTGAGTCGGTTTTATTTTTTTGTTAAAAAGTTTATTTATTTTACACTTTTTAGTTACTCCTTACTTAAAAGTGTATCTCGTGACGATTCGAACAAGTCCAAACATGGCCAGGATACATTATTTTATTACATAGATCTGGTGCCTACCTTCCGGCTCCATCATCAAATCAATTCGATGGTACCATTCTCATCAGGAACATTTAACTTTGTGACTATGAAGTTGCTTAGCTAAATTAATCAAGATATCTTATCGCCACCCGTAAATCATTTATCATTGAGGAGTTCCGATGGCATTCTGTAGTCTTCTTCATCAGTTCCACTTCACCAATTTACACTTTCTGAATGATAAATTGTAATACTTGCGCCTAAGCAATCGGAACTGTAATATATAATTAATAAAAAAAATATTGTAAATATCTTTTATAGGTAAATAATCGAACTGTTATGTAAATATTGTAAATACATCTTTTAGGTAAATAATAATTTAGCGTACGTACATAATATTTGAGTCACGTGTACAATATTATCGATAAATAAACAAAAGTAGTCGGTAGGATATTATATCCTTAGTGTAGGTACATAACATTTCGCGTATAAAACATTATTGTTAAATATTGAAACATTATATAAATATAACATAGATGACATACGTATTATTATTAAGGAGATGCCTTCTATAACTAACCCAGAAGCATAAATAATGATTGTAAATAAATAAAACATAATTAGGTACGTGTTAAATTGTAATACTTTCGTCTAAGCACAAAAACTGTTATGTAGACATTGTACTTAATATTTTCTTCTGTTTCCGCGATTATTACTCATTGAAATAAAACAATTTAACGGATTATATCGCGTATATTATTTCATTTTAGTTCCCGACGTTTCGGAAGCTTTCAGCTTTCCATGGTCACGGGAGGACACGGGAACTAAAATGAGATAATATACACGATATAATCCGTTAAATTCTTTTATTTCAAAGATATTGTACTGTTATTATGTAATAAATATCGATTAAGAAGTCGATTAAAAAATAAGTCTTCTGTACTCAAAATGCTTGTCAGGACAATTCCAGTTACACCAAACACGACTCGTATCAATATTACACATATACATCTTTTTAATAAATAAAATGACTTTGCCATCGCACGGGAACATAATTAAATCTCTTTTCGGGCCAAATGGCTTACAAAATAAGGTAGGGTTTGCTGCATGTTGTAGTTTATTGCCGTGTGCGATTGGTCAAGTCGTTTTATTTATTAAAAAGATGAATATGTGTAGTATTGATTCGGTCAATATAACGGTCACAATAACATGTTGCTAGTTAACTAATTCGATGAACATTTACGAATGACAACGGTGTTGGATAGATGCTTACATGGATAGGTACTACTGAATAAATTAACGGTCACAATAACATGTTGTTAGTTCGGTGAACATTTATGAATCACAAAGGTGTGGGATAGATCCTTCCCTGGATAGGTACTACTAAATAAATTAACCGACTTGGTTATTATATCTCACAACTTTTTGTTGTAGAAAAGGTTGCGAGACTTGGCAATTTTTTTACATGTTATGTTTTGGATGGGATCCTATTTACTGAATGTAAATTTTTGACTTTATCAATAAATTACCGAAAGCGCCGTACATGCCCCTATAACATTTGAAGAGTTCCCTCGATTTCTCCAAGATTCCATCATCAGATCCCGACTTAGTGCCAACGGGACCAACTCGGAGATATACCCTTTCGATGAAAAAAAAATTAAAATCGGTTCACGGTTCTCGGAGGTATCGAGTAACATACATACAAAGAAAAAATTGTTCGAATTGAGATCCTCCTCCTTTTTTCAAGTCGGTTAAAAAAGCAAAATAATGTTTTTTTATGTTACGAGTATGTTCATTTGTATCGGAGGTTTTTAATGTTTTTATTTTCTATAGCTATATTTAATAATTCCTTTGTTACAGGTACCCTCGGGAGGGGCGAGCGAGTCAACTATGTAATCGAACCAAGCCGTGTTTATTATCAACCGTTCAACGACGCGATGTGATAGTGGAAGTGTTAGTGAGTGTTCTATATAAAGTGTGATGCGACAGAGACGCAAGTGATGCAAGGGCGAGAGAGGGATAGGGAGCGACGGGGGGGGAATATGTCGCTCCCAATGATGAGGAGCTTCAGCTCCGAAGGGGGAACGGCCAAGCGTGACTGGAAATTGCGCTTGAGCCTTAGAAGCCGCAGCGGGCATAGCGTGGTGAGTTCTTTATATATATATAGAAGAAGGCGCCCGCAACTTCGTTCGAAAAAGTCATAACCCCTCTTTTTTTTCTTCGGCATATTCGGGCAAAAAGAATTCTATAACCATCTGGAGATACCCAGCTACCAGTATACCAAAGATGGTCGAAATCCGTTGGGCCGATTTAGCGTGATGAAGCCGCAACGACACACACAAACATACAAAAAATAAATATTTTTCGTTTTAGTTAACTCCAAAAACACCGTAAAGTCATTTTTTTGAAAATATCTTCAATGGAAAAACATTTCATTTTTAATTACAACTTTATAGATAATATTTGACAAAAGGTTTGGCTCAGCGGGATAACGTTGCCTGCGAAGCTGAAGATCCTGGGTTCAAATCCCGGTAAGCTAAAATATTTGTATGATGAGCATTAATATGTGTTCCGGAGTCTTGGATGTTTTCTATGTAGGTATATGAATACTATTATAAAGTTGTAAAAAATAAATATCTGTACATTGAAGATATTTAGAAAATATATATTATAATGGACTATTTGGAGATCACTGAAACGAAAAATATTTTCTTTGATTTTTTTTTTATGTTTGCATGAGTCGTGGCTTCATCAAGCTAAATCGGCTAAACGGATTTCAACTACTTTTGGTACACTGGTAGCTGGGTATCTCCAGATGGTTATAAAACGCTTTTTACCCGACTTCGCTTAAGAAACGAGGGGTTGTGATTTTTTGTCCCCCGGGCAAAAAGTCATAACCTCTCTTTTTTTGACAGCGTAGTCGGATAAAAAATATCCGTTAACGTGTAGATATAGTACCCGTGAACCTGGCACAATGAAGTCACAACGTCGTGTACATACATACAAAAAAACCAAAAATTATTTGTTGGTTTCCGAACGATAATTTTAGGTGATAATGTGGAAAAGAGATAGATGATGCGTCACAAGCCGCACGCTCGGCTCGTGGAAATGAGTGGAACGTGACACTTTTCGTGCTTGCTGCCGGCTACCATCGATTTATAAGACGTTATCACGACAAATATTTTTTTAAGGGGATGCATCGAAAATGTATGCTATTTTGTAGCGCATTTTTTGTCAAATCTAGTATATAAAATAGGCTGGTTTTCAAATATATTTGTTTCTGGACTATATAACCTATTCAGTGATTAACGCGGAAACATGTTTAATGAAACTTTCCTCGATAGAAAAGTTATCCGAAAACGCGTCTTCATTTCCCGTTTCTTGTCTAGTTTGTACAAACGACAGATTAATAAACGGCACAATTATGTTAACATGTCATTCTTCCCTTTATATTTTAAGTGATTAACTTAAATGTTAACAAACATAATAATATCTTCGATTTCATGGTACATTTACATCTGGCGCTTACGCCAAAAAAACCCAAGCATGTAGTGTATTAGCTGTCTCTTTCTTTGATGCGCGCGAGCAATAAATGCGTCCCTTATTTAAGTAACGCTTATTGGCTGGCTCCGCGTTTGGGGCGTGATTTACAAATGACGAAGTAAGCCCTTAATACAGTTGCTCAAAATGTTACTGCTACTTTACGTAAGTAGTTAGTTTTCGCGAACTAGTGCTTTTCACTTTCCAAAATTTTGAAATTTATACTTGTTCATGACTACTTATTGATGATGATGGTGATGATGGTGATCATGATGCTTACTAGATGTTTTTCTTATTTTTCCGCACTAGCATCGAAATGTACTATTTCGAATCCTCGACCTCCAAATAATCCTCCTGTATGATAGTTTTTCTTAAAATATCACTGATAATTCATTTTTACAACTTTATAATAGTATAGATATATGTGACGTAGCGGGCCAAGGTACATTCAGCTACGTTAATAGTGATCTTATCTAACTGTAACGGGCCTTTCTGATACACTTCGACCCTGTGGGCTTTTGTGCGTTCTCCCCTTTGTTACCCTAAGACCCTCCGTAAGGCACTATTCCCACCTAGGGCGAAGAAGCGATTAGCTATCGGCGATTTTCTCACCTAAGGAACGAACACAAGATATACATCCAGTGTTAGTAAAAGAGACACATATATTAATAGTTCATTGCTGGCTGTTCACACTGCCAGCGAGAAATCTTGGTTGCAGCGATAAGAGCGACAAAATAAAAGTAGCTCAGTGGTACTCGCTCACCGATGCTCGCTTGGCGGTTAAAACTAACGCTGTGAGACGAACCAGCGGTGATTTTACAGCGTTATCGAGCGAGTAGTGCGAGTTAAGCCCGTCGCACTCGAACACTCACTTATAGCCGAGCGACAAAACTATTGGACCTACACACTCGCTTCTCGCTGCTCGCCAACTCGTTTCTAGTGTCTAGCTTTAAGAGTACTTAGCAAGTTCGGCCGAATCAGGGGGCACGGCAGTGCCCCCACCAAGTCGAGCGCGAAGCAAACACTGCCGTACCATCCTTTACTGGAACCATTTCGCCTCATTTTCAGGCCCCTATTTGAGAACCTCTGGATAAGATCAGAACGCAGAAATTTCCGTCATCCAGTAAGCTATAATCACATACTTAAAATCCATAATTTTAAGGCTGTAGGTCATTGAGTTCCGAAGTTAAGCAAAAGCAAAGTTTCGCATTTATGACACTCACTCACTCATGATCATCAGAATAGAACTAGTACTTCCCTTAAACTCAGAGAGCTGAAATTTGGTACAGAGTTAGGGTTTAATGGCTACATAAAGGGAAAACTATAAAACTAGGATATTCGAAGATCTGGAGTACCTGGTGACCCTGATCAGAAAACACAAGAGCCCAAGCAAACTATTAGAAATCGACATACCGCCTTTACAAAAAATATTCAACTTGGTGGGCCGCTCCATGTGATGTCCAAAATCGAAGGGTTATGCCCACGTTTCTACAAAAAGAAGTGAATCCCACCAAAAACATTCTGTACAAAACTAGCCAAGTCTCGATGGAGCTGCTTGTTTATCTCTAAAAAGTAATGAAATCTAGACAAAGTCGTGCCAAGTCTAAGGTTCTTTACTGCGATTTTTTTATTATTATAGTTAATGTTGTGTGACTTGGCCGTTGAAGGGTACACAAGGGTACAAAACCAGGTGCTCCATGACACCGTCCGACGTCCGACCGTCAACGATTAGTGCAATGGTGTCATGGAGCACCTGGTTTTGTACCCTTGTGTACCCTTCAACGGCCAAGTCATCATTGGATTGTAACGAAACTTTGCATATACAATGACATGGTGTGGTGTGTCTAGTTTATATGGCTCCAGTTTATAAAACAAACGAAATACAGCAAAAACAAGTTTTGTATGAAAACCTTAAACTACCTGTATTTTTACTATGGTATTTGAAGCTACATAAATTAATTACAGACCTGCATATACCTTAACTTATTATATGTACAAAGTTTCAGAGCAAAAACTAGCTAGTCGTTTTAAAATGAGAGCGTAACTACGTTTCTATGGAGAACCGAGCTTAACCACTCTTAATCGCTTCTCGCTCATCGTCGGCATTGGGACCAGGTCCTAAAGCGGACGATGGGGAATCGTTACCAATGAATACCTTGACGGACATAAGGAATTCTAAAGCATTGTGCCAAATTTACACGCTTACGAAGCTACGCTAGGCGAGGCGCAGAAAGAATCATAGGTATGGGCATGGAGTATAGAAGTAAGGGGAACAATCTCTATACATGGTACCGACAAGGAATCCCGAAGATTTTCGCATTTCTCAGGTCATTACGAGCTAAAAATGTTATGTAAACCCCAGCCAAATCCAGCTGAGTTTTGAAGATATGATCAAATTTCATGTAAACTATTTATTTGTGATCACTAAAACTGGATGAAGCTGTTTCGATCGCTACGCTACCACGAATGTTGCCAAGTTTCGCGCCTTTGACAAACATCAAAAGTGACAGCTACCACTCGCTAAAGTTTTTGTTATTTGGAAAAATATTCGTTTCCATTGAATTAAGATATAATTTAATTATATTATATTATAATTTTCATTTTTATTAGGGTTCTCTACCCAAAGAGTAAAACGGGACCCCATTACTTCGCTGTCTGTCTGTCTGCCTGTTCGTCTGTCTCCAGGCTGTATCTCATGAACCGAACAGTTGAAATTTTCACAGATGATGTATTTTTGTTGCCACTATAACAACAAATACTAAAAACAGTATAATGTTATTTATTTATTTATTTATTTAATTTTTTTTTTTTTTTTTAAAACAAGTTACCTAACATTACAGTGTATACACCAATGCGTCATGAACCGAACAATGTTTATTTAGACGGCAAAACGGCGTGGCCCCGTTGTGTCGACATCTCGGGTGTTGGATTCGGTAGGTTGCCCCGGAACCGACGAAACACGACATCTTTCGGCCAGAAATCAGCACACGCGATGGTCTCCTGGAGCGGCCGCGGCACGCGCACTACAAACGAGCTGAAGTGCACGTAGTGGCGCGAATGCAACTGGAACACCCGCAGCGAGTAGCCGGTTTTCTGGCGAACATACTGCGTCACTTCTTCAGCGGTGGCAGTGCGGTGCAGGCGCGACACGTACAGCGCCTTGCTCAGTGTGGAGACCCGCATACCACAACCAACCGGTTCTAAAGTACCACACTGACTCTTGCGTGTCTTACGCTTTCTTGACACCGTTGTGAAACCCTCCTTGTCCACATTGGTGCGAGGGGTTTCCTCTTTTGGAGGATCCCGAACTTCACGCGCTATTGAGAGCGCGGCTTTCCGGCGGGCTGGAACAGGCTCACCAGCAGAAACGACGTCAGCAAAACGACGACGTGGTTTCGATGAAGCGTTGACGGGTTATGTCTGTCTATGTCAGTAACCAATATAAAATGATCGAACACCGCGTACATTGCTTAGGAGTAAGACTCTGCTAACTGCTAACTGCTGCTGGAATTTCATAGATGCGGCCGTTTTTAGCGTAAAATTTGTACGGAACCCTCGTTGCGCGAGTCAAACTCGCACCGGGCCAGTTTTTTTAATTTTTTAGAGACCTCAATATTATTTTAAAAATACTGTCGAAAAATGTGTACACATTTATATTTTCTGAAAAAAAAAACTTCTTTCTGTTTTGTTTGCATGTACTATGGAGCGCCCCCTAGATGATTTTTTGTTATTTAACTATCAAACCAAGTACCAGTTTATACAAGACATGTAGGTATACTCTTAATTAAATCAATATACATCGTCATCATGTCATGTTATTTAATTTGTACGGGAGCATGTCTGCTGTTACCGTCGTCATTTGTGCTAGGCGGCAGGATGCCACGACATCCTCGGCACCTAGCGTGTGGGGCCGCGCGCGGGCGCTACGAGCAGCAATAGTGTTCCTAGTCTTCACACTATTTTGATGTTGTGTCAGTCAAAAATATACATCGTGTAGTAGGGAGTATTACTGCAATGTTCTCCCGCCAGAGTGCAGTACTAGCATAAACCGTAAACAGTTCTATATATATTGAATACAGTTCTATACAATATTTTAATATATTAATGCATCAGTGCTGCTTATTTGGATAGAAGAATGAAGAGAATCATTCTTTTCCGAAACACTAAAATGTACCTATGTAACTATGGGAACTACCACTTTTTGTACTACAAAAGTTATTGTTTTCATCGTATTGTTTTAACCTGAAACAAGATAGATTAGTGAAAATACATTTATTATTATTTAATTCAATAGGTTTCGGTTTGCTCGAGTAAGTTAGTTATCTTTTTTATCGTACCTTTCCACCAAATCCTTCTTTTTTCCCTGTAAACTCGCACCACGTTCTGGAAGCAATTATTTTAGGTCATCCACTTTTAAGTGTCCGTAGGATTCCATAATGTTACAGTTCAGGTTATTTAATTTAATTGATGAATAATAATAAAACTATTATTTAACACGTTTTCACTAATTATTTGTTACTAATAAATAGGACATGATACGTCATGGCAGCTTGTTTACGGTTTGTGCTGGTGTCGCCCCCTACGCAGAGATTTGCGTAATGTTCCCTATTAACGGTTTCGTTTTTGCCATTTTGGCTGTGGAACCCTAAAATCAGCTGTCTTATCTGACAACCATGAAATCTATTACAAACATTGCCGCTCGTCAAGCAAAGACTCGGTGTTATCGAGTACAGATTTATCCACTAAGAGTAACACCTATGATTAAACTGTACATACCACTAGCGAATAAGATTAAAAGCTTACTCGCAGCAAAGCGTTTAAGCCCTTTCGGATTCACGGCATTACAGAAATGTTTTCCGGACAGAAAGGGGTTATAGTTGAGGAAATTGCTGAGATTGTAAGCTCTTTTGGAGCCGTGGTTACTGATTATGGCTCCATGAATAGCGGGGAGCGCGTGACAGACCCGTTAGCTACGTGGCACGGTCGCGAATAGCCAGCAGTTATGGCTTCCTGTGATTTCGACCAATTCACACATGCCCGGTAAACCGTGGAAACCAGAAGCACGAAATCAGTGGAGAAACCGCTTTCTCCGTCACTTTGGTATCTTGTCCATGTTATCGTTGACCGGTTTAGACCAGCGGTAGTAACGTTGCCTGCGAAGCTTAAGGATCTGGGTTCAAATGCTCGTAGCTCAAAGCCGAAACAAACTCAACATTCCGTTTTTGGGTTCCGTAGCCAAAATGGCAAAACGGAACCCTTATAGTTTCGTCATGTCCGTCCGTCCGTCCATCCGTATGTCACAGGCATTTTTGTTTCATCGCAAGGCAAAACTACAAGATGTACATTAACGAAATTTGGCGTATACGTGTCTTGTATCAGCCCCTATTTAGTTTGATGGTTAAGTAATATAATTTAAAAAATCTAGGGAGGCACTCCATACATGTAACCGATACTGGAACAATATTTTTCAGCAAATATCAATGTGCGGCACATATTTCGACAGACCATTTAAAATAATTTTGAGGCTTTAAAAAAATGGTTTAGTGGATATTTTCGGAAATAATCGTTCCGAAAGTAACATACATCCTCTATTTTTACCCGACTACGCGACGCAAAGGAGTGGTAATGTGTTTATCAGTCTATGTATGTATGTATGTATGTATGATTGTATGTATGTATGTTTGTTCCTATCTGGCACTCTAGAGACCAAACGCGTGGACCGATTTTGATGATTCTTACGTCAATCGATTTGTCTTAACTGTCCGAATGTTACTGAAGACATGAAAATAATGAAAACTCAAAATGGCGATAATGAGACGCCATTTTGTGAAAAAGAAAAAAAATAAAATCAACGTACTATATCGAGTGAGGTATCAATGAATAGGGATTGATTATTAGGTAGCGTTTTTTCATTTTTAATTTGGAATTACCAGTTACGAACTATAACGATTTAAAGTTGGTTAGCAAGCCGTTCTGACTAAATTTTCATTTAATTGCATTGTAATAAATCTGTGCAAGCTTCTCAATAACGCTCACGATTAAAATTGCGAAATTGTCTGACTTTTATAGTTTTAACTAAAAAGGAAAAAATAAAAACAATAATAATTAAAAAACAAAAACCCGACTGCGTAAAAAAGTAGAAAGAAAAAAACAAGTCCAGTACCCTAGAAATTTGTTAAGTTATAATGGAAATCTTTCATGATTCATGATCGATGCTCACAATATAACAAATAATAAATTCTAATATGGAACATAGCGAAATTGAACAGTCGGGACCCATAAGAAATCTAGATCGACGCAAATCTTCCCAACATGGGTCCCGACGGTTTAAAATCGCTATGTTCCATATTAGAATTTATTATTTGTTTTATATGAGTATCGATCGTGAATCATGAAAGATTTCCATTATAACTTAACAAATTTCTGGGGTACGGGACTTGTTTTCTGCTTTTTAGTTTTTTACGCAGTCGGGTTTTTTGTTTTTGAATTATTATTTTTCTATACCTTATTTAGGTCCGAAAAATATGAATAAAAAAGCAAGATAAAGCCTAATTTGTTTAAAGCGAAAAGTATTTTCAACATGATTGAATATACCATTATTGAGTTATTTCCAAAAAACCGGTATGTCTAAAACATATAAAGAAATTTACAAAGTTAAAGCTTAATAAATACTTTCAATGAAAATTGTTTTCAACATGATCGGATACACCGTTTTTGAGTTATTTTATTGCCAAAAAACGGCGCTTCTCAACAAAAGGACGTAAGTGCCGTGGAGATACGCTCTTTTGCTAGTGCACTTTTTCATATCGCATGCTATTTAGAGTCGGACCATTTTATCTCTTCCAAGCAAATGAACTGTCAAATATATAAAAACTGAATATGGCAATGTTTTGTATCTGTCACGGACGTCAAGTTGTTTATTTGTCTTAAGAAACAATTTATCTTTACGTGCGTTGGTTTAAAAAAAAAATAAAGGTTTAACTGTGGTATACCCATATAAAAGTGGTCAGTGGGAACTGCTTATCCACATGATCATTAACTTCGACGCTGTAAAGCAACAGCAAGAAGCGATTATCGCTGACAAGCGGCAATGTTTACATTGCATTAAGTCTTTGGCTTCTTGGCCGGTATTTTTTCTAAATAACTTTTATCTATTATAAATATATATGTTCTATATTAAATATATGTTTTTAAGTATAAACTCAATGCGTAGTTCTCTAAGAAAACATATCAAAACTTACAAAAGTAAAAATATCTTAATTAAAAAAGCAAAATATTACTTTAAGGTGCGTCCACGCGGTGCGATCGCGTGTCACGATCACGCGTTTGGACGTTGCGCCGATCGGATCGCTCGAAATCCATTTTGCTCCGCGTATCACACAGTTATATCGGACGAGTACGTCATGATCGGCGCGCCGACACTAAGCGTCCAAGCAGCGCGATACGCAGTCATGCCACGGCACGGTGATCGGATACGAGCAAATGATACAAGTGTGGACGCACCTTTACGTACGTTTGATATGCCTTCTTATAAGAACCGCGTCCCGGTAAAAACCAAATTAGGTATTTGGTTTCAGTTTGGGGCCATGCATTTTTGACAGTTAAATAGTCCCTATATTATGCCCTTGCCATTAGAGGCTTTTTAATAGTATTTTATGCAACTGTTGTATACTTAATAGGGGTCAAAAACGACGAGTGGCGTGGGTCGTGGCTCGCCAAGGCTCGCATCGCAAGTAAAGATGCCACGAGTGTTTTTTGACACAATTATACAACGTTGCATACAATAGTTTTCCTACGACTAAGGGGCCATTCTTTAATTACGTAAGGACAATAGCGAGTATCGCAAAGAAAGACGCCACGATCGTTTTCGATCGAATTATACAACGCTGCAAACAATAGTTTTTCTACATCTAAGGGGCCATTCATTAATTACGACAGATTTTTTAACCCCTTCTCCCCAGGGATCTCTACGTAATTAATGAATGACACGTAAGCACTTCTTAATAAAACACAAAGAGTCTAAATATTTATATTTGCGCCGAGATATTTCTCGTAGCAAATTGTATGATACTTCTTGCGCCACGACACAAATTTCTTCGTTAGTAAGTATTTTTATTTTTATGTGTAATTTTATGTGTAATTTTTCATTTTTTTTAATCTGTTGAATTTTTTTGTTACCTACTCTAATTATTATTATTAACATTGTTAAAACACATATTGAAACCTGAAAGAAACGAATAAATAAAAAAATAAGTACAATTAGGCTCGTCTTCCTACATTTTTTTTACTTTCAACAGTTTATAACAAGTCAACTTCAAGATGAATAAAGTTTAGCGCCACGAAGAAAATTAAAAAAGCAAGCTGTCAATCAATATCTATGGCTTTCTTATTTTTTAAATTCGCGTATACTTGCTAGTGATGAAAACATGTTATGATTTGAAAAAAATAGGCGATAAAATATGTGTACGTAATTTTTTTTTTTAAGTTGGCAGTAATGCATTTACGTACATTTTTGTTTTAATTTTAAAACTGCATGAATTCGGCGGTTTGTTCTCACTGAATATAAATTATTAGATTGAAATTTTGTACTCTGTGGCACCAAGGAATACGTTAATAGTGACATTGTGACACGCTTAGCAATGCTTTTTTGGGAAATAGACTATAGAGTTTTGCAAGTCTTAAGTACTGTATATCTTTATATTAGAGTTGGTAACCATTTAAATGACAGAAAGAAGTACAGGATTAGAAAAAATACTTTATCAGAGCTGAAAAAGGTAATTTAGAAGCATCATCTGGTAACATATTATAAAAATAAATACATTGGCCTCCGAAAAATAAGCCTGTTTTTCTGATTGTTGTCGTTGCTTCAATATTAGTAGGTAATGATAATTCAAACGAATGTACGAATGTTATAGAAAATCGATAATGTTCATTTATTTCTTTGATTACATTTACATAATATACCCCTCTGGCCAAAATATGGAAATCAAGTTTCGATAAGTACAATGAAAACCTGTAATTTTCACAAAAAGTATTTTTATTGGTTAAAAATTACATATTTTACTCAGATTTCTATGAATGATCCAACTTTCTTGAATTTATTCAGCTGCTCCGTTTGTGCTTTGCAACCCTAGAAACACAAAGCGTGGTGAGCGCGAGTCGCCTTGAGGTGCGTCCACATTTGTATCATTTGCCCGATCAGATCTTCGTCCCGTGGCAGGATCGCGTATCACGATCACGCGGTTGGACGTCGCGCCGATCCGATTGCTCGATTTCCATGTTGATACGCGTATCACACACTTAGATCGGAGAAGTGCGGCGTCATCGCCGCGCCGACAGTAAGCGTCCAAGCAGCGCGATACGCAGTCATGCCGCGCTACGGTGATCGGATACGAGCAAATGATACAAGTGTGGACGCACCTTTAGATGTTCCGTCTAGTGGAGGTAGTCTGTAACTGTGACACTTCATAATCATGTAGCTATCGCACCGTAAAAGCTTCCACTCTGAGACCACTCTGACCGCGTAGCATTTGCGAGGACACGCCGCTGGTCGGTGGACCACTGTTTATTATTGTAGGATTTTAAATAAGCTGGAGTAAACTGACGTTGATGGACACACTTCGGCCATGTTTACTTCATTATGGCTGAAGTACAGTATTTCTTATGAATAAAAGTTACCTGAATATCACCGGTTACACGTATTTTCATGTATACTTTTGTAAAATTATTTCTAAATAACGAAATATTCACGTTGACACCTGTCAGTTTACTCCAGCTAATTAAAAATCCTACTTTATGCTTTAATGTCTACTCGCATAGCAGACACAAAATGAAGAAAGTTCGACGATTAATTGAAAGCGTGTAAAGCAGTACCTATGTTTGTTTATTATATTGTCGAATTTTAATATAACAATCACGCGCTATTTTCATCCTCAATAGGATAAAAAGTATCTTGTTTCAAATAAGTTTGCTTATATATAGAACCGTCTATGACGGTGACGGAATGAAATAAAAAATTGGAGCAATTTTAAGATAGGAATAATGTATGAAAATTCTGGGACTTAATTACGTGATAACGTCTTATAAATCTATGAACGCCGGCTGCACACACGAAAAGTATCAAGTTCCGCTCATTATTACAAGCCGAGCGTTTAGTCACGATCCGAGCGTTCTGCTTGTGACGCATCTCTCTCTCTTCCACGGTATCAAGTAAAATTATCGTCCGCAAACCGACTTTGCAGACATCCAGTTTTTTTTAATATATTAGAATAAAATATAATAATAATATTGAATACAATAATATTGAATCTGAATAGAAATAAATGAAAAAAAAAACTAAAATGAAATGGGGGGACCGACCCACATACAAACTGCGGAGTCTTAGTAGTAGGTTCCCGTTAACACTCTTCAAACTACAGGAGAAGGTCCTAAACCTAAAAACGTTATATATTTTCATCACTGGCAACATAGTGTGCGTAAGGGATAAAATGAAAATGAAAATTGTTTATTTTCCCTTTTTAACAAATACAATGCATACAGTGACTGGGACTTCCCTTTAGGGAAGTAAACCTGTGTAAGGATGCCCCGCTCTTCCATAACTGGTAAATAGGTAGGAAATATTATACATCTAGAGGTTCCTTATTTAATCTTACCTTAATACATTTTTAACAATGGTTTTAGGTGCTTATGTTGTTTAATTAAAATTCTGGTTTTAGCCTAATTTAAGTAATAGTAATACAATACTATAGTAATAGTTGGTGTTTGTGTGTGTATGTGTGTGTTTATGTTTGGATGTGTACAAAATCAAATCAAATCAAATCAAAATATTCTTTATTCAAGTAGGCCTAGTTACAAGCACTTTCGAAATGTCAGTTACATGAGAGTGAATGTTTGCTGGGAGAAATACAATATGATCCAACATTTGCTGCAAGGATTAGGGAAACCCAGAAAAACCTAATCAGATCATTTAACTTAAGTGTAATATTATTGATAAAATCATCACTTTTAAAATTAAAATAATCAATAAGATAAATCCCAAAAGGATTGTCAATAAAAAATAAATAATCTAGAATGTGTCTAGAATAAAATTCTAAATGTCAGAGTATATAAAACAATTAAGATTAAAATAATAATAATACCTTAGGTATTCGTTAAAATAATTATTCATATACCTACATGACGCTATAATTTACATTAATCCCACGCGGCTTCATCATTCATGTAGTCTTGTGTGCTATAATAAGCTTTAGAAAATAATTTTCGTTTCACAATATTTTTGAATTTACCAATAGACAACTCAGTTATGCTGCTAGGAAGTTTATTATAAAATCTCACACAGTTATCCATGAATGATCTCCTTATTTTATGGAGCCTAGTAGCAGGCACTGCGAGCTTATGCTTATTTCTAGTATTAATATTATGTATATCACAGTTCTTCTTAAAGTCGGTAATATTTTTATGTACATACATAATATTCTCATAAATGTATTGACAATGCACTGTCATTATATTAATGTCCTTAAACTTATCTCTAAGCGACTCTCTATAGTTCATTTTATATATCGCACGAACAGCCCGCTTCTGCAGAACAAATATAGTATTAATGTCGGAAGCACTGCCCCATAGTAAGATGCCATACGACTTAATACTGTGGTACATTTTGGTTCACTTAATAATTAGCATGATACAGTTGTAATTCCGTTTCAGCATAGCTTAGAACTTTCAGCCATGTAGTTAGTTCAATCTTACACTTATTTAGTAATAGATGATGGATATTGACTATACTGTGTACATTATTGTAAATATATGCCGATTGCGCTTTATACTGTCTTTTAGCGAACATGGATTTACAGTTAGATTGGGGGGCAACGGGTTTTTTACGCCGACGTGTTTCTAATGGAGGGTTAAATCCTAGGGTTTTGTGTAGCCTGAGTGTTGTATTCAAAACATACAGCTTCCTCATAGTTAGTTGGTCACTGATTTCATAAAGTTCCTTTGTAGGAAACCTGTATGGTTTTGAGTACATCACCTTGAGCAAGCAGCGTTGCCCTCACTCAACATCCAAGAATTTGGTTTTGGCTGCTCCACCCCATACAGTGATACAATAGGTCATGACCGGTTGTGCTAATGTTGTATAAAGTTGATTAATTAGTTCCTTAGTGGTGATATATCTTAAAAATCCAATTATGTTTTCTGATTCTATTGTTCACGTTTTCAAGTTGGTTGTACCATGATAGGCGCTGGTCCAGGAGTACACCTAAGTATTTACTAAATTTTACCTTTTCTAGTTCTATGCAATGCAAAGTGGAAGGGTTTTGTTGGTTACAGGGGTGTATTTTAAGCTTTAGGTTAACATTAGGTTGCGAGAAGCAAATATAATTAGTTTTGCTGGCATTAAGCGTTAGTAGGTTATTCCTAAACCTTACAGAGGCCAGATTCTGCATTTCTAAACACTGACTCCCAGGATTCTCCATCAAACACTATTGCTGTGTCATCAGCGTAAGAACCGATGTGCCCCACGTTGTAGTTTGAGATTCGTCAACGATAAAATGGCAACGCACACGTGTTGCTAGTGATAGCAAAATATCTACCGTTGCGCTGGACATTGCTTTCATCCGATCTTACCTTTGATCCGGCCTTATCCGGGTATACTTTATGTTATACTGTGGACCTATGAAGGTTGTATTTAAGGAGCTCCAAGGGAAAATGTAGCATTTTCATAGTTTTTGCTATGAATGTAATCCCTGGAACGGTGAAAATAACTTTCCAAACATATATACTATTATAAAGTTGTAAAAAGGAAATGTCTGTACATTGAAGATATTTTCAAAAAAATATTGTTGTGGACTATTTGGAGGTCATTAAAGCGAAAAATATTTTTTTGGATTTCATGTATGTTTGTACGTTGTGGCTTCATCACGCAAAATCGGCTCAACGGACTTCAACTATTTTTGGTACACGGGTAGCTGGGTATCTCCATGGGGATGGTTATAGGATACTTTTTACCCGACTACACTGAAGAAAAAATGAAGGGTTATGACTTTTTTTCCCTCGCGAACGAAGTTTACGGCGCCTTCTAGTGGTATATGTGATATTTTATTTTCTATCGAAAACTTTCTCGTATTCGGAAAATTAAATATATTTCTCTTTCTTCATCATATTTTTGGTAGAAGGGTAGCTGGGTGTCCAAAAATGGTAACTGCATAATTTTTACCCGACTACGCTGATGAAAAATATAGGGGTAATATTTTATTCTCCTCGGTGACCGAAGTACATTTTCTAGTTTAAAATTAAAACTGAGTGAATCCCTAGGAATAGGGCCCGTAAATACTCCCAGAGCCAAGAAAAAATACAATAAATACACATTTTCATCAGGAAAATTACAATATTTTCGCCTCAAATGTTGCTAATGCCGGTACACAGTTACCTTCAGTATTTTACCATCTAATATTAAAAATAATCATATCCAACTCACGTTAAAATATCCGAACAACCAAATATCCGAAAGAGGAGATAGGCATCAGCCATTTCCAACCTAATAAAATGCCTTGCGCAAAAAAGCCATAAACACCATGATATTATATAATATAAGGTGTGATTTTTGATTCGCGTCATAATTAGGGGAACTTTCTTGACAGTTATTAATATATGACAAAATTATGAATTCACATTGGTGAAGGTGTACATATATAATGGAAGGACATTACCTACCTATCAGAACATGCAATAGTGGTTTGATAAATTCTTACTTATTTTACTGTAATTACAGTCACAGTCACTGTCACAGACACTGTCGCATATAGCTTATGATAGTAAATAATTTATCTCATATAGCTTATAATTGTACATAACTTTCGCATACAGCATTATAACTTTTATATACCGTAATTTTATACACTTAGTTTTATGTTAATTAATTATAAAATTTGTATCGTGTTTAGGATAAGTTAGTACTGTAAGATTATTGTTTGTTATTGTTTTGTCTCATTCTAAACTGTTTTTACTCAATAAATTATACACTTAACCATACCCCCACTAAGTGTGCGATGGAACGACGGAATATAATGGCGGCCAAGTCCCATTCAATCAATTCCATCTCAGACTACTCACACTCTACACAGTATTTTAAATAAGAGTTATTATTTACATCATCCCTCTGGTATCCTGGTATCCTGGTAACCTGGTTCCTGGTAATTCCCGGTAACGAAGCTCTCCTGCCCGCTATAGCCCGCACCTAACAGTGGTCCTTCGGCGTCGGATCAAGAAAGAAGATCAACGACAAATCAAGTGGACTTCGGGCAAAAGAAAGAAAAAAGAAACAAGTACGTGCTGAGCTTGAAGGTCACTCGGCTCAGGTTAGGGACCAAAGTGCCAGGGTTTAACCGCCTCACGCACTCGCCCGCTTTCGCGGAAGGACGGATTACGTTGAGCTCGCTCCGTTTGAAGTCAAGGCCGAACACGTTGAGCTCGCTCCGTGGGGTGTCTGGCAACTTTCGTTGCATATGTCGCATGGTCGACATCATCACACTGCTTTCAAACGCCCTGGCCATAGCACTTAGGCTTTGGCGGGAGATTCAGTGCACCGAGGGATCCACACCATCGAGTTAAGTCTGTAGGGATCAGGCCCGTAGACGTCGCACTCAGTGGCGTCTACGAATAGGTGTTAGGTAGGTAAGGTTAGGGAACCCCACGTGCGCCAGCAAGAAGATGTCGGAACAAGGAAGATCGCTGCGGTCACGCAAACCGCGCGATACCACATCTGCCGCACCGGGAGGGTATCAACACCGACCCACACCAATGCCGTCCAATGAAGGAAGCGACGGCACCAGTAGCAACCGTGATCAGAGTAGGGAACCGCGTCCGCTCAGTAGGGAACCGCGCCCGCAGGATAGGGAACCGCGCGCGCACAGTAGGGACCCGCGAGTGAATAGGGAAACGCGAGTGAATAGTGCCGAAAACCCCATAAATCTCGATAACACGTTAATTGCAAACAAAAGTACGTCGGGTACAGTGTTAGAAAACGCGCGCGAACGTAGCAGAGATCGCGCATCTCTCCGCGAGATAGAACCGCGTCACAATAGGGAACGCGACGCCAAACTTTCGAAATTAATGGCCGAACTGGAAGTTTGTAAAGCCAAGCTCGAACTCGCTCGTAAGGAGGCCGATACCGCTGAGTGTAAGCTGCAGATCGCCCAGTGTAGGGTGCGATCTAACAGCGGTGGTACGACCTCCGACGTTGATGAAAACGACCGAGTCCGTAGCTGGGTAAGACAACAGTCGATACGAAAGTCTGGCGCCGAAGAGGTTAAAAGTCCCCTGCGACCGGAACAACTGCGGAATCGTTCTATGCCAGTGCACGCGTTAGAGAACCCCCATACGTACGCTCCAATAATTCAACGGCCCGCGCCGGAATTGCCCCATTTCGACGGAAATATTACCGAATGGATAGCTTTCCGCGCCGAATTCGAAGACACCGCGCCCATGTTCAGCTCGGTGAACAACGTCAGTCGCATTCGGCGCGCGTTAAAAGGCGAGGCGCGCACCGCGGTCAAATCGATCATGTATACGGTTCAGGACCCCTACGAAATAATGGAGGCTCTTGAGAGACATTTCGGGGATCCAGAAGAAATTGTTTTGACCGAAATTCATAACGTAAAACGGATGCCTCGATTGGCAGAGGACAATTCAAATATAGTCAGTTTTGCCGCACACGTCGCGAACGCGGTGGCCACAATCAAATCGTTACGACAGGATAAATATTTACACGCGCCCGAGCTCGTAAATAAAATCATAGATAAATTAAATATCCTCGTACGTTACGAGTGGTCAAAATATAAACAAGCAAATATGGATTTGCCGGATTTAATTGCGATGTCGAGTTTTCTGAATGAAATAAGTTACGCCGCGAAACGGACGACACGCTCAAAATCTTTTAAACCACGAAATATGGTGAACGCGGTTTACAACGACCCAGGTCCCGCGCGCCAGGCTGGCACTAGGCCACGCCCCCCACCAGAAACGAGCGTGACAGCGATTCAGATAGCGATTTCGATGATCGACCAAATAGATACGATAATCGGCCACGCACGGTAGCGCAAATAAAGTATCGGGAAAATAAAAAGCCAAATAATTTTAAGCCTCGACAACCGCCGCCGCCGCCGCCGCCGCCGCAGTATAGGGAATCGAGTCGATCAAAATGCGCAATTTGTGATAGCTCTAACGAACATAAAGTCGGCTCGTGTACCAAATTTCTGTCGGCATCGATCGAGGAACGTTGGGAAATGGCGAAAAACGCGAAAATATGTTTCCGCTGTCTGAACTCTGCGCATAGACGGACAACTAAATGTAAATATGTACCGTGCGGGGTAAACCAATGCGAGGCCGGGCATCATAAATTGCTACATGGATTAAATTCCGTAACCGTCGCCGCGGCAACACGTAGTAACTCGGGCCACGTTAACGCTATAAATTGCGCCAATACTTTTCTCAAGGTTATCCCGATAGAAGTGTCAGGCCCTTCAGGCACCATACAGACTCACGCGCTTCTAGACGATGGGAGCACGATGACTCTCATCGAGCGTGAAACAGCCGATAGGGTCGCGCCGCGCACGGCAGGAGAAACGCTCGCTATAGAGGGTATAGGCGGTCACGTGATCAATGATACGGAATCATGTAGATTGAAATTAAATGTTCGCGGTCTATGTAGTCGGAACATGGAAACTATCAACGCGTATACAATAAACAAACTAAGCATCGCGCCGCAGGAAGTGCCGCGCGAAATTGTAGGTCAATGCGGTCATTTAACGGATATTTTAGACGAATTGTGCTATGAACGCGCGACACCAACTATCCTTATCGGACAGGATAATTGGCACCTAATAGTTTCGTTGCAAACGTTGAGCGGTAATAAAAATCATCCAGCAGCAAGCCTCACGAAGCTCGGCTGGGTTTTACATGGTCAATATTTAACTCATAGACCAGTCCTAGCTCTGGTAAACCACGTAAGACCCAAAACCGACGAAGATGAGGCCCTGACTTTGATGAAAAAGCATTTCGACATAGAATCGTTAGGCGTACAAAGCAAATTACCGCGAGACGACCCAGATAAACGTGCATTGAACCTATTAGACGCCACGTGCGAAAAAATACCCGGGGAAAATAGGTACCGCGCGGGGCTATTGTGGCGAACGGATAACGAAGAGCTACCGGATAACCGTGCTCACGCGCTGCGACGGTTATACAGTTTGGAACGGAAGCTAGACCGAGATCCAAATTTAAAAATCGAATATGCGAAACAAATAAACAATTTGTTGGAAAAAGGTTATGCGGAAAAAATAGTTAGCTCCGCGCCCGCCCATGGTCCCCGAACTTGGTACCTACCCCATTTTCCCACAATTCACCCCCAAAAAGCCAAATGGCGCCTAGTATTCGATGCGGCCGCAACCGCGTATAATAAATCCTTGAATAGCGCCCTCCTTACGGGCCCGGATCTACTAGAATCGTTATTCGGCGTTTTGGTGCGTTTTCGCGAGGGCAAAACAGCGGTAATTGCAGACGTAAAGGAAATGTTTTTGCAGGTCGAAATAATTGATGAAGACCGCGATAGTTTGCGTTTTGTTTGGAGGGGGGAGGACCGCGAGTCTCCACCCCAAGAATATCGAATGAAAAGACTGATATTCGGGTCAGCTTCGTCACCGACTACGGCGTTGTACGTCAAAAACAAAAACGCAAATGATCACGCAAAAGAATTTCCTATAGCCGCGGAAAAAACTATTAAAAATGCCTACATGGACGACATTTTAATCGCGATGGACGAAAGCGACGGAGAAGTAAGACGCATAGTAAACGAAATTTATGCACTAAATCTGCGCGCGTCATTCGAACTCCGAGGTTTCGCGTCGAACAACCCTGTCGTAATAAGTGACGTCACTCAGACCGAAAACGAGACGTCACCTATAGGGAAAAGCGAGAGCGAACGAACGCTAGGGCTCAATTGGAATCATAAAAAAGACACTATAGGTTTCAACGTAAACTTGCGCAACACTCCTGAGGAGGTGCTAAGCGGAAATAAATTACCTACCAAGCGACAGGTCACTAGCAGCGCGATGTCTATTTTCGATCCAATCGGATACGCGAGTCCGATATCGGTGTTAGGTAAAGCCTTAATGCAGGAAGTATGGCGTACCGGTATAGGCTGGGATACGGCTATCCCGGAGACACTCGCGCCCGTATGGAGGTCATTTATAGAAAACATACAACAATTGAAACATTTAGAAATCCCGCGCTACGTACCAGCATGTAACAGAGAGGCTAGCATGCACATTTTTTGTGACGCAAGCGACAAAATATACGCTTGCGCAATTTATCTAGTGAGCGCTCACGCGGAGGGGCACACGACGTCTAACCTAGTAGCCGCCAAGGCGCGCGTCGCGCCCCTGAAAATCATTAGCGTCCCGAGGCTCGAGTTACAAGCGTGCGTATTAGGAGCTAGATTGGCCCAATCAGTTATTAAAGAATCCGATTACGTAATAACTAACAAATATTATTGGAGTGATTCGCGTACCGTACTGGCATGGATACGTTCAGATCCGCGCACCTTTAAAAGTTTCGTGGCCCATAGGTTAGCTGAAATAGAAGATTCTACCACTCCATCCGATTGGAACTGGGTACCGAGTGCTTTGAACGTCGCGGACGACGCCACGAAAGGAGTGCCAAACAAGTTCGGCCCCAAACACCGTTGGTTTTTAGGGCCCGAGTTCATTAGACAAAATAGGGAAAAATGGCCCATAGAAAAGTCCACCGAACCCGTCGGCCCCTCAGGCGAGGAACGGGTTAACCGCGTCAGCTCCGTTCAAACCGTAAATAATAAATTCGATTACTTACCAGAAGTAAATAGGTTTTCGAAATACGAACGTTTAATTCGCGCCTCTGCTCGGGTCATGGTTGCTGCCGAGGTATTCAAAGCCAAATCGCTATGTAGAAATCATGATAAAGAAATGAACAACGAGCATATTAAGCTGGCGACTATCCTGCTTATAAGAAGAAGTCAAAATATGTCATACTACGAGGAGATTAAGCACCTAGAGGCTGGGCGGCCACTACCGAAGAAATCACCGTTACACAAGATTGCAGTGAAACTAGCCAAGGGCGGAGTCGTCGTGCTGGACGCGAGAACTGGCCGAAATGAAGAATACATACCAGTATTACATGCCAAAGAAGACTTCACCAGATTGTTGGTCCACCACTTTCACGAAAAATACAATCACGGCAATCACGCTACGGTAATCAACGAGCTAAAACAACGCTATTTTATCGTCGGGTTGCGCGGCACTATTCGCTACATAACAAACAAGTGCCAATGGTGTCGGACCTATAAGGGGGCCACTCTCAAGGCCCCTGTTGGCGACTTACCAAAAGAGAGGCTCTTAGCGAATCAAGCCCCATTTACCGCAACAGCTGTCGATCTCTTCGGGCCGATGAACGTCACTATAGGCCGCAGACACGAGAAACGATGGGGTGTTTTATACACTTGCCTCACCACCCGAGCTGTCCATCTAGAGCTTGCTGCCTCTCTATCGGCATCCTCTATGATCCTATCACTTCGCAGAATGATGGCTCGGCGTGGCACCCCCACCACTATTTACTCAGACAATGCTACGAACTTTTATGGATCCGAACGTGAACTGTCAGAAGCCATGAACTCACTACCTGACACCATGAAACAGTTCACCTCCGACCGTCAAATAGTGTGGAAGAAGATCCCGCCAGGCAACCCTTCCGCCGGCGGCGCGTGGGAGCGACTCGTGGGCAGCGTCAAGACCGCGCTCAAGGTCACCCTAAAAAACAGGGCACCTCATGAAGAGGTCTTACACACCCTACTGCTGCAAGCCGAACATATCGTCAATTCTCGCCCGTTGACACCCGTGAATCCTGACTTAGAAGCAGAAGCATTGACGCCAAATCACTTTCTGATCGGCAGGTCCAGTGCCCTCTCGCCCCTTGGCTCCTTCTCGGACAAGTCGCTCGACCTGAAATCCTGGAAAACAGCACAAGCGCTGGCAGATCATTTTTGGACTAGATGGCTAAAAGAATATCGCCCAAACTTATTGCCTAGATCCAGTGCGCATTCCAAGGCAAAGAACCTACAGATAGGAGATGTGGTCATAGTTGCTGACAATACTATGCCGCGTGGTACTTGGCCTAGAGGCATTATTGCACAACTCTATCCCGGTCCTGATGGCCATATTAGAGTAGCCGATGTACAGACACGCGCCGGAACCGTTCGCCGCCCAGCCTCCCGCCTTATCCTCATATGCTCCACAGAAGGAGATGGTGCTGTCGCACGTGGAGGGGAATGTCGCATATAGCTTATGATAGTAAATAATTTATCTCATATAGCTTATAATTGTACATAACTTTCGCATACAGCATTATAATTTTTATATACCGTAATTTTATACACTTAGTTTTATGTTAATTAATTATAAAATTTGTATCGTGTTTAGGATAAGTTAGTACTGTAAGATTATTGTTTGTTATTGTTTTGTCTCATTCTAAACTGTTTTTACTCAATAAATTATACACTTAACCATACCCCCACTAAGTGTGCGATGGAACGACGGAATATAATGGCGGCCAAGTCCCATTCAATCAATTCCATCTCAGACTACTCACACTCTACACAGTATTTTAAATAAGAGTTATTATTTACATCATCCCTCTGGTATCCTGGTATCCTGGTAACCTGGTTCCTGGTAATTCCCGGTAACGAAGCTCTCCTGCCCGCTATAGCCCGCACCTAACAGACACAGTCACAGATACTATCACAGTCACAGTCACTGATACTGTCACAGCCACAGTCACGGTCACAGTCACTGACACTGTCACTGTCACTGACACTGACACTATCACAGTCACCGTCACAGTCACTACCACTGTCACTGTCACTAACACTGTAATAGTCACCGTCACTGACACTGTCACAGTCACTGTCATCGTAATAGTCACTACCACCGTCACAGTCACTGACACTGTCACAGTCACAGTCACTGACACTGTCACAGTCACTGACACTGTCACACTTACAGTCACTGACACTGTCACAGTCACAATCACTGACACTGTCACAGTTATAGTTACGATTTAGTAATGTCATCTTTGTCAAATTTTTGGTTGAACTGCACATAAGGCACTTTGTCCCACCGATGACGAAGTACGAGAAGCGGGTAGCGGTAGAAACTACATAAGAGTCGGCGGGCAGCGAGAAGCGAGTGTGTAGCACCGATAGTTTTGTCGCTCGACTGTAAGCGAGTGTATGAATGAATTTTAATCAACACTGCTGCTGCTATTACACAAACACTATCATATACTCTAGAAAATGTAAAAATTAAAAAAACCCCCGATACAAATGAACATAACAACAAATTTTGGAGTTCCTAGCTTCGATATTGGCTGAAATCCGGTCACTTGTTCTACTAAAAGCTGAATATCTTAAAGACGAGTGCTCCGATTTTCATCAAACAAATGTTTCACAAAACAATGGGTAACTAACAAAAAAATAAAACTGACTCCAAAACAAACTAAAAAGAAAAAAAAAACGCCATAATTCAGTTTCTTCAATATACTTACAAGTAATCGTTTGTATACTCAATCTATACAGTAAATACAATTAATGTTATTTTGGCGTCGGTGCCATATAAAGAATGTGTAAAATATTAAAAATTGACGATTTTAGTAAGTTGTGACACCATGGCACCGACTACAAACAGCTATTGCTGGAATTGCTTCAATACAGTATCCGAATATTTTACGTGTGAATTTTAATTTCTAATAATAGTATTGCTTTTTTGTTTAATAATGCTCTAATTAATAATTTTGTACCTATATAATTCGCATATTCTAATATATTTTAAATTGTTTTTCTAATCTATTTGTAGTTAGCTGCTAATAAATTGATGTTTTTGTACACCAACTGGCAAAACATACTTAGTAGAATTCTCACAATGATATTCCGCCTGTAACCTGTAACTAACATATGTTTTACAAAATAAAACACCTTGACTTTGACTGTTTAAATTTAAATCCTTTATCCTGCTTGCAATTAAGTAGACCGCATTCATTGTCTCCTTTACGATCAAACTCTGTGTTATAATATTCATTTGAATATGCCACATATATAGTTTGATAGATAATTATATTGATTAAATTGCTTCATTGAAGAACAGCGCCATCTCTGTCGCCGTCCTTATACTTGCTGGAGAAGCAATGAGACAAAGACGTAGCGTGAAACGCTTGGCTTGGCGTATGTGCTTAGCATTTAAATAAAGAAAAGATACAGAGGGCGCTACTAGTACTAACTAGATTGTGATCGAATATTTCAGGCCACGTATGTAATGCTGCGATATCTCATTTGGTCAGAGCACTTCTGGGTTAAATAAGAGTTCGCGGGTTCAAATCTTGCTTGCAATAGGGAATATTCATGAACTTTAAATTTTGCTTTACTAAAAGCTCATTCATGTAACGAACAGGTGACAAAAATAATTTTTCGAATAACTATAAAAATAACAAAGATGTAAGCCATCAAACATTTCATTCTATCTCTTTCTATCAAAACAGAATTTAATATGGAGTTTATATGGCCGGAGTGCACGATGACGTAACAGTGCACGTCGGACCTCTCTGTGTAATAAAATAAATAAATAAATTAAAATATATATATATATATATATTTTTTTTTTAAATTTTAATTTCACGTTTTGAAATCGTCTTTACGGTTTTTTGATATTTAGTTAAGAAAAGCAATAAAAAATTTCATGCATTTATGCTATATGCTATTTAGCAGTAGGTCGCATTGTTTTTTAGGGTTCCGTACCAAAAAGGTAAAAAAGGAACCCTTATGGTGTAACTCTGTCTGTCTGTCTGTCCGACTATTGGAGCGCCATGTCTCAAAAAACTACTTATGCTATCTTTTTGAAATTTGGAATATGTATTTAAAAACATGGTCAGCCCACATGTATTGCAAAAGAAATATTATAAAATCTAGTTTCACTAAAAAATTAAAAGTCTAGTCACTGGGTCATGGGGGTATCATATGATAGGGCTTGATCTGTACATCTTCAAACAATCCTTTTTAAATTTTTTTATCGTGCTTAAATGTCGTTTTATTAAGGAAAATGTGGGAAAAAATGCCCCCCCCCCCACCCCTTCTATCTCCAAAGTTTACCAGACGGTAAATCTGGAATTTTCTGGAATTATGTCATTTTTAAGAAGTATATATAACCATATATCTGTGTTTCATTTTCTTAATGACCAAAAAACATTTTTGAATAACCCGGTTTGATTAAATTTGCCCCTCATTTCTATGTGACGCCATCGCAAGTTAAGCCGGAATAAGTGAAAGTTTGTACGGAACCCTCGGTGCGCGAGTCAGACTCAAGTGCGAGTCTGGCTGATCGGTTTTTTTTATTATAAAAGTAGAAAAATGTGTTCAGTTACTGCTCTGACACGTTGTGTCACCAACAGACATCGGAATATTGGAAGCGAAATTTCAGGATTTCCTATATCCATAAACTCATATATCGACGCTTCTCCCCTATCAGTCGCCATTATGTAACAACAAAATAATAATACGGATTCGTGTACAATTTTGCTGCACACTGCAGTTATATGATTTCAAAAATTCTTGTCACTGATAATCAAAGTGACATTATACAAAATCTAAAATGACTCAAATAGTGATGTTATGCTGTTATGACGAGAATTTCTGTTTAAGCGATTTTCATTTTGTATAGTATAATATATCGTCAACGGTGGCCTTAGGGGGTGGCAAAAAGGGCAATAGGGAACATGCATGAAAATTTTTCCTCGCTTCTCTTAACTAAATATGAAAATACCGTAAAAACTATTCCAAAAAGTGAAATTAAAATTAAATTCGGCCAAGAAATACGCATGATATAGGCATTTTAAGTTACTAATTAGACAGCAATTTGACAGAGAGGTCTGACATGTACTATTACATCACAGTCTACAACGGTCATATAAACTCCATATTAAATTCTGTTTTGCTAGAAAGAGATAGAATGAAATATTTGATAGCTTATATCTTGGTTATTTTTATAGTTATTAGAAAAAATACTTTTCTCCACTGTTTGTTACATGAATGAGTTTTTAATAAAGCAAAAAGAAAAGGTTATGCATATTCCCTAATTCCCGGGGCCTCGCTCTTGCAAGGGCCTAACGCAACAACTAAAACATAAAAACAATGTTTTTGATAAGTAACGAGACTGGATCGTATAAGGAATGAGTATATAAAGGTGATTCCACTTTTGTATCATTTGCCCGATCAGATCTTCGTCCCGTGGCATAACCGCGTGTCACGAAACTCGAAATCCATGTTGATACGCGTAACACACACTTAGATCGAAGAAGCGCGGCGTAAAGCAGCGCGATAGGCAGTCACGCCACGCCACCGTGATCGGATACGAGCAAATGATACAAGTGTGGACGCACTTTAAGAGGAAGCCTGAAAGTAGCAGCAAATCGCCTACGGTGGTATGGACATGTTATGTGGAGGGATGCGAGTCATGTGACAAGAAGGGTATTAGATATACATGTGGGAAGATGAAAGAGGAGGGGTAGGCCAAGGAAAAGGTGGATAGATTATGTGAGAGATGACATGAACAGGAAGGATTTAATTGACAGAGAGGTATGGAAGAAAGAAAAATGCTCCGCCGACCCCAAGGAGAAGGACAAGCGAATGATGATATTTTTTTAACAACAAGGGCCTCGCTAAGACCTTTCGCCCGCAGCCTCGCAATAGGTAAGGCCGCCGTTATCCTTACTATATTATAAAAGTGAAAGTATGTCATATACGTTCCACTTATAATCTCAAAAATGACTGGACGAATGTTTATGAAACTTTCCAGTTATAAATAAATAAATAAATATTACGGGTCAATTTTACACAAATCGAACTAGTCCCATGGTAAGCTCAATAAGGCTTGTGTTATGGGTACTAGACGACGATATATTTAATAGATATATTACATATATACATAGAAAACATCCAAGACTCAGCTACTACCTTATATATCAGAATAGGACATAGGCTTTTAGGGACGAAGAAGAAGATGAAAATTTGCATGGCAAGTAAATATTTTTTTACGCTAGGAACTTGAAATCTTGGTAATATGCTTCATATTTAAATTGGTAAAATATTGTGTTTTGGGGAAAGACATAAGCTACTTTTTATTCCGGAAAATACCTTTTATCCGCGATAAACGAATCTAAGGCGGACGAAGTCGCGGGCGGCCGCTAGTATCATTATATAGAGTAGCCTTGGTAACTGAACCCAAAACATCAAGTCACCTCTAAAAATCGCTAAAAACCATTTGAATTTCGCTTATAACCTGCCACTAATGTTGTTTATCGGCGTCACCAGTGTAATTCATTCTCTTGTAATTATTTGTAATCATTCCCCTGCCATTCTTTGTCATTATTATTCTGCCATTCTTGGTAATCATTCCCCTGTCATTCTTTGTTATTTTTATCCGGCCATTCTTTGTAATCATTCCCCTGCCTCTCGTTCGGCTGGCGCCTGTTAAATTCCTATATACGTCACGAATCCTCACACGGAGTGTGATAATATGGCAGCCATTCTTATTCCACTCCATGTCGCGATCTGACAGCCATTGTGCTTGTAAATGTGAGTGTTGCGCACAGATGTGCCATTTTCATTGGCATGCGATGAAAGGTTTCGGTGAATAAAAGTCAAGGTATCGGAGCATTTTTGTTGAAAATGCGAGCACATTTTCAGATATGTTACAGCCTCGAAAAACTTCATATACTTATTACGAATTCAAATCATGTTTTCATCTCTCATGTAGTCACAACAAAAGGTTCGAAATTCAAAAATTCGAAATTTTATATGGGATATTACACGGATATTTAATTGTACTATTTTAATTTCTCACAAACATTAATATCAGGATAGCTGCGGCAATATTTATCTGGAAAAACGTATGTAATTTGTAAATTTAACAGTCATAAATAAAGGAAGAATTTTTCCGGTTGACTGCTGTTTTTAGCGTTTATTATGCGACATGAACAGTTGTAGAACGATTCTAATTAATCCTTTTTAGGGTTCCGCAACCGCTTTTGCAAAAACTTATAGTTTCGTCATGTGCGTCCGTCCGTCCGTCGCAGGCATTGTACTCAAAAACTACATGATGTAAATTGATGAACTTTGGACTATAGGTGTCTTGTATGAGCCGCTACTTAGTTGAATAGTTAAATAACTATCCCACCAAAAACATTCTGTAAAAAACTAGCCAAGTCAAGGTGCTCCATGACACCATTGCACCGATCGTTGACGGTCGGACGTCTGACCTGGTTTTGTACACTTGTGAACCCTTCAACGGCCAAGTTACACAACATTAACTATAATAATAAAAAATCGCAGTAAAGAACCTTGGACTTGGCACGACTTTGTCTAGATTTATGTATGTATGTATGTAAACACTTTATTGTACATAGTAACCAGTTACAAAAGCAATAAACTTAAAAGATATAAGTACAAAGGCGAACTTATCCCTATTAGGGATCTCTTCCAGTTAACCTTTGAGAAAGTGAGTGAAGATATAAGGAAGATAGACAAACTAACACCCTGTACAAATTATATGTATATGAATAAAAAATATAAATAAATAGATATATATCTACATAATATATAACAAAATAAAATATAACAATAATATTCAACCATTTTATAAATCACTGGAAAGCCACAACTTATTCAATTTACTCTTTTTATACTATTTAGATTTCATTACTTTTTAGAGATAAACAAGCAGCTCCATCGAGACTTGGCAAGTTTTTTACAGAATGTTTTTGGTGGGATTTCACTTTTTTTGTAGAACGTGGGCATAGACTTTAGATTTTTGACATCAAATGAAGCGGCCCACCAAGTTGAATATTTTTTGTAAAGACGGTATGTCGATCTCTAATAGTTTGGTTGGGCTCTTGTGTTTTCTAATCAGGGTCACCAGGTACTCCAGACCTTCGATTATCCTAGTTTTATAGTTTTCCCTTTATGTGGCCATTAAACCCTAACTAAGGAAGTGTGTTACTAGTTCCATTCTGATGACCATGAGTGAGTGAGTGTCATAAATGCGAAACTTTGCTTTCGCTTAAATTCGGAACTAAATGACCTACAGACTTGAAATTTTGGATTTTAGGTATGTGGTTATAGCTTACTGGATGACAAAAATTTCTGCGTTCTGGTCTTATCCAGAGGTTCTCAAATAGAGGCCCGAGAATGCGGCGAAATGGTTCCAGTAAATGATTGTACGGCAGTGTTTGCTTCGCGCTCGACTTGGCGGGGGCACTGCTGTGCCCCCTGATAAAATATATTACAACGGGGTCACTCCATAGATGTCGCCGAAACTGAAAAAAAGTCAGTAAATATCAATGTGTTGGCGAAATATGTATATTTGGCCAGTTTATCTAAAAGACTTTAACTTTTTAAAATATGTTTGATGTAGTGAATATTTTCCGAAATAATCTCTCCGAAAAAAGCATTAATTGTGTCCGCCCCTCTATTTTATAAACAAAAAAAATTACAAGATACCTATACTATTATAAAATAGTAAAAATTAAATGTCTGTACATTGAAGATATAAACAAAAATATTCAAAAGGACTATTTAGAGATCACAGAATCGAAAAATATTTAATTTAATTTTTTTGTATGTTTGTATGTGTCGTTGTGGCTTCATCACGCTTTAAACGCTGAACAGGCTTCAACTATTTGTGGTTCACGCGGAGCTGGGTGCAGATGGTTATAGGATACTTTTTACCCGCTGAAGCAAAAAGAGGGCTTATGACTTTTTCTCCTACGCGAAGTTACGGGCACCTTCTAGTATTGTAATAAAAGACAGATGAAAGACACATGTTCCATGAAACAAATGACTACACAAATCTCATTATCAAACAGACAACCCGCCGTAGAATCATAAAAAAAATACTCTTAAAATATTCAAGAGAATTTGTTTATTCATTCAGCGTAATGTGTGCGGCGGTCGTCATACAAATTGAACGGCGCACACGATGGGTTACTTGTAAAGTAATATTATCTATTTATTTAAACTTTATCGCACCACACACAAAAGTACTAATGGCGGATTGAATACCATACAGGCCAGGCATTCTCTACCAGTCAACCATTAGGCCAAACAGAGAAATTATTGGTGCGGGATATCGCTATAAAACTTGTACAGTACGATTACTTTGAGTTTACCACTGACACTTTTATTCCATTGGATATTCGACTTTAACACTGATAAAAAAGAGTTTCTATTATAAACAAACGACGTTTAGACAGTGTCTCATTAATATAAACTCTTTTACATTAGTGTTAAAATCGAATATCCAATGGAATAAAAGCATATGTCAGTGGTAAACTCAAAGTAATCGTACTGTACAAATCAATAATTACAAGGGTGAGACACACAAATAATATATTCAAAACGTTTAGTTTGCGGGTCTCTCTATCCAGGGACCGGCCCGCTATCCGTTTCAAAGGGTTTTGTAAAGGTTTTGCATAAGGCTAACCATAAGAACATCAAGCCCCAATCAGCTAGCCTTAAAAACCCTTATCTAAGGGCTAACCCATATGAACAAGCGGTATCACAATTCCCCTCAAAAATAAGAATATTTGCTCACCCATCCTTTCTAAATGGTTAGCCTAACAAAGGGTTACCTTTATTTTATAAAGCTTACGACGCGTAGGTAACATCGAGCGAGACTATTGAGCGCTTTGTCGGCGGCGGCATTCTTGATTTTTGCGCGAGACCGCTTCAAACTAGGGATGTTACTGATATACGCATCAGGTTTGTGCGAGTGAAGTTTGTTTATTTTGATAAGGACTGCCGCTTTTGTTTTCTTTTGTACGGCAGCTATCAATGTTTGGAATCAGGTTAAAGTACTATGCGATATTGTCATATTTAGTTAATTTCTTGTTGTGTTTGTGTACTACAATGCCACCACCGACACAAAGTGGAATATCGGCATATCAGCACGCGAAGTACCTACTTAATACCTATTACTTATACCTTAACATCGCATCGTAATAAATAAATTAGTATTTTCTTGTTATTATTATTAAGTAGTCAATTTCTTGTGCCGAAAATAACAATGTTTTTTTTTTTGAAATCCTGTGCTAAATTTAAATGTCTAAAAAATAGGAGGTTCGTAGTTCGTTGAAAATCGGATTTTTTATGTATGTCGGTTGCTGATCAACTCAAACACGGTTGGACCGATCTGTATTTTTAATCTTTTAAGTATTTTATTGCCAACAAATTAGGATCTTATGGTGGAATCATAGATGAATCGTAGGAAGTCATCAAATATTATGGGCATTCATTCCTATCCTATAGCAATTTGGGTATTTTACAAGTATTTACTTTACAGAACTCTTGCGTTTGCTTTCGTAATGTTTTATTTATATTTTATATTGTTTTTTAGCAGATTCTTGTGTGTATTTGGCGCTCTGTCAATCGATCCTAACTTATTGTATATCGTTCTGGGGAGGAGCCCCAAAAACTTCTCTGATCACTTTAGAAATTGCGCAACGCTCAGTTTTGAAAGTTATGTTATTTCTTCCGTGTGAGTAGGTAAACGTTACACAAATATTGTATGATACTGCTAAAGTTTTGACAGTGAGAAAACTTTTTATTTTATTTACAATACTAAGATTCCACTCGACCCTCCACTATGATAAAAACTGTGTAGACATTTCTCGCAGAGCATAAAATGTTGGCAAAATAGGAAGGAAATGCAACACATGTTTTATAAAAAGGTTTTTCCTATTTAAAGGGCCTATCCTTTATAATAAAATAAATAAACTCCTATATCCAATGGTTAAAAGAGATTGCAAAAATGCCGTAACTAGTTGGTTATTAAGTAAAAACTATCAAGAAACAGAAGTCCTACTGGCAATATATATTGAAGCAAATGTATATTGAAGGTATCCATAATGTGCTCAAAATAATAAACTTATAAAAATATACATGTATATCATGTATTTATATTAAATATATATATATGTGTATATATGCTTACACGCCCACATACACACACACACACACACACGGACACACACACACACACACAAATATCCTTATAATACACATACACACATCTACGTTTTTAATTTTAATTTAGATTTTGGCTTAAGATAAAAATATATAGTTAAATACGCTACGAATATTTTGTAAACCATGATGTTTGAGAAATAAATTATTATTATTATTATTATTATCGATCCGTCACCTACCTACAAACATATTTTTTTAATCAGATATTTGAATGGGAATCGATTAGAGTCCTTTTTCAGATAAACTTGTCTGCCACCCTCTTGCAAGCAGCAATAGAACAGTTCTATAAAGGGTTAATCAGGGATCGGAAAACGTTTCTTTTGGCATACCGGTTTCGGTCATTGATCCGCGAACAAAAAGGGTTTAGTTTCCGTTTGCAGTTATCGGTTAAAGAACTGTTCAATTGAGCTACCCGTTAGTGCCAAATTCGTTCGTAATTCGTTTTTGGGAAACGCAATGAACCGGTAAAAAATTTCAACTTCACCGGTTAATTTCTCACAATGACGACAAAATACGACGAGCATTGCTATCTCTTTTATACCACTACTGAAGGAAGCCACACCGTCAGCAGTATTACATTACCTACTTCACTGGATTTTGTTTTGACCTTGCTGCTTGCTGAATGAATTGCTTTTTGGCGTGTGGCTTTGGTTTAGCTTGGCGTGTCTTGTTTGTGCTTTGTGCCTGTGATTTCCGCCATCTTGAATTCGAAAATTGATGCCATTTTCGGAATCGGCACCCCCAAAATCCTAGAAAACGACACCCATGATGATTTTTTTATGAGAAAGTGATTTCCGCCATCTTGAATTACAAAATGGATGCCATTTTCGGAATCAGCACACCTATAAACCAAGAAGACGACACCCATGAGAGTTTTTCATAGAAAGTGATTTCCGCCATCTTGAAAGTGATTGATGCCATTTTCGGAATCGGCACCCCCAAAATCCTAGAAAATGACACCCATGATGACTTTTTAATAGAAAGTGATTTCCGCCATCTTGAATTCCAAAATGGATGTCATTTTCGGAATCACCACACCTATAAAGCAAGAAAACGACACCCATGAGAGTTTTTCAAAGAAAGTGATTTCCGCAATCTTGTATTCTTTAATGGACGCCATTTTCGGAAGTGGCACCTCCAAAAACCTAGAAAACAACACCCATGATGGCTTGTTCCCTGAAAGTGATGTCCGCCATCTTGAATTCCAAAATGGACGCCATTTTCGGAATCGGCACCCCCAAAAACCTAGAAAGTGACACCCATGATGACTTTTTCACTGAAAGTGATGTCTACCATCTTGAATTCCAAAATAGTCCTCATTGTCGAAATCTGCACCCCCAAATACCTACAAAATGACACCCATGATGACTTGAACTTTGACAAGAAAGTGATTTCCGCCTTGTAAAATTCCAAAATGGATGCCGTTTTTAGAATCTGCAACCCTTAAAGTGATGTCTGTCATCTTCATCATCTAAGTCCATTAAGCTAAAAAGCACTCGTCTATGTTGATCCAAACCTGTGTTTTGTAGGGGTACCCTCAGGGTCCATCATCAGGACCATTTGGTGGCACCTTATATAAATTCTAAGTCTATGTAATGATTTCCTTCAATTCCTCTTGGATCATCAGATCTTCACTGAAATTAAATGGGACGAAACTACAGGGTGCTTTTAAACAAAAAAATAAATAAATGGTTTGTGAATGACGGAGAATTTTTTCTCTTCTTCTATCTTCATAAATATAATCGAATTGAGACCCACCTCCGTTTTTGGGAGCCTGTCAAAAAGTGTTAATATCTTCAAAACTGGATTTGAATGGGGTTCATTAAACATTTTTGCTCCTAATGACATAGAATACTCAGTTAAAATCTTTCGGATTCCTCGCTGGCACCGTGTGTAATAAAATTCACGATCAAAAATTACCATTAATTGTAGCGCACCAAATTCGCAAAGTCCACATGAACAACTGGCAACTAAATAAATCAAAACAAACAAACAGAACAGGCGAGAAGGCGACACACAAAGGTATAAACTAAATGAAGTGAGTGTAAAAGAGATTGCATGATCACGCGACCGTCGCGTTGGGCGTCGCCGTTGCTCGCATAATACCGGTTAGAACTAGTCTTGTCTCATTCTCTTAAGGCTTAAAGTATGACATGTTGAAAAGGAAAGTTTTCTATTAAGCGCTATGAACATAAGGGTAAACCTTTAAAGTGGATAGCAAGATAAAGAGAATATCGGTTAGCAATTGTAAAGGGTTAGCCTTATTCTTAGGTTCCCCTTATAATAAGGGATAGTCAAATGTATGGGTTACCAGTTAGAATCTGTAAGTCTTTTACTGGGTTATACATTACAAAGGGAAGCCCATTGAAAGGCTTTAGCCAGGGAAAGGGTCATCCGGTCCCTGGCTCTATCCGGCCCTTGTAGACATCTATTGAGGAAGCCTGTGTCCAGCAGTGGACATAATATGGCTAAAATGATGATAACACTACACCCATATTAACAGAAGATACGATTCTGTTACGCGTTTTAACAACATAACTACCATGTCCCAATTACCATTAAATCCGCTCATGTAATTGTAATCCATTACATCTTAATTTTGTAAAATTATACAGTGCCTCACTTGGCGATTAACATGGAGCAACCCTTGCTCTCGTCCCAATTCCCCCCTGCTGTCTTCCCGTTTCCCCCCATCGCTTCTGTATAATACGATCTTGTCAAGATAGAAAACAATAAAATTATACATGCACTACACGTTTCGAACGAAAAAAGTAATAATTTTACCCTCATGTTGCGACTGTCTGTCTATCCGACTGTTACAGTAGCTATGACTCAATAATGATGATGATGCCATTCTTTCAAACAGATCGGTTTGGCGATTGCATGACATGATTAGACATGACATGGATGAGAGAGGACAAGATGGACCGATGATTTGGTGAAAATCATGAGAAACCGTTAGATGAGGGTGGTGTATGACCGGTTGTAATGGAGATCTTTGGAGTTTTGTTCAGTAGTGGTTGTCCTTGGGCTGACATGATGAACCATTAATCTATGCTATCATAAATAATAATATACTACTCAGAACAATATAGGGGCCACTGTTGCGCGGAGAATTTCTGTTCAGTTTTTGTGGTTACAATATTTTCTTAACAAAATATCAAAATACGAGTACCGTAAAAACTCTTCCAAAAAGAGTTTTTTTTTATGGTATAGGGGGCAAACGAGCAGACGGGTCGCCTGACGGTAAGCGATCACCGTCGCCCATAGACACTTGCATCACTAAAGGAGTCACAAGTGCGTAAATTAAAATCGACCTAGAAATACGCATGATATAGGCATTTTAAACTACTAATTAGACAGCGATTTCACGGAGAAGTCCGACGTGTACTGTTACGTCACAGTCTACGACGGTATAAGCTCCATATTAAATTCTGTTTTGCTAGAAATAGATAGAATGAAATGTTTGATAGCTTATATCTTGGCTATTTTTATAGGTATTCAATTTTTTTTTCTCCACTGTTTGTTATATGACTGAGTTATTAATAAAGCAAAAAGAAAAGATTATGCATATTCCCTTCCCTATTCACTATTTAATTAATCGATTATTAGCTAAACAAATACAAAAGCCCTTTTAGCTGCAGAGTATGTAAAATATTTTTTACTAACTACTATAGTCTGGCTATAATATCTTTACCCAACCAATTTTAATTGTTTGTGCAAGTCGGAATTTAGGGCACTAAATAGTCTTAGGAATAATGAATAAGTCACTAACACCACATAATATATTCTCAGTGCACTTAAGAGGCTGCTAAAAGCTAAATGGCTTCACTTGAAGATTATTTTAAACATAAACCATATTGGTGTAATTCAAAAGTACTAAAATTGGTTAATCTTACCAGCCAAAGACTTAATGCAATGTAAACATTGCCGCTTTTCAGCGATAATCGCTTCTTGCTGTTGCTTTACAGCATCGAAGTTAATGATCATGCGGAAAAGCCATTCCCGCTGACAACTTTTATATGGTTTTCTCATATTTAAACCTTTAGTTTTTAAAAAACCAACGTACGTAAAGATAAATTGTTTTTTAAGACACGTAAACAACTTGACGTCTGTGATAGATACAAAACATTGCCATATTCAGTTTTTATATATTTGACAGTTCATTTGCTTGGAAGAGATAAAATGGTCCGACTATACATTTTCACGTTACGATCAAAATGTTTATTGGCCCCTATATTGTTTTAAGCAGTATGTATAGTAATCCATACTAATATTATAAATTCGACAGTGTATCTGTCTGTCTGTCTCTTCACGCTTAAGCCGCTGAACCGATGTTATGAAATTTGGTATGGAGATAGTTTGAGTCCCGGACAAGGATAAGGGTAGTTTTCCGGGATAAAAAGTAGCCTATGTCCTTCCCCGGGATTCAGACTATCTCCTTACCAAATTTCATCTAAATCTTATTAGACAGACAGACAGACAGATGCACTTTCGCATTTATAATACTAGTATGGATTGTTAGTAAAACATTTTACTTCATCTAATATAGGACCGTTTATATAGCATCACATACATAAAGCTGGCAACAATGGTTCATGTACCGGCATTCTAGCCTGCTCGCGACCATGCTCAGGATGCTGTTGGCAATATCACCAACTCTGCGCCGGGGATGCTCATCGTGGTGTAAAAACAGTCTACTCGAGCCTCCGAGAACATCCTCATCGTTGATCTAATCTTTACAACGAAAACTTGTAAATATTAGATAAATGTCAACGACACAACTTAAAGTTGTAAAAATTAGATTTGACTGTACAATTAAGATATTTAAAAAAAAACAGGAACGTGACACTTTTTCGTGCGTGCAGGCGTTATTCATCGATTTATAAAACGTTATCACGTCAATACTCACATAAATCGCATTCAAGTTTAGGAGGTCGGCAAGGGGGCTCGTGACGTCACGCATGCTGACTAAATGCACCGCCTTTATTTTTTGATTACATAAAAATAACCTCTCCAATATTTCTTATTAATCTACATCACAGTCATCATCCCTATTGCAACCGATATGCGTCTCTATCGTCGTGCCAATTGAGTCACCGTTCCAATATTTTGATTAAAGGATACGAGTATTATACGGGGAAAAACATACTGTGAAGGTGTTAATCCTTCACCACGAATGCGAGACAGTCAGGCCGTATGTAAAAGTAGTATATAATTTAAATTAGTTACGTCAGCTGTCTTGTACCAGTTTTATGTCATTAGGCCTTGTTTTTAAGACAGATGTTGAATAATAAATAAATTAATGGTTTAAAAAACACTAGAAAAACACGCTTTACAAGACTTTCCTAACAAATCCAAACACAGCTATGATACAATGTAACATCATGAAGTTCCAGCTCATATCTTCCGGCTCCATCATCAGATCAGTTCGACAGTACAGCTGCCAATTTTCATGGCGCTACGATTCTTGGAAGATGGTAGGCACTACATACATGTAAGCTTTTACCGCGGATTTTGTCTGAATAATCCGTTAGTCGTAGTTTTGTATTCATTGCCAGTGCCAAGCCAATTCCTTACTTATTTCTCAACTAGCTTCTGCCTGCGACTACGTCCGCCTTAAATTTGTTTATCGCGGATAAGTGTATTTTTCCGGGATAAAAATTAGCCTATCTCCTTCCTCGGGACTCAAACTATTTCATCCAAATCGGTCAGCGGTTTAAACATGAAGACGTAACAGAGAGACAGACAGACACACTTTCGCATTTATAATATTAATATGGATTATCGTATTACCTGAACACAGTTAAGAAACATGAAGCGCCAATGCTCAAACACGGGACAAATTGTCTATCTTACTCAGGTGCATTACGATTTAATTCAATTATACCTTCAAAGTTACATAGTAACTATGCGAGAGTAAGTTATCCACAGACTAGCGTGGTGAAACCAAACATAAGTTACAATCGAGTAAATCGTTAGAGTACTAATTATACTGAAGTAGCCACTCGTGTAAATTTTGACGAATCGAATGACGAATTAACCCTTAGATGAGTAGTTGATGGATATTTAAAGAAAAGTTGAGTCGGAAATAAAAGCTTGTTATCTATAATATTATAAAGTTGTACAAATGATATGTCTGTACATTAAAGATATTTTCAAAAAAATGATTGCTACGGACTATTTGGAGGTCACTGAATCGAAAAATATAATTTTTGGAGTTTTTATTCATTTTGTATGTGTCGTTGTGCGCCAAATCGGCTAAACAGATTTCAAAATGTTTTGGTACACGGGTAGCTGGATATTTCCAGATGGTTAAAGGATACTTTTAACCGACTACACTGCAGAATAAGAGGGGTTATGACTTTATCTCCTCCGCGAACGAAGTTGCGCGCGTCCTCTAGTACAATTTAAAGTTGTAAAAATGAAATGTATGTACATTGACGATATTTTCAAATAAATGACAGAACTGGACTATTAAGACGTCACTGAGTCGAAAAATATTTTTTTGGATTTTTTGTATGTTTCTATGTGTCGTTGTCTTCATCACGCCAAACCATAACCCCTATTTTTCTGCAGCGTAGTCGGTTAAAAAGTATCCTATATATATGTATAACATGTAATACAATTAGGACTTACTAACATAGATTATAAGTAAATATTGTTACTAACAAACTATGGACCATTGTAAATGTTGTCTGAAATAAATAATAATAATAATTATTATTAATATAACCATTTGGAGATACCCAGCTATCCGTGTACCAAAAATAGTTGAAATCCATTTAGCCGATTTATCGTGATGAGGCCACAAAGACACATACAATCATAAAAAAAAAAAAAAAAAAATTTCAGTGACCTCCAAAATAGCAATCATTTTTTTGAAAATATCTTCAATGTTCATACATTTCATTTTTACAACTTTATAATAAACATATTATTATTGTCAGTCATAATGTGTTTGAAACGTTTATACGCCATACGATTAAATATTTTTTAAACGAACTTCGTGTGTATTATTTCACAGCTCTTTTGGGGCTAAAAGTACCCCGCGCACACATCTCATAAATTGTAGCTCGCCCACCGAAGGGGCTACTCCGAAACTCGAAAAACGAAGTTCGTATAGCGCCATCACGCGCACTCAAATACAGCTTGATATAAGTGCAAGAGAGACGGCACGTTATGAACTTCGAATTTCGAGTTACGAAATAACCCCTTGGTCCCTGAGGCATTTTAGTTTAATGTAAATTGATGTGAAGCATCTCTGCTACTTTTGAACCCCATAGACGACTCAACTACACTTATTCTGTTCTAGAATAAAATTGTACCTTAAGGGTCAATTTCACCGACGTAGTATAAGCCTTATTCCAAATATAAATCGTTAATTACACGTGAGTAAACTCATTTTACGTTTCGCCATAATTAACCTAAAGATAAAATGTCTAAACTAGAGAATAATCTTACACCGCCAATTTCGGCTGAGTAAACTGTTAGATGTAGATTAGTATTGTCATTGTCACTGTCAAGTGTATTCAATACTCACTTCACAATTGATGTATTACTCGAATAAATTTAAAAAATACGCATCACCATTGCTCAAGCATGGGACAAATTGTCTATCTTACTTGGGTGCATTACGATTTCATTCATTTCATTCGTTCAACGTTACTTAGTAACTATGGGAGAGTTTGTTATCCGTAGACTAGCGTGGTGAAATGGAAATGAAGTTAACCATTGAGTAAATCGTTACATTTAGTTTATAGGTAGCCACTCTCGTGTAAATTGATTGTTGGTGAAATCGGCCCTAAATTTGATTGAATTATCCGAGAAATTGAAAATATTCGTTGCACTAAAAATAATGATAGGATTTCTTGCAATAGTAATCAACAGCCGATCAGCCGATTTAGCGTGACCAAGCCACAATGACTCAAACAAACATACAAAAAATCAAAAATAAATATCTTTCTATTCATGATAGTTCGTTACAATGATATTCAAAAGAGTTTAAATATGTATCTTTAATGTACACACATTTCATTTTTGCGCTGTAAAAATAAACTATATTATCCATACTAATATTATAAATGTGAAAGTGTGTCTGTCTGTCTGTCTATTACCTCTTCACGCTTAAACCACTGAATCGATTGAAATGAAATTTGTTATGGAGATACTTTGAGTCCAGGGCAAGGACACAGGCTAATTTTTATCGTGGTAAAATACCCTTAACAGCAATAAACGAATTTAAGACGGACGAGGTCGCGGGCAGAAGCTAGCGTTTTATAAAGATATTTTCATAAACATGGATGTAATCCGTTACATTATTATTTGGAGGTCACCGAATAAGGTCCTTTACTATATTTGGTTACCGAATATAAAAATATTTTTATTGAATTTTTTGATCGTTGTGGCTTCATCACGCCAAATCGGATAAACAGATTTCAACTATGTTTAGTACACAAGTAGGTGGGTATCTGCAGATGGTTATAGGATACTTTTTATCCGACTGCGTTGAAGAAAAAAGGAGGGTTTATGATTTTTATCTCCTCCGCTGAAGAAGTTGCGGGCAACTTCTTCTAAGTAAGTAGCTACATCATATCATTAAGATTTTGAGATTTATGTATTGGGTACTTTCCTGTAGTCAACATATATGATGTCACGCTTGCAGTTAATTTTATTTCTGAGAATACGTAGAAAACATTCATGAATACTTATTTTTAAGCTTTTGGCGATTTTAAAATGATCAAAAACTAAACATAAGGAGGCAATTTGACCGTATAGAATTGTGACGTCATAAACTTTTTTCCTTTCAAACTTCATACTTTTTGATCGTTTTGACGGTTCATAAAAAGGAACTGATTTGATCTGTCGGTCAAGTACCCTATTACCCTTAAATGCACAATGATGCATAATAATGCATCAAGTAGTTTCTACTGAAATAACACATGTAAAAATCAACGTCAATTTGAGACTTTGTCACGAAGTGTCTTATTGATATGAATCTCTAATTAAGCCATTTTAGAAATCAAACGCATTATATTTTTTTGTCATGCTTTTAAGGGTTAATATCTCAGAATCAGATCAGTTAATTGATTCCCTGTCATTACAGCTAAATATCATAATGCCCTTTTACATATTTTACAAAAACTCAAATTATCTTATTTCCCAAAATGCCTAAATTCCCAAATTGACTTATTTTCAATACAATAAAATGTCATAACATAATAACATTTACACATTATATCCGATATAAAAATAGGGTTGTTGACTCGTTTTCAAAATTGCAAATATTATATAAGAGCCTGATAAAACAAATAAAATAACGAGCTATATCAACATTTTGAGTTCGATGATACTTTACGTGTAGTTCGTTGTATGAGCAATCAAAGTTGGGTGGGAAAGTCGATTTTTAAAGTATGGAAAAATTAAAAACTAATAATACCATTGAATAACCCATAAAATGTAAGTTGACTTTTGTTATGGAACCGTGTTGACAAACGCAAGTTTAAACATAGCTGCAGAACAAAGTTCTTAATTTCCCCATAAAAGGCATTGCAGTGTGACGTCACAATGTATTAGGCATTAAATGAAGCGTTTTTTGGGAAAGTCCAAAAATATGATTCTAACATTGTTATATCTTGGGGACTTTTTATTAGATTGAAGTAGTTTTTTCACCAATATTTCTATAATAAAGACTTCGTTCTATTACATTTCACAAAAAACTTTGTCAAATACCCTATTGTATAGTTGGTAAAATTAACAATAACTAACTTCAAATTCCGAATTATTAATAAAAATAGAAGTGAAAATGTATTACTTTCATAATTACAAAAGTTCAAAAATACCTTTTGTTGACAGGCTCAAAGATCAAAATGACACTGTCTTATAATACCTACCTAAAATTTTAACGACGCAGTATCTTAGTGTTACCTATTTATAAATGCCGTTCATAAATTAATTTAATTACTTACGCATTGCTTAAATACTGTACACTTCAACATACTTTTAAATATTTTCCATAGATACTGAGTTTTAGATTTTGACAATGTTTTTGTATGTAGTTAATTTGAGTTTCAGACATTTTGGGAAATTGTATAATTGAAAATTCATCAAAACATGATCAAGTCAAGCTTGTGACATTTTGGGAAATGGTAGAGTTGAAGATTTGTCAAAACGCGATAGACTCTAAATGAATTAGGTATATAAATTAAGAATACGGTTATTTACGAAGTAGGCGTAAGTCATTTTGAGCTGTAGACATTATGAGAATAATCTGTTTTGACATTCTGATATTAGGAACAAGTTATTAAGATACTGGCTTCTGTCCGCGACTTCGTCCGTCCGTCGCGGATAAGGGTATTTTTCCAGGATAAAAAGTAGCCTATGTCCTTCCTCTGGACTAGAACTATCTCCATACCACATTTCAATCGGTTCAGCGATTTAAGCGTGAAGAGGTAACAGACAGACAGACAGACACACTTTCACGGTTATAATATTAGTATGGATTTGGCTGTAATGAACCGGAATGTTTATTTGGTTATAGATTATTAATTATAGATATTCTTACATTCAATAAAAAGTATCACCATATCTAGCCAGTAGGCACACAAATATTTCACGTCAAGATGGAGCATGCCGTATGTTAATTAATGTTTAGTGTAACCTATAAAATTATAATTCAAAGTTTCGATGACAACGATCTACATTAGATGGTTAAAGCATGTCAGGTTACTCGTTCCCATGGTGTATATTCTAACACTTAGTGGCTTATTTCTTCAAAATATGGAACAGGAAACTCACGGTTGGAACGGCAGTAGAATATTATTATCTAGTTTAAAGTAGTTAAAGGCTCAAAATACCCTTGAACGATAATGCATCGACCTCTGACCGGCCGACACAGGAATATCGTTCAGAAAATTCGCGTTACCCGCCTCCAGATTTTTTATTTTGTACAAAATTATTTTTATTTTTTACAAGCCAATGTCCCGCTAGGAGACCATTTAGATGTTGACTGTACATAAATAAAAATAAAATTTTGATGCGGAATGGTAGTTTCTATGATATAAAAAAAAAAACATTGAGGCCGCTTCGTGTAGCGCGATGAACGCGTCCGCCCGCAACTTCGTCCGCGGAGGTGAAAAACGACGACAGCGTAGTCGGGTAGAAAGTATCCAATAACCATTTGGAGGTACCCAGTTACCCGTGCACGAAAAATAATAATTGAAACCCGCTTAGCCGATTTAGTGTGATGAAGCCACAACGCCACATACAAACATACAAGAAATCAGTTTTGATGGTCCTTGGTACTAGTCATTTAATAATCAGCGCCGAGTCCGACAGCGTTGCGTTTGACGCTGACACTTGTTTCGCGAGTAAAAAGGCAGGAAATAACGTTAAATCAGTTTTAATGGTCCTTGGTACTAGTCATTTAATTAGCAGCGCCGAGTCCGGCAGCGTTGCGTTTGACGCTGACACATGTTTCGCGAGTAAAAAGGCAGGAAATAACGCTTAATCAATTTTAATGGTCCTTGGTACTAGTCATTTAATAAGCAGCGCCGAGTCCGACAGCGTTGCGTTTGACGCTGACACTTGTTTCGCAAGTAAAAAGGCAGGAAATAACGTTAAGTCAGTTTTAATGGTCCTTGGTACTAGTCATTTAATAAGCAGCGCCGAGTCCGACAGCGCTGCGTTTGACGCTGACACATGTTTCGCGAGTAAAATAGCAGAAAACAACGTTAAATCCTCCACCAATGCGATTAGCCGGCGAGCTCGTGGCAATTCGATAACTTTGTAGTTTCCGCCCTAAGCGACTAAGTGAGGCGTTCCGATCAAAGACGGCTATTTTTAGAATATATTATAATCTAGTTTCAATCTGCAGTTTTCAGGAGCTGCATCGAAAATTTAAGCTCATTTTAAGCGTGATTTGTCAAATCTAGTATATAACAGGTGAGGATGGCATCACGGCAGAAGTACTGAAAATAGGAAAACCAACACTTTTACCACATATTACAAATCTTTTAAATTCCATTTTAAAATCAGGCACATTCCCCAAAAACTTTTGTCATTCCAACATTATTTTATTACATGAAAAAGGTGATAAATCTGATATTCATAATTATAAACCTATCAGCCTTGTTTCACACCTATATAAATCCTTTATTAAAGTAAAAGAGAGTCGCATTGATGGTCAATTGGACAGTAACCAGCCTCCTGAACAAGCGGGTTTTCGACCTGGGTTTTCTACCAAGGATCATCTGCAGACTTTAAATCAAATTATTGAAAAGTATAGTGAATATAACATCCCTCTTTACCTAGCCTTTGTCGATTATTCTAAAGCCTTTGACAATATTACACACACATTCATATTTTCCGCACTGCAGGACCACGGCATAGAATCTACATACATTCACCTCATCCGCAACATCTATTGCTCAACACCGCTAGTATTAAACTACAATCTTCCGGACCATCGTTTAATATACAAAAGGGCGTCAAGCAAGGGGATCCGTTGTCGCCCAAACTATTCAACAGTACCCTCGAGCAGGTATTCAGGAAACTTGCTCTTGGGCGGGAGATGTAAAGGCATCGTTTTTGGCGGGAAGCGATTAACAATTCTGCGTTTCGCTGATGACATCGTCCTGTTCTCATCATCGGCTACGGAAATTGGCATCATGCTACAAGACCTAAGCAGGGCAAGCCTTGAGGTTGGATTAATGATGAACATGTCAAAGACTAAGCTCATGACCAACAGCTCGAAAAAGAGAGTACAAGTGGACGGAGGAGGAATGGAATATGTCCATGAGTATTTGCATCTGGGCCAAATACTTTCCTTCCAGACTCGACAAGAAAAGGAGGTCGTAAGACGCACCGACAATGCCTGGAAGAGCTATTGGTCCATAAAGGAACATATGAAGGGAAACCTTCCGATTTCCTTAAAACGGAAACTAATGGACATATGCATTCTTCCAATCTTGACCTATGGAGCACAGACTTGGTCTTTGACACAGGTTCAGAAATCTACCCTCAAGATTTGCCAAAGAGCCTTGGAGCGTAGTATTTTGGGCGTGAAACGGACTGACCGGATCAAGAATACAGTGCTGCGTCCCAGAACCCGGATAGCCGACGTAGCTCAAACAGCTGCCAAGCTGAAGTGGGATTGGGCTGGACATGTCGGTCGCATGCCGGGTGACTTGTGGGCTAAAGTAGCCACCGAGTAGGTCCCACAAAGCAGAGTCCGGCGTCGCGGTAGGCCTCGACGAAGATGGCGAGACGACCTTACTCTTACCATAACAACTGGTGGGAGATTTCCCAAGACCGGGACACGTAGAAGAATGAGGGGGAGGCCTTTGCCTAGCAGTGGCACACTCTAGGCTCTTAAATAAGTATAATAGGCTGGTTTTCAGATATGTGTTTTTTGACTATATAACCGTTTCAAAGATTAATGCGGAAACATGTTTGTTGAAAATTTTAGACGAAGCCCATTCATGCGGTAACATCTGGATTCTTTGCGGGAACTGTTTTTTCCTCCTATTGCCACTAAATCGGATACTAAAAAAACAGTTTCTGCAAAGAATCAGGTGTCTGTGTGTGAACGGGCGCTAAGCCGGAATCGAACCAGCGTCTCTGTTATACTGGAACAGAGTCTTAATCTAATTAATTATTAATACTATCAGACCGCTTGTGATTTACAACGAATTGTAAATTTACTCAAGACTTATTTATCTATTTTTTGAAAGGTTCAGTATCTTATAGCACCGCTATAAGAACCCATCGTCACAAACATTAATATCTATCTGTCTTCTATGAATAAAAATCAATTGAAGAAATTTTTGTTCAAACATCACTTCGTAACGGCTGCACTATTTGGATAATTATTTTTAGGGTTCCATACCTCAAAAAGGAAAAAGGAAACCCTTATAGGATTCTTTTGTTGTCCGTCCGTCTGTCCGTCTGTCAGTCTGTCTGTCTGTCTGTCAAGACCCTTCATCTCAGGAATGCGTGGAGGTATGTATCGGGTTGAAATTAAAATTATATACTCATGTTTACGATCCCTTGAAGATGTGAAAAAGCAAACTTCTCGGTGTAGCTTCCACCGTTTCCGAAAATATACACAATAACAAAATCATTTTTTACAAACTTCAAAATGTTTTTTATAGAACTGTCGAAACATGTGTCACACGTTGATATTTGCTAAAAAAAATAATTATTTTAATTTCGGTTCCATGCACATACATGCTCTACCTTAGAAATATATTTTTTTTTGTTATTTAACTATGAAACTAAGTAACGGCTTATGCAAGACACCTATATTCCAAATTTCATCCATATACGTTTTGTAGTTTTTCCTAAAATGCCTGTGACATACGGACGGACGGACGGAAAACGGAAACGGAAAACTACAAGGGCTCCATTTTTGCCATTTGGGCTACGGAACCCTAATAATTATTGTAATGGAAATATTTTTGTTTTTCATTTTTGTATATTTGTATGTGTCGTTAAGGCTTCATCACGCCAAATCGGCTTAACGGATTTCAACAAGTTTTGAGCGAGAGATTTCAGCTATTTTCGGTATACGGGTAGCTGGGTATCTACAGATGGATATAGGATACTTTTCATCCGACTACGCCAAAGAAAAAAAGAGGGGTTATGACTTTTTCTCATTCGCGAACGATGTTGCGGGCGCCGTCTAGTGTTTTTATGTTAAGAGGAAAATGGATGGGAAAAGGTGATAATATTTCTGTACTAGAAGTGCCCGCAAACTTCGTTCGCGGTGGAGAAAAAGTCATAACCCCCCTTTTGTTCTTCGGCGTAGTCGGATGAAAAGTATCCTATAACCATTTGGAGATACCCAGCTACCGGTATACCAAAAATAGCTGAAATATCTTTAGCTGATTTGGCGTGATGAAGCCACAATGACACATACAAAAAAATCCAAAAAAATATATTTTCAATTCAGTGACCTCCAAATAGTCCGTTACATATATTTTTTAATATCTTCAATATACGGACATTTCATTATTACCACTTTATAATAGTATAGATGTATAATTTGAACAGAAACCGTTTTCTGTCGCGTCCTTCGTATTAATTTGACCGACACCTTCCTTAGATCCGGAATGATCTCAATTCCTTGTCAGATGCTTAATTAAATCAAAATAATTCCCGCCAGCACCATTCCCCTTAACATTCCAAAAAGTCGCAAACACATGAGACTTTGTACGCACAAAAGTCATTTTTGAACTAACCAGCACAAATCTTTGTAGCATTTAAAACATCGTTAAATCCCAGGATTTGTTATGCACGTACGTCATTGTTGAATTGGCCCGTTGAAGCACGAATAATGGACTTCTTAATAGACGGAATAATGTTTCCTTAATTAAAATATAAAATAAATGAGAAATTTACGGGATTTTGAAATTTCTGTTTATTTTACGATTCGGGGGCGAGTAATTTGTAGTATAAGTACATAAGACGTACTCCTATTTTTGTCAATCTATCTATCAGCCACGGACGTCCACTGCTGAATATCGGCCTCCCCTATAGCTCGCCACAGGGTGCGATCCTGCGCAGACCGCATCCACTGACTCCCCGCGACCCTTACGAGGTCATCTGTCCACCTAGTCAAGGGGCCGTCCCACGCTGCGCTTTCCTATGCGCGGTCGCCACTCCAGGACTTTACTGCACCAACGGCCATCCGTTCTCCGGGCTTCATGGCCCGCCCACTGCCACTTCAACGATGCAATCCTGTGAGCTATGTCGGTTACTTTGGTTCTTCTGCGGATATCCTCATTTCTGATTCTATCACGAAGAGAAACTCCGAGCATAGCCCTTTTCGTTTTTGTCTGTAGACTTATTATTACTGGGAATTACTAATAAACCTTCTGTTGTTTAGAAATGCAACGTCATAAATACCTTTTCAGACGCTTTTTTTTACCAAAAATACGAAAGCGCTCTTAATTTCAACTTGATAACTTAACGGTCCTTACAGACAGGCGGACAGGCCGACAGCAAAATATTCTCATTAGGGTTCCTTTTGGTGGGGTATGGAACCCGGAATAGGGATGATGACTAAATTTTAATAATTATTCCTTCATGTAGACAAATAATAGTATATTACTGCAGAGGGCGGGAAAAGTCATTCCGTGGATGAGTACGGTTTATCGATAGATACGAATCCACGAAATGACATTCCTGCCGAGGCATGTATACTGCTTTTCTCCAAATATGCGACGAAATTTGACACATGTTTATGTAACTTATTTTCGTAAAAATAACACGACAGACAATCTTTGACAAAATGAAAAATGAAATTCATGTTCCCGCCTTATTTTTTTTAAGGATATGAAAGTTAAAAGTTTTAGGTCCGAATGGTATATTTGGTTCCACATGAAATATAGTAATGAAAATAAATAAAAAGAAAACCCAGAGCAATAGTTAAAATAAATATATACATTATTACTTTTAGTTGAATCGACAATTCCTAAACGCACAACATTAAAAAAAACATACCTTTGCTACAAAATATTTATCAGTTCCTGAAGATCATTAAGACTAAATAAACTGTATTATGATTTGGACACATTTTTTTTTCTATTATTATTGGCATTAGACATGCAGTAACTAAACGCAGAAAACATTTCAAGTTTTTTAAATCTCGGATTTTGTACGTTACTATTGGCTGTATGGTGAATTTTCAGTCTTGGATGAAAAAGTAAAAACCTGCACAATAGTGTACACTTCCCGGGCCTGTCCGGGAAGTAATGCCACTTTTTTTTTAAATTGATCATCGTATCAACGTATATAACGATGGACTTCGCGGTGTGTTTTTACTACATTAATGGGAAAATTTCCGAGCAAGTTGGAGAAAAAAATATGGAACAAGTATTTTTTCTTTTTTTATATAATCGAAAGGACATACATTGAGTCAAAATGTCACATCACTTCTAAGTACAAATTTTGCTTAGAAGTGACGTCACAAGCCTTTACTCCTAAACTTTAATGCGATTTATCTGAGTATTTTGTCATTATGAAAAAGAAAAAAAAATACGTTTCCAATATTTTTTTATTATCTAACTGACGAATTGATTAGAATTTTGATTTTCATACCCAGTCATGACGCCTATTGTCTTTAAACAATGAAATATATACAACACAAGGCGTATTTGCTCGAGCTAAAAATACATATTTCATAAACAATGAAATACTTACAAAATTAATTAGCAAACAAAGGGTTAATTAAGGATAAAGACGTCACAGCGAGTTCTTAATGAAATGTCCTTTCCAGATAATGTGGGATGTTTTATTTTTAATTATCATATTAGACCTCCTTTTATTACAAACGTATTACAAGCTGTTTTTCTTAACTTCGTTCGCGTAGGTGAAAAAGTCATAACCCTTCGCTTTGTCCTTAGTGCAGTCGGGTAAAAAGTACCCTGTAACCATCTGTAGATACCAAGCTGCTCTTGTGCGAGAATTAATTTGAATTTTGATAACTAGATGGGTCCCTGACAAATTGACATATATTGGCTAGAAAAACATTTTTTGCTGCCTGTGTCTTATTATGCACGCCATTTAAAGGACATTTTCAAAATGGCATTTAAATGGTGTGGCATAAACTTTTCAGTTGATTCCACTTGTAACTGGTTTACATATTTATTTATTTATTATTTAAAAAGTTACAAAGCATTACAGTAAAACCAAGGCACTGTGAACTACAAAAAACAAAAATGGGCGACGTGATCGCTTACCATCAGGCGACCCGTCTGCTCGTTTGCCCCCCTATGCCAAAAAAAAAAAAGTTTGATTTAGGTGACGTAACTCCGTGGCTCCGTTGCGTTGTCTGATCTGGTGTAGGATTCGGCAGATTGCCCCTGAACTACCACCACCACCACTAACCTATAGCTAAGGGCTAAGCTAATTTGCAATGCCCCTTTACGAATAGTTTAAATTATCCTACTACAATTTTCTTTTTTTTACATAGGAGGCGTTGCGCGGACGCCGATGCGCATCGCTGAGGGGGGCGCCGCGCGACGACTCAGGCCGCTCGACGCCTGCGCCAGCGCACAGGGCGTCCCCCTCCCCCGCTGGCACGCCCGCGCCCAAGAAGTCCAACTGGGAGGTGATCGAGCACTTCTCCAAAACCAAGAAGAGTCCCACTGCGGTACGTACTAACATCTCTCTGCCTATTCTATTTGCCTTTTGATAATAATGGGATAAAACAAAACGAACAAATACCTGGAAAGCTGTGAGACCCCAAGCAAACTTTTTTAGCGATACTAATGCCAATCTTTGAACAGGCTGAATCATATTAAGCAGATTGTAATAATTGATAAAGAGAAGCTCCGCGAAACGGGGCTCTTCTCCAAAACCAAGAGGAGTATCTCTGTGTCTACTCTATTTGCCTTTTGATAATATTTAGATAATATTTATAAACAAATGGAACAAAAACTTGGTAGGTTGTGATTGTGATACCTCGAGCTAAGTTTTCAGCACCTTTTTCACCGAGATTAAGGCTCAAACACCATTCTTTGTTACTTTAAACGGCTGCCTAATGCCAATATTTGAACAGGCTGAATCATATTAAGCAGATTGTGATAATTGATAAAGAAAAGCTCTGCGAAACGGGGCTCTTCTCCAAAACCAAGAAGAGTCTCACTGCGGTACGTACTAAGATCTCTCTGTCTACTTTATTTGATTTTTGATAATATTGGGGTAGTATTTATAAACAAAATGAACAAAAACTTGGTATGTTGTGATCGTGAGATCTTGAGCTAAGTTATCAGCACCTTTTTCACCGAGATTAAGGCTCAAACACCATTCTCTGTTACTTTTAATGGCTTACTAATGCCAATATTTGAACAGGCTGAATCATATTAAGCAGATTGTGATGGAGAGAAGCTCCGCGAAACGGGGCTCTTCTCCAAAAACAAAGAAGAGTGCCATTGCGGTACGTACCGAAATCTTTCTGTTTAAAGTGAAAAACTTAAGTAAGTCACCTGTTGTATGTAGTAGTAGAGTATCCGTATAGGCATTTGACATTTGTACATTATACTACATACAAGAGGGACGTTACTTAAGTTTTTTACCTGTACTCTATTAGCCTTTTGATAATAATGAGAAAAACAAAACGAATAAAAACTTGGTAGGTTGTGAGACCGATTTTTTGTATGTTTGTATGTGTCGCCACAAGGCTTCATCACGCCAAATCGGCTAAACCGATTTCAACTATTTTTGCTACACGGGTAGCTGGGTATCTCCAGATGGTTATAGGATACTTTTACCTGAGTACACTGAAGAAAAAAAGACGGGTTATGACTTTTTCTCCTCCGCGAACCTTCTAGTATCAAAACATTGTTATAGATTAAAGTAAGGTTTAAAGTGAATCAAAGGTAAAAATCTATAAAAATTTAAGAGTAAGCTCGACCGAATTTCACCTTCCCATACAAACTGAGTTTCGTTCTTATTTTAAAACTACGTGTTGGATTGTAACGAAACTTTGTATACACAATAACATCAGGTATATCTAGGCCTAAAACTAGTTTATATGGCTGTAGTCTATAAAATAAACGAAATAAAGCATAAACAAGTTTTGTATGAAAAACTTAAATACGGTGTATTTCTTTTACTATGGTATCTGAACCTACATAAACTAATTACAGGCCTGCATATACCTTAACTTATTCTATGTACAAAGTTTCAGAGCAAACTAGCTAGTCGTTTAAAAATGAGAACGTAACTACGTTTTAATGAAGAACAGAGCTTACTGCGGACTCTTTAGTTACAAAAAATGCACAATTTGCAGCAATTCCGCTATTATCGAGATGCCGCTGATTCCGACAAGTGCAACGGAAGGTATGTTGTGCAGGCTGAGTTTCATGCAACGAGTATGTGCAAGCTGCAAACAATGATATTATACCAGATATGTAATCGGAATCTGGTACCGTCAAGATTTATAATAAGGTGCGTCCACACTTGTATCATTTGCTCGTATCCGATCACCGTGCCGTGGCATGACTGCGTATCGCGCTGCTTGGACGCTCACTGTCAGCGCGGCGATCATGTCCTGCTTGTCCGATCTAAGTGTGTGATACGCGTAGCAACATGGATTTCGAGCGATCGGATCAACGTCCAAACGCGTGATCGTGACACGCGGTCTTGCCAAGGGACGAAGATCTGATCGGGCAAATGATACAAATGTTGACGCACCTATAGAGTTTTTTACAATAGTTAAACAATTAAACGTGAAAACATCACCCTATCTTTTTAACTGACTTCCAAAAAAGGAGGAGGATCTCAATTCGTAGGAATGTTTTTTTATGTATGTTCACCCATTATTCGGAGACTATTAGACCGATTTTTTGTTTGTCTGATAGGAGTAATATTAACCGATTCAGTGATCAACGCGGGGACATGTTTGTTGAAAATTTCCTCGATAGAAAAGTTATTAGAAAACGCGTCTTTATTTTCCGTTTTATTGTCTAGTTTGTACAAAGGACAGATTAGTAACGGCTATGTAAATATGTCATTTTTTCCTGTATCTTTTACGTCATTAACTTAAAAGTTTACAAAACATAATATAACGATTTCATTGTACTTTTACATCTGGCACTTACGCCAAAAAAACCCCAAGCATGCAGTGATTAGCTTTATCTTTCTTTGATGCGCGCGAGCAATAAATGTGTCCCTTATTACAAATTCCGCTCAATGGCCCGCTCGACGCTTGGGGCGTGGTTTATGAATGACGATGTAGGCCCTTAACAGGTGTGAAAGATATACAAGTTTAGTATGATCTCGGGCGCCAGTTTGTTTTGCCTTGAATATAGTACATAACCGCACAGTAATATGGAACCTATATTTATACGTCTATGCCGAATTCGGTGGTGTTGTGATTAGGCTTATCTTGATCTTAGCTGTGAAGGCAAGAAAAAGAGATCAAGCTCTTAGTGACAGAAAGGAAAGATCCGGAATGAGGACTGGAGTCGGAGGCGGAGGAAGAACTGGGAACTGGAAACACCACACATGCATTTTAATCCGCGTAGTTGGTTGTAAAGTATCATATATCCATTTGTGGATACCCAGCTACCCATATCCCCAATAATGTTGAAATCCGGGCTGAACGAATTTGGCATGATGAAACCGCAACGACACATACAAATATTTGTTTCAGTGACCTCAACTTCAGTTTTCTTTTATTGTCAGTTTCGTAACATAAAGTTTTTTTTACACGGGTGGGCGTAAGCTGATTTACTCGTAAGTCTACAAAAACCTTGTTAGACCAATCTTAACCTACGGGTGCAAAACTTGGACTCTGATCTTGAAGGAAGAGAGTAAGCTATTAGTGGCGGATAGAAGTATATTGCGGAAAATTCTGGGACAAACCAAAGAGAGGATGGAAGTTGGCGAATGAAGAAAAACCATGAGTTAGAAGACCTTAGTGCGCGGGCCTAATATTATAGGGGAGACCAAGGCGTCCAGAGTCCACTGACTCGGGCAAGTTGAGAGAACAGGAAAAGACCGTGCCGCCAAAATTGCTTATCTTGGACATCCGAATGGTTGCAGACCCGTACGACCTCCTAGATATCGCTGAAGTGAGTAAGTCCGAAAAGATCTCAGGGACCTAGATATCCGTAACTGGCGCGAGCTGGCTCAGGATCGCGAAACGTGGCGTAAACTGGTGTTGGGAGAATCACTTTGAAAAGAGAGAGAGAGAGATCAACTTATCCAAGATCCACTTTGAGTTGCTGCGTTCAACTAGTTAGTTTGACCTCCAAATAGTTCGATACACTTTTTTGTTTTAATATCATCACCTAAACTCTGATTTTTAATTCAAGACCAAAATCTGACAGTTCTCAACCTGATTACTTAAACAAATAAACGTTATTTCATAAAAACTAGAATGAGAAATCGTGCAACCAGTAATATAAGGGTAAGTTTTATTGATAAAAATACTGATACTTCAACCAGTATGCAGTGATCACAGCGAAAGTGCACCCGTTAACGTAAAAATTTGGTCTTGAATAAAAAATCGGAGTTTACATATTATTTTTACTTTATAATACTGACGATCATAATTTAAATGCATCTAAATTAATGTAAATAATGTATAATGTAATACCCCCCGCCCCGTCGCCCGCATAGCATGGGGGTGCCACGAAAGAACTCGTCAAGCTATAGTTTGATTTGTGTAAAAATTGTCTCGTAATATTTAATTGTTATAAAATCTAAATCGAATGTATACAGTTCGATGAATAAATCATATATGAGACACTTATTCTCAACAAAGCAATTACGAAAAAAATAATCAATAATCGTAACCCACAAGTCTGCTGATCTGTTAACCCACTTCAACGATATTAGGGAGGGTAATGTGATCAAGTTAAATTGTCATTACTGATGAATTTTCCCTCGAGGATCGAATTAACCTCCCCAATATCAATATAGGTCGCAAAAGGATCGCATATCTAAGCATTCTTTCTGAACGAGGCCTCGTGTTGTAAACAGATACTTCAGTGATTTATCGGACTGCTAGCATGGAAATATGTAATTGAGATACGCCAATTTTTAGGGTTTCGTACCCAAAGGGTAAAACGGAACCCTATTACTAAGACATCGCTGTCCGCCTGCCTGTCTGTCTGTCAGCCCGTCTGTCACTAGGCTGTATCCCATGAACCGTGATAGACAGTTAAGATTTTCACAAATGATCTGTTGCCGCTATAACAGCAAATACTAAAAACAGTATAATTTTATGTCTGTCTGTCTATGTCACAAACTAATATAAAATGATCGAACACTGAGTACATTTTGCTGAGGAGTAGGGCTCTACTAACATTGGATTCATCTCGCACTTGGCCGGATTTTTAAAAGGTATGGTCATTCAAAAATCATTTCGAGGAATAGATTTATTACACCGCTCACTAATATCAGATTACAAAAATATGATTTCTGGGATAAATTATGCGTGTTTTGTTCAATTTTGACTTTTATTTGTCCTTACTAAACGCTAAGACAGACGTAAGTTAGTCGTGACATCACTCGAAATGTCTCCTAGTAAATAAAAAGCCGGTCAAGTGCGAGTCTGACTCGAGCACCGAGGGTTATAATATAATATATAATATAATATAACTTTATTCAAGAACAAACAACTACAAATTAACATGACATGTCTTACTTAATGTGTTTATACATTTATAGTAGAAATGTGTAGGTAGCTTTATAAATTGACATATTATCTTTATCTAGTACAAATTACACCTAGTACTACTACTATTCGTTGTTAGGTTACTAATTATAAGATTATAATGATGTCCTTTACTCCCCGTACTAGTTAAAACTGTATCACGGTGGAGTAAGATTCGTCATCCATAGTCTAAAAATATAGCATTTATGTTATGAGAAAATCACAGTACCAGTTATGAGTGTTGGAACCAAACTATAATATTTAACAAACGTAAGGAGAAGTAACTTAAAATAACTTAAAATCATTGAGGCTGAAACGACACAGTAATCAGGTCCATCACCTGGTGTCCTTAAGGTAGTATGGGAACGAGGTGCAATCTCAACTCAATCGATAATGAGCGTTATCTAAGAGTTTTAAAACGTAAACATGTAGTTCGATACTAACTCACTTATTCAGACTTAACTTGATGCTTGAATTAAGTTTGCCTCTGGTATCCATGGCGTCACATACAAATGAGGGGCAAACTTAATCAAACCGGGTTATACCAAAATTATTGTTGGTTATTAAAAAAAAAGTAAGACAGACAGGTATATGATTCTAATTATCGTGTTATATTCATATTAAATAACATCCAGCAAATACCAGATTTTTTCTTCCACTTTTTTTTCCACATTTACCTTGATAAAACGAAATTAAGCACAATAAAAACATCACTAGTGACTAGACTTTTAATTCCCCCCCCCCCCTCATATTTGTCGTTTTCTTAGAAATTAAAAATATATTCTACATATAATGTTTCCTTTGCCATACATGGGAGCAGACAATGTTTATAAATATTCCAAATTTCAAATAAATAACATAAGTAGTTTTTCAGATATGGCGCTCTAATAGTCGGAGAGACAGACAGAGTCGCACCATAAAGGTTCCTTCTTTACCTTTTTGGTCAGGAACCCTAAAAATCAAGATTTTAAGATGTATTTCGTGTGTTGTGCTATATGAGCTAAAGTCTGGCTATAATATCTTTACCCCACCAATCCAAAGCCACCAGCCAAAGACTTAATGCAATGTAAACATTGCCGCTTTTCAGCGATAATCGCTTCTTGCTATTGCTGTACAGCATCGATGTTAATGATCATGCGGAAAAGCCATTCCCGCTGACCACTTTTATATGGTTTTCCCGTAGTTAAACCTTATTTTATAAAACCAACGCACGTACAGATAGATTGTTTCTTAAGACACATAAACAACTTGACGTCTGTGATAGGTACAAAACATTGCCATATTCAGTTTTTATATATTTGACAGTTCATTTGCTTGGAAGACATAAAAGGGTCCGACTCTACCTTCATACCTAATTTTTAGGCCAACTGGAAGTACCCTATAGGTTTTCCATGGACGGCAATTTGTAGGGAAAACCTATGGGGTACTTCCACAAACACCTTTTTTAATGACTGTATCTTTGGGTTGCGTTGACTTAGAAGCTTGATTTTTTACACCTTCGAGGGACCGCAGAGATAAATATTTGATGTTAATTTTAACTTGATACCTCTTACGCTAATGAGCAAAAGTGTCGTAACAGACGGACGGACAATAAAGTGATCATATAAAGGTTCCGCTTTTCCTTTTGAGATACGTACCCTAAAACTACAATTACCAATTTTAAAATGAAATGCTATTAAGGCTCAAATACATTCTCACAAAACCGATCAGAGACCTGAACTAGCCGGCATCGACGCAACGAAAACAATTTAAGAGCCCCTTCGTATTTTTGGATGCATCAGAAACTGATTTAAGACGTATTCGGCTGAACAGATTTTGACTATTTTTGGTACACGGGTAGCTGTTTATTCACAGCTGGTTATAGCATACATTTTACCCGACTACGCTTTAGCAAAAAAGAGCTCAAAGGCTTTTTCTCCTCCGCGAAAGAAAACGATCGGTCGCCGCGCCAGCGCAAGAGTAAATAATACGATTACATATCCTATTGAGTGTTTGAAGTGACGCTGGTGGATGCTATCTATTTCGCTTAATTTTTTATGTCCGGAATTTATTTCGCTGAACTGGTTTCGCTTAATTTGATTTCGCCGAATGTTCATCTCGCCGAATCATTATTTGTCCGAATCTTAATATGCATAATTAAGTAGCGCCGATTGTTAGTTAGCTGCAAATTCAACATCTAACATTAAAAAGCTGCTGTAAAAGAAGGTTTGGTTAGGTTAGAACTGCAATCCCGAACCGAAGATGACTGCTGCCAAAAAAGTAAAGGTTTTCAGTATTAAAAAGTTATGCGTAAAGACCATTCGGCGAAAATAGATTCGGGGATTCGGCGTGATGAAAGTATGCTTATAGATCATTATGCCTATTGTCATTGTGCTATATAGAATTATCACAAAAAATATATTCATAAACAAGGGGAACCGACGCTGGTATCCAGTGGTGTGCACAGGGATTTTTGTTGGCCAAAGTAAGCAGTTTTTCTGTGCCTATATGGAGCCATGGTCGTTCAGGGCTTCAGAGTTGGCAGTTTCTCTGTGCATGTACGGAGCCATGGTCGCTCAGAGCTTCAGGGTAGGCAGTTTTTTGTGCCTATATAGAGCCATGGTCGTTCAGGGTAGGCAGTGTAGGTAGTTCTTCGGAGTGATGCGTGATATGGCATCACGCCACCGAGTAATATTAAATTTATGGTATCAGTCGCATCACGGACACATGCCTAGTGAAAGGGTTCTTAAATGGGCTTCACCCTTTGATATTCGATGCTCTAAGCGGACTATGTCGACGAAATCGTGTTCACATCGTTTCGGCCTTTGGTTTCTTACGATGCAATTTGAGGATTCACGTTTCAATGGCGCAGCAGTGCAGTCTCGGAAATCTAGTTATTGATTATACATACAGGGTAGGAAAGAGTATACTGACAGAGTTGAACCATCGAATGTAGAGCCTAATTGGAGCATATGAAGTGGTATAACGTGTGGTCCGAAAACGTGTAATTTTTGAGATATTAATTATTTTTATAATAGTACTACTGCAGACCGGGAAAAAAGGGCTTGCCGGGTGAGTAGGTATAGACGCCCGACCGTAGAGGCCGGATAGTGATACGAAGCCGGCAAGCACTTTTCACGGCCAGGGGCATGTATAGTGCTTTTCTCAAACATATGCAATGGAATAAAAAAATACACCACTCAAAAAACTTTTTGAAATATTCCCTTCAATCCCTCCATAATGTGTTTTTTTTACGGAAGTCGTCCGTATTTCGCGTGTGTAGTGTTCGAGTAGACCCTTAGGGCCGTTATACACAACCTTTATACTAAGAATCTTAATTTCTGTAATAAATAAAATAATTGCAGAGGATTTTAAATATTGTCTATAGTCTCTGGTGACTTACGTATACATAGACAATATTTTAAATGTATTCATCAACATAATGAATCATACAGATTTGTGTTCTTAATATCAGTTCGTGTGTAATAGGCATTAACTTAATCTCGAAAACTACTGGACTGAAAAAACGGGATGAAAATTTGTATGGACAGTAAATATTTTTTTACGCCAGGAATTGAAATCTTGGTAATATGCTTCACATTTACATTAGTAAAATATCGAGTTTATGATAAAGACACAAGCTACTTTTTATCCCGGAAAAATACCTTGTGTCCGCGATAAACGAATCTAAGGCGGACGATGTCGCGGAAAACCGCTAGTAAATTCATAAATCTCAAAATCTCATGCCTAACACTCCTTAATGACGCCAGAACCTGTATGCGTTTTGGCTAGTTTATACCGTAACCTTTATTATGGGTTAGGCTCTCAGAGTGTGGCTCTTAGCGGTATAAATAATAAGTCGGCTTACAAGCCCTGCCAATAGGTACCTAAGTTGTTAGTGTTGGTTAGTTTGGCTTCTAACATTTATAGTTCCTCATAAACACCAGAATGCGTTGTAATTTGTAAACACTCTGAAATTACCGCAGCGCCAAACATTGTGCATTAAACAATGGCGTAGAGAGGGATTATTGCTGATTATTTATTTATTCAGTAATCACACATTTATGTCGGTAAATATTGCGAAATTTGTGGCGAGCTTCGCGGATATTAAAACCAGAATGGACCTTATTCGATTTATTGATTTGATTCATATATGGGTCATACTTTTTAGGGTTTCGTAGCCAAAATGGCAAAGACGGAACCCTTATAGTTTCAATGGATTATAGTTCCTTTGCTGTTCCGCGAACTTGTGTCTTTGTTAGATGTGACAATAAATTGTGCTCACATGCGCATATTTTCATGCAGTTTCCATAAAAAAATACGCATGCAAATACAACAAACCAACACCAAACAGTATAATCCTCGACACGTGTTTCACCTCTCTACGAGGCATCATCAGGAGATGCAGGAGATGTTGACGGTCCAGCGTCCACTCGAGAAATGAGTTGATAGAAATTGTTTTCCACATGATCGGATATTATTGTTTTTGAGTTATTGCCGAAAAACTGCGCTTCGCAGCTAAAAGACGTAAGTCCCGTGGAGATGCGCTCTTTTGCTAGTGCACTTTTTCATATCGTACTTAAATATATAAACATCTGTATGTGTATCTGTATGTGTCTATAAATGTATAAACATCTGTAGTGTATTTTTTTATATGAACGGCTGCGGAACTTTACACTGAGCATGCTCTGACATACTAGTTTTTATAAAACCTTACTTTGAACTGGGTAGGTCAAGAACGCCATGCTTAAATGGGATTGGGCCGGACACGTCTGCCAAGTGCATCAAGAACGATGGGTCAAATTATCAACTGAGTGGGTCCTCGAGATAGCTACCGAAGCAGAGGCAGACCGAAAAAGAGATGGCGGGATGAGCTGGACGCATTTTAGGACGCATTACAACATGCACTCCACCGGGACGAGTAGTCCAGTTACTTTATACATCAGAGCTTGCGTCAAATCTGGTAGTTCTGATTTTGGTCCAATGAATAATCCAAGTCTGTACTACCAAACTATCAAAAAATAATCGCCAAAATCTGGAAAAAATCTAAATTTTCGCGGTATTTTCGATGTTTTTCCATTTTTAACAAAGTTCAGCGCTCGAGGTCACAAACTTGTATTATTCACTGGATCAACATTATAAACAAATCTGCAAAAAATCAGAACTACCGGATTTGACGCAAAGTACCTCGTACTTTCAGGAGCAGGTTACTGGACTATACGTAGATTTATGCAAGATACTCAAGATCATAATCCCTATATGATCCCGAGATAGCGTACTTGTCGGAAGCCAAGGATGCCTAGCAATCAGCCTGCCTAGGCAAGGACCTACCAATAACTAGGGACATCCTGAGAATCTGTGATGAACCTATCTGGCGTCAGGCCCATGAATGGCTCCTGAACCCATCGGCGTCTAGCCTAGAAAAAGCTCGTCTCCTTGCATAATCAAAACAATAATCTACCCATCAGCTCACTGTGCAACACTTCTGGACAACAACTCCTTAGGATTAGCTGTTGGTCTCCGTCTAGGCTCAGAACTAGTAGCTCCTTACCCTGCGGTGCTGATGTTGATCGCTTAGGCTTCCACGGCCACGGCCTACAGAAGAAGCGCAGGCCATTTGTCTCGCCACGCCTGCCTCAAAGACAACCGGGCCCCAGCCAACGTCAACGCTGATAACTGTTGTCAACGTGACAGCTGTATTAGAACCTGGGATGCCACTTTTTTTGATTTTATGTATATATGTATGTTTGTATGTGTCGTTGTGGCTTCATCATGCAAAATCGGCTAGACGGATTTCAACTATTTTTGGTACACGGGTAGTACATCTCCAGATGGTTATAGGATACGCTGGAGAAAAACTGAAGGGTTATGATTTCATCTCCTTTTTTCTCGCCTTCTAGTTATTTATAAGATTGTTCCAAATGTTTATCTATTTATTATTCTTTTTTTAAGCATCTACTGTGGATTGTTTACCATTCTCCGAATCTAACTGTACCGGCGTAACCGACATTTTCACAAGAACATCTTCTTGTGTGTCGGTGTCAAACTGATCGCCGACGAACGTATTATATGTATATTCATCATAGGTCTCGCCATTGGTTTCGTGTTATAAAGTCAGTTTCGACAACTTGTGTGATGGATGACGCATTACATTACCTGAGACATCAAACTGGATACATTTACAGCCGTGATCGATCGGTAAACTACTGTAACTCTATTTGAAGTAATTTTATTATAAACAAGTTTATTTACACCCATAGTAAATCTACTTTAATGTGTTCAAAAATCGTAGGTAATGATCAGTTTTTCAATATAACGTCCATATGTATATACTAGAAGGCGCCCGCAACTTCGTTCGCGGAGGAGAAAAAGTAATAATCCGTCGTTTTTTCTTCGGCGTAGTCGGATAAAAAGTATCCTTTAATCATCGGGAGATACCCAGCTACCCGTGTACCAAAAATAGTTGAAATCCTTTTAGCCGATTTTGCGTGATGAAGCCACAACGATACATAAAATCCAAAAAAAATATTTTTTAGTTTTAGTGACCTTCAAATAGTCCGTAACAATATTTTTTTTGAAAATATCTTCATTGTACAGACATTTCATTTTTACAACTTTATAATAGTATAGATATATACTAGAAGGTGCCGCAGGAGAAAAAGTCATAACCCTTCTTTTTTTCGTCAACGTCGGGTAAAAAAATATTCCATAGCCATCTGGAGATACCCAGCTACCCGTGTACCAAAAATAGTTGAAATCCGTTTAGCCGATTTTGCGTGATGAAGCCACAACGACCAATACAGACATACAAATCCTCCAGATAGTCCGTTACAATCAGTTTTTAGAAAATATCTTGAATATATAGACATTTCATTTTTACAATTATATAATAGTATAGATGTGGACGTTATATTGAAAAATTGTAAGCCGCTACCACAGATAGGTTATATGGTCTGTGGCCGCTCAGCTACTTAGTTTGATGGTTATAAAAAAAAGCACTCGGTTACGTCTATGCGTAACCGAAACTGAAAAAAAAACAGAGAAGAAAATCCCAAAATCGTTTCTTGTCATAAAACCTTGATGCTGGCAAAATTGTCCTGATGGACTGGTAGCCATTAAAGTTAAAAACTGAACTGAGTAAATGCCGAAATCCCTGCTTGGGCTCCTATACTAAATGGGGAGTATAATGAATTCTCGTTTTTTTCATCCCCGATCAAAAAGAAGGACGTTATAGTCGGAATCCTTTTCCGAGATCTCGAGAATTACTATTGTATCTGTGAGAAAGCTTTTTCTGAACTGTGAATTATAATTGTTTATTTTAAAGTGGATGACACTGTATATTATGTAGAACTGTGAGTACACTGCATACACTTTTGCCACACAATGGGCATCATTATACAGGGTGGGCCAAAAATTTTTTCACTTATGAAACATCGATAAAAAGATTAACTATATATGTTTTTTATATTTTATTTATTTAACCTAGTAATAGATAATTGCATTTTTTTTAATTACTTTATCCGGATGCCCTCTGTCTCGTCGTTGGCACTCCTGCAATCATATAGGAAAACCGTGGACAACTCCCTGAGACATACAACAACAGATTGCGGCTATCTCATCGTCTTTTAATAAAACTGCTTAACACAAAAAGCCCGTTGTTTTCCCGTGAGGCGCTCCATTACAAATATTGCACGAAGTTACCTATAGTTTCCTGCCAATTTCCCGCCGCTCACATTAACAGTGTCCGAGAAATTCAGTGTTGCTATTTGCAATAATTTATGGCCCACCCTATATTAATAGCAAGACGGTGCATATTAAAATAAAGGCCTCTAGGTTACAACGTTTTTTATTTTAAGGAACCGTTTTTAGAGTTCCGTAGCTAAAATGGCAAAAACGGAACCCTTATAGTTTCGTCATGTCTTTCCGTCCGTCCGTCCATATGTCATAAGCATTTTACTCAGAAAATATAAGATGTATATTAATGAAATTTGGAACATAGGTATCTGGTGTAAGCTGCTACTTATTTTGATAGTAAAAAAAAATATATATATTTCTAGGAGGGGTAAGGGGGGGGGGGGGGGCACTCCATACATGTAACAGAAACTGAAAAAGAAACTTTTCAGCAAATATCTATGTGTGGCACATATTTCTACAGTTCTTCTAAAAAAACTTTAAGGATTTTAAGAAAAAAAAAATATTTAGTTAATATTTTCCGAAATATTCGCTCTGAAAGTAGCAATAATTGTGTACCCCCTCTATTTTCTAAACGGTATGTTCAAAAAATATGAAAAAATTTACAAATATAAAACTTAATAAATACTTCCAACCAACATTTTTTTTACATGATCGGATGTACCGTTTTTAAGTTATTGTCAAAAAACTGTGCTTCTCAGCAAAAGGACGTATATGCCGGGGAGATACGCTCTTTTGTTAGTGTTTTTATATAAAATATATCAGCAGAATATGCTGCACAAGGGCATAAAAAGAATTTTCTATCCATCAAAAGTATAAATCTGACGATGTCACTTTGGTTGTAGGCCAGGTAGGTTTAGATACAACCTGTCACAATTTGACTTGAGTCTCTGTCTACGGAATGCGGGGTTAAAATCTTCCGAATTCCTCGCGCGCACTGTGTATTTCTTAGAAATTGATTCAGGATGCAATGAAATATCATAACATCACGAGAGCTAGAGAAAACACTTTACAACTGTCTGTGCATTGACGACTAAAAAAAAGTGAAATCGGCTGTTTGATTGAATTTTCGTTTGTTTTTTTGTATGTTCGTAGGCCTGTATGTTTGTATCATCATCACACCAAAACGGCTTCATAGATTTTAAAAAATTAGCGAGAACGGGTAGCCAGACATCCACCGATGATTAAATGATACTTTTTCCCCGTCTACGCTAAAAGAGGATTATAAATTCTACCTCCCCGCGAACGATGTTCCACCTTCTAATTTTGTTCATTAAAATTCATGTAGGTATGGCATTTGTCCCACTAAGGGCGAGGAAGCGATTAGCTATCGGCGATTTTCTCACCCAAGAAACGAATAAAAGATATAGATCCTGTGTCTTTAAAAGGGACACATATATTAATAGTTCATCGCTGGCTTCCACACTGCCGGCGAAAACTCTATCATATACGTATGTCTTTTATTGACACGGAGTCTACATCTATTGTGCGTTTTTTGAGCGTGTTAGGCGAGAAAATAGTCAATAGTTGCTGGCTTTCTCGCCAGCGATGGGACAAGCGCCTATAAAACACAAACGCTGTATACACAATAGCAACAAACCCAGTATTTTAACGTGTTACAGTAAACAAGAGTTAATTCCACCAGTTTAATAACTTGGCAACTATGTGCGCGGCTCTGAAATAGGAATAATTACAAATCCCTGAACCGGAATTCCTAATGCATTCACGAAAAGTGCGTCACCGTCGAACGCAGTGGTGACTGACTGGTCGCTATAAAAGTAAACGATAATGAAATATTTATTCAAGTAGGATTATTTTTAAATCGCTTTTGCATCGTCATAGTCTAATTATGTATTATTATGTAGTATGTATTTAATTCCACCAATTTATAAAAACAAAGAAGATAGAAAAATATACCATAATTCTAAGACATCATCATAACACAAAAACGGAGCATTTTAAATAAAAAGTAATAAGATTACATTGTAACATTAAATATAAATGACAGTTAATTCATTCGCCCATCCGGTGAATGAATGGATGAACAATGCTGGCTTAAAAACTCCGTTGTCAGATCAATTAAAATATATGCCAAAGCTTAACCTACTTAATGAAGCATAATTATTATCATTTTGAAGATATCGATTGTATTTACATATGTCAGTAAACAATTATATTACAGAGAGGAAAGTGAAATTAACACATTATTCGAGGGTACATACAACGCTATATACTTTAATATGGACGCTGTAATGCAATAATGTGTCAACCTATTAGGAAAACCCCTACACACCCCCTAGAGTCTAGGGGTCTAGGGCCTAGACCCCTAGACACTTATAAAATATTATTTTCCCCTCACTAGCTCAGAAAGCCTTTTATCTTTTATCCTTTAAGACAAGTGGGTAAAAACACATTTTATCCACTAGTAGGGTAAGGAATTTGACCTTGGAGCGTGTTTAAGTAGCTTTTGACGGATAACAAAACGTAAAACGCCCATAATACTGATGTGCAAATTGCGGAAACTTTCTATAATGCTTAAAGAAGGTATTTTAAACAAGTGAGTTAACACTATACTTTAACTAAAAAATGCTTAAAAAGGAGTAAAAAACATGTAAGTTAACACTAGACTTAAGACGTTTTATATACTAAAAAAAAGTTAAAAAGGTCTAATAAACATGTATGTTAACACTAGACTTAAGACCTTTTTTAAGCATTTTGGAAAGCTTCCGCAATTTGCACATCAGTAGCCCATAATAATGATTAGTTCGACATTATTTCGATACCTCCTACGTATACTGGTACAAGTGTCGATTTTCAGATTTTTAGTTTTTTGCATTTTCGTGATTAATATCGTACGAATATTCCTATTTGTTTCGGAAATAAAGTGACGTATATGAATGCATCTAACACAGCTTTGCTAATCAGTGCGACGTATAGTGGTGCAATTCACTTGCAACACTATACGCGGCGCCGATATTGTGGCGGGGCGAGGCAAGTCTTGGAGGTATTGTTTGTTCGGCTAGCGAATAAGCTGTTAACGATTGAGTGTGTTGTGGCGGTGAAGCTGCCACAGCAGCTCCCGGCACCACTTGTTGATGACTGCCGCGCTTGGGCGCACGGAGCAGCCGGTGTGTACCTAGCTATGCTAGCTGGTCTACGTCATGTCAGTAGTCCGAGGCCTTAGCTAGGGACATTTGGGTTTCGTTTGGGGCTTTTGGGGAATAGGATGGGTATGGGATATCGTCTGGGGACCCGTGTATTGAGACCGCGGTGGACGACCCCGCCGGCGGGTGTAACTGGCAGTTGTCCCAGTATACACGCTAGGCGTCGCTGCGTGCGGACTGTGTAAACTGTGAATGACGAGCCATACGTCTAATACAAAATTTACGTTCACAAAAGTTGAGTAATTATAGTAAGTTCACATTACTTATATGATGTTTAATTGCTTAAAAGTTATAAAATGAGTAGTAAAATTGTAAAATGGAGCGGATACGCGGGATAATGATTTTGAATGAAACACAAGATCGTGATTCGAGCGGTAAGTATGTAGAAAAACTTTAAAAATAATTGTAAACACATATTTATACTGCAATATCGTGTTCAACAACGGCTCTATTTGATTTTTGTTAGTTGTATCAGTATACGGGTACAAAATTCTTATGTGTAACTTGCTATCGCACTTTTTATATCGATATAAGTGATGCTTATTCTTGATTTTTTTCCTCAGAAACGTCGTTACCTCCAGTAGCACAATCTATACGTAATAAATTGAGTATCTAAAGAAAATTTATTTAGATTCTATAAGATTGGAACCATTTTCATAAACTGTTTTTTTTTCAGTAATGCTTCTCTGCAGCAAAGGTGTGATTCACCAAATTCACTATCAAATAATTTCTGTCGTCGCAGATGTGTACATAAAATAAAACTTTAAAACAAAAAAATAAAACCGACTCCAAAAAAAACCTAAAAAGTAAAAAAAATACGCCATAATTCAGTTTCTTCAATTTACTTACAAGTAACCGTTTGTATAGGTACTCAATGTATACAGTATATACAATTAATCTTATTTTGGCGTCGGTGCCATAAAAAGAATGTGTAAAATATTGAAAATTGTTGATTTTAGTAAGTTGTGATACGATGGCACCGACTCCAAAATAATATTAATTGTATATACTGTATAGATTGACTATACAAACGGTAATAACCGTCGTCATACCCTGGTGATTACACCAACTCACCATTAAGTACACCAGAAACCACCACTCTCAAAAGAAAAATATTTAGGGAATTTGCGGGAAACTTATCAAGATAATCTTTGTTATAATATAGCAAGAATACGTCATTATAAAACTCGCCTTAAGTATAATGTGATGATGATTAAATGAAAATTAAAAACATTAATTTTTAGTAGCGTAGAGATGCAATTTATAGCTTACAAAGTTTCACCCCCTTTTTTGTTCCTAAAAGGATGAAATTTGACATAGATTGTAGCCTATATCCTATTCTGATGTATAAGGTACATAACTGGAAAGTTTCATAAAAAATCGTTTAGTACTTTTTGAGATTAATTAGAACGTACATACATACTTTCACGTTTATAATATAGTTAGGATGAGGATAATAGCAAGATACAGGCATTCTGACCAAAATGTTCTCCAAAACAAGTATGCACAGCATGATTAAAAAGAGCTCTCAAAACATATCCCAAAACTAAAACATTCTTAAATTTGATACATAGGAACCATATTATATTGAATTGTGGCTCAGTCCATACATAATTTTATTGGTTAAGCTTAATGCAATGTCGAATTAATTGAGCATTAATGAGCAATGTTATTGAGAGTTAGAGATCTGAACGCGAAAACCGCGAAATTATTTCTACAATCTGCCTTCTGTATACCAAAAATTGTGGGTCAAAAATATCAACATTTTTGTGTTTGGATACAAGTTCAATCAACAATGGCATATACATGCGAGTTATTTATAATTATTTTTTCGTATTTTATATGGTACTTTTAAAACATTACTAGGCGTATATTGATACAAGTGATATACTAATTTTAGCGTACATTGATATAAGTGGGAAATAAGTTCATAATTCAATGTATGAGGTAAATAAGTGGTAAAAGAACATCTGTTTTATTTTTCATTGCAAATCATAAGAGTATTTCATCGAACTATTTATATACAATATAAAAATATTGTTAAATCAGTAATCGATGTATTACGGCGTATACTGGTACAAGTGGTAACTACCTCAGTATACCACACAACGACAACATGTAAAATACGCGTATACTAGTTGTTGGTGATGTGCTCAATTCATCAATTTGTGTGTCATGTGTCATGTGTTTGCGAAATAAAAAACAGTTAAGCGTTAAAAGTGTTCACCATTTTACCCAGCGACACCCACACCGCCAACACTAGTGCATTTGCAATTTTCTCATAAACAATTAAAAATTTAAAAATTCTGTAAATACAGATAAAAGCAAAATATTTTCTTTAGAACCAATCCAACATTTTGAAAGGTTACTTCATCAAATGAGAAAGTTCCAGATGTTGGAACCTTTGAACAGCTCTCCAGTAAAATTTATCATTAAGTAAATGCTTTAGGAATTTAATAATAATTGGTATTTAGCTTCGTTTGATGATTTTAAGTCATAAACCTTAAAACTCTATAAATACATATGTGTTTTAAAATTATGTTGAATATAATTCGGAGCGCATAAGTTGAGTCGATGCAATCACAAAACGCATCGTCAGAAATCTCAACTTTGTCAACAAAATTTCGCTTAAAAACTTTTCTATTGATGATGATTCTTATTAACCTGATGATGATTATAATGTGTAAAAATAACGACTTATTTTTATGAGCTGCTTTTTTGTATGTTGCACTTTCCTCACTAAAGTGAGGTGAAAAGTTTTGTGTTACACACGGGTGCAAAGTTGTATTTTACTTCTTGTGTGTCTCGCTACGCTCAGGATTCTATTTCAGAACCACTTGCTTCGTTCGTAGTTCAACTATAGAATCCTTTCGCTTGCTCTTGTATTCCACACTCGCAGGTAAAATTGGATTTTTTTGTTTCCAATGCATTTTTTTCAAAAATAATTGGAAAAAGAAGCGTTAACCCCTTTTTGTTTTAGAAATGCAACAATTATGGATGTAAACTACTAAAATGAAGTGAGTAACTAAATAAAGAAGCAATTACACCAGTTTTCTAGCTAAACTAACTAATTCGGCTCAGGGACCCAAGGAGGGTCTTGGTCTCCGAAACGAGAGCACGCCATTTGTCCCGGTCATGCGCAACTTTTTGCCAGTTACTGACTTGAAGATGTCGCAGGTCCACCTGCACATGTCCTCCCAGCGGTACCTGGGACGCCCAACCGGGCGGCGACCAGTTGGTCGTCCACCGTACGCTCTCTTGGCAGCACAAACCTCTCCTATTCGGAGTAGGTGACCGAACCAGCGAAGTCTGTGTGATTTTGTTACGCCAATGATGTTGGGTTCGGCCACCAGCTCCTGAATCTCTGTGTTCTTACGGATTCTCCACGTGCCGTCGTCTGTCTTGAAAGGTCCCAGGATCTTACGCAAAACCTTCCTTTCCGCTACAATAAGGAGTTGACATTCTTCTTTTTGAGTTAGTGTCCAGGCCTCACAGCCTGCCATAAGGACGGGTCTTATGACAGTTTTATAGATCCTTAACTTTGTATTCCTGCTGAGAAGCCTGGACACCTACACCTTGTAGAGGGCTAATTAAAATAAATTGAAATAATGCTGGTAATTTCTAACTAACCCTGGCATATGTACCAAAATTAATCGTCGAATAATTGTGCAGTTCGGTAAAATTAAATTCTGTATCGTGTTCGTGCAATTAGTGCAGGCCTTTATAATGTAAAATTTTGTAGCTAAATTTAACTTGTTGAAAGCATGAATTAAATATCAATTTTGCTTATTAATAATAAATGGGCTGTAGTGAAATCGTCGTATTAAGCATTAATTATTACGGCTATTTAACTGTTAGTGAACCAATTTGGTTATAAATATTTAGTACGTTACTACAGAGGCTGCGAAATTAGGGGATTGCTAGCCGTGTAGTTATAGATGGCCGAGTGTTAAAGAGGAAGGAGAGGAGGAAGAGATATGAGGCCGACAATCCCTGTTCGCACTGAGACTTGTATAGTTATTTTCTCATACATGCAATGAAATAAAAAACTATATTTTTTTATACAGCGTGACACATTTAGATCTGTCAGTCTGGGAAAGTCTGAAACTATAAGACATACGACCATGTCATTAATTTTAGTAATAAGAAAAACTGCATTCATACATCATCACCGTACCTACTTGTTCGATGAAAGATTGATAAAATAAATGCTATGTATGAATTTCGGTGCCAGTTTTTGTAATAAACTAATGGTCGCAAACGGAGAAGAACAATAAAATCATGACTATCTTTTTTTTTAGTATAGTAGAGTAAAAAGTATTCTATATAAATAAATAAATATTTAGGGACAATTTTACACAAATCGAACTACTTAGTCCCACGATAAGCTCAATAAGGCTTGTGTTATCGGTACTAGACGAAGATATATTTAATAGATTTATAACTTATATAAGTAGAAAACATCTAACTCAGGAACAAATATTTGTCCTCATAACACAAATATTTACCCTTACCGGGATTTGAACCCAGAACCTCAGCTTCGCAGGCAACGTTGCTCCCACTGAGCTTTACCGGTCGTCAATTAACAATCTACTGATAAAAAAACATCTACTGATGCTCAAGCTACATGCCTACGAAAAGGAGATTGACAAAGTTTAGACCACATGCTGCCCAGAGATGATAACTATAGAAAATTAAAAAAATTAAAAACCCTCCGACAAAAGCGAAACATAAAACCAAAATTTGGAGTTCCTAGCTTCAATATTGGCTGAGATCCGATCACTTGTTCCACTAAAAGGTATATATCTTAGAAACGAGTGCTCCAACTTTCATCAAACAAAACTAAGAACACTCGGGGTAAAATTAAATATATTTTAAAGAATACCTATTGAGGTATTATTATTATTTTAATCTTAATTGTTTTGTATACTCGGACATTTAGAATTTTATTCTAGGTAGACACATTCTAGATTTTTTTTGTTTTTTATTGACAATCCATTTGGGATTAATCTTATTAATTATTTTATTTTTAAAATGATTATTTAATCAATAATATTATACTTAAGTTTACTTAGGTTTTTCTGGGTTTTCCCTAATCCTTGCAACTAATATTGGATCATATTGTATCTCTCCCAGTAAACACTTCTCTAATGTACTTACCTGACAATTCGAAAGTGCTTGTAACTAGGCCTACTTGAATAAAGCATTATTTGATTGATTGATTGATTGATATGACACAAAAAAACCGCACTCAAAACTAAAAAATAAAAAAAATAACGCCATAATTCAGTTTCTTCAATTTACCTACAAGTAACCGTTCGTGTTATCAATCTATACAGTATATACAATTAATCTTATTTTGGCGTCGGTGCCATATAAAGAATGTGTAAAATATTGTGAATCTTTTCACTTTGGGAAGTGAAATAATACGACAGTCATGCAGCGCCGCCATATGCAACTGACAGCCCGTTTGACCCAGTTTAGACGCCCCCCCTTTTCGACACAGTTTTCGAGGGGTCATTTTGCGACGCTACTTGTGCTTCTAAGTTGTTTTCGTTCGCTGTATATACTGTATATATTGGGCATAACACTTCACTGCCCAAAGAATCTGATAATTCCTAGACTCAACGGGCCTCGTTAGTGAACATAGGGCTGCCGCAATAGATCAAGTCTGGTGGAAGCGACAAACAAAGGACCCACTAATCAATAATAATAAAAGCAGGCTGTGCTAACAACTGCTTTTCATAGATACGGCCGATTTTAGGGTATATTTTGTACAGAACCCTCAGTGCGCGACTCAAGAGTTTGGCGGGTTTTTTGAAATAATTTCAATTGTTTGTACTTAATTTTTTTACACCTTTTAATAAATAATATTTTCTTCTGTTTCCGCGATTATTACTCATTTAAATAAAATAATTCAACGTATTAAATCGCGTATATTATCTCATTTGAGTTCCCGACGTTTCGGAAGCTTTTCAGCTTGAGAGCTGGAAAGTTTAATAAGGTTTTTAAAAGGTTTAAAAAAATATATTGTTTTATTTAAACCTTTTTATAAACTTCTAGGACCGTTTGATAAATTTCAACTCAGTTTTCGCAAATTGCGAACATTTCACAGTAATTATTTTGCAACAAATATTAAAATAAAACGAGTTCTTGGTATTCGTAAACGAAATTTTACCGACTCGAGATTTCATTTAGTACTCTGTAATTGGACGCTATACACAATGCTCGTGAGTGGCATAAGGCATAAATGTTGTTCAAAGGCAAAATACGAAGTAATCTTCTTAAATCATATTGGAATGGAAGCGTATAATTAAATTACGATTAGATACTTACAAATGTTTCTTATAATATAAATAAATGCGGAATGTTTTCTGTCGATGTCGTTCGAGTCACAGATAATGAATAATTAGGACGAGTCTCCTTCGAAATCCCTAATGTCGTTTGTCATAATAATGTATCGTTTGTCCTAACGCATTTCATTCAGAAACCGTAAATTCTTTAGGATTTTTTAAAAGATCATAGTATAGATTAGGTTAGGTTTGTTTTATAACAATCCTGAAAAGTTTACATTTTCATAATAAATGCGTTGGGACAAACGATACGTTAGGACTAACGACGTTAGTGATTTCGATATAGATCCAATTTTGACGACACGTTTGGCTCAGTGGGTTGCACAACGGCCTACGAAGCTGGCGGTCCCGGGTTCACATCTCGGCCAGGGTAAGTCTTAGGCTGTGATGAGCACGAATGTTTGTTCCTGGGTCTTGTATATTTTTATGTATTTAAGTATTATAATTTATCAATATATTATGTAAGTCGTCGCCGAGTACCCATAGTACAAGCTTTGCTTAGTTTGGGACTAGGTCGATTTGTGTAAGAATTTGTGTGTTGTATAAAAGGGCACTTTTACAAGTCTGAATCTACGGCATTTCCCAAAAGGAGACCACTGTTGAGAAGAAAGCCGAAACAAACTTAACAGTCAGTCATTTAAATTAGATATTATAGTATTAATAGTATTAGATATAACATTTTGTTCTGTTATCTATAATACTATAAAGTTATAAAAAAATTGTGTCTGTACTTTACAAATAAGAAATACCTTCTGACGATATATTTTTTGACGATATAACTTGCCTTTATATCGTTTAAAATGGTGCTTTTAAAGAGTTACTCGCAGGAAACGAGGTGCAAAATAGTTGGTGATTGAGTTTTTTTAAAGATGGTTGAAAATCGGGTGGCATGGCAGTGCCCCCGCCAAGTAAACACTGCCGTACCATCCTTTACTGGAACCATTTCGCCGTATTTTCAGGCCGCTATTTGAGAACTTGTGGATAAGACCAGAACGCAGAAATTTTCGTCATCCAGTAAGCTATAAACACATACTTAAAATCCAAAATTTCAATGCTGTAGGTTATTTAGTTCAGATGTTAAGCGAAAGCAAAGTTTCGAATTTATGACACTCACTCACTCACTCATGATCATCAGAATAGAACTAGTACTTCCCATAAACTCAGAGAATTGAAATTTGGTACAGAGTTAGGGTTTAATGGTCACATAAAGGGCCACTATAAAACTAGGATAATCGAAGATCTGGAGTACCTGGTGACCCTGTTTAGAAAACACAAGAGCCCAACCAAACTATTAGAGATCGACATACCACCTTTACAAAAAATATTCAACTTGGTGGGCCGCTTCATTTGATGTCAAAAATCTAAGGTCTGAAGTATCTGATGAAGAACCCTCAGCTGGTCGCAGCTGTATTAGAGATATGGTAATGCCCCCTTCTACTATTGGTAAATAAAACAATCGACTGTCATCGCAAAAATCCATCTTAGTGGGACACATCTTCTAATCTAATTTAATCTAGCCTATAGCGTACCACTGCTGGGCGAATGCCTCCCCTTCTGCTTTTAATACGCATTTAAATAAAATTAAATGAAAACTCTGAATAAGACTAGACTGGCTTTAATACTTATACTTACTAAGAAGAAATAGTCGAACAATTAACTTTATTCTACTCGAACATTACACAAATGAAATAAAAGAAAATCTAATAAAATACATCAATATGTCCACGTTTCTACAAAAAGAAGTGAAATCTCACCAAAAACATTCTGTAAAAAACTAGCCGAGTCTCGATGGAGCTGTTTGTTTATCTCTAAAAAGTAGTGAAATCTAGACAAAGTCGTGCCAAGTCTAAGGTTCTTTACTGCGATTTCTTTATTATTATAGTTAATGTTGTTTGACTTGGCCGTTGAAGGGTACACAAGGATACAAAACCAGGTGCTCCATGACACCATTGCACCAATCTGTCGCCAGAACCGCTACCCATTGACGATAGAAAATTGCCACTTGGAAAACGTTGACTGAATAACCAGTCAATTGTAGGTTGATAAAGCTACGTATTTCAATAATTCTTATGTATAGGCGAGCATGAAACCAACAGTATGATTTTTTTTCCAGTACAGACGGACTTCTCATCATTGATAGAAGTCCGTCTGTACGTCTATTTTATGTTAAATCGGTGGTCGATTTGACGCTCCAAAAAGAAGAGAGCAGTAGTCAGCATTGTCAATGCTGAATGCATATGTTGCACAATCAACAACACCCTAAAATGAGACAATAGCGTCCAATTACCAATACCAGTATGGGCATTATCTCGCTTAACAAACTTAGGTAGTTACAACAGATATAACATTACATGTAAACAAAATTGACTTGTACCCACTAACGTATAAAGAATGTTCAACGGCCTAGTCAAACAACATTAACTATAATAATAAAGAAATCGCAGTAAGGAACCTTAGACTTGGCACGACTTTGTCTAGATTTCATTACTTTTTAGAGATAAACAAGCAGCTCCATCGAGACTTGGCTAGTTTTTTACAGAATGTTTTTGGTGGGATAATCTATAATATTATAATCAGGTATCGAATAATCGGATAGATATTTACCTAATGTTGCCAAAAACCCGGCAAAAGTTAGGAAAATATGGAGTCGGCTTCTCAATTAAATTATTTTTATGATATAAGTCCCGAGATTCCGGGATTGCATAAAACGACACGAGGAGGTAAAAATACCTACAAAAACATTCTAAAGTAAGCACATACATTGTTATACATATGTAGGTAATGTAATAATGTATGTAAGTATTTGTTGTAACCGCGGTGTGAATTGATTTAATTTCAAGGTATATGTAACATAAGAGAATAATAAAATAAACATTGTTTTTCATAAAACATTTAGAAGTTTATTAGGAAAATTAAATTTAGTCCGTCTCTATACCATTCAACATAGAAGCCGGCGCCAAAGTTTAGATGAATATCTATCCGATTATGTAATGCCTGATTATAATGTCGTGAAAATGAAATGCCTGTTCATTAAGATATTAAAAAAATATATTGTAACGGAGTATTATTGGAGGTCACTATATAGTCTTTTTTAATTTTTGTATGTCTCGTTGTAGCTTCGTCTCGTCCAATCGACCATAACCCAGTGGTCGGTAACCCGCGGCTCGCGAACCTCATGCGGCTCTCTGGATGTAAAGCTGTGGCTCTATGGATTAGTTTTTTTTATCAAAGAGTACTATTTATTGTTGGCAAGAAAAAAAAATGCGGATTTTTAAAGACTTTAAAATTTTGCAAATTGTAATTAAGAGTAAACTTGACTCAAATGAAACAATGATCTTTATTCTGTACTAGAACGCGCCCGCAACTTCGTTTGCGGAGGAGAAAAAGTCATAACCCGTCGTTTTTTCTTCAGCGTTGTCGGGTAAAAAGTATCCTATAACCATCTGGAGATACCCAGCAACCCGTGTACCAAAAATTGTGGAAATCTGTTTAGCCGATTTTGCGTGACGAAGCTACAACGACACATACAAACGTACATAAAATCCAAAAAAAATATTTTTTGTTTTAGTGACCTCCAAATAGTCCCTAACAATATTTTTTTTGAAAATATCTTCAATGTACAGACATTTCATTTTTACAACTTTATAATGGTATAGAAGTAGGCCTTAAGGGCACTTTTACGAGTCTGTCTCTACGGCGTTTCCCAAGAGGAGATCAAGATCACTGTTGAGAAGAAAGCCGAATCAAACTAAGTCAGTTATTTTTTCAAAATAACTCTTATATCTATTACAATCTTTTTACTTAGCCTAACCTAAATATTTATATTTTGAGTATACACTTAATGTGTTGTTCTCCAAGAAAACATATTAAAACTTATCTATACTAATATAAAGTAGTAAAAATGAAATGTCTGTACATTGAAGATATTTTCAAAAAAACCGGACTATTTGGAGTTAACTAAAACGAAAAATATGTCTTTTTGATTTTTTGTATGTTTGTATGTGTCGTTGTGGCTTCATCACGCTAAATCGGCTAAGCCGATTTCCACTATTTTTGGCACACGGGTAGCCGAGTATCTCCAGATGGTTATAGGATACTTTTTACCCGACTAAACCGAAGAAAAAAAAGAGGTTTATGACTTTTCCCCCTCCGCGTACGAAGTTGCGGGCCTCTTCTAGTTAAAGTATAAAAATCATACAATATAAAAAAGCAAAATACGATTTTTTATTTAAAACAACTTACATACGTTGAAATAAAACAATTTAACGGATTATCCAGCTTTCCATGGTCACGGGAGGACTGTCCTCCCGTGACCATTCAAAGCTGGAAAGCTTCCGAAACGTCGGGAACTAAAATGAGATAATATACGCGATATAAGCCGTTAAATTGTTTTATTTCAATGGGTAATAATCGCGGAAACAGAAGAAAATATTAACTTACATACGTTTGGTATGCCACCTTATAAAAATCGTGTCTTGGGGAAAGTAAAGTATTTGGTTTCTGTTTTGGTTGCCGACACCTGCAGGCCTATGATGGTCGCGTTTGTCACGAGATAAATGATATGATAACGCGCCTGTCACTCTCGCACTCACATACGTGTCAGAAGGTGACGGCCGCTTTGTCAATTATTTATCGCGTGACAAACGCGGTATAGCTCCGCAGGACTAACCGAATTAAGACTACGATAAAAAGAAGGTTATGACTTTTCCTTGTCCAGTAACGAAATAGCGGTACGATATTATAATATTTCATACAGTTAGAGTTGATGGTTTCGAAATTAAATCCCCAAGGGAATTGAAAACCTGTACTCGTCAAATTCTGCCCTCTCAGACACGTCACTTGTCACCAACTGACAGCCGGTCTTGGGATTTGAAATGAAAACAGAAGGCAAAGACTAAAAACAAAAGGACTGACAGTTGCTATACTTTCCGATCGCAATGAGATATTCTGGTAAAAATTAAAGTAGGATTTTTAATTAGCTGGAGTAAACTGACAGGTGGCAATGTGAATATTTCGTTGTTGAGAAAGAATTTTACAAAAGTATACATGATAACTATAGAAAATTAAAAATTTGAATAACCCCCCGACTTGTTCCACTAAAAGCTCAATATGTTGGAGACGAGTGCTTCGATTTTCATCAAACAAAGCTAAGAACACAGGCTAAAGATAATCTATGACACAAAAAACCGCACTCAAATCAGTCTATCCGTATGGGCGCTACGATGCCACAGACAGATACACAGAGTCACAGAGTCACAGACAAGTTAAACTTAGAACATCCATCTTTTTTGTCGGGGGTTAAAAATACGTGTAACCGGTGATATTATGGTAACTTTTATTCATAAGAAATACTGTACTTCTGCCATAATGAAGTAATCACGGTCGACGTGTGTCCGTAAACGTCAGTTTACTCCGGCTAATTAAAAATCCTACTTTTGTACTTTAAAACCACACATTTAAACGATGTTATAATGGAATTAAGAAATAAAATATAGTAACAAATAGTTTGCAAATAATAAATAAATCGTATCATTTAAACACTGTCACGCTTGCAAAGATGAATAATTGTAAAAAATAATTCTTATAAATAGATGGCGTCGTACATATCGGGGATACAGCGGCTCTCCACAAGTTAGCGTCAAAGCTGATAAACAGAAGGACCAAGATCCGCATTTACAAGACGGTTATCCGTCCGATCTTGACGTATGGGTGCGAGGCTTGGACGTTGAAACTTCAGAAAGAGAATAAGCTCTTGGTTACGGAGAGGGGAATTTTCCGGAAGATTTTGGGGCCGATCTCGGAGAACGGCACCTGGCGGCGCAGAAAGAATGCCGAAATAGAGGATCTTGTGTCTGAGCCTAACATAATTGGTGAAATCAAATTGGCTAGACTGCGCTGGTTTGGTCACGTGGAAAGGATGGGTGAGGATCGAGCTGTGAAGAGAGCGTATATCGGACAGCCATGCGGGAAACGTCCAGTCGGGCGGCTCCGTTACCGGTGTCGTGATCAAATCATTAAAGATATGACTGAACTACAGCAACTGGGATGGCGAGAGGAAGCTCAAGATAGACGGAAATGGCGATCTCTGGTCTCGGAGGCCAAGATCCACTTCGGGTCTTACTTACTTACTTACTGAGTCAACGCAGTTAGTAAGTAAGTACATATCGGGGAACGGCTTTTTGTACAGCGACGGCCAGTCTTCTTGTTTTAATGGTCCTTGGAGGTAAATGACAGTACTTAGGGAAGTGACAGTTCGAAGACGAATTTAAACCCTATCATGATTTTGATATTGACACCTGGGCGTGATTCGGAAAATAGGCTTTTCGATGTCAATGTAGGGTAGGAACGAGTCAGCCGATTAAGTTTAACCATAGAGTGGTGCCTTGTTGGAGTACATTGGTATAACGTTTAGTTAAAAAATAATACATAAAAAAAATGTAGCTAGAAGGTGCCCGTAACTTCGTTCAAAAACTCATTACCCCTTTTGTTTCGTCGGCGTAGTTCGGTAAAAAGTATCCTTTAACCATCTGTGGACACATAAAAATATACACATTTTTTATTGTGACCTCCATAGTCGGTTCTTTTTGAAAAAATCTTCAATGTTCAGACATTTCACTTTTACAACTTTATTATAATATAGATGTAGTTATAAACATCATGACATAATGACATCGAAATTATAATTTTCTCAAACATGCAATGAATGTCGTCATTAAGTGCGGTAAAACAGGCTTCAAAGTATCACGTTTCGGGCGGAACAACTTGAGAGAACTGTAAAGGAATTCCATACAAAATTGAAGGCCTAGGCCAGGAAGTAATTTTATTTTAATTTTAATGTAAACATGGCCTGTGTTCATGAACAGACTAAACAGCTGTTTTTATTTGTGGCTGAATGGTTATCGGATCAAAAATATCCGCGTTAATGCCTATTACACACGAACTGACATTAAGAACATAAATCTGTATGGTTCATATGTTGATGAATAAATTTAAAATATTGTCTATACGTTCGTAACCAGAGACCATAGACAATATTTAAAATCCTCTGTATTTATTTTATTTAGTATGGAAATTAAGATTCCTATTATGAAGGTTGTGTAAAACGGCCCTGATAGGGTCTACTCAAACACTACACGCGAAATACAGACGACTTCCGTAAAAAAAAAATACATTATGGGGGGATTGAAGCGAAAATTGAAAAAAAATTGTCGTGTAGTTTTTTGAGGGGTGTATTTTTTTATTTCAGTGCATATGTTTGAGAAAAGCACTATACATGCCTCTGGCCGTGAAAAGTGCTTGCCGGCTTCGTATCACTATCTATACCTACTCACCCGGCAAGCCCTTCTTTCCCGGCGTCGGCAGTAATGTACTAACTCTCTTTGTCTCTCTTCCCGACCGTCAGCCTTCTTTGTCTCCGTCCTCCACTCCGCTCTATCCCTGACGTCGTCTTCGGAAACATCGCATTCCCTCATGTCTGTCAACACACTTGTCCAGGTGGTCTTAGGTATGCCTCTAGGTCTTTTTCCAGAAATGAATCGAGCACAACGTTGCCGACGTTATCGAGTGGTAGTCTTTACATGTCTATACCACCTCATCCTGCTTTCCGGCAGCTTATCGGCGATGTCACGGACTCTCAGGCTACCTCGCACATGTTCATTGCGGATCTTATCCAGCCTGGTAACGCCGCACATCCCCCTTAGCATCTTCATCTCTGCAAAATAGATGGCATGGGCATGCCCTTGTATTAATGCCCAGGTTTCACCACCATATATAAGTAAGTACTGGCCGTATTATTGTTTTGAACAAGGCCTTTAAGACGGACAGGCATCTTCTTGTCACAGGTTACGCTAGTGTCTTCACGCCATTGGCATAATAATTCACTCTTATCTACAATTTTATCAATTAAAATATCACCTGATATAAAATGTATATATTTGTTAAAAATCCTTAAATTTCCTAGTCGTAAAACCCATTCCCCATTAGCAAAAATCAATCTACTTATTAAAAGCGATTATTTTCGAAACGTCTTCCGTTTTCGCAGCTCGAGTTTTGAGCTCGAACCTTAAAATCTTCCAGCAAAGCTCACATTCGAAACGCATTAAAGAATAATACGCCCTTTCGAGTATCTTAAATAGAATATTCTCAAACTGTTCGACACGAGTTTCGACTCCTAATAGCCCGGACGCCAAAACCGACAAGTCGTAACTTCGTAACATGCACACTTGTATATAACAGTTTCACTTCCGTAACATTTACTTAATTGATATTACGTGATAAAGAGTCCCGAGGCCCATTGCTTGCTAATTGCGTGACGGCCCTCGGCCCCGCGGGGCCCCTCGGCCCCCCGTAGGGGACTTGTAATTCCTGTTTGACTTGCTACTGATTGCGCCGGTTACTTGATCGACCCTCACTGACATTGTTAAATATTTACGACATTTCAAAACTTAGTAATTGCTGTCTGAAAAAACCTAGTGACGATCATAATAACGTTTAAACTGTAGAGGCTTAGGGCTCCGTAGCCTATTGGCAAAAATGGAACACTTATAGTATCGTTATGTCCAGCCATCCGTCCGTAAGTCACAGACATTTTACTGAAATTACAAGATATTTAGATGTGTTGTATAACCGCTACTTTCAGTAGTTTACTATTGTAAGAGGTTACTGAAACGAACAATTTTTTTTTGTATTTTTGTATGATTCCCTTAGAATAGCAGTGGCATTAAGGTTGGGTACGAGGGTGTATGAGGCCCACCGTTGTCGATGTGGAATTATGGTGGAGGAGAATGGTCATCACGGTCTCTCTTGCCAAAGGTGCGCCGGTCGGTTCCCAAGACACCACTCGCTCAACGAAATTATCCGGCGGGCCATGGTTTCAGCCAATGTGCCTTGTGTTTTGGAGCCACCGGGTTTAAGTCGCACGGACGGCAAGAGACCGGATGGCCTTACTTTAGTACCGTGGCGTAGAGGGCGGTGCCTCTTATGGGATGCAACATGCGTTAGCACGTTTGCTGCATCCCATTTGAGACAAACTTTACGGTGTGCTGGCTCCGCTGCAGAACATGCTGCAAAGATGAAGCACGCCAAATATTCTGCATTGGAGTCAGCATACGATTTCGTGCCGGTCGCCGTTGAAACAGCGGGACCCTGGGGTTGCGAAGCTCGCGGGCTTCTTAAAGAACTCGGCCGGCGAATACGAAACAGGGGTGGCGATCCCCGCTCTGGGTCATATCTGGCTCAACAGGTCTCCATAGCCATTCAGCGAGGAAACGCTGCTGGCATTATGGACACCTTTGAGCCAGGTACAATACAGGGTGGGGTCTTTTAAGTAAGTTTAGGTTAACTTTTGGAGGATTTGTACATTTTAGGATTGATTTATTTAGCTTACAATACGTTTGTTTTATTATAGTTTTAGCTGAATTGTACATATTTATTTTTATGCTTTATTGTAATAAAGTATTTGATAATTTTTGTATGTTTGTTTGTGTCATTGTGGCTTCATAACGCCAAATAGGCACGATGACTGGGTATGAAACTCAAAATTGTAATTAGTCCGTCAGCAAGATACTAAAAAAAAGTTATTTTTGCTTTTTCAAAGTAATAAAAAATACTCAGATAAGTTACATTAAAGTTTAGGAGTGGGGGCTAGTGACGTCACTTCTTAATAAAATTTGCACCTAGGAGTGACATCACACGATTATGTGACTCAATGTATCGCCTTTAATTTTCGCTCATGTAAAAAAAAACACGTGTCCAATATTTTTTTGAATCTAAATGATGCACTGATTATTAAATTTTAGTCATCATCCCAATCGGCTCAGCAAATTCCAACTTGTGACCCGAGCCGCAGGCGAGGTGAGTACACAATTTTAAGTCTTCACCTGGCCATAATGCGAGTTTTACCGTACGCATACCGTGCCGTAAAACTCACATTACGGCTATGGGACGTAAAATACTATTATATATCGTGTAGGTATAAAGATATTGAAGTTGCAATGCTGCGCGTAACTCAAATAATCAATACTATCTAATACATTGCTTTAGAACATGACTCTGCGCCCTGTTGGATACAGTTCTACGTGCAATAACTATATTTCAAAGCAATGTACTACTGGCTGACTTCTGTTTGAAACCGAATATATCAAGGAGCTTCAAATGCGCAAAATAAATTCTAGAGCAGCAAATATATGAAGCTTCATGTTACAGCGTACCTTCTAGTAAGCTATAAGTAATACATCTCTGTTTGGATGGATATATTGGACTAAAGGGCACCTTTTAGTCTTCTTTCGGAGGAAGAAGTGATGACCCGTCTTTTGTGTTTTAGTGTAGTCGGTTAAAAGTATTCTATAATCATCCGTGGAAACCAAGTTCTTCGTGTACCAAGATTAGTTGCGGCACATACAAATATACAAAAAATAAAAATAAAATGTCGATTCACTTATTATTTTGAAAATAGCTTCAAAGTCCAGACATTTTATTTTTAAAACTTTATAACAGCACGGACTGTATGTGTGCGTGTCCCTATATTGCAAAATTTTCTAAATTTATAAAAAAAATAATTCATGGACCATCAGGTCATCAAAGAGAAATGTAAAAAAAAAATATATTTACTTAGGTGATTTTTATATTGTATGTATGTAACATTTCCCATATAAACGTACATTTTAGCTTCTTTGCCACAAAAAAACAAAATCATTAGCACGCTTTTGTTAGGTCGACCTGTATGTAACTAACTATGTAATGGAATCTGAGGTAACTAATTTAACCATCTTCCAAGGATCTTAGCGTCATATTAATTGGCAGCTGTATGTAGTTCTGATGACAATACAATAATATGGTACTGTCGAACTGGTCTGATGATGGAGCCGGAAGATATGAACTGGAACTTCATGATGGAACATCGTATCATAGCTGTGTTTGGATTTGTTAGAAAAGTCTTGTAAAGCGTGTTTTTCTAGTGTTTTTAAAACTATTAATTTATTTTCTATTGCCCTAGAAATGACGTATTCATTCTAAGATACGAAGCGTGATACGCATGTGAGTTGGAGTGTGGTTAATGTGCTTGACTTTGAAAAACAAGAAAAATACAAATGCCGCTACTAGTGACAACTTGATTGTGTTCGAAAATTGTAAAGTTGCGATAGCTCATTTGGTCAGAGTACTTCTGCGTGAAAGTCAGGTAACGGTTCAAATTCTACTTGCAATTTAGTAGGTCACATAGATTTTTTCCTTTACAACCGAACTCTGTGTTATAATATTAATTTGTAACTACATTATCCCTCGAGTTCTTTTAGAAATAGCGTGGTAAATTAAAAAAAGCGGCCAAGTGCGAGTCGGACTCGCCCATGAAGGGTTCCGCAGCCGTTTATACAAAAAATGCACTACAGATGAAAAAAATACGATATGAAAAAAACACTAACAAAAGAGCGTACCTCCCCGGCACTTACGTCCTTTTGCTGCGAAGCGCAGTTTTTTGGCAATAACTTAAAAACGGTATGTCCGATCACGTTGAAAATAATTTTCATTGGAAGTATTTATTAACTTTTATATGTGTAAATTTTTTCATATTTTTTGAACATACCGTTTAGAAAATAGAGGGGGGGGGGGGGGCACAATTTTTGCTACTTTCGGATCGAATATTTCGAAAAATATTAATTAAATCATTTTTTTTTTCGAAGAAACCTTAAAGTGTTTTTAGAAGAACTGTCGAAATATATGCCACACATAGATATTTGCTGATTTTTTTTTTTTCAGTTTCGGTTACATGTATGTAGTGCCCCCCTAGAAATATATATATTTTTTATTTAACTCTCAAACTAAGTAGCGGTTTACACAAGACACCTATGCTCCAAATTTTATCAATATACATCTTATAATTTTTAAGTAAAATGCCTGTGACATACGGACGGACAGACAGACAGACAGACAGACATGACGAATCTATAAGGGTTCAGTTTTTGCCATTTTGGCTACGGAACCGTAAAACGACAGAATTTATGGCTTGTAATTAAATAATCTGCTCAGTTGTTCGATATACTATGAAATAGAAAAAAAAATGGAGGATAGAAACGTTAAGAATCGTTAGCTTGTTGAAGCAGTTAATAGTTATACTCGACGGAAGGATACTGCAGACAATCCGACGGACCTCTTACTTATATAATGTCACAATAGGTACATCCCTACAGTGCATCTAATGCTACACCGGGCAAATTTACATCGCTTACTGTCTGCATGACATTTATTTAATCGTATGGCAAAGGCAATCAAGGAATTCATCATAATCATCATCATCATTTCAGCCGTAGGACGTCCACTGCTGGACACAGGCCTCCTCAATTGATTTCCACATGGGCCGGATAGAGGCGACCCGCATCCAGCGAGCCCCCGCAACCCTAATCAGGTCGTCAGACCACCTTGCGGGTGGCCTTCCCACGCTGCGCTTGCCGGTACGTGGTCTCCACTCTAGAACCTTTCTGCCCCAACGGCCGTCGGTTCTTCGAACTATGTGCCCTGCCCATTGCCACTTCAGTTTGCTTACCCTGTATGCTATGTCGGTGGCCTTGGTTCGTCTACGGGTCTCCTCATTCCTGATTCGATCTCGTAGGTAAATACCGAGCATAGCCCTTTCCATAGCTCGCTGAGTAACTCTGAGCTTCCTTAAGAGGCCCATAGTCAGAGACCACGTCTCGGCTCCGTAGGTCATCACCGGTAATACGCACTGGTCGAAGACTTTCGCCTTCAAGCACTGAGGTATGCTAGACGAGAAGACACTTCGCAGTTTTCCAAACGCTGCCCATCCGAGTTGGATCCGTCGATTGATCTCTTCCTCGAAGTTGGACCTGCCTAACTGGATCAAGGAATTACTTTAAGATTATTAAGCCAGGTGGCTGCGTCAAGAGTCACATCATCCAGGTCTTCGGTCCATCGTAGGAATAATAATAATAATAAATAATAAATATCAGGGATCTTACACAAGTCGACCTAGTCCCAAACTAAGCAAAGCTTGTACTATGGGTCCTAGGCGACGATATACATAATATATAGATAAATTATAATACTTAAATACATAGAAAACATCCAAGACCCAGGAACAAACATTCGTGCTCATCACACAAACACTTGCCCTGGCCGGGATTCGAACCCGGGACCGCCAGCTTCGTAGGCCGTTGTACAACCCACTGAGCCAAACGTGTCGTCAGAATGGAGCGGGCAGCGGTGTATGATGTGTTCAGCGGCCTGCTCTTCCTTACCGTACTCTCAAGGAGACTCTTTCCATCTCCACTTGTATAGGAAAAAGTTGCAGCAGCTGCCGAGCCGGCACCAGAGCCAGTGGGCGGGATCAAATGCTTTTAGTTTTGCCGTCGGGTCAGTGGGCCGAGTGGATTTTCCTTCTGCGGCAGCTGTACACTCAGTCTTCCATTCCATTGTATGACATAATTGACAGCGACATTTTATGCCTTAGAGTGTATAAATATTGTAACACAGAGTTCGATTGTAGGGGCGGCCTTCCGTAGTGGCACTGCCCGCGCTACGCACGAATCTCCTCGCTCCCGGGGAAGTGCGGGGTGAGGGGAGTAGGGAGCGGATGATTTCGTGCGTAGGGCGGGCAGCGTGTGTCAGCGCGTCATTTTCCTCGAGCATCCTATTGATGAACTTACACCACTTGAGATACAAGATTTTCCTTTCCACATGAAATAGTGTAAGTTCTACGAAAAATAAGATGTAAGGTTCTTAAGATGGCTCACTAACAAGTATTTTGTATTTTTAGGGTTCCGTACCAGAAAGGTACAAAAGGAACCCTTATGGTGCGACTCTGTCTGTCTGTCTATGTCTGTCTGAATATCAAATCGCCATATCTCAAAAACGACTCATACTAACTTTTTGAAATTTGTAATATTTACACATGTATTGCACATTATTTAAAAATATATTTTTATTTTCTAAAAAAATGGCGAATATGAGGAGGGGTAAAAATTAAAAGTCAAGTGGGGTATCATATGAAAGGTCTTGACATTATTGAACAATTTTTTCATTGTGATTAGTCTTTGTTTTATTGATCTCCCCCCTTGATCTCCGAAGTTTACCAATCGAAAAAATTGAAATTTTTACCATTTGTATTATATATAAACATAAATAAATAAATAAATATTACACAAAAATTATAGCCATGTCTCTAACTACCTAATTTAGTTTTTTATTTGCTAAAAACCTATTTGAACAACCCGGTTGCGTTACGTTTGCACCTGATTTGTATGCAATGCTTTAGATATCAGGTGCAAACTTAACTCAACTGGTACCGGGTTATAAAGTTAGGGCAAGTGAAAATTTGTACTCGGTGCGCGAGTCCGATTCGCACTTCGCCGGTTTTACAAAGTTTGAATCAGTTCTAATTTCACACCTATGTTCGGTAAGTGCCATAGATAAAACTGCAACTTTATATCGAAGACAAGGAAGTTGAACTAAATCACAAGATGAAAGTGGGCCATTTTAAAAACGCGGCCATTTTGGGCTCAAGTACCTTATGTTACTGTTTAGTATTAGGTTCCTATATATAAAAGTTTATTATGATTCTCTCTATTTATCTTCTTTCTTAAGCTAGGTATTTTATAATACTCATATAAAAAGCAAATACAAAATATAAACACATTATGAAAAAACTAACCTATGGTGCCGCCGGCAGCGGGGCAGGGCTCAAGCTACCGGTAGTTAGGGCTGCACAGAGAGGAACCTCCCGACAATGCGGACCGTATCCACGATTACTGCCTTATGTATCCATCTAGCGAGAGTCTCTTGAAGTGCTCTTCGCTATAAGACCATTTACGAAACGACTATTGTTACATTAATCGTCGTATTTTGGCAATAACTTAAAAACGGTATGTCCGATCATGTTGAAAACAATTTTCGTTGCAAGTATTTATTAAGTTTTATATTTGTGAATTTTTTCATATTTTTTGAACATACTGTTTAAACACACGGGGGACACAAGTTTTGCTACTTTCGGAGCGAATATTTCGAAAAATATTCAATAAATCAATTTTTCTTCTAAGAAACCTTAAAGTGTTTTTAAGTAAGAACTGTCGAAATATATGCCACACATAGATATAGACTGATGGACGGACATGACGAAACTATAAGGGTTCCGTTTTTGCTCACGACGAGGTAATACAAAAGATAATGGAAGGAAAAGTTGAGGGAAGGAGAGGTAGAGGAAGGCCAAGAATCAATCATGTGGACCAGATAAAGGGAACGGTAGGCGTCGTGACGTACCAAGAAGTTAAAGAACTTGCACTGAGAAGACAGGACTAGAAGGAACTGCACCGATAAGATTCAAACTCTTAAATTATGAATGAATGAATGAATGGGGTATGGTTAGCTCACGGGTCGGTTATAACAGCGGCTTTAATAGACTACGAACCAGTGTCGAAAGATCGCGTCAGCTTTCCCTCCTAGATAAAACTGTCGCGATCTTTCGCCACCGGTCGAGTTGATCAGTTTGCGGTTATGGCCGTCGTATGAGATACATACTCAGTCTGCCCTACACGGATATTTCGAAATCCTTTTCTTAGTGCTCACGAAGTACATATTTATTCGTGATTGGATAGGTAGTTTATATAATCGGTTATTTCTTGAATGTAAATTCAGGATTATAATAATAGAGTTGTAATGAAATCTTTGTACATTGAAGATATTTTCAACAAAAAGATTGAAACGGACTATTTGAAGATCACTGTAACGAAAGATTTTTTTTTATAGTTACATACTTTTGTTTGTGTTGTTGTGGCTTCATCACGCATAATCGGCTAAACGGATTCAACTATTTTTGGTACACATGTAGCTGGGTATCTCCAGATGGTTACAGGATACTTTTTACCCGACTACGCTGGAAAAACGAGGGGTTATGACTTTACTTCCTCCGGAGTAGCACCTTCTAGTAAGTTATAAAAGTCTCAATGAATTCTGTTTGAAATGTATGATTAAGTTTGAAAGCCCAGGGTATCTGAAAATAAGCTGAAAGGCTAACTAATTAGCTAGGCACACGGCAGTGTGAAGCGAGCATAATCGAATCACGGGCACGTGTCCGTGTGTCCATCAGACCAGACACAAGGTGTGTCAGCCAAGTTCGCAAATCAACAAGTATTTTAAATTGCCAATAATTAATAACACAATTCTAGTAGTTACGAACAAAATACGAACGTATTTTGTTCGTAACGTGATTTGTAAAATTATATTTAACCCATAGAGATGCCATACGAATACATTCCCCTTTGCCAAAGTAATCGCGAAATCTCCTTTTAGTTTATACAATAAATTGTCAGTGTGTGGATGTTTTCTTGTTTTTAGATGATTTCTTTTAATAGTGTGCGTTTGTCGAAATAAGAATATTCCTGTAGTGTGCTGTGCGTGTTTACCTCACGCCCCGCTAAAAATGCACGAAAAATTCGTTCGGTAATGACACTGTTTGTCATCTTCAGTAGATCATCACTTCTGTTTTGGGCCGTGCATTTTTGTCTGTTAAATAGTCCTCTACCCTATAATATGCCTTTGTCATTAGAGACTTTTTATCAATAGTATATATAAATGTTTTTTCAGTTAAACTTGCGAACAATTGAAAATTATCGTACACCAATCAAATATTACTGGCGCCTATCCTGGGAAAACCTTGACCACCCACAAAAGGCACTGGTTTCAGACCGAGCAGACAAGCCTGGTTTCAACGCTTAAGGATCCGTTTAGGTGAAATTAAACAGATTCCGTTTAGGACACGGGCGAACCTACCACCAGCTTGCGACTGTGGTGCCCAGGACCAAACTCTGCCCCACATAGTCGAAGAATGCCCATTTCACCGTTTCCTTGGCGGTTTACCAGAACTTCATAAGCTTTCCACAGCAGCAGAGGATTGGCTACTCAACTTAAAAATAGACATCTAAGGTATTACTTGTGGCGACGTGAGAACTTGGCCCTCTTTTTCACTTGTTAGTGTAGGATTTTATTAATATCTCGCCGAACTGGGTACCGTTCGCTGCACTCCAAATTTTATTCATTATTCCGTACTAATTCAATTTGAATACAGTAAAAAGATGACAGTACTTCAGTATAAACGCAAAAGTAAGCGTAATGGCGTAGGCAAGGGCTGCTAATTAAACAGTTTAGAATAACAAATGAAAAAAATCCTCAATTACTTAACTCAATAAAGTTTAAAATCAAAATAACAGAACTAACGAACACTTTCTGCATAAACATATTAAATAACATTAATAACGGCTAAAGATTTGGATGCACCATACAGAGATCCATAAGCAAGAACAGATGACAAAATTCGTCGACTACTGGTGTGGACGATTAGCTCAGATGGTAGAGCGTGCTGCCCCGGTCTGGCTCAAGGCACTGGTTCAAGTCCAGTATCGTCGAAATTTTTTTCATTTGTTTCTGATCTTTGTTTATAACATTAATAAAGTTTGATGAAAAAAAACTTTGTCCACAAGTGGCGACTAGTACCGGACGGACATTTTTTTAGAACTGCTATTAGCACCAGATATTATCTCATTTTAGTTCCCGACGTTTCGGAAGCTTGCAGCTTTCCATGGTCACGGGTGGACTGAGAAAAGATGTATTTTCCTCTGTCAAAGTTACAATTTGTGCAAACTATCCATTTTTGCTTGGTAAATTATGAAAATAAAACAATTAAGCCCTTCTGGCACATGTGTAACTGTATTTAAGCTTAGGCCCATCTGGCATGTATTTGTTTTTTCAAAAATGGGAAAGTACATCTTTTCTCAGTCCACCCGTGACAATTGAAACCTGACTTCCAAAACGTCGGGAACTAAAATGAGATAATATACGCGATATAATCCGTTAAATTGTTTTATTTCTATGAGTAATAATCGCGGAAACAGAGAAAAATATTACTTCTATCTTTTCACTATGAAATATTTAATATAGGAGAGAATTCACCGACCATTGAAGTTACTTTTTCGTACTATAATATAAATTCATTCAATTTCCAACCTTAACACATTCCAAGTTCAGCTTAAAATGTAACCACTCGCGCTGAACATGGTACTTTTTAGTCATAAAATAGCTACATTCGTTGCATGTGTTTGATTTTGAATCTTATTCGATGTGTCTTTGTACCACTTTTTAATGGTATTTTCTGCACGCGTGCCTTAATTGAACGTGGCGTTATGTTACATGAAAAACAACGTTTTTAGTCCGAGAGCATCAAAGGGATACCAGTGTAATAGGACGTTGGTGCACTGTTCACATAATGTTACATACAATTTGGGCGCATTGGGAGATATATATATTCTATCTTTTTGAATCAACTTTTATTGAATTAATGGATTAGTTCCTTTGGTTTGGCGCAAAATAGTGTCTTAGTTAGATGTGACAATAAATTGTGCTCACATGCGCATATTTTCATTCAGTTTCTACAAAAATATACGCATGCAAATACAACAAACCAACACCAGACAGTATAATCCTTGACACGTGTTTCACCTCTCTACGGCATCATCAGGAGATGCAGGAGATGTTGACGGTTCTGGACTATTTCACGGAAAAGCGAAGGATATTAATACATTAATCCAATATGAAATTCCGTAAAGTAACGCCTGATCTATCAATAATATTTTATTAAGTTCCGAGTACTAGATAGCTATAATGCATTTCGAATATTATACTTACTTACCATGTAATGAACAAAAGTTTCTATCGAAAATTTCATTTTTACAGCTTGTGACAAGCTTTTATCGCTAACTAGAGTACTTTTCCTTGAACATCCATCAATTACTCACCGGACGATTCTAAAGAGCCCAAACTCGGTAGGATTGAGTTATTTTATTACATAGTTCCTATGACCACCTTCCTGCTCCATCATCAGATCAGCTCGATAGTATCATACATGATATGCATTGTCACCGAACTTACATAAGTAACCAAATTTTAGCTCAATCGGAAACCGGGAAGTGGATCAAATTTAACTTGCAAGATTTGATTACAGACCAACAGACAATGGGACAGGTGAAAGTAAATAAAAGTTTGTAATTTTCATAAAACAATTTTAACGGATTATATCGCGTATATGTGAGGGAGTTTAGTAAAACGTCCCACTTTGTCGATTCTAGTTTCGGAGTTACGGGCAGTTTAGTGAAATATGGCAAAACCTATGATTCTGATGTCGACCCATAAATGTTCAATTTAAGCACCTAAGTCCTCAAAGTTTAGTGCTCAGCGTCCCACTTTGTCGAATACCTAACAAAATCGTCGATATCATATTTGTGCCTGTTATAGGGAAACATTTCTACTTTGTCGATATGGAGCTATGAGTAGTTTGTAATATAACGAAGCATAAGCTATCTTTCAGTGAAAAAAATATGTCTCTAAGTGCTATAGATATTTTTTTTTTCAAACTTGCAAAGGTGAATAAGCGACAATTGAGAAAACGTTGGTTAAAGTTTGGGACGGCAAAAAACACATTTCTACTTTTAAGTTATGGAGTGGTTAGAATCAAATAAGTTGGCATACTTTAAGGATTTCAAATTAGTCAAAATCATGAATGTCACCTTAGTAGTTTGAATGTTACGGAGGCTTGAACTTAAAAACAGAACGAAAATATGTCAATCCTGAATGTTGGTTTATTTTCTATATTTATAACACGACCCGCAGATTCATCATTAAAGTTGTATTTATAAATGTATTCTCATGCTAAAAAATACAGAAATAATTCTATGGATTCCTTTAGTTAGTTATTATGTCAAAAAGTTAATAAAAAATGAATTGAAAAGTACAGCATAAAAAAATACGAATAAACCTCTTGGGAAATCTTCAAGATTAAGAGTCTTCATAATAGTTTAGAAGCCGGTATATATGTATTTATATCTTTGTATATATGTATCATGATTATATATATCTATGTATTATGTATAGTTTGTATACTATGTAACTTGGGTGTCTCACCCTTGTAATTATTATTTTGTACAAGTCTGATACCGATATCCCGCACCAATATTTTCTCTGTTTAGCCTAAGAGACTGCCTTTATGGCATTAAGTCCGCCATTTGTACTTTCTTGTATTGTGCAATAAAGTTTAAATAAATAAATAAATAAAAAATAGAAGATTGTTTGACAAGGGGCTAAAATAAGTCATTACGACACAAATACATCTGAGTGTCATATAATGGCTTTTAGCCACGTGTTAAACACTCTGCTTTTCACTTTGACTGCGAGAAAATAATTACACAAAAAAATAAAACCGACTCCAAAAAAACTAAAAATTTAAAAAGAACGCCATAATTCAGTTTCTTCTAATTACTTACAAGTAACCGTTTGTACACTCAATCTATACAGTATATACAATTAATCTTATTTTGGCGTCGGTGCCATATAATGTGTAAAATATTGAAAATTGACGATTCTAGTAAGTTGTGACACGATGGCACCGACTCCAAAATAAAATTAATTGTATATACTGTATAGATTGAGTATACAAACGGTTACTTGTAAGTAATTTGAAGAAACTGAATTATGGCTTTATTTTTTACTTTTTAGTTTTTTTGGAGTCGGTTTTATTTGTTTGTTTAAAAGTTTATTTATTTTACACTTTTTAGTTAATCGTTACTTAAAAGTGTATCTCGTGACGATTCGAACAAGCCCAAACACGGCTAGGATACATTATTTTATTACATAGATCTGGTGCCTACCTTCCGGCTCCATCATCAAATCAATTTGATGGTACCATTCTCATCAGGAACATTTAAATTTGTGACTATGAAGTTGCTTAGCTAAATTAATCAAGATATTTTGTCGCCACCCGTAAATCATTTATCATTGAGGAGTTCCGATGGCATTCTGTGGTCTTCTGCATCAGTTCCACTTCACCAATTTACACTTTCTGAATGCAAATGCTTATTATGTTACTTATAATACCAAAATCGGTACATGTATGCCTACAATATTTGAGGAGTTCCTTCAATTCGTCATGGATTCTATCATCAGATCTTCACCTAAATTAAATGGGACTAACTAGCAAGTACCTTCTATAAAACCAAAAAAAATTTTTGATTTCGGTCAAATAGTCTTTGAGTAATCGGTGAACATCCATAAAAAATAAATAAAAAAAACATTCCGTCGAATTGAGAACCTCCTCCTTTTTTTGGAAGTCGGTTAAAAAAGACTTAACATTAAAATTGTATATTTCATGAAAAACTAAAAGTACAGTTTGAGCAATTCTATCGAAGTGAGTGTCGACAATTTGATGATAAACCCATTTTCATAGATTAAAAATAATAATGGCACCAATATGCTACCTTGTGGTACCCCGTATCTAATATCTCGTTTATTAGAGGTGTATGTTTTTTCTTCTCTATCCAATGGACATATTTGTGTTAGCTCTGTTTATTGTTACCTGTTTTCTAAGTATGATTTCATAATGCTCAGGAGCATTACCACGAACTCCGTAATGATTCAGTTTATCTACTAATAACTTGTGATCCGCATGATCAAAGGCCTTAGATATGTCCATATAAATAGCACTAGATGAAATTCCCTCGTCACGACTGTTAACAGCTCTACTGACCAAATCGTAAATAGCTACATTTATCGATGTGTTTTTTCGAAACCCTCTTTGCTGTTCAATGAGTATTCTATATTTTTCAAAAAAATATACAGTTTGTTACAAATTATCTTTTCAAACATTTTTGACTGAACAGGCAATAAAGCGACAGGTCGAAAGATTCCTGCATTTGATTTATCGCCCTTTTTATGTAACGGTTTTATTACAGCCATTTATCAATTTGTGGGAAATACACCCGTAACGAAGCTCACATTTACGACGTGAGAAAGTGTCAATGCGATGAGATCACTTACATATTTAATGACTTTTGTGTTTATGCCATTGTATATATGCATTTTTCAATTTCCGATTTGAACTCCAATTTAATCTGTTGCTATAGCTACTGATTTAACATCCTATAATATTGGCTTACTGGTCGTAGTACAAGTTTGTGGTAATAATAATAAAGACAAAAACTGTATTGATTGTTTTCGGTGTTGCTCATAAAAACGCGTCCTTTAGTAAATTTTGCCTCATATAAATAAGATTAGTGAAGTGTTTTTTCAGATGAAGTTTATGAAAAGTCGTTAAGTTGGCTGAAAAGCTCTGTAATCTTTGTGCTGGATTTCAGAATCTGGAGCTGTTTTATTATTTGACTTACATTTGACGTCTAGATGAGACCTTTAACCTTGTTATTAGCAACTAAAAGTAACAAATAATGGGACGAATTCATCTTGACACTGTAAATCATAGAGTAAGAAATCGATAGAATCGTTATTTCGAAGCCGATGAGCACTGCCTTCCCAAAGAGCTAGACTAATGAAAATGACAAGAAACAAATATTTGTTCCTGAGTCTTGGATGTTTTCTATGTATATAAGTAAATATATTTACTAAATATATCGTATGGGACTAGTTCGATTTGTGTTAAATTGTCCTGTAATATCTGTTTATTTGTTATTTATAAGTACAATAGGAACTTATCCCAATAAGAGACCTCGTTAAGTTTTGTTTTAATGGGTTCAAAGGGTTTTTGTTTGGCAGTTTGGTGTCACTTGATGATTAATGAAGACAAGGCCTAAGATGGAGCACGCTTACCCAGAATAATCTGGGTTAACTATCCATTTCATCCTAAAAACGTCTTGGTTAATGTGGATCTACTGCTCCCTGTTTAGTCTTCAAATAAAAAGAAAAAAGTAATTTTACTTAAAAGAGACCCACTAACTTTTAGCAAAGTAATTTTCGTAATTAGCACCATTTGCGGTCTCTGTTTTAATAAATTAAACTTCACAGTTCAAGGTTCTTTCTAGGGTTCGGATTTAGCAAAAAGGTAAAAAAGGAATACTTACGGTTTGACTCTCTCTGTCTGTCTGTCCAACTGTTTCAGCCCTATATCACATGAACTTATAATAGGAATAGGGAAAAACATGGATACTTCAAACATTTTCATTTTCTATCCATACTTCCATACTAATATTATAAATGCGAAAGTGTATCTGTCTGTCTGTCTGTCTGTCTGTTACCTCTTCACGCTTAAACTGTTGAAGCGATTTGGATGAAATTTGGTATGGAGATAGTTTGAGTCCCGGGGAAGGACATAGGCTACTTTTTATCCCGGAAAAATACTCTTATCCGCGATAAACGAATTTAAGGCGGACGAAGTCGCGGGCAGAAGCTAGTTTATAATAAAATGACACAGTGGTAAAAAATAAAATTTTAAAAACCCCTCGACACAATTGGCTGAGATCCGGTCACTTGTTCCACTAAAAGCGAGTGCTCCGATTTTCATCAAACAAAGCTAAGAACACTCGAGATAAAATTATCTATGACAAAAAAAAACCGCACTCAAATCGGTCCATCCGTATGGGCGCTACTGTACCACAGACAGATACACAGAGTCACAGACACGTTAAACTTATAACACCCCTCTTTTTGTCGGGGGTTAATGATCGAACACCGCGTACATTCTGCTTAGGAGTAGGGCTCTGCTAACACTGGATTTTCATAGATACGGCCGTTTGTTGCGTACCTTTTTTACGAAACCCGCGATGCGCGAGTCCGACTCGCACTTGTCCGGTTTTGTAATAATACTCCTACAGTTACGTAAAATACATATAGGAAAAGGGAACAACTCGGCAACTGCCCTAGGGCTGTAAAGCGTTATTTAACGAAGCGGACTCCATAAACGGAACGGTTTGGTAACTTTTAAACGTCACGTCAAAAACACGCTGTAGTACCTTGCAATGTTGTTATGAAGTTCAAAGCACAAAGAAATGGGAGCAGTTTGTAATTGTATTGCTTACTACACTGAAAAACCAGCCAAGAGCATCTCAGACCATGGTCAGTGTAGGGTTCCGCAGCCGTTCATACAAAAAATGCATTACACATGAACAAAATACGATATGAAAAAGAGTACTAGCGAAATGGAGTATCTCCACGGCACTTACGTCGTTTAGTTGAGAAGTGCAGTTTTTTCGCAATAACTCAAAAACGGTTCGACTGATTTTATTCAATATAGTTTTCGTTGAAAGTACGTATAATGCCTCATTTGCATGAATTTTTCCATATTTTTTTGACCCGTGGTTAAAAAGTTAGAGGGGGACGCTAGTTTTGGACGGAAATCCAATCCGAATATTTACAAATCTGCTAACTTTATCAAAATTAATGTTTGGAGACCCCTATTACTTTTCAACCCCCGTGTTAGGTGTACGAGAGGTAGATTTTATCGTTTTGTCGGCGTGATACATACACATACTCATACCAAATTTCAGCTTTCTATGACCACGGAGCTAAGCCGCGGACGGACAGACAGACGGACAGACGGACAGGCGGACATGTTGAAACTATAAGGGTTCCTAGTTCACTACGGAACCCTAAAAACTGATTGAATCAAACAAGAAACCTGTTTCCACTACAGCATTCTTCATTCTATCAAGTGCAATGGTTTCAGCAACAACTTTATTTTGATTACTGCATCATTATGAAAGATATTATAAAAGTTGTATATTGCTGTTAAGTTTAAAATTGATTGTTTCAAATAAGATGTTTGCATGCGATGATAGACACAATAAGTGGATTGCTCTAAACAAGTTCATTATAAGTTCAATCGAGTTTGAATTAACTTGTGATAGAAACTATAGTAGATTGTTTGACAAGGGGTTAAAATAAGCCATTATGTCACGAAGTGATTATTTGGTTGTGCTCACGAAGTGAGCGAGGACAAATATGTCTGAGTGTCATAAATGACTGTTAGCCACGTGTTAAGCACTTTGCTTTTCACTTGACTGAGAGAAAATAAAAAAGACTTAACATTGAAATTGTATATTTCATGAAAAACTAAAAGTACAGTTTGAGCTATTTTATCAGAAAGTTTGTCCAATCCGATCAGGTTGGTTTGTTTGTTTTTAAGTTTTTTTTTCAGTGTCACAGAAATTTGTATGGGATTATATGGCTTTCTTTTAAACCATAGGGGCTAAATGTACTAGTTTAGTCTCGCTTCGCGAAGCTAATATGACGTACTTTTTGAGCAGGAGAAGTGTTTGTTTAGTTTCGGTTACTTGTGTGCCACCCCTAGAAACATATATATTTTTTATTTAACTATCAAACTAAGTAGCGGTTTACACAAGACAAGAATGCTTTAAATTTCATCAATATACATCTCAATAGTTTTTGAGTAAAATGCCTGTGACATACGGACGGACAGACAGACAGACAGACAGACATGACGAATCCATAAGGGTTCCATTTTTGCCATTTTGGCTACGTAACCCTAAAAAGACATGCATGTACTTAATTTAATTTGTACGCTGAGTCGCAAGAAAAATCTGGTCAAAACATACAATATGTATAAGATGCAAACATTGAATATAACCTCCCTTGTGTGGAAACCTTTTATTCCACCTTGACTCCGTATAATCGGTGATTTAAACCTTTAAGCGCTAAAAATAAAAAACCCGGTCAAGAGGCTCTTGAACTTTACTGTCTTCGTGATTCGCAGTTTAAGAGCCAACGTACATACCTACATTGCCTACAAATATGCGCCTAGAGCAGAAACGATGTAAAATCTCAGAAAATTTAGATAGTATTTTATGCAATCGTTATTTTTCAGTTGAGTACCGCGTTTAGACCATTAAGTTTCCTACGTGGCCTTAAGGTACGAGACTTGAATAGTATTTTTTCTACTCCTTTACTTCTTTCTGTCATTTAAATGGTTACCAACTCTTATATAAGGACATACATTACTTAAGACTTGCAAAACTCTATAGTCTATTTAACAAAAAAGCATTGCTAAGCGTGTCACAATGTCGGTATTAACGTATTCCTTGGTGCCACAGAGTACAAAATTTCAATCTAATAATTTATATTCAGTGAGTCTTAAACTAATGTTATATGAAATAATTTATATTACCAACTTAACAAACCGCCGAATTCATAGGGTTTTAAATTAAAAAAAAATAATGTACGTAAATGCATTGCTGCCAACTTAAACAAAAAAACATTTTTTACTATTTACGTACACATATATTTTATCGCCCATTTTTGTTTTCAAATCATAACATGTTTTCATCACTGGCAAGTATACGCGAATTGAAAAAATAAGAAAGCCATAGATATTCATTGACAGCTCGCTTTTTAATTTTCTTCGTGGCGCTAAATTTTATTCATCTGGAAGTTATTGGTTGTTGTCTTGTTATAAACTGTTGAAAGTGACAAAAATGTAGGAAGACGAGCCTAATTGTACTTACTACCGAAGACATTTGTGCCGTGGCGCAAGAAGTATCAAATAATTTGCAGCTAGAAAAAAATCGGCGCAAATATAAATATTTAGACTTTTTGTGTTTTATTAAAAAGTGCTTAGGGGTCATTCATTAATCACGTAGAGATCCCTGGGGGGAAGGGGTTCGAAAAATCTGTGGTAATTAATGAATGGCCCCTTAGTAGTAGAAAAACTATTTTATATAGACTTTTATTTTAAACTGAGCTCATCGACTTAAAGAATACAGTGGCCGATTCGCTCAATTTAAAAACCAAAGACAATATACACCGTTGTATAATTCGGCCAAAAAACGCTCGTCGCGTCTTCCTTTGCGATACTTGCAATTGTCCTTACGTAATTAAAGAATGGCCCTTTAGTCGTAGAAAAATTGTTGTATGTAACTTAGTATAATTCGGTCTAAAACGCTCGTGGCGTCTTTCTTTGCGATACTCGCTATTGTCCTTACGTTATTAGTGAACGGCCCCTTAGTCGTAGAAAAACTATCGTATGCAACGTTGTATAATTGTGTCAAAAAACACTCGTGGCGTCTTTACTTGCGATGCTCGCCAAGGCTCGCATCACAACCCACGCCACTCGTCTTTTTTGACCCATATTATACAACAGTTGCATAATAGTATTTTATGCAAATGTTGCATGTACAATACTTTTTCTACGAGTAACTTATAAACTACAGTAAATGAAACATAGTTGAAAAAATATTTGCAACCACACTAAGGTTCTTTTTGAAATTCATTATATTCTGTGCGGAGTTGTATAATACAGGTATTATAGTTCAGTGACATGTAATATGAACCATAGACTATAGAGTGCTGGTCCAATCTAAAAAGTATGCGTTTTTTGTACGATTCGCACAACATCATTCGCGGAAGAGATAAAAAGTCATAACCCTCAAAAAAAGGAGGAGGTTCTCAATTCGACAGAATATTTTTTTTTTAATTTTTTTTTTATGGATGTTCACCGATTATTTGAAGACTATTTGATCGATTTAATTTTTTTTTTGTTTTATAGAAGGTACTTTCAAGTTGGTCCCATTTAATTTTGGTGAAGATCTGATGATGGAATCCATGAGGAATTGAAGGAACTCTTCAAATATTGTAGGCATACATATAGCGATTTTGGTGTTATAAGAAAAATAATAAGCATTTTCATTCAGAAAGTGTAAATTGGTGAAGTGGATCTGATGCAGAAGACCACAGAATGCCATCGGAACTCCTCAATGATAAATGATTTACGGGTGGCGACAAAATATCTTGATTAATTTAGCTAAGCAACTTCATAGTTACAAAATTAAATGTTCCTGATGAGAATGGTACAATCGAATTAATTTGATGATGGAGCCGGAAGGTAGGCGCCAGATCTATGTAATAAAATAATGTATCCTAGCCGTGTTTGGGCTTGTTCGAATCGTCACGAGATACACTTTTATGTAACGATTAATTACTTCAGCGAAGTAGCGTAAAAAAGTATTTTATAATCAATTGTAAATTACTAGCTATCTGTGTTTCAAAAATGGTGGAAATCTATTTAGCCGTTTTGTTGTGATGAAGGCACAACAACATAAACAAACATTAAAAAAAAACAAAAAATCCAAACGATATATTTTCGATTTAGTGATCTTCAAATAGCGCTCACTTTTTTATATGTCTTTAACGTAAAGACATTTCATTTTTACAATAGTATAGATATATACTAGCTTCTGCCCGCGACTTCAACCGCCTTTAATTCGTTTATCGCGGATAAGGGTATTTTACCGGGATAAAAGGTAGCCTATATCCTTCTTTGGGACTCACCTAAACAACATCTAATTGGATATTATGTTTTAAAATTTCAAGAGTTCCGACAACCTTATATTAGTATGGATTGTATGGATGGAAACTGAAGCCATTAAATTAACTATTATATTGTCCACGGAAAAACGGCAATAGTCTCAAATCTTTTTGAGCTATCCTCCATTTCACTTCCCAAATATGACTTTATCAACAGCCTCCACCTCCACCAATTGCAAAAGCTTCCCCGCGAAATACTCCGACCGGTACCCACTCGCTCGAACCACTGCACCCACTTAGTAGCCGGATGTGTCGCAACGATCGGAAATACTTGGAGTTGTTGTGGGAAATACTCGGGAAAATACTAGGTAAAATACTTGTTGATACTAGTTAAAATTACTGTTATATACTTGTTGCATACTAGGTAAAATACTTGTTCGTGGTAGTTAAAATACTTGATAATATTAAGGTAAAACCTGTTTCGAGATTATGTGTTTTCTGTTTACAGAACGGGACAAGATTTGGATAGCAAATAAGTGATTCAGTCAGACAGTGGTTTTGATAAAAGCTTTTTTAATTGTTTTTACAGATGAGAAATTATAATAATGCAATAATGATTTTCACTATGCTAGTAGGCTGAAAGGGCACTTTTACAAGTCTAAGTCAACCGGGATTTCCGAAGAGGAGACAAATGTTGAGCAGAAAGCTGAAACAAACATTTTTTTTCTTAATTTTTTTGTATGTTTGTGTGTCGTTGCGGCTTCATAACGCAAAATCGGCTGAACGGATTGCAACAATTTTTAGTACACGGGTAGTTGGGAATCTGAACGAAAACGGGTAGATGGTTATAGGATACTTTCACTCGGTTACGCTTAAGAAAAAAAGAGGGGTTCTGACTTTTTCGCCTCCGATGGTTAAAGTCTGTCGGTATACTCGTTTCCACCATACGCGGTAGGAGTAGCTATACGAGTATAACGTAAGAATATACGAACTTTACCGATTAAGACCGAAATGTGCCAAGTGGCAAACTCAAAGTTAGTAAATATCTCCACCATCACCACTTAGATGGTTGGCAGTCCAAAACTGTGCGTTTTTCACGACTGAACTGTGGAATAAATTTCCGCCTGCAGTATTTCCGGAACGATCCGACCTTCAAGCATTCAAGAAAAAAGCGTACTCCCACCTGAAAGGCCGGCAACGCACTTGTGACTCCTCTGGTGATGTGTCTATGGGCGACGGTGATCGCTTACCATCAGGCGACCCGTCTGCTAGAAGTATGAATGACAATGTATGTTGAAAGTTTTCTATGTACCATATAACGTGCCCGCGAGGACCCCAAACGATTTCAATCAAGCATTTTTAAGGCCATTACGACTAAATATGTGATACGACCCAAGTAAAATTCAGCCGAAACAAATTATAAGTACACTTGACAGCAAATAAACAGGGCCACCCGCTATCGCTACCTTGGCCTTCTAATCCAATTTTCTCAAAAATTATAAAACTTACAACTATCAAAGTTTTACGTCCAATAAGTGCGTTTCATGAAGATTATAATTAATGAAAACACATTGGGATTTATGAATTTATTAAGTGCTTTGTATGGAGTTTACAAAATCGCGTCATTCCATGGTGGCCTGGTTTATGTGTTGTCAAGTGTAGTTGACTTTGATTCGTTTAATTATTTTTTCTCAAACATGCAATGAAATGTCGTCATTACGTGCGGTAAAATAGGCTTCAAAGTATCACATTTCGGGCGGAACAACTTGAGTGAACTGTAAAGGAATTTCATACAAAATTGAAGGCTTTTGCCGGGAAGTATGTTTTAATTAATTTTAATGTATTCATGGCGCCTGTGTTCATGAACAGACTAAACAGCTGTTTTTTTTCTAGTGGCTGAATGGTTATCGGATCAAAAATATCCGCGTTACACGAACTGACACTAAGAACACAAATCTGTCTGTTCCCATGTTGATGAATAAATTTAAAATATTGTCTATACGTTCGTCACCAGAGACCATAGACAATATTTAAAATCCTCTGCATTTATTTTATTTATTATAGAAATGAAGATTCTTATTATGAGGTTTTGTATAAGGGCCCTAATAGGATCTACTCAAACACTACATACGCGAAATATAGACGACTTCCGTAAAAACAAACATTATGGAGTGATTGGAGCGAAAATTGAAAAAACTTTTGACGTGTAGTTTTTTTAGTGGTGTATTTTTTATTTCATTGCATATATTTGAGAAAAGCACTATACAAGCCTCGGCGCGAACAGGGATTGTCGGCCTCGTATCTCGAGGTGGGATCTGTAACTACTCGGCCGGCAATCCACTACTTCGCAGCCTCTGCAGTAATGTACTATTACCGACAAAGCATCACGACATTTAATAAATTTAAATTAGATTTGATAGGATTTGGTAACATGCGCAAAAAGCAGTTTTATCTACCCACATATCATTAGTGCTCTAAAATGCGTTCAGAAACCGTAGGAAATGACCAGCATTAATACAACCACTTCTACTATGAGAACTTTCTTATCTGTGGTAGTAGGTAAAATCTGTATTGTAAGGTGTGTTTCAGTATAGATTTTTGCGATTTTTATAACGTTATAAGTTTAAATTTGGAACAGCTGTCAAACCTCAAGTAGATCTCTAATCTAGTAGGTATCCATAGATATTAAAACAGTTATCGATATAAAACGTCAATTCAGTATGTTTTTTATATAAACCGCACGACATCTGATCTCAAGTGATATGAGAATAAGGACTTCAGTCGTTTGTCTATGATTAAAAAAAATACATTCGTTTTGACTGAGTATCGAATTGCCGCCATTAATGTTGTCATTTAATTATTGATTTTTTGCTGTTACGAAAGTAGCATTGTGAAAAGTTGTTTTTAATTTACATTTAAGTTGAAAATATGAGTAGAAGTGACTCCGAGAACTATATAAACACTCTGCCGGATATCGTAAATGCAGCCACGATTGCAACAAATAACTTGTTGTCAGAAACATCGACAGCCAAATTTAGTACTAGTAATAAAGTATAAACATTTTTTAGATTGGAGAATGAACAAACACACGACTTCATGTGAATAAATAATTTGTTTCCTTCTGTATTTGTTCAAGTTTATTTTTATTGCATTATTTTAATATCTATGGTCTATTGATATTTTACAGGTAGCACTAGTAACAATGCAGGTCATTTCCCTACGGCTGTTTCTGAACCCATCTTGGGGGGATTAAGTTACTCACGTCCGCAGGAATTGTCACCAAAACCCTGCACTTGTCCTCTGGGCGGCGCTAAACGAGTAACAATCTTGGCTGCTGTACTTTTTGTTGTAAAACAACCTCACAGCAAGATAATCGAGTCGTTCCTGAAAACAGACTTGAATACAAGAAAGCCATACGATAATAATAACACTAACCCATCTTAGAGTACTTATGTGTGTGTAGATAAAGTAGTGTATGCATCTGTACACTCGTGTGATCCTATTATGAAACTCGCTGACGCTCGTTTCATAAAACCACACTCGTATTTTAAAGCCTCTCATTATGTAGCAGTTGCATAAACTACTATTACAAAATACTTACATTTGCAGTGGTGGCAATCGTCATACTGACAGGTTATCAAAAGGCACGAGTTTTTAAAAAAAGTGCCAATATCTCGAAAACCATGAACTTTTTATTAATTTCGAATTTACTTGATATGGTAGCTTATGAGCTGTTCTACCACACCTCTTCATTTTGGCGCTTTTAGGGACATCCTGTATATATATGGAATTCACCAAAGTAACGCCTGCATGTATATCAATTAAAATGTTTGTAAAGTTTTGTTTGGAGAATACTAAATACTTCTAGAGTTTTCTTGTAGTAAATGTTCAAGCCCTATTCCTTTCAAGACCGTGCCGTCCTTATACGTTCCACTAGGATGCCTCTGCGTTCGCGTGACTTTAAAAGTAGTCTAGAAACTTCTACTACTTTCTGATAGGAGTACTAACTAGCTTTAACTAAAAAGGCCATGATATTTCTACTAGGTAACAAGGTAGACAACTGTTTTCACTGAGAACTAGTGTTGAACTTAGGGCATTAAACTAATACAGTTGACAAGCCGTGTTATCACTGAACAATTTCTTCTTGCATTTTTAGCGGGGTGGGTGGGGTAAACACGTAAAACGCACTACGAAAATAAATTAACTACAAAAAAAACCAGCTAAGTGCGAGTCCGACTCGCGCACCGAGGGTTCCGTACAAACTTTCACTTACCCTAACATTATTATATTACCAGGTACCGGTTGAATTACGTTTGCACCTGATATCTATAGAATTGCATACAAATGTGGTGCAAACTTAACGCAACTGGGTTATCTAAATATGTCTTATAAATAAATTAATAGTTTAAAAAATATTAGAAAAACACGCTTTACAAGACTTTTCTAACAAATCCAAACACAGCTATGATACGATGTTCCATCATGAAGTTCCAGTTCATATTTCCAGCTCATTATTTTTGTTATATGTTCCGGCTCCATCATCAGATCAGTTCGACAGTACCATATAATTGTATTGTCATCAGAACTACATACAGCTGCCAATTGTCATGATGCTACGACTCTTGGAAGATGATTAAATTAGTTACCTTAGATTCCATTACATAGTTACATACAGGTCGACCTAAGAAAAGCGTGTTAAAAAATACGATGAATCCGTCAGTTGGACTATCAGAAAATATTGGACACGTATTTTTTCTTTTGTCAATTAAACAAAAAAATATGAAGTTATAGCCCGTTAAAGTTTCTCGTGACGTGTACGAAAAACGGTCGCGCGGCGTGACGTCATGCGCCCCCACTCCCAAACTTTGACGCGCTTTATCTTCGACTTTTTTTTGATTGACAAAAAAAAATTTCTTGTCCAATATTTTTTGATAATTTAACTGACGGACTTATAAGAATATATTTTTTAACCAGATTTTTTTTATCCCTATTTGTATGGAAACATATTTTTTTATGACTTTAACTTCGAAATTAGATTTTTGGTATTCAGGCGACCGCAGACTTGAGTATTCGATATTGATTTCAGCTTGATACTTCTACGCGTGAGAAAAAGGCGGGCAGAGGGATGGACGGACAGCAGAGTGATCCAGTAAGGGTTCCGTTTTTTTCCTTTTGATGTGCGGAATTCTAAAAACGGTATTTTCTGCAACACTCCTTAAATTGGGCACGATTTTCCTTGGATAATGTTACGCCCTGTGTCCCAATTCCCCCTAATTGACGGTGCCTAAACAGCGGGAAATACCATCTCCTTCCCAAGATATAAAACCAAATAGGCACTTAAACAAATACGATTTGCACGAAAATGTGCTTTTTAAGCCTCAAAGTTCGCACGAAAATTGCTATAAGTGAATCTCTGTTGACAACTAAATGGGAAATCAAGAAATGATAGGGTTAAACAGTCTCCCAGTTTGAAAACGTCATACGTATCTTCTAAATTCATAGACTTTTACTGTCTAATGTCTTTGAGTAGATCTGTCTTAATTTAAAAAGGTCGCAAGCATCTTCTTAATGTATAGTCACTTACGGCATAATATCTTCGAGCAGCTTCGCGATCTGAAAACAGAAGGGTTGTAAATGTTAACACGTTTAAACTAAACACGAACTTTATTGAGGTTTTATACGGAAAGAATTACAATGAACCGTTAATTGTTGTACACTTTTTATTTGCATAATACACAGAATTCAAAAGAGAAGATATAGCTGATTTTGATATTTAACAATGTAAAAATATGAGTGTGGGATTGAGTTGTGGATTGGATGGATTTATTTGGAATAAGAAAGAGTGTATCTCCCCGGCACTTACGTCCTTTTGCTGAGAAGCCCAGTTTTTTGGCAATAACTTAAAAACGGTATGTCCAATCATGTTGAAACCAATTTTCGTTGGAAGTATTAATTAAGTTTAATATTTTACATTTTTTGATATTTTTTGAACCTACCGTTTAGAAAATAGAGGGGGGGGACACAATTTTTGCTACTTTCGGAGCGAATATTTTGGAAAATATTCACCAAATCTAAAAAAATTCGTAATAACCTTAAAATGTATTCAGAAGAGCTGTCAAAATATGTGCCACACATATGTATGGGGTGCCCCCCTTAGAAATATATATATTTTTTATTTAACTATCAAACTAAGTAGCGGTTTACACATGACACCTAAGCTCCAAATTTCATCCATATACATTTTACAGTTTTTGAGTAAAATGCCTGTGACAATACGGACGGACAGGCAGACAGACAGACATGACGAATCTATAAGGGTTCCGTTTTTGCCATTTTGGCTACGGAACCCTAAAAACGCGTTAAATTTACTTTTGACATCAATAAAAACACTCTTCTATCTATATCCATACGAATATTAGAAATGCGACAGTGTGTCTGTCTGTCTGTCTGTCTGTCTGTTACCTCTTCACGCTTAAACCGCTGAACCGATTTGGATGAAATTTGGTATGGAGATAGTTTGAGTCCCGGGGAAAGACATAGGCTACTTTTTATCAAGGATAAATACCCTTATCCGCAATAAACGAATTTAAGGCGGACGAAGTCGCGGGCAGAAGCTAGTACTATTATAAAGTTGTAAAAATGAAATGTCTTGTACATTGAAGATATTTTCAAAAATATGATTGTAACGGACTATTTGGAGGTCACTAAAATGAAAAATATTTATTTTTGGATTTTTTGTATGTTTTTTATGTCTGTATGTGTCCTTGTGGCTTTATCCAGCCAAATCCGCTAAATGGTTTTCAACTATTTTTGATACATGGGTTGCTGGGAACCTCCAGATGGTTATAGGATACTTTTTAACCGACTATGTTAAAGAAAAAAGAGGGGCTATCAGGGGGCACGGCAGTGCCCCCGCCAATTCGAGCGCGAAGCAAACACTGCCGTACCATCCTTTACTGGAACCATTTCGCCGCATTTTCAGGCCCCTATTTGAAAACCTCTGGATAAGACCAGAACGCAGAAATTTTCGTCATCCAGTAAGCTAAAATCACATACTTAAAATCAAAAATTTTAAGTATGTAAGTAATTTAGTTCCAAAGTTAAGTTAAAGCAAAGCTTCGCATTTATGACACTCACTCACTCACTCAAGATCATCAGAATAGAACTAATACTTCCCATAAACTCAGAGACCTGAAATTTGGTACAGAGTTAGGGTTTAATGGCCACTTAAAGGGAAAACTATAAAACTAGGATAATCGAAGATCTGGAGTACCTGGTGACCCTCATTAGAAAACACAAGAGCCCAGCCAAACTATTAGAGATCGACATACCGGGTTTACAAAAAATATTCAACTTGGTGGGCCGCTTCATTTGATGTCAAAAATCAAAGGTGCTCACGTTTCTACAAAAAGAAGTGAAATCCCACCAAAAACATTCTGTAAAAAACTAGCCAAGTCTCGATGGAGCTGCTTGTTTATCTCTAAAAAGTAATGAAATCTAGACAAAGTCGTGCCAAGTCTAAGGTTCTTTACTGCGATTTTTTTTATTATTATAGTTAATGTTGTGTGACTTGGCTGTTGAAGGGTTCACAAGGGTAAACCAGGTGCTCCATGACACCGTCCGACGTCCGACCGTCAACGATTGGTGCAATGGTGTGATTGAGCACGACCTTCGATTTTTCACATCAAATGAAGCGGCCCACCAAGATGAATATTTTTTGTAAAGATATTCAACTTGGTGGGCCGCTTCGTGATAGAACTGCTCAAACCGTACGTTTAGATTTTCATGATATATACAATTTTAATGTAAAGTCTTTTTTATTTTCTCGCAGTCGAAGTGAAAAGCAGAGTGTTTAACACGTGGCTAAAAGCCATTATGACACTCAGACATGATCAATTCGTGTCATAATGGCTTATTTTAGCCCCTTGTCAAACAATCTACTATTAAACCCCTATAGCTAATGCCACGTGCTTGTCCAACTTATAAAAGTGTGCGTGTGTGTGTTATGGCAGCTCACGGTTTAAACTTTCTTTTTGTCTAACTGAAAACGGGTTGTATCGTTTTATTTTATATCTCTTTGTATAGTGGTGGTTTCTACACGTCAAAATGGGTGAATGGATTTTAACCATTTTTGGTACACAGCTAGCTGGCCACCCACAGATGCTTTTTACTTTTTACCCAACTACACTTAAAAACAGGGTTGTTATTTTCTCATCCGCTAAAGAAGTTGCGTGCACCTTCTAGTAGACTATAATATTTTGCATTAAGGCTTTTACAGAGCTCAGGTTATATACTCGTTCATGTTGAAATATCGCTCTTTTTATATGAAAAAAGCCTTTCATCTGTACTTTCAGAGGCATCGTATGAAGTTTTTCCCTCTTGCTTCAAAAACCCTATTTTTGCGACCGGAATCCCCTCAACCACCCGCTAAGCCTCGAATCATCCCGAATGGAAAAAGTTACCAACAGATATTACAACCCCGCCATCACACAGAACGACGTAACCGACATTGCGGGTTTGGATACTTACGACCTTTCGAAGCGGGTTTGTTAAGCCAGTCGCCAAACTTGATTGGCCAGGTATTTAATAAGCTTTGGACAAATTAATTTTTCGCTGATACTTGCTACGGTTTCGTGATCAGTCGGGGTTTAGACGAATCATTTTGAGAATAGTTGAAGTAATGACATTATCAAGATTAGTAAAAAACATTATCTTTGAAGTAATTACATTATAAACATTAGCAAAAACAATACCTTTGAAATAATGACATTATAAAGATTAGCAAAAACAATATTTGAAGATTTTGAAGTAATTAGTAATTACTTCAAATATAGTTTTTGCTAATATTTATAATGTAATTACTAATTACATTATAAATATTACCGTATAAACAATATCTTTGAAATAATGACATTATAAAGATTAGCAATAGACAATATCTTTGAAGTAACGACATTATAAGGATAAACTAAAAATAAAATCTACACCTAGAACACCTGCTACTTAGCGGGTGGAGGTGAAAAAAACATTAGGTACGTTCCGTTTTCCTTCAACGTAGTTGTATAAAATATATCCTATTTAACCATCTGCGGATACCTAGTTACCCGTGTACCAAAAATAATCGAAATCTGTTTAGCTAATTTAGCGTGATGAAGCCACAACGACACGTTATTTTATTATTAAAGTATTGTCATCGAAGTTACCGTTTTTTTTTTGTCGCTGGGAAAATGCTGTGCGCATCCTGCTCGGACGAGGGTTCCAAGCAAGTATGTGGGACTCCCGGTCACCCGGTCTACCCACTACATACCCAGCGTTTTTCCTTCCGATCCGCGTTTGTAAGGACATAGGGTCGCTTGCGCATTTTACTGTGGTCCTCGCGGTATGCCCAATGGGGCTCGACCATGGGGGGAGCGTCCCAGAATTGGGCGCTCTACTCCTTTGAGTTGTCGTGGACGGCTAGAGGCCTCCGCCCCTGCCGTCTTGCTGGCTATGGCGGCGGAGGGAGCATATGCGCAAAGCGTCGGCGCGCTCGCCCCGCCCTCCGTCTGCGGTTAGGGGCAGCAAGAGGATCATCCTCTCGTCTCCTCACCGCGTCCTCCTTCATCTTCATAACGGTGCTGCAAAAGGAGGCCATTGCGTGCCAGCACCTTTCGCTGTCGAGCATCCTGGATATGACGGTAGGCAGCAACAGGTCCGCACCCACTACAGCAGTTAAGGAATGCCGCTGTGGTCCCGTCATCGATGTTACCTAGGTCGACCAAATCTCAATCGGTTTCCGGGAAGTGGTTCAAGTCTCCTTTGCAAGATTTCTAAACATACATACTTATGTTAAATAAAACAATAAAAACTGATTATATCGCGCATATTATCCCTCACGGGGTCGACTCTGCACAGCTTCAGAAGCGTCGGGAGCTCAAATGAGATAATATACAAGATATAATCCATTTAAATTGTTTTATTTAAATGAGTAATAATCGTGGTAACAGAAGGAAATATTAATAACTAGTAGGCGCCCGAAACTTCGTTCGCGGAGAAGAAAAGTCATAACTCTTTTTTTTCTCAGCGTATTCGGGTAAAAAGTATCTTATAACCATCTGGAGATAGTAGCTACCCGTGTACCAAAAATTGTTAAAATCTGTTCAGCCGATTTGGTGTGATGTAGCCACAAGGACACATACGAACATAAAAACATACAAAAAATCCAAAAGAAAATATTTTTCGTTTTAGTGACCTCCAAATAGTCCTAACAATCACTTTTTTGAAACTATCTTCAATGTCCAGACATTTCATTTTTCCAATTTTATATTAGTACAGCCAAGGAATTTAATTTACAAACCATTTCGTATCTTGTCACAGTCAAAATCAATATGAAAGCCGATAGACATTTCCATATCAATGTCACTATGACAAGGTACGAAAGGGTACACAAATTAAATTCCCTGACCTTACTAGCAGCCGTCCACCTAACATTCGTTTATCGCGGATAAAAGGTATTTTTCCGGGATAAAAAGTAGCTTATGTCTTTCCACAAAACTCGATATCTTACTAATTTAAATGTGAAGCATATTACCAAGATTTCAAGTTTAAAAATATTTACTTACCATACAAATTTTCATCCCCTTTCTCGTCCCTAAAAGGGATGAAATTTGACATACATTATAGCCTATGACCTATTCTGATATATAAGGTATATAACTGGAAAGTTTCATAAAAAATCGTCCAGCAGTTTTCGAGATTAAATGGAACGTATATACATACTTTCACGTTTATAATATAGTAAGGAGAATAGATAAGATCTTTCTATAGACATAAAATCCTAATGGCGAGTGAATACCGTGAAAACGGTGCCAATCCTCGAACCGTACACAAAGCCTTATTTCGACCACAGGGGTTATTCCTCGCACCGTAGACAAAGCCTTAAAGTGATAAATGTCCCACTCACTATTTTGAACCCTTGCAGCATAGTTCGTAATTAACACGCTTTTAGTAGGTCGACCTGTATGTAACTATGTAATGGAATCTAAGGTGACTAATTTAACCATCTTCCAAGGATCGTAGCGTCATGAAAATTGGCAGGTGTGTGTAGTTCTGATGACAATACAATAATATGGTACTGTCGAACTGATCTGATGATGGAGCCGGAACATATGAACTGGAACTTCATGATGGAACATCGTATCATAGCTGTGTTTGGATTTGTTAGAAAAGTCTTGTAAAGCGTGTTTTTCTAGTGTTTTTTAAACTATTAATTTATTTTTAGCCATAGATCAATACCTAAGTTTGCAGCGAAGTACATCTTCAAATCAAATGGTATATTCGTTTGGCCAAAAGCCCGCGAATATGGTAGAAAAGTTAGATCCACACGGAGAGCAAAAAAGTAAACGAAATAATAATAATATAACCTTTATTTTGGACTAAATAGCTTAGTAATAATATCTTAGACGACTAAGTTAGTTTGTAAATTACAATTTACGCTACGCCTTTAATCTGACCCACCTAGTGCATTAAAATGTGTGGCAATCATATCTGCCCGCAATCTCAGCAAGTAGACTATTTTGTACTTTGTCTAAAACTACTCAACAGAAAGAATATCTTCTTCCTAATAACGGCCTGAAAAGAGCCAATGTGTGTTTTCACAAACATACCTGAAGCACTATACCTACTGGGCAAGCCGATTCACATTTTAAGCCGTTATTAGATTGGACACATAGGGCATTGTAGGCTCGCTTACCCGAAGGCTGCTTGAGTAAAAAGATTGACTGTACGCCTTACAGCCGCCGTACAGCTAATGTTACATACACATGTGAAATTAAATAAATGCTTGTAAAAAATGTAGTAACTCAATTGTTTAATATATGCGACAGAAAAATGATAGCGGGTGGAACGCGTACTACTCTAGTATATTAATAATATTACTTTTCCTTCGGTAAGTCGAAGTTAACCACAGTAATCTCGGGCGACGCCATTTCTCAAATCCGAGAGCAATACGTCTATTTCCTTGACGTATTGACGTAGAGATGTCTATTCTGTTTGACGTATGGACTCCAAAAATGCCGTGTATACTTGGAAGGAGAATAACCGTCTGTACAAAGAATTTTCGGGTTAATCTCAAGTGATCAAAAATGAAATTTAAGGAAATCACTACTAACAAATAAAACCGGCCAAGTGCGAGTAAGACTGGCGCTTTGAGAGTTCCGTACAAACTTTAACTGATATCTATGACATTGCATACAAATGAGGTACAAACTTATCGCAAACGGATTGTACAAATAGGTTTTTTGAAAATTTGAGAAAAACAGCTTGTTACGGATATATGTAATTAATTATAATTTTCGTGTAATATTTACCTTTTTTATACAAATTGTGAAAATTTCAAAATGTTCGCTTGGTAAACTTCCGAGATGATAACTAGGGGAGGAATGGTATTTCTTTCCTCATTTTCCTAATGAAATCTGATCACAATAAAAAAAAGTGATGAAAAATGCCTAACAATACCCCCCCCCACCCCTTTCTTGATATTCCTCGTTTTTTTTAGAGTATAAAAATATATTTTAAAATGTTTTCTTTGTAATAAACGTGAGCTTACCATATTTATCAATATTACAAATTTCAAATAGATTGCATAAGTAGTTTTTGAGATATGGCACTCTAATAGTCGGAGAGACAGGGTTCCTTTTTGACCTTTTTGGTACCGAACCCTAAAACATTTAACCATATAAACTGACTGAGATTTGGTGATTAATTTGTAGAATGTATTCGTATGCCATCTCCTGAAGTTTCTCGTATTTACGAATCTCTACGTCTAATTTAAGAGCATTTGCTCTAAAATTAGACAGAGTTCCTTTTTGACTATCAAAACCCTCAAAGAATATAGAGTCTCAAAGAAAAATTATTTTATGACGTCATTGTGTTATACGGTACATATTCCTCCTTATTTTCAGTTCTTGATCACTTTGACACCATCAAAGGCATAAAAATAAGTGTATAAATATGCTTTCTGAGTTTTTTCAGAAATAGCATTTAACTGTACATGCAATCGTGTAGGGCGTTACATACAATCAGAATCTGGAAATTATTTATTGCGACAATTTTATACTAAGAATTACATACATGCTTTAACATAAAACATAAAATAAAGTTACAGAAAACCAAGAAGTGAGATAATACCAATCATACGAAACAATAACTTAGACAAATATGAGGCCATGGGTCTCTGTCTCAGCGCGTGCTGGGCAAAAAGTCCAGCGCTGGTTTTCAGACTGAGGCCTTTGGTTGTGTCGGTCGCAAACAATATAAACCATGATGCAGTGTTTGGTCAAGATGTCATAATAAAACTATGCTAACAATCTACTTTTACTTAAATTAAATTTAACCAAATGTTTTGGACAAGGAAATATATAACCAGTAGATAGTTTACATTGACTATAGGAAAACACCGAATTCGTTGTAGTTTTGGCTAACTCTCCGCTTGGGATCGATAAAGGCAAACCTTATACATTATCTATTAGCTAATTCTGTGTTACCTTCCAGTGCCGTTAAATGTCCCGGGGTAATCAATAATGAGGCCACCAGACGATCAGAAATTTTGGGCGATCTGATCAAATTTATAAGAGGTTTAAAAAGTGCTGGGCCCATAACCTATAGTAGGTTTATAAAGCAAACCACATTTCATATAAATGTTATGAAATATATTAGCAGAATATGCAGTGACATAAGGGCTTAAAAAGTTCTATCTATCAAATTTAGTATTTGTTGTTATAGAGGCAACAGAAATACATCATCTGTTAATTGCAACTGTCTAACTGTCACGGTTTATAAGATACAGCCTGGTGACGGACAGACAGCCAGACGGAGGACGGACAGCGGAGTCTTCCACTCAAGTGCTCGTGATTTTGGTTTGAACTCTATTTATACTTGAAATAAGAGTGGTGACTTGTAACTACAGTTGCGGAAAGCACTCAAGTGGTGAATAGGGTCCCTTTATACCCTTTGGGCACGGAACCCTAAAGGGTTATAACTTTTTTCATCTGCGCAAACGAAGTTGCAGGCACCATCTAGATAAAAGTAAAACATAACCTCAAATGGAAATAATCCAGCATTAATACCGAGCCCATTACATTCGGACCCTTAACAACGGCCTGTTCATGACAGGCCCCTTAAATTAAATCCGCATTATGTAGCTACAAATGAAAATGTAAAAAAGGAAACCGGCCTTTTAGCCTGTTGTATTGGCATAATAACGTGAGGTTTAACGTTACATTGCTGCTTCGTCTTACATAAAATTAAATAGAAAATAATAACAATGGTGACCTTGTTAAATGGGGAATTTTCAAAAATCTTGATTTTTTTTTGTAGGTGGTAATAAGCCTCCTAATTGTCAGAAAAAGTTAATTCGAAGGTTACTGCATCGACAATTTTTTTTTTTAAATTTTTATAAGTTTATATGTGTCGCCTGTGGCTTCATCACGTCAAACCGGCTGAACGGATTTCAACTATTTACGCTGTTTTATTGTATGTCGTCCATTTTTAACACGCTTTTATTAGGTCGACCTGTAGGTAACTATGTAATGGAATTTAAGGTAACTAATTTAACCAACTTCCAAGGATCGTAGCGTCATAAAAATTAGCAGTTGTATGTAGTTCTGATGACAATACAATAATATGGTACTGTCGAAATGATCTGATGATGGAGCCGGAAAATATGAACTGGCACTTCATAATGGAACATCGTATCATAGCTGTTTGGATTTGTTAGAAAAGTCTTGTAAAGCGTGTTTTTCTAGTATTTTTTAAACTATTCATTTATTTATTTGTAGTAACTGTTGCGGAACCCTACACTGACCATGGTCCGACATCCTTTGGGGCGGTTTTTTTTAAGGTCATCATCATCATCATCATATCAGCCCTTTATCGCCCACTGCTGAACATAGGCCTCTCTTCGTGCACGCCACTTATCCCGGTCCTGAGCCAATCTCATCCAGCAGTGACCCGCAATCTTACAAATGTCATCCAGACGTATCCAATGTTAATTAAGGTACGGAACCCAAACAAGTGTTTTTGGCATTTTGGTCGAGAACCGTCCAAATAGCGAGGCCGAAAGAATATGGAACACTGCGGTTTCTCAACCTGATAATGAACCCAGAATCCTGCTAATTTGACGAAACTAGACTACAAAATTCCAAACACCATTTTACATGAACCTTGGGCATTGTAAAAAAAACAGTTTGACATAAACCTTGTTTTGACAACCTAAAAGCAACAATTTGTGTCTTACACGCCCAATTATAGAGATGTAACTGTTGTTAAACTTTTATTGTAGTTAAGACTTCCATTTTTGGTGGGATTTTACTGCTTTTTGTAAAAACGTGGGCATAACCATTCGATTTTGGACATCAAATGAAGCGGCCCACAAAGTTGAATATTTTTTGTAAAGGCGGTATGTCGATCTCTAATAGTTTGGTTGGGCTCTTGTGTTTTCTAATAAGGGTCACCAGGTACTCCAGATCTTCGATTATCCTAGTTTGATAGTTTTCCCTTTATTTGGCCATTAAACCCTTAACTCTGTACCAAATTTCGGCTCTCTGAGTTTATGGGTATAGGTATAGTTCTATTCTGATGATCATGAGTGAGTGAGTGAGTGTCATAAATGCGAAACTTTGCTTTCGCTGAACTTCGGAACTGAATGACTTACAGACTTGAAATTTTGGATTTTAAGTATGTTATTATAGCTTACTGGATAACAAAAATTTCTGCATGCTGATCTTATCCAGAGGTTCTCTATTAGGGGCCTGACAATGCGGCGAAATTGTCTCCAGTAAAGGATGGTACGGCAGTGTCTGCTTCGCGCTCGACTTGGCGTGGGCATTGCCGTGCCCCCTGATTTGATAAAGGTTAAAAGACAAAAATAATAAGTTTACGTTATTTCAATTGGTTGCAAATTGAATTTGATGTTTCTTAGAAGAATTTATAACCATGAAACTATACTATGTTTTGTCTTAATCTTTTTGACGGTAGTTTATGTATATCGTCGCTTAACACCCATATAAGCTTTGCTTAGTTTGGGACTAGGTCGATTTGTGTAAGTTGGTCCCAGATATATATTATTATTTAAAAGTATAGGAAAAAATCAAGCAGCCGGAAACTTTAAACATCACGTTTTTTTTCTTTTACACTTATTCGTTACACGGCTAGTTGGGTATCCACAAATGGTTATAGGATACTTTTTATTCGACTACGCTTATGAAAAAAGAGGGGTTATGACTTTTTCTCCTCCGCGACTGAAGTTGCACCTTCTACTAGTATATATATTCATTATGTCACTACGTAAAATACACAACGCAATCAAAACAGGAACTCGCTATTACTAGAAATAGCTACATGTGTAAACGGTGAAACTCGATTTCATACACAAAGCGGACAATTTTAGGAGCAGATATTGATTTCTGCATAACAACTATACTTCAGTTATATTAACAATGTTTTTCATACTTTTTGTTTTACAAATATCATGATAATAATCACAATATTTGCAATTTATTAGTGGATCACTCCACTAGCGTTATTATTATAAACAAAGATCAGAAACAAATGAAAAAAAATTTCGACGATACTGGACTTGAACCAGTGCCTTGAGCCAGACCTTGAGAATAATAACGCTAGTGGAGTGATCCACTAATAAATTGCAAAAATTGTGATTATTATCATGATATTTGTAAAACAAAAAGTACAGTCTTGATAATAGCGCCACCTCTCGCCGAGCAATGGTACCTGTAAAGGTATCTGCTCGGGGTGAAAGTAACTTCATAGTTCTGCACTAGGCAGCGCTAACGGCTAAAGAGTCGGATGCACCATACAGAGATTCATAAGCAAGAACAGATGACAAAATTCGTCGACTACTGGTGTGGACGATTAGCTCAGATGGTAGAGCGTGCTGCCCCGGTCTGGCTCAAGGCACTGGTTCAAGTCCAGTATCGTCGAAAAATTTTTTCATTTGTTTCTGATCTTTGTTTATAATGTTTTTCATTTTAGGGTTCTGTGGCCAAAATGGCACAAACGGAACCCTTATAGTTTCGTCATGTCCGTCCGTCCGTATGTCACAGGCATTTTACTCAAAAACTATAAGATGTACATGCATGAAATTTGGAGCATAGGTGTCGTGTGTAAACCGCTACTTAGTTAAATAGTTAATAAAAAATATATTTTTAGGGAAGTGGTGTTAAAACAGGAACTCAAATTTACAAGTTCAAGTATTTTTATGAAAATTATCTACGAACACAATTTTAAAATCAAATCGAAATCACTGAAACACCGACAATCGACTTAGTCTAACAACACGTCCGTTCGCTTCGAAGCCCAGTGCCAAAGTGTGCCCTTCTCGGCGCTGCTGCGTCAGGTTAATAAGATGGCCGGTATGAAGTTGTTTGCTTACCGCGCGACAGAGGGCGCCTTGGTGCCAACTTCACGCTAATAATACATAATTCTAGGGGGGCACTCCATACATGTAACCGAAACTGAAAAAAAATAATCTGCAAACATCAATGTGTGGCATAGCATATATTTCGACAGTTCTTTTAAAATTTTTGATTCAGTTAATATTGTCCGAAATATTCGCTCCTAAAGTAGAAAAAATTGTGCCACCTCCCGTCTATTTCTGCCCGTGACATACAGACGGACAGACAGACAGACAGACATGACGGGTTCCGTTTTTGCCATATGGCTCCCTAATAAAAAAACGGGGCCAAAGCCATTTCACGCTAAACTTAGTAACGTTCATCTATCCCATTAGCTCAGAATTAACACCACATCCTTAAATCGTTGTAAAACTCCACAAAATGCCCACAAACCCCACAAACCGGCGAATTCAATACCGGGCCCAATTTAATAGAAATCTTTAGGTACATTAACTCTTTGAATGTCTCAAATAAAAATTCAATTTCAACTTTTCATCAATACACGTTTCCTCGTTCGTTCGATAGCGTTGGAAAAGTGGTTTTGTACCAATGTGTTTGAGTATTATTCTGTGTGTTGGTAGTGAATCGATAGGCACAAATCTGTAAGGCGTTTGTAAAGTCACGTTGGTAACTTTGAGGTTCGGAATCTCGAAGGCTCAATATGGACACGTTCGGACTCGATACTCAAAAATACATTGATAGGGCAGAGCGGGCTACACGTGATGATTTTCATAACATACCAAACTGAGCTATGAAAATAGCGTATATATTGTGCGCCTTACGCACATTTTTAAAGAATGATTATTGACGTTTCTGAAAATTTATATTGTGTTGTGCATTGTTAAGCAGTTTTTGTAACAAAAAAAATATGAGATCCATCGGAACGGTACATCTAACCCCGCTATGGGGCAGGTTGTTCCGTCGTTTTAAACATAAAATTATCCTTGAATACATAATTGTCAGTTCACACACGCCAAAAGAGTGTTTTTTATATATAATATGTGATTATTTATTGTGTAAGTAACAGATAGCAAAAACATCAAAGGCAAAAATATATTATTCCGTGGGGTTAGTTGTTCCGTTATTCTGTTTGTTCTTCTATAACAACTATTCTACCAGAATGGAAGCAACTAAAATGGCTCCTGCAATGGCATAGTGTCCTAACGTTTCGCAACAAACATCATACGAATTGCTCCGTTTTCTAGTTGCGATCCTATTATCACCGGAACAACCTACCCCCGGTACTTTTAACCCCGCGCTCCTCTATTACACTGCACATATATTAGTAGGATCAACTTTTACTATTTCTTTTTCTGTTTCGTTACTCAAGAGATAATAATATAATAGAATAATAAAATCCATACAGGCCTTTCATGCCTTTGTGCATTGCGTTCCCTAAACGACCATGGCTCCATACAGGCACAGAGAAACTGCCTAGGTACTCTGAAGCCCTGAACAACACATTAATGACATTTTTGATAAAAACTTACTTACCCTCCGGCCTCGTGTACTTTCAAAAGTACCAATTAAAATCAAGTTTTGAACTCAAATAAAATTCAAATAGGCTTGAAATTTAAAACCGGCAAAGTGCGAGCCGGACTCACGCATCGAGAGTTCCGTACAAAATATATGCTACAAACGGCCGTATCTATGAAATCCAGTGATAGCAGAGCCCTACTCCTAAGCGAAATGTACACGGTGTTCGATCATTTTATATTGATTTCAGACATAGACAGACGGACGTAAAATTATACAGTTTTTAGTATTTGTTCTTATAGCGGTAACAGAACTATATCATAAGTGATACTTTCAACTGTCTAGCTGTCACGGTTCATGAGATACAGCCTGGTGACAGACGGAGAGACAGACAGACGGACATCGGAGTCTTAGTAATCACCCTCGGCCTCAGGAGTGATTAAACTTAAAAATTATAATAATTGGGTTATGGACAACCCCACAATGACGGGGCCGATTTCTTCCGACTGTACTTGAAATCACAATAGCAAAGCTTTATTTGTTATCTTTATTTCGCTATAGTTTTATCCCCTTTCATGTTTAACCCCGATTAGCTTGTTATTTGCACTCAGCCCTGCGTGAGACAGCTATTGTGAAAACAACCATGCCGCCAACGACCTTAAATCATTGTCTTTAAGTTCATTGTGGCAAAGATTGTGACGTATGATTGTTAGAATGTGTTCATTACTAAGTGTTATTAACTTTGTAAGTCGAGTTGAATATTTTTATAAAATCTTAAATATGAAATGTTTAGTATAAAGTTATACATATGAAATATCTGTACATTGATGATATTTTCAAAATATGATTGAAAGAGTCATTGTGGCTTCATCACGCCAAATCGGCTAAAGAGATTTTAACTATTTTTGGTACACGGGTAGCTGGGTATCTAAAGATGGCTATATACTTTTTACCCGACCACGCTTAAGAAAAAAAGAGGGGTTCTGACTTTTCTCCTCCGTGAACGAAGTTGCGGGCGTTGAGGTTCACTTCGTTCTCATTCCCATTTCGTTCACAATACTACTTGATCCACAATCCCACTTCGTTAACATTTCCATTTAATCCATATTCCCATTTCGACCTTTTCCCACTTCGACCACATTCCCAATTAGTCAACATTCCTAGTTTTACTAACACGCGTAAAGTAAAATCAGAAGTAAAATAAAAATAAAACAAAATAAAATACAAAATATTTTCTTCTGTTTCCGCGATTATTACTCATTGAAATAAAACAATTTAACGGTAAACCTGCCGTATTACCATATGTGAAAGGGGTCACAGACAAGATCGGAAACATCTTGAAGCGTGCTTCTATAAAACATATTTCAAGCCGTTGAAGAAGGTGTCTCAATACCTTAGACCCGTGAAGAGTAGCACCCCTTTGCAGAGTGCAGGCATTTATAAGCTGGACTGCGAGTGTGGTCTTTCATACATTGGTCAAACGAAACGCAGTGTATCAACCCGGGTGAAGGAGCACATAGCAGATGTCAAGCACCGTCGGTGTAATAGGACTGCAGTCTGTGAACATGTCATTGACAAACCAAACCACTCAATTAAGTTTGATAAACCTTCTATCCTTGCCAAAGAAAAAAGATATTTTCCCAGGATGCTACGCGAGGCTATTGAGATTAAAAAGCATCCTAATTTCAATAGAGAAGATGGATTGTCACTACCACCAGCTTGGGATCCTGTAATACATCTCATCAAGGAACAAGCGAGACACAGGACTGCAAAACCTTAATTTCCGTACGGTATAAAATATCTTATCTGTTTAAAAGTAGTTTAATAGTCTCTGTTTTTAAAATATTATAATTAGTAATGAGGTAGCCTGGGAGTTTTTCGTTGCAGCGTTTCTTTTCTCCTCAGTACGCCTCATTTGTGAAATGCTGCTTGGTAAATTATTAGAATAAAATAATTAAGCCCTTCTGGCACATGTGTAACTGTCTTTACAGCTTAGGCCCATCTGGCATGTATGTACACCTTTATTTGTGTTTTTTTTTTTAAAAATGGGTAGTTTGCACAAATTGTAACTTTGACAGAGGAAAATACATCTTTTCTCAATCCTCCCGTGACCATGGAAAGCTGGAAAGCGTCCGAAACGTCGGAAACTAAAATGAGATAATTTACGCGATATAATCCGTTAAATTGTTTTATTTCAATGAAAAATAAAATACAATTTTTAATATTTTATATTTTTGGTGGTGCCGTACATGGTTGTTTGCTAGTGCATTAAGGCTGAATTTTATTTCAAAGTAATCACGTTCGGTATCAATCGGATGAAACTAACCTAAAGAATGTGGACGAAATGGGAATGTTGGCGAAGTAGGAATGTGGACGAAAATGGGAATTTTGACTAAATAGGAATTGAATGAATTGGGAATTGATTATGGACGCAATGGGATTGCTGAAAATGGGAATATGGTCAAAGTGAACCTAAACGGCTGCGCACCTTCTAGTATGAATTAAATTCAGATTAAAATTGGGATGTTGACAATTTTTGACAACTTCCGTGGTATACGAGTATTACAGAACGACCTCTCAATACTAGAAACATTGGCGAATAATAGTATATTACTGCAGAGGCCGGGAAAAGTCATTTCGTCGATGAGTACGGTTTTGACTGTACGGAAGGACGAGGCGTAGCCGAGTCCTTCAATAGATACGAATCCACGAAATGACATTCCTGCCGAGGCATGTATACTGCTTTTCTCTAAATACGCGAGGAAATTTGACACATGTTTGTGTAACTTATTTTCGTAAAAATAACACGACAGACAATCTTTGACAAAATGAAGTTCACGTTCCCGACTTAATTTTTTTTAAGGATATTAAAGTTAAAAGTATTGGTTCCGAATTGTATATTTGGTTTAACGTGAAATATAGTAATGAAAATAAATAAAAAGAAAACCCATAGCAATAGTTAAAATAAATATATACATTATTACTTTTCGGCAATTCCTAAACGCACAACATTAAAAAAACATACCTTTGCTACAAATTTTTTATCAGTTCTAGAAGATCATTAAGGCTAAATAAACTGTATTATTATTTGGACACAATAATTTTTGCTTTTTTTTCTATTATTATTGGCATTAACCATGCAGTAACTAAGCGCAGAAAACAATTCATTTTTTTTTAAATCTCGGTTTTTGTACGTTACTATTGGCTGTATGGTGAATTTTCAAAGTCTTTCCGAGCAAGTTGGAGAAAATTACTTTTTGATACAGTTGTTTGCAGTGATAAAAAACGCCTTTTGTTTGACAGGCGTTTCGGCATTCCGTTCCATTCAGACAACTGAATAAGGATGGTTTTTCAATAATAAATATAAAAAAATAAACTTGTCGTAATGATAAAAAGGTAAGTAATAAAATATGATTTTTTTACTTTTTAAGTGCTACTTTACGTAGCTGTTCACATTTCCAATTTTTTTTAATTTATACTTGTTCCAATTCATGACTACTTATTGATAAAATAGTAATCAACATAAAAACCCACCGTTAACGTAAGAATACGAATAATTTTTTATCATTATAATACCTTTATTTTTAAATATTGACTATTGAAAAACCATTCTTAATAAATTGTCTGAATGGAACAAAATAGCTGCCGAAACTCCGGTCAAATATAGAGGCGTTTTTTCTTACTGCAAGCATGTTTTACGTTACGAATTCACTTGTTTTTCTTTTTTTTTCGCAATAGTATTAAAATACGTCGTTCGAGTCTTACCACTCGCCTACTAGGTACTTTTCACACTAGAATCGAAATATAGTATTTAATCTTATAAAAACTCATCAAGATACAACAATGATAAAATTACATTTGTATACTTTCCCAAACGCTCCATACAAAGCCTAGGAACGTATGACATCCCACATTCCGACCGTGTATGGGGCAATTAAGAACTTTGTTCTGCAGCTATGTTTAAACTTGCGTTTATAGAACAAGTTTCATAAGAAAATTTATCATACATTTCGTGGGTTAGCAATTGTATTATTAGTTCATATTATCATTCTTTAAAAATAGGCTTTCCTTCACAACTTTAAGGACTCATAAAACAAGCTACACGCAAGGTATCGGACTATTTTTTATTCAAGATTTTTATCTTAGAAACTGACATTTTGCATCCAGATTTAATTAATGTTTGAGTACAGTCAATATCAAAACTCATACTGTGTAATGCCAGCCGAGTAAATAAATATTTTTTTCTACTCCTGCACTTTTATCTGTCATTTACATAGTCGCTAAGTCATATACAATGAGACCGATAATAAGTTGGCAAAAACTCTATGCGCTATGGTCTATAAAAGCATTGTTTAGCGTGCTTTTATAGTTCATGCATTTTTCATAAAAGCACTGTTTACCAAGATAATAACATTAACTTTTTTTTGAAGTAAGGCTGCAGTTCTAATTAATAAGTAAGTAATTACAGTAATAATAACTTCTTAAAAAACAATATTACACAAAATAAACTCAAATTTACAAGCTAAACATTGTATACTTATTTATTTTCAATCTTAGGGAAGGTTTTTTACAATATATAAAAAGTAAAATACAAACATTGTATTATTATTATGTTATTTACTATTGTATGTAACAAAGTCATCATCAATTCTGTTTTAATTATCAAATTTTGTTCATTTTAGATATTTTTATTAAACTAGACAGTTGGCATTACTATCCAAGGCAAACAAATTAAAAAAATAACAAACCATAGACAAACGTCATATTTGAGTTCCCACCAAAAATTGAAACTTTTTAAGTTCCAAGTTACTATTGAAAAAATAATAAACGTTAAATAAATAATTAATTTCTTTCTTCTTTCTTTTTATCTTATTAAATATTGTACTTAAACAGATAAAGTATCTTCTGTTTCCATAAATAAACAAACTGTACATACATACCCTAATTTTGTTTTATTTAAAAGTAGGTAGTCGTAGAAAAAGTATTGTATGCAACGGTGTATAACTGGTCTAAAAACGCTCGTGGCGTATTTACTTGCGATGTTCGCCAAGGCTCACATCGCAACCCACGCCACTCGCGTTTTAAGACCCTTCTTATACAACAGTTGCATAAAATACTATAATGTAACGGGACAATTTTACAAAAATCCAACTACATCTCATATATATCCCATAGCAAGCTCAATAGGGCTTATATTATGGGTATTATACGATGATATATTTACTTATATACATAGAAAACATCCAAGACTCAGGAACAAATATTTATTATTTTATTTTTATTTTTTTATTTATTAAGGTCTACCAACAGTTAATACATCTATTGAATGTACAAAATATATACAAGAGTTACATAAGGTGATGCTTAACTAATTACAGGTAAACACAACATGTTACATAACGAGTATTAATCGAAGTGCTTACTTAGTGCTTAAAACTAGAAACACAGGCATACAAGTACTATGCTAATAATTGGAAGATAATTGTATTAATTACTAATATCTATTGATTTACGAAACCTAGGCAGCGAATCAAAATGAATATCACAGGAGTGACTGTGCTTATTCAGAAGTCTACATAGCCGAGGAATGGGGGAATTGGCGCCAAGAACGGTTCTCCGGAATACAGGGGCAAGAAGGTCTATTATTTTGCGAGGGTATCTAAATGGAACTCTAAAACGAATATTGCGTAAAAGTTGCGGACAGTTTATATGGTTGTTCAAGAGTTTGTACAGAAACACAAGATCGAGCGAGTCTCTTCGCTTAGTGAGCGGGCTAATTCCAAAATGCTCAAGTCTCTGTCCATAGGATGTGGACTTATGAGCAAGTCGGGTGTTGGCAGATAGATGCCAAAGAAATCTTTTCTGCACTCGTTCGATCCTTAGACAATGCGTGGAATAATGTGGCCGCCACACAGTGCTACAGTATTCTAAGATATTGCGAACAAAACAGTAGAATAACATAATTTTTGTTTTGTGATTTCGAAAAATTTTGCCATTCCTTATAATAAATCCAAGCATTTTTGATGCTGTTGAGATTATTTTGTCAATATGGGGTATGAACGTCATTTTCTTATCAAAAATTACTCCCAAATCTCTGATTTGGTCAACTTCGTTTAGATACTCTCCAGCGACGTGGTAAGATGAATTAATATAAATCAAGTTTCTAGTGAGTTTTATATGTGAACATTTCGCAATATTTAACTGCATTGCATTATCTGTGCACCACTGATTTAAACTGTTCAGGTCGTTTTGTAACAAGATCATATCTTTAGTTGTAGCTATACACCTTGCAAATTTAAGATCATCAGCGTAAAGAAAAGGGTATGAATTTGCGAAACAAGATTGAATATCGTTAATAAAGATATTGAATAAGATAGGTCCGACATGCGATCCTTGAGGGACTCCGGAAACAATATCATGCACCTCAGAGCTATATCCGTTGATCACTACAAAGAAAGCCCTCTGGATCAAGTAAGATTTGAGCCAAGCGAGAAGTGATCCAGAGTATCCTAACGAGACAAGTTTGCGATATAAGATGGTGTGAGATACACGATCAAAAGCCTTGCTAAAATCCGTGTAAATCACATCTACTTGCTTGTGGCTATCCATTGACTCTATAACAAACTCAGTAAATGACGTTAAATTCGTGCATGTCGATCTAGCTTTCACAAAACCATGCTGATGATCTATAATGGTCTGCTTAAACTGTTTATGCTCATGATTTACCGGGATTTGAACCCAGGACCTTCAGCTTCGTAGGCAACGTAACTCCCACTGAGCCAAAGGTATATATATATCGGAACACCGTTACAAATTGTTTCAAAGTACGATTTATTGAGAACAGGCGTCGGAACTGGCCTTCAAGTAAATTATGATTCTTTAAGTTTCTGAAAAGTTTTTAAGTTACCGCACATTAATACTGGGAAATTATGTGACAATCGCCACAGACTATCGGAGCTCCTTATGGTGATGTGGGTTCGTGGGTCCATATCACCGTAGGCGATTTGATTCTATATAAAAATTATCTCTTATAATTAAATGGTAACGATTATTTTTCCAAAAAATAATGATTTTCATGAGTGGTAACTGTCACTTTGATGTCTGTTAATAGCGACGGGAAGCTTGACAACGTAGATGGTCACGTTGCTATCAAAGGAGTTCAAAGAGATCATTTTAGTAATGACAATAATTAAAACTTGAAAATTTATAATAATGTCTTCAAAACTAAGCCAGATTTGACTGTGGTTCATATACAATTTTTTGCCCATAATGACCTAAGGAATAAGTGGTTAAAATCTTTCAAGTTCCTCGCAAGAGCCTTGAAGAATACATAAATTATTTTTCGACGTGATAACGTTTTATAAATTAACTAGCTTCTGCCCGCGACTTCGTTCGCCTTAAATCCGTTTATTGCGGATAAAGGTATTTTTCCGGGATAAAAAGTAGTCTTAAACCCGGGACTCAAACTATTTCCATACTAAGTTTAAACGTGAAGAGGTAACAGACAGACAGACACACTTTCGCATTTATAATATGACTGTGGATTTGGCAAAAAGGTTAGCAAAAATTTTAGCGCCACCCGTTAGTTTAGCAAGGTACTTGATACTCGTGGGCTCGTAACACATGTTTGAGAGAAGTTTGCACCTCTTTCGTAAGTAGCGCAATAAGATTCAGGTGCAAACCTAACTCAATCAAATGTTGTGGCTACCCTCCCTTTTAAGGGTTGAATTTTTATAGCCTATAACCTGGCCGAGGATTTTTTCGACCGATTAGTAAAGTTTGTATCAAAACCTGTTCAGCCGTTTGTACGTGATGCGCGCACAAATAAACAGACAAACAGACAAAAATTCTAAAAACTGTTGGAACGTGTTCTGTTATCGATTTTAAGTATCCCCGGCCAATTTTTTTCGAATATCTTCCATGTACAGACTTTCGACCCTCTTCCGCTTTATTATATGTATAGATGAACGCCGGCTGCGCGCACGAAAAAGCATGACTATAATTGTCACGTTCCGCTTGAGACGAGCGTGCAAGCGAGAGCACGGAACAAGCGATAGAAAGGCACGATCGGCCTAAAGGTGCGTCCACACTTGTATCATTTGCTCGTATCCGATCACCGTGCCGTGGCATGACTGCGTATCGCGCTGCTTGGACGCTTACTGTCGATTACTGCGCGCCGATCATGCCGTACTCGTCCGATATAACTGTGTGATACGCGTAGCAAAATGGATTTCGAGCGATCCGATCGGCGCAACGTCCAAACACGTGATCGTGACACGCGATCACGCCACGCGACGATGATCTGATACGGGCAAATGATTCAAATGTGGACGCACCTTAAGCGTTTGGCTTGTGAATTCATAAAAGTATGCAATTTTTCATCAATGTTTTTTTTTGACGTTATCTCGTAAAATTTTATGATCGTCCGTAATTCGACTTTACCAATACCGACAACCAATTTCTTGTATGTGAAAATTTAAACTAGAATCCTAATAACTTAGTCATGTCCGCTAGCCTGTCCATAGTGTCCATCTGTCTGTAAGACACTCTGATCTTTTCTCAAAATCTAAATTATAAAACTGGTATTTTTTCTTTGCGTTAAAACATCCGTATAGGACTTGAATTTTAACTTAAAATAACCGTTTAACCAGTAGAAACAGCCATCAAAAACAAGTCCTGTGTAATTTCTAGCAAGCGACATTAGTTTAAATTTCAGGTCCACAGTTTTACAAAGCGTCACATGCTAAGCATATTCAAAGGTCTTTACTGTCTTTTTAAATGGAAAAGCAATTTCGCCCTCAACTCATCTAAAATTAGTATGGAACTCAGACCTTTCACAACTGGATACGACAAGCCGTGTGATTACAAAACTATTTCCTATGCACTTTTAGCCAGATGCAAGGGCCATTAAAACAAAAGGACTATCATTATCACAACACAAATAAACGGGGCTTAATCGCGTATAAATATGATCTTATTATACCCTCGTTTGTGTTGCGATAATGAATGAAAATCGTGTTAGTTTAAATCAATGAATAGGACTATCAATTGCCATAGCCATAGTCGTATCATTAATTGCATTATGTGGTATTTACAGATGTTATTCGGCATTAAAAGCTGCAACATAAACTCTGTAAGGGCACTGCAATTTATTTTACAAGAAAAACTTATTAATTACATTTCTTGCTTAGATAATATTAATACATTTACATATTACTTATTTATTTTTATTAATATTCATCATCATCATAATCGTAGCGTTTTCCCGGTTGCGTTCGCTTTCCGGCATTTTCTTCTCCACTTCGCACTTCTCCACTTTATTATTATCTGTATGTCGCACCCGCTTACGGGACAATGGTGTCCCGGACCTTTGGGAGGCGAGCGCGGAGCCAAAGTCGATGTGTAGAGGCCCTTTTGAAAATTTAATGAAACGTAAGGGGTACACCGCGCGGGTGCTGTTCCTGCCCGTATCATGGGACGCGCACAGACAGCAAGCGCTAGATGCAAGAACTATTGGAGAGTGATGAGAAATGGTAGACGATGATTTGCCCACCGCTAGATGGGCCCTCGTAAATAGCGACACGTATAGTGGCCTGAGGGCAACATCGATACGGAGGAGGGCTAAGGGTGAAGTTGACTCCACTCTGACCGGCCGGTTAAGGCATGCCAGAGGTGAGGGTCCTGACCCATCACCTTCCGTCAGGTTCCTCCAGGAGCACTCAGGTACGTGGAGTCGGTACTCCCCAGCAGCTCGCCACAAGCTGCCCTGCGTTGACTGATTGCCCCGGTGAACCAGCGGGCGGTGAGGTCGTCACATCCCTACGCCTATTATTATTATTATTATCAGCCTGAACTGTCCCACTGCTGGGCAAAGGCCTCCTTCTCTTTCTTCCATTCATTCCTATTTAAGACAGTAACGGACCAATCCCCTCGGAACGTGTCTAGGTCATTCCGCCATCTCCGACGTGGTCTACCGCGACGCCGAATTCTATTGGGTGGGATCCAGTCAGTGGCATTCTTGGCCCAGTCCCGCTTCAGCTTAGCGGCTGTCAGGGCTACGTCGGCGATGTGGGTTTTGGAGCGTAAGATAGTATTTTTGATGCGATCTGTTAGTTTGACTCTTAAAATTCTACGCTCCTTTGCCCTCTGGAAACCTTGTTTTTTATATTCAAAAAATTCTTGTACATTTTAAAAACTATTCTGTAATAAAAACAAATTTAACTTAGTACTAAATGTAATGATCCTTCTCAATATTTCTTATGTCTACTGGAATTTTATTATAAACGTTTATGACCATATAGTGTGGACCTGACCTGACAATGTGCAGATTACATAGTGTGGATAGTGCCCCGATCGCAAGGAGATATTTATAGGCAAAAACTAGATGGCGCTAAAATTAAACAATTAATTATGTCTTTTTTACAATATTGATACAAAGATCGAAGTAGAAAAGAAAAATTAACTGCGATCCACTGCAGTCTAAGCCGGAATCGAACCAGCGTCTCTGTTATACCGGAACAGCGCCCTATCCGTTAGACCATCAGACCGTTTGTGATTCGCAACGAATTTATCCTCTACCGTCGGTAACGATACGTTACTTACGACCTTATTTACCATTATTTTTTTTGAAAGGTTTACTACCTTATAGCACCAATCTAAGAAGATGCGCTTTCGCAACATTTCTTCAAGATCTGAGAGAAATTGCGCTGTAATCACTTTAAGTTTGTCTATATTTTCAATGTGAAAACATCACATATCTTTTATGTTTTTTTTTGTTTATATATATATTTTTTATGTGAAAACATTTCATTTTTATATTACAATATTGATACAAAGATCTAAGTAGGAAGATGAATTCATTGCGATTTACCCTAAGCCGGAATCGCACCAGCGTCTCTGATATACCAGAACAGCGTCCTGAACCATAAAACCGTTTCGGTTACGAAAGAATGGCCTCCTTACATGTAAGTGAAACTGAAAATTATTTTTCACTTCTCCTGCTCAAAAAGTACGTCATATTAGCTTCGCGAAGCGAGACTAAGGTAGTACATTTAGACCCTAGGGTTTAATAGAAAGCCATATAATCCCATACGAATTTCTATGAAACTAAAGAAAAAACTTCCGGCCAGCTACATTATTTACGAATAATTAGAAACAAACAAACCAACCTGATCAGATTGGCCAACATTTCTGATCGAATTACTCAAACTGCTCTTTTAATTTTTCATGAAATATACAATTTGAATGTTGTCTTTTTTATTTTCTCGCAGTCGACGTGAAAAGCAGAGTGTTTAACACGTGGCTAAAATACATTGACACTCAGACATATTCGTCCTCGCTCACGTCGTGAGCTCGTCCAAATAATCACTTCGTGTCATAATGGCTTATTTAAGCCCCTTATCATACAATCTACTATTTTTTCATCTTTAAGGTGCATTTTTTCGTATGAACGGCTGCGAAATCCTACACTAAGCATGGCCCGACATGCTCTTGGGCGGGATTTGTTAATATATATTGAAGAGGACTTCATCTGTATGCTATTTCCAGTAGTTAAACGCTCTACGGCACGTTTATAACATGCAGTAAACATGTTTGTTTGTTTAGTTTCCCCAAACGAACACAAGCATGCTGTTAGCTCTAATAATTTCTGTTTACGTCATTAAAAGTGCATATTTGCCTTCTAGACTTGTAGATTTTTGGTAGTTAGCTTAAACAGATGCATTTTTAGGATTTCGTACCTTAAATATAATAAAACGGAACCCTTTTAGGATCACTTTTTTAATTTAATTTATATTTCATTTATTTAATGTCAAACACATGCAAGTTAACAGTTACACAGCAAAACACTTACACGTTATTATCAATAAAGTAAAATTCCATAGACGTAGGTATATATAGGTACAGCGTAACGAACCTAAATTTTAAATATTTTTTTCAAAATTGCTGCAAGTTAATTTACATAAAATCATTCAAGTGTTCCAAAGAATGTCAAAAGTTCAAATAAAAAATATAAAAATTACATTATATAATATCCATACTAATTCATACTAATATTATAAATGCGAAAGTGTGGCTATCTGGCTGTCTGTTACGTCTTAACGCTAAAACTCTAAAAGCCTCACACGCCTAACGAAATCTCCAAGGCTTATCATTAATAAATTAATACTTTAAAAAAGCGGCAATGTGCGAGTCAGACTCGCCCATGAAGAGTTCCGCAGTCGTTTATACAAAAAAAATGCACTACAGATGAAAAAAATACGTTATGAAAAAAGTACTAACAAAAGAGCGTATCTCCCCGGCACTTACGTCCATTTGCTGCGAAGCGCAGTTTTTTGGCAAAAACTTAAAAACGGTATGTCCGATCATGTTGAAAACAATTTTCGTTGGAAGTATTTATTAAGTTTTATATTTGTAAATTCTTTCACATTTTGAAGATACCGTGTAGAAAATAGAGAGCGGGGACACAGTTTTTGCTACTTTCGGAGCTTATATTTCGGAAAATGTTCACTAAATCAAAAAAAAAAAAATTAGAAACCTTAAAGTGTTTTTAGAAAAACTGTCGAAATACGTATTTTTTCAGTTTTGGTTACATGTATGGAGTGCCCCCTAGAAATATATATATATTTTATTTAACTATCAAAATAAGTAACGGTTTACACACGACACCTTTGCTCCAATTTCATCAATGTACATCTCATAGTTTTTGAGTAATATGTCTGCGACACGGACGGACAGACAGACAGACATGACGAATCTATAAGGGTTCCGTTTTTGCCATTTTGGCTACGGAACCCTAAAAACTCTAGAAAAACACGCTTTACAAGACTTTTCTAACAAATCCAAACAGCTATGATACGATGTTCCATTATGAAGTTCCAGCTCATATCTTCCGGCTCCATCACTGGCGTGTTTCAGGGATTTATCAAATCACTAAACAAATCAGGTGAAATGACAAAACGAGTTGCCTTTTTTGGCTGATTTCGTCATTTCACTAAACTGATTCAGGGATTTAATCAAGTGACTGAGTTTTTTAGACAAATGAAAAAATTAATTCGCCATTTTAACATCCTGCGTGATTTGGTCATATACCTTAAGGATTTGATCAAATCTCTGTTTTGGCTATTTCGCTGCGACATATAATATAAATCTCACCAAAAACACATTACACACACCATTGCACTAATCGTTGACGGTCGGACGTCGGACGGTGTCATGGAGCACCTGGTTTTGTACCCTTGTGTACCCTTCAACGGCCAAGTCACACAACATTAACTATAATAATAAAAAAATCGCAGTAAAGAACCTTAGACTTGGCACGACTTTGTCTAGATTTCATTACTTTTTAGAGATAAACAAGCAGCTCCATCGAGACTTGGCTAGTTTTTTACAGAATGTTTTCGGTGGGATTTCACTTCTTTTTGTAGAAACGTGGGCATAGACTTTCGATTTTTGACATCAAATGAAGCGGCCCACAAAGTTGAATATTTTTTGTAAAGGCGGTATGTCGATCTCTAATAGTTTGGTTGGGCTCTTGTGTTTTCTAATCAGGGTCACCAGGTACTCCAGATCTTCGATGATCCTAGTTTTATAGTTTTCTCTTTATGTGGCCATTAAACCCTAACTCTGTACCAAATTTCAGCTCTCTGAGTTTATGGGAAGTAGTCCTTCTATTCTGATGATCATGAGTGAGTGAGTGTCATAAATGCGAAACTTTGCTTTCGCTTAACTTTGGAACTAAATGAACTAAATGAGACTTGAAATTTTGGATTTTTAGTATGTGATTATAGCTTACTGGATGACAAAAAATTCTGCGTTCTGGTCTTATCAAGAGGTTCTTGCTCGACTTGGCGGGGGCACTCCCGTGCCCCCTGATTGGTAATTTTAACTTGATTCGCTTCAGTGACCTTCAAAATGTTCGTGTAACTTTTTTTTTCAATATCTGCAAAGGACATTAAATTTTGACGTACATATAGTATACAAGCTTCTGCCCGCGACTTCGTCCGCCTTAAATTCGTTTATCGCGGATAAGGGTATTTTTCCGGGATAAAAAGTAGCCTATGTCCTTTCCTGGGACTCAAATTATCTCCATAGAAAATTTCATCCAAATCGGTTCAGCGGTTTAAGCGTGAAGAGGTAACAGACAGACAGACAGACAGACAGACACACTTTCGCAATTATAATATTAGAATGGATATAATAGTAAAGATATACATGAATAGGGATGACGACTCAATTTTAATATATAACTAAGTAGTCTGTATCGTAGATAATTAAAAAAATATTGGACAAGTATTTTTTCATCATTTACGCGATCAAAATTATACCTAGTAGTGACATCACGAGCCCACTCCTAAACTGATGAAATTTATCTCAGTATTGTCTGATTAAATTGGAAAAACAAAAAATACATGTTTATTTTTTTTTCTACAATACAGACTAATTACAATTTTGATTTTCTTACCCTGTCGCCATGCCTATTGGATACGACTACTGATGTGCAAATTGCGGAAACTTTCGAAAATGCTTAAAAAACGTCTTAAGTCTAGTGTTAACTTACCTGCTTAAAGAACCTTTTTTTAAGTATTTTGGAATGTTTCCGCAATTTGCACATCAGTAGATACGAGCGAACATCCTTTGAAAAAACCGACTTTCGATGGATCGGTTCGTAACACGTGACTTAGATGCGTGACAGTACACAGACCAGCGTCCACACTGGGCCCGGCTAGCAGATCGTAACTCTATACATTGTCATGCCGTTTATTCTGTGTTCGGCAGCTTCTTTCAGTGTTCGGAATGGATTGAAGCGTACTTGAGCATGTGACAATTATTCGCGTTACAAAAATACGTCCACATTAACGGTACTGACACGTGTGTCTGATAAGGTCACGGGATAATGTTCGGTTAATTGCGAGAATAAGCGAGAATTGCGGGCTGTGCTGCGGCGAGTCTATTAATGAACGGCTGAATTATCTTCAAAGGCGCGAGCTAGACTAAACAATGATATCGTGTATGTCCGTCTGTCAGTGATGGCAAACGATTGTCCAATATACGGTGCCCGCAAATAATATGAAAGATTCTAACGACGCATTCCTTACTTAAAGCATAAACACTGAACATGCCGTACGAATACATTCCCCTCTGCCAAAGTAATCGAGAAATCTCCGGTTAGTTTATACGGTAAATTGTCAGTGTGTGAGTGTTTTTAGGGTTCCGTACCTCAATCTGAAAAAATGGAACCCTTATAGGATCACTTTGTTGTCCGTTTGTCCGCCCGTTTGTCTGCCAGAACTCTTTACCTCAAGAACGCGTAGAGTTATCGAGTTGAAATTAACACCATATACTCAAGTCTAAAGGTGCGTCCACACTTGTATCATTTACTCGTATCCGATCACCGTGCCGTGGCATGACTGCGTATCGCGCTGCTTGGACGCTCACTGTCGGCGCGCCGATCATGCTGCACTCTTCCGTTATAAGTGTGTGATACGCGTAGCAAATGGATTTCGAGCGATCGGATCGGCGCAACGTCCAAACGCGTGATCGTGACACGTGATCATGCCACGCGACGATGATCTGATACGGGCAAATGATACAAATGTGGACGCACCTTAAGATATCTTGAAGCTGTGAAAAAATCTAACTTTTACAGTAACGTAAAAAAAGATACGGCCATTTATGCCGCAAAAAACGTTTATTTCGACACTCTCAAGGGAATCAAAATGATAGGGTACTTCCCGTTTATATAGAACTATCAAATTTGGCAAGTAATATTGGGACATACTACAAATATATTAAGATTGCATTAAGTGTGCACCTCATTTGTATGTAACGCTATAGATTTTAGGTGCAAACTTAACTTAACCGGTACCGGGTAAAATAATGTTAGGGTAAGTGAAAGTTTGTACGGAACCCTCGGTGTGTTTTTTTTATTTGTAGGTGATTTCTTTGTGTGTGTTTGTAGAAATAGCAATATTTATCTAGTGAAATTACTCTATAATTGATAACTTTTCAACGAATCGATGGACGCGATAACAAGAATCCTGACGGGTCACTGCAAACTAAACAAGCGCCTGTTTCAAATGGGTATGAAACAGGATGCAATAAGTACGCAGATTCTGCCAAGAGACAGAGGAGACTGCAATGCATATCCTCTGCTCCTGTGGACCACTCATGAGGAAAAGAAGTATCTACCTAGGGCAACATGTCGTGCCCCCGGAAGAGATACAACATTTCACTGCCCAAAGAATTTGGCAATTCCTAGACTCAACGGGCCTCTGTAGTGAACTCTAATAAAGGACTGCCATAATAGATCGAATCTGGTCGAAGCGGCATACAGAGGGCCCACAAACTAACAATAGTAATAATAGCAATCGACAGATGCTTCTAAACTCAATTCATAGATGGCAATGGCACTAGATTAAACCCAGTTTTTGGGTCAAGTTAATATCAGATGTCTTACTTTTTCATATAAACTTTGAAAAAGTTAAATATATTTAAATTAGTTCGTTAGTATACCACCGGTTAAGCTCAGCGGGAGTAACGTTGCCTGCGAAGCTGAAGGGCCTGGGTTCAAATCCCGGTAAGGGTAAATATATGTTTGTTCAGCGTAAATAATGTTCCTGAGTCTTGGATGTTTTCTATGTATATAAGTAAACTAGAAGGCGCCCGCAACTTCGTTCACGGAGGAGAAAGGTCATAACCCCTCTTTGTTTCTTCGACATAGTCGAGTAAAAAGTATCCTATAACCATCTGGAAATACCCAGCTACTTGTGTACCAAAAACAGTTGAAATCCGTCTAGTCGATGTGGCGTTATGAAGCCACAACGAGACAAATAATCCAAAAAGTTATGTTTCGATTTAGTAAAATAGAATTACAACCATATTTATTTAAATATCTTCGATATACAGACATTCATTTTTACAACTTTATAATAGTAATAAATAACAGCTCGTACTCCGCTGATTTTCCGTATAGACATATAAATAAATATCTGACCATCCTAGCGGCACTTTCAATGGTACAGCCTATTAGATACCTACTGTACCACGTATTGAAGTTACAATGTCGACCTTTCAATTATTTATTTTGAAGGTCAAAGCCCGCCTCTTACATGACTAATTGCGACCGCGTTTCGGCGGTCCCAAATTATTAGACCGGCGCGTGACGCCAGCAGATACATTCAGATTAAATACTAGGTATTAAATACTAGGTATGAAATACTAATTATTTTCTTGGTACGGAATACTAGGAGTAAATACTTGGTAGAATACTAAGTATAAATACTGTAGCTTCAGGTTTCTGTAGCTTTGGTTGCTAATTGCATGGATATGTTTCATTAGTGCTGTTTCGGGCTTAATTGGAAACCATGTATAATTATCGAAGATTGTGTACGCAGTAATTTCGATGATAATATAAATAGTTGTGAATTATCTGATCTTAAAAAAAAACGAAAAAATGACTGACTGTTAAGTTTGTTTCGGCTTTCTTCTCAACAGTGGTCTCCTCTTGCGGCCTACTTACAGAATAAAGATCATTATTTCATATATATAATTAGAGTAGGTATTACAAATAAAAATCAGAAACAAATGAAAAAAAAATCGACGATATTGGACTTGAACTAGTGCCTTGAGCCAGACCGGGGCAGCACGCTCTGCCGTTTTAGCGCCGTCTAGTGCAGAACTCTGCTAATGAGTCGGATGCACTATACAGACATCCATAAGCAAGAACAGATGACAAAATTCGTGGACTACTAGTATGGATGATTAGCGCAGTTGGTTAGAGCGTGCTGCCCCGGTCTGGTTCAAGGCACAAGTTCAAGTCCAGTATCGTCGATTTTTTTTTTAATTTGTTGCTGATCTTTGTTAATAATAATAACGCTAGTGGAGTAATCCACTAATAAATTGCAAATATTGTGATTATTATCATGATATTGGTAAAAACAAAAAGTAGAGTAGGTATGTAAAACCTGACTCAATGACCTTCAAATACTCTGTTCGACTTGCTTTTACTTGACTTTTTATAGGTATTTCATTTTTACAACTTTATAATAGTAAAAAAAAGTCATAACCCTTTTTCCTGCTTCAACGTAGTCAGGTAAAACGTATTTTATAACAATCTGTCTGGTACCGGGCTGTATATCATGAACCGTGATAGCTAGACAGTTGAAATTTTCACAGATGATGTATTTCTGTTGCCGCTATATCAACAAATACTAAAAACAGTTTCATTTTATGTCGTCTGTCTATGTCAGTTACCAATATAAAATGATCAAACACCGCGTACATTTTGCTTAGGAGTGCTCTGCTAACACTAGATTTTCATGTATACGGCCATTCGTAGCGTATATTTTGTACGGAACTCTCGGTGCGCGAGTCCGATTCGCTCTTGCCCGGTTTCTAATATAACATTCGCTATTACAGTTGAACACCTACCTATAAACATTAACATAATGAAACAAAATGCATGTAATTTATGTAAATACCTCTTCTCATTCATCATCTCTTTAATTTTGACCATTTACAGCACACATCTGCTAGTCTCCATACAAACAAATCACACTCCATTATCTAAATACGTGTACATTTGTTTAATGATGCATACATAATGTTTCACAAACTCGCTAATTTTCAAACCGAGCGGTTTTTAAGAGGACATATCGAAATAAGCAATTTTTTAGTGAGATTTCTGTCAAAGCTAGTATATGAAACAGGGTAGTTTTCAGATATGTGTTTTTTGAATAATATAACCTGTTCAGTGCCTAGCCAGGAAACGTGTTTGTTTAAAATTTTCTCTATAGAAAAGAAATGTACAAACGACCGATTACTAATCGGCTAAATTATATAAAAATGACATTTTCGTCTTTATCTTTTACGTCACTAACTTAAATGTTGACAAAACATAATAATATCTTCGATTTCATTGTACTTTTACATTGCGCTTACGCCCAAAAACTCCAAGCATGTAGTGTATTAGCGTTCCGTTTCTTAGATGCGCGCGAGCGATAAATGCGTCCTTTATTCCAATTACGCTTATTGGCCAGCTTGGCGTTTGGGGCGTGGTTTTTCCTTGATGATGCAGGCCCTTAAAGCGCATGCGTTCTGACGAGCGTGCAATTTCGTATTTATCCAAATTTATCTTTATTTTTCATGATCATCATTTCAGCCATAGGACGTCCATTGCTGGACACAGATCTTCTCTGTTAACTTCCACAAGGGCCGGATAGAGGCGACCCGCATCCAGCGTGGGCTTTCCACGATGTGCTTGCCGGTACATAGTTTCCACCCGAGAACCTATCGGCTAATCAATGCTTCGTGCTATGTGCCCTGAACATTGCCACTTCAGTTTGCTTACCCTGTTTGCTATGTCGGTGACCTTAATTGGTCTCCGAATCTCCTCATTTCTGATTCGATCTCGTAGAAAGATCCTGAGTATAGACCTTTCCATAGCTCACGGATGGACTTTGACCTCTCTTAAAAGGCCCATAGTTAGAGACCACGTCTCGGCTCCGTAGGTCATCACCGGTAATACGAGTACGGACCGTTGAAGACAATCCTCTTCAAGCACTGAAGTATCCTAGACGAGAATACACTTCGCAGGTTCCCACACGAATGTATTAGTTTGTGAGTCATTTTTAGAACCACTCCTTTGTCGTCTCTGGCAACACCGAAAATTTCTCTCGTTTAGCTGTTAAAAATATACGAAATGAATCATGGACCTAATAATATCCCATGAACATTTGTTCAAAGAATTATTAAAAATTGAATAACACCAAATAAAAATACGCGAACAAAATATTTGGTGAAAGGTTATCGGTAAATTGATATTCGATAAACGGTTTTTTTGGCAAAACAAGGGGGCGTTCAGATGACTGACACGATGAAGCCTCAAGTAGGCTTTATTAATTTACAGCATCAAGGTAGTGTGCAGGGCATATTTACCCAAGGGCCAAGGGGGCTAGGGCCCGGAGCGGCAAACAGCCAGGGGCGGCGTAGCAACCCTCGGTGCGCCAGGCCAACTCGCACGTGGTCCGATTTTTCCTTAACTTCTGGGGCGGCAAAACTTATTGGCCCAGAGCACCAAATTTCAAAATACGCCCCTCTGTAGACATATGTATTTGATGTTAACTTCAACTTGACACCTGCTCACTTTGAAATAAAACAATTGAACGGATTATATCGCGTATATTATCTCAAAAAATGAGATAATATACGCGATATAATCCGTTAAATTGTTTTATTTCAATGAATAATAATCGCGGAAACAGAAGAAAATATTACCTGCACACTTCACTGAGAATTTAAAAAAAACACTACAAAAGCACGCTTTACAAGACTTTTCTAACAAATCCAAACACAGCTATGATACGATGTTCCATCATGAAGTTCCAGTTCATATCTTCCGGCTCCATCATCACATCAGTTCGACAGTACCATATAATTGTATTGTCATCAGAACTACATACTGCTGCTAATTTTCATGACGCTACGATCCTTGGAAGATGGTTAAATTAGTTACCTAATATTCCATTACATAGTTACGTACAGGTCGACCTAATAAAAGCGTGTTAAAAAGGGTCTTGGCAGACAGACACCCGGATCCATTTTTTTCCTTTTGAGTTACGGATCCCTAAAAATTATAAAACATGCAACGTTACGAGCTCATAACACGTTATGCTCCTTAAGTGACTGTGTTAATGCTCTGAACATCACTAGAGCGACAGAGTGGTCGTTTTAATTTCATTCCATACATACTCATTAACCTGAGCGTCAGTATCAAAAAGTAATTCCAAACCGCGATTCTCTTATCTACATAAGTGGCTGCATCAGAAGCGGACAGTTATAATAGGCTGTACTTAGAGCATGTAACTCATGGAGATTTCAAGACGTGTCATTACCGAACAAATATTTCATGCATTTTTAACGGGGGGTAAGGTAAACACGTACAGTACAGTACGGACATATTCCTATTTCTAAAAACGCATACAGTTATAAAGAAATCACCTACAAATAAAAAAACGCCTACATATTGAAAATTGACCGTATAAACTAACCGGAGATTTCGCGATAACTTTGGCAGAGGCTATATGACAGCTTTTTTTCTCTGGTATGTTATAGAACGACCTGTCTATAATTATAAAAATTACCCGGGATACAACAATGTTAAAATCACATTTTGGGCCTTTACAAAAAACTTCATGTTTAAGCCTAAGAACTTATGACGTTGCACTTTACTACCTTCTATGGGGAAATTAAGACCTTTATTTCGCAGATTTATTAAAATGATCCGTATCTGACCATAAAATTTCACGAGAATCGGCAGACGAGAATATCTTGACAAACACACGAAAGCATCTTTGCCCAAGCTAACATAGAGACGCTTCGTTATGTTACAGCGACGAAGGCACTAAGCAGAATAACATAACCGCATCAAAGGATAATTCCAGCATATTGCCCTTTTTATGGAACACATTTTATAATAGGCAACGCCGACGCCCATTCCACATTGCACAAGTGATATTAATATTAGCAGACGGGTCGATCAACTTATCCTTAATGTTACTCTACCAGTAACTTAGAAGACAGTTGTAACAAAGTTACTTAGAAAAGGCTAATAATCTGGACACTTAACCTGAGATGACTTATGACTGACTGAAAATGGATATATATTGGCTAGAAAAAAACATTCTTGTTGCTTTTATATCGTTTAAAGACTATTCTAAAAAAAACCGTACTCCCATTTTTTTTCAGAATATGATTTTTTTATGTTTTTTACTCAGAGTCATAGGTAGTATACATCCTGATAGGAGAAAAATTCCTTCTTTCTAAATTTTATCCCGTTACTTTATTGTATAGGATTTTCAACAATTTCTATTGAAGTAACTCAACGGAGTGCAAAAATTGTATGAACATTTTGGAACACCTTTTTTCTCCTATTAGGAGAACAATGATTTTGAACAGAAAAAACATAACATTTTCAAATTCCGAAAAAGGGTGAAGGTACGTTTTTTAGAGTGGCCCTTAAAATCGTATTTTTTTAACCCAGTAGGCGTTTACCAAAAATAGTTGAAATCTGTTTAGCCAATTTAGCGTGATAAAGCCACAACGACACATACAAACATTTCATCTTTACAATTATATAATACTATGGATATCGTCACCTAGTACCTATAGTACAAGCTTTGCTTAGTTTGGGACTAGGTTGATTTGTGTAAGATTGTCTCTGTGTTATTTATTATTATTAGATTGTGCATGTTTATCTGCTTATTATAAAATCAGACATGTAAACGTACCTTCGAGAGGCCTTCTTGCAGAATAAAATTTTGCATTTGCAAGCGTCCATAGGCTACATCAGGTAGGCCCTATGCTTGTTTGTCACCTTACTAGTATAAAAAAAATATTTACCCAACAACGCTGAAAATAAATTAATAGTTTAAAAAACACTAGAAAAACACGCCTTACAAGACTTTTCTAACAAATCCAAACACAGCTTTGATACGATGTTCCATCATGAAGTTCCAGTTCATATCTTCCGGCTCCATCATCAGATCAGTTAGACAATACCATATTATTGTATTATCATCAGAACTACACGCAGCTGCCAATTTTCATGAGGCTACGATCCTTGGAAGATGGATAAATTAGCTACCTTAGATTCCATTACATACTTAGCGACATACAGGACGACCTAATAAAAGCGTGTTAAAAAAGAGGCTGATGCCTGTTTCTCATGGACGAAGTGTACCTTTTAGTTTAAAATAAGCTAGTAAAAATCAAAAGTTATCACTATGTCAAAATTTGGGAGTAAAATGAGATGAGAGACCGCTTAAAAGTTATAAAAGCCTTTGCAGACTCCATTACGACGGGAATATGCTTAAGCTAACGAGTTAGGCTTTTATTACCAAAAGCCTAACTTGGGACAGGCCATGAGTGCTTATAAAATTAACGCTAAGTTATATTACCTATGCCCTATAGGTAGGAACTTTGAAATGCCAGGATATTATAATAGTAAATTATACGTCTAGGGCGGTAATGTAGGTAATCTTTCAGTTATCATGTATTCGCCGCATGAGTAGAAGGCGATGTCAATAAACCTGTGATCTGAGGCATTCTTTACAGCGGCTCGTGGTGGGTACTTCTGTTCAGAATGTGAATTCAAGACCCTTAGTGACATAACTAACTTACCTTACGCCGTCTATGTAAAACTTACAATAAGATTTCCACTTCTGTAAACATTTTCAATTTTAAGATATCCAATTTCCAGAAAGAAATATTGTCATTCTTCTCTCAGAAAATTAGGATATTATGTCGTCATTAACTTTTTGTGTAATTGTGCTCGCTTTATTTTTGTTCATGGTGGCTGTTTAGGTATGTACAAGTTGATTTATATTATTATTCTTGCCATTCTATAGTTTTCTTTGCTAATTTTTATATTAAAATCAAGTGATTCTGTCACAGTGAAGACTCGTATCAGTGTATGTCTTAGTGAGAGCGGTCTAGGAAATAAGAGCATGCTTGGTTTCGTATAAATTTAGATTGTAAGCCTATTTTATACATTTGTTTCTGTTTGCTCTCTAATGAATAAACTAATTAATCTAATAAGCCTATTTAAGTGGCCATTTCACAAATGAAAATAAATAGATATCATACGTCATCGTCATCGTGAATGTCGTTTGTAGTTGCTTGTGCTGCGTGTCTTCAATTTAATAGAATACGATACAACAATTAATAATTGCACACCAACAACAGAAATAGTTCAATAGAGCCGTAACATAAAATACGGTAGACAATAGGCGGTCTTATCGCTCAAGAGTGATCTCATCCAGACAACCTTTGGGTAGCGGAAATGACACAGAATAGCTAGAAATCAGTAAGTAGGTGGTGAGATAAGATTATAAATAAAACAGAAATAAATAAAAACAAACATATATATATATATATATATATATATATATATATACATAATACTACTATATATATTTTTTATACTTCACTATCTCAATCCAGGTTTAAGGTTCTTAAAGGGTCGGCAACATGCACGTAATGCCCCTGGCGTTGCAAGCGTTCATAGGCTGCGGTGACTGCTTAACATCAGGCAGGCCATACGCTTGTTTGCCACCTTAGTAGAATAAAAAAATAAAAAAATTACAGGCCACGTACCCGCGATTTGCTGGCCGTTTCTAAAGCGCCTACTGTGTCTTACAGGAATTCTCCTCTTGTTCGCTCTTTACACTATTTGAACGAGCTTCTCGCATCAGCGCCCGAATGTGATGTTTTTGCAAGTAGCTGGATGTTAGTATGTGATGAATGTATGAGGTTTTGTGAGGCGATGGATGACCACCCTTCTGCAGTCAAATCGTGTGTAATTTAAAATTGTTTTGTAATAGTGTCTGTTGTATATTCTGAGTTTCACAGTGCATTAGTGTTTAACTTTAATATCGTGTAATTATTTTGACAAAATAAATAAATAAATATTTTATACTAAGGTTTGCTTAAAATTTAATGGCTAATACTCGGTTAGTTCGAATACCACTATAGATACTGACCTAACGTACCACATTATTTACTAAGGTACATACTAGGTAACAAATACTAAGTACAAATACCTTATTCTGACAACTTGAAAATTGATTGATTTATTTGCGAAGCTTATCATCTGACGTGCTCGCAAAATTCCCGCTGGAGTGCCATGTATGCTCATGTGTGTCCATGTACTAGAGATGAGAGCCTCCACATCATCATAGCTGAGAGTCTTTAGCCAGTCTGTCAGAAGTTTTTTGGAAGTTATGGAGTTTAAGGCTCAAATAAATGTTTCAATTTTTAGACCGACCATCAGCAAAGGTCTCCGTTTCAATTTTGGCTAATGCATGCTTTCGTATGGCTGTTCAATTTTTTTCCTTAAAAAAATGTACTTGTAACCTATTCTCGTGAATTTATGTGAGCAGGTTTGATAATTATGGTGCTGCTGTGCCCGTCGGTGAGTGCCCGAAAAAGGTTGCTACGAATATTGAATGTTATGCAACTAGTCACGGGTTTTTGTACAATGTCAACAAAGCGAGTATTTGATTTTAAAGTCTGCCGGCAAACATCCAGAAAAGGTACCTGAAGAAATGCCCCCAATTACTCTTGACTTGATGGAATCCAGATAGAAAGAGTATTTCAATTTAAATATCTAGGACACTAACCGGCAACCTTAAGGATCAATTAGATATTGAAAGAGAACATAGGGCACTGGCTGTCAGATGTAATATGTTGGCCCGCAGGTTTGCTCGTTGCTCGGACGAAGTGAAAATCACGTTATTCAAAGCTAGTTCTATACGAGCAGCCTGTGGTGGGAGTAGATTGCCGCTTGCAGTATTTCCGGACCGCCGCGATCTTCAAGCCTTCAAGAAAAGAGCGTTCTCTCACCTGAGAGGCCGGCAACGCTCTTGTGACTCCTCTGGTGTTGCTGGTGTCTATGGGCGACGGTGATCGCTTACCATCAGGCAATCGGTCTGGTTGTTTGCCCCGTATAACATAAAAAAAAAAAACATACAGGGATGAAATTTACGTATCGCTACTTGTAGTACTTGTTACGTAGCCTAAAATAGGTGATAATGTGTGAGTAGAAAGCTACGAGCAGGGGGCCCATCCGGCAAGCCCCCAGTTGTGAATGTATTAACGAGAATAATTATAGGTAAAGAAAATGATAAGGATTTTGAGTGCAAAATAACATGTTCCTAATTCGCTCCTGAATGCCGACGTTAGTTTTGATCTGACCAAATTAGACGATAGAATATTTCAGTGTAAGTAACTACAAAGGATCAAAAGTTACAGGAAAAATTAACATAAAGTTACGGACGAAGGGACGTGGCTCTCGGATTCACATTTAATTTTGTGTCTCACTCTAAATCTCGTCGCTTTATCGATAGTAGGAAGGGTTAAGGCTAGTCACAGTAGAAATTGGACAGTAATACCACGGTATAATGAATATACAGTAGTCTGGCGACTTTAACATCAAGAGAGAGCACCGTTTATCATTAAAAAATTCTAACGATATTTGTTCACATACTAATTATTACACAACTAGCTTAGACCTGCTCTTAACACATTCATTGCCAGGAACCCGCCTAGCGGGCGCTCTGCTCGTAGACGCATAGCCGAAACCATGCGTTTCCCCGTATGTAGAGGAAAGTGCGTAGCGCAACGAAAAGCTTGGTCGTTAAACTAAGTGTAAACTAATGTGCCCAAATCCGTGCATTTGGGGATGCCGGCGCCGTCTCTTGTGCGCCCGTTAGTTACACGCCTTCGGTCTAAGCGAGTACGTTCGTCGTTCAACTGTAGGAATTTGGTAAAACATTGGTAATACACTAGCGAGCTAGAAATGGAATCACTTCACATTTTCCTGTTTTTCTGTCGTACTTTAAAATTGGAGTTTATCGTCCAGTATAATATTTATGATTTTTTCTGTCCAACTAATCATTTCTATCCTTCACCAGCACCAGATTTCAAAGGCCTGCAGTAAGTCCCATCCCTTTGTGTCATGGTCCACCCATCACACTCAATTTTTTTTTATGATTTACATTATATTTATATTTAGAAGCATAAAATCTGAGTTGGTAATTAAAGTACGAGTATGCTGGTGCGGTTCTTGATACCTTCATCGAGATTTTCGTAGCACTGCGCACGTAGCGGGTAACATAGGAGAATTACGTATGTAGCGAAAAATTGCTACGAGCATCCACCTAGCGGACGTGGAGCTAAAGAGCGTCCACCTAGCGGGCTATTTAACAGACAAAAATACGAGGCGCGAAACAAAAACCAAATAATTTATTATTACCTGGACACGGTTCTTATGAGATGGCATATCAAACGTACGTAAGTTGCTTTCTCACTTTTTTCCTTCTATTACATTTTGAATTTTATAAGTTTTGATATTGTGACATAGACACAAGTGCACAAAGAACACTAGGACTCGCTGGTGGAAAGGTTGACACGCTCGACGCGTAATCGAGAGGTACCGGGTACAAGTCAATCGGTTTCATATAAATAAGTTTTTAAATGTTTACTTGGAGCACTACGCATTGTTTTTATACTTAAAGCATATATTTAAGATAGGTTACGTACAAGTTTAGTAATAGATAAGAGTTATTTACAAAAAAATACTCAGTGTTGAGTTTGTCTCGGCTCTCTTCTCAACAGTTGTCTCATCTTGGGAAATGCCATAGAGTCAGACTTATAAAAGTTCCCTTGCGCCCTACTCAAAGTATAAATAATATTATTTCATTATAGCGGTACTTTTAATTGTTAATTTCGATACTGTGAAGTGTTTCAACTGTGGCGGGCGCCGCCATCGATAGTTACGGAAGGACGGGGGCGTGAAAGGCGAGCCTGTCCGCTCTTATTGACGGGCAATTTTGAACCGGAGGTGCGCAGTCTATTCACATTTCTACTTAGTTCATCCGTAACTCGGTGGATCAACTTTTCCTACTTCTTATGAGAGGGCGGAATTTATTATTGTTTGCTTAAATGTGGATGTGAGATCTACTTTTGTTACTTAATAAATGAAGATATACTTTGTAAATGTAATTCATAGACAGTTGATAAAATTCAACGTTCCAGCTGTATTGAAGTTTGATTTCTGCCATGAAAAATTCCGCCCTCTGCATATTATTTTGCCCTAAAAAAGAGACTGTTTCCGGGATCATTATAATCCGTTAAATTGTTTTATTTCAATGATAGTAATATTTGTTTAGTCAAATGCTTCACCACCCAAAGGTTTACATAGTAGAGATGGATAGATAGATATACCACGGCCTTTTGTCTACTAATTATGATTTTTTCATTCTTTGTAAATTAATGCATATTTGGTAGCTGTTCAATAAGGAATATTTGTTTTGTTTTATATGTTCGTGTTACTAAAGTGCAGTACATTTATCAGATTTTCATACAACTTCACCGGTGGAGACAAATGGGTGGATCAGCTTTTCCTTGTTCTTATTCTGTAACAACGAGGAAAAGTTGATCCATCCATTGTATTTCTTATTTTCCCCTGAGCTACTGAACTCAGGGGATTACTTATTGTTCCTTTGAAAAAACTGGCCAAGAGCATGTCAGACCGTGCTCAGGGTAGGGTTTCGTAGCCATTCATACAAGAAAATTCACTACAGAAGATAAAAAATACGATAAAAAAAAGTGCACCAGCATAAAACCGTATCTCCACGGCACTTACATCCGTTTCATTGTTTTATATTACCTGACATTTACAATTTTATTCTAGACACAGTCTAGATTTTTATTTACTTTTTTACTGACAATCCTTTTGGGATCGATCTTATTAATTATTTTGATTTTTAAAATGATGATTTTATAAATAATATTATACTTAAGTTAAGTGATCTGATTAGGTTTTTCTGGGTTTTCCCTAACCCTTGCAACAAATTTTGGATCATATTGCATGTCTCCCAGGAAACACTTCTCTCAATGTAACTGACAATTCAAAAGTGCTTATACCTAGGCCTACTTGAAGGGCCGTATAATCGTTCTTATTTATTAGTGTGAGAAGGCTGCCCTCCCATCCCCTATCGGTATAAAGGTTGTCACTGATTTACACAAGGCCGCGCGGGCCGATTTATATCATCGGCAACCCTAACAATGACTGCCCATCGGATATTGAAATATTTAACAAGCTATAGTGAAATACAATGGGGGCTTTCTAAAATATAAATATCACCAGTTGGTGCCGCTATGATGTACGGGCTAACTGACATGAGGTGTTAACATCCACCAATCACAGCACAAGATTTTGACACTTCTTGTCACTTAGACCTTACGTCACGGTAGTGTCAACTGGTGATATTACCATTTTAGCAAACCCTCGCTGCGTATTATACTAGGATGAGATGAATAGAGGTTCATATCAAGGACTACTAATTTGAAAACCAGAAGGCGCCTGCAACTTTGTTCGCGGAGGAGAAAAGTCATAACCCCTTTTTGTCGACAGCGCAGTCAAGTAAAAAGTATCCTATAACCATCTTTGGATACCCAGCTACCCGTGTACTAAAAACAGTTGAGATCTGTAGCCGATTTGGCGCGATGAAGCCACAACGACACCTACTAACACAAACTACCAAAAATTCAATAAAATATATTATTCGTTTTAGTGACCTCCGAATAGTCCGCTACAATCATTTTCTTGAAAATATCTTCAATGTACAGAAATTTCATTTTTAGAACTTTATAATAGGGTTTAAAGTCGTACCTTGGATTTGAAACCTTCTTAGTCCAAAGGCACCTCAGAGATGCAGCGGGCCTTCATAAGTTCGCGTCACGCCTTCCTTTCTTCAGCAACACTTTAGGCCTCGCTCCAGTTTAGTCCAACAGCTAGCAGCTCGCTCTCGGTAGCCGCCATGTTTGTACAGGACGTCCGCGGTTCCGCCTTCCTTCCAGCTTCCACTCGAAAGCGATGCTTGCGTTGTTTACTTTTCCTCTGCAAATCGAGTGGCCTACTCGTATTTATCTCAATTTACAGGTCGCGATGTCCATATCCATGGGTGACTGACGGCATATACTTCACAGGTCGTTGCGTATCGTTTTTGGCCAGAATATGCGATGGTCCAGCAACGCAAATTGACCAAGAAGCAAAATGTCAGGAGTCCACATTTAGAATTTTATTTTAGACTGGATTTTTTTTTCTTTTTTATTTGATTTGTTTTTGGTATTTATCTTATTAGGGGAAAGTCGGCTATATCGTACCACTTTTTACTCATACGTGGTTATTTTATTTCTGAAAGTACTTACATATATGGCTGACAGTGCATATAAAAGTTTAGTATTTATTTCGGCTTCTTTAATTAGCATGATGAGCGTTCTGGGATTAAATTAACATCGTCAAAATTGACTTTTTCAAAAGGCCTTCCATCGGTACGATTTAGCCGACGAGTCGGTTAATTCGTACCATAAGGATTTAAATCGCATCTATGAAGCATTTCGCTTGTAAACTGTTTAATTTAGGTATTAATACAAATTATTTACTGTCAGACATTTAAATTGATCTGGTATAATCAAAAAACATATGGTCGTTTCAATCGTACCTATGCCAGTAAACGGTACGAGTAATGGTACGATTTAAACGACCAGATATTTATTTGAAATAACGAATATAAAAATATAACCATAAAATTTGGCCATATCTAAGAACCACCCAATAAACCCATTTATATTTTATAGTTGCATACTATTTATTGCGCATTTTTAACTTACCTTGATCATCAGTGATGTCGTTACACAATAAAACTAAAGATTACATCAAGTCCGACGGAAATATTTTTTCTGCTCTCTCACTTTCATGCTTAGTTATATCCTATTTTGGATTCAGGTTACAGATGGTGATACCAACGAAGTAGTATTTGGTACCCCAAGTATAAATAAAAATATAAGTTTTATAGGAAATCTCACAGTGGTACGATTTTACCAACGGTACGATATCGTCGTCTCTCCCCTAATTATTAAAAAAAAAAAGTAGATTTTATCAATAAAATTATACTTTAGTGGAATGATCTGATAAGGTTTTTCTGGGTTTTCCCTAATCCTAGGAACAAATGTTGGATCATATTGTAAGTCTCCCAGCAAAAACTTCTCTCAATGTAACTGACAATTCGAAAGTGGTTGTATCTAGGTCTACTTGAATAAAGCATATTTTGATTTGATTGATTGATTTGCTTTCATTTGATTTGCAGAGCTAAGTGTATAGGCAACATACTAAGACACGAAGCACTAAATATACAATCCTCGAAGGCAAGATAGAAGGAAGCTGTGGAAGAAGAAGGCCTAAAGTACCATACATGGCGCAAATGAAGGAGTGGAGCTGTAGCCACTTGTACCAAGATGTGAAGACATAGGCCCAGGACAGGCCACTCTGGAAAATGCTGCAACGACAGAGGGCCCGGCCCTCTTAATAATGATGATGAACATAACGTCAATAACGCCCAACATCAAAATAGCAATTGGTCTGTGTAGCATAATGTCCAAACTACATTAATGACAAAAAAGTACCAGAAACATCAAATTGTCAGATCTTATCGAACTATTCCAACTATCATAAAAACCAAAAAGCACATACGTACGATTATGGACGACACGTTTGGTTTAGGAGGTTGTACAACGGCCTATGACGCTAGCGATCCGGATTTGAATCCCGGCCAGGGCTATGTATTTAAGTATTATTATTTATCCATATAGGTACTATGATTATCGTCGCCTAGGATCCATAGTACAAGCTTTGCTTAGCCCAAACTAAGCAAAGCTTGTACTAGATCTATTTGTGTAAGATTGTCCCTGATATTTATTTGTGATTTATTTATTTATTTAACGTTTTAGACGTTATACTATTCAGGTCTTCAGCTTTATGGTCGACATTATGTAATTTGCGTTTTTGACTCTTTAAATATTCGTTATTTTACATACTTTGACTTGTTGTTTTCTAGCCGTGTTGCTTTATGGTCTATTTGCTAATTGGGTATTTTACGATTTAGGCATCTTCAGAGAATGAACAATTTACATAATGGGAATAGTGCTTTATAGACCAACGAAAGTCGTGGACATTTTGCTACGTAGACGACTTGGTAGTAACCCAGATGATCGACCTCAGGCACTTATTGATGAAGACTTGTAATTTTATAAGCCGTGACGCTGGATAGATTGTCCTGATAACACGGGGTTTTGGGCAATGCAGGCAGTTTTTCTGTGCCTGGAGCCATGATCGATCTGTATACACCAAGCGCTTCTGTCTGATGGACAGGTGCCATTAAACGTAAAAACTGAACTGAATTGACTCTTCCTGCTACTTTAAGTAAGATACGATTCAAAATTACATTGAAACAATTTCGAATAAAATAATTGTGTCACTTGGCTTTTTTGCATACACATTTGTACCCGAATTTGAAAGTAGTGGTACCAAGTGAAAGCTGATTATATAGCGCAGTAGAAAATATGAAATTTTAATAGAATTTGTTAACTATTGACACAATTGCTTTGCTTTTTTGGTGCCTATTTAGATACCCTATGACCATGGACCTATAAAATAAGCGGACGGAGTCTTTAGAACATTCAACTGAAGCCAGCTAATGGCGGACCACGTCAATGTGTGCATTTTAACAGAGTTGCCATGTACAACAAAATTACCCCAATCACGTAATAGGTTTCAAATAATATTTTTCCCGTAAAAAGGTTCAGATGTGGATAATATCAAAATAAATGGATTAAAACGGAAAATCTAATAGCTATTATAGAACCTGGAGTTTTTCATTCGGTAAACTTATCTTTTTTTGGTAAGGAATTAGTAACCATTCTAATTATTCGACCTTCGGTTGAGTATAAATTTGTAGCCTCAAAATGCATACTACAGATTACGCTCGTTTTGGATGGTGTTCAATTATTTTATTCCTACATTCTCTTACAATTTTTATGTCGTAAATAATTTCTTTGAGATTCGTCCACTCTAGGAAACCTAAATAATATTTTAGATGAGTTTAAGACGTTATTCCACGATAATTAAACAAATGTATGTACTGAAATAACAATTCCCACGTTTTATAAACTTATTTTTCATTAATTATAATAAATTTGACGCAATACCAATCTCCCTAACTTTTAGGGTAATTACCCCATTTTTTAATTGAGCACACTGGTTTCGTTGTATGAAGTTTATCGTGTGACAATTTAAAATGTTAAATTTGAAAATAATATTGATTTACGAGTTTTTTACTCATAAAAAATAACGCTCTGAGTTTTTTCCTCACTCCGCTGTGGTTCCAGCAACGTTGGACAGCCCAAGACGGCATATTTCAATTATATTGTGTCATTCTAAGAGATGTGTATGCCCTGACCGACTGACTTACTATGGTTTGAATGTGTGTGGGTCTCTCGTAAGGACAAGCGATTTGACAGATACTGACTTACTATGGTTGCTTCACTTTCATGTTCTAAAGACTCCGTCCGCTTATTTTATAGGTCCATGCCTATGACTTAGAGAAACTGACAGAAGATATTAACGTCAAGGCAGAGACTACAAATACTGCGTTTGGTTATTGTCATTGTTCATGACAATTATAGAATTTTATTTTAGTTAATAATATGCGTGAATTCTTATTTTTGTTTTATTAAAAGCTCATTCATGTAACAAACAGTACAGTTTTTCTTCTGGAATAAAAGGAACCAATATATAAGCCATTTAGCATTTAATTCTATCTCTTTCTAGGAAAACAGAATTTAATATGGAGTTTATATGGCCGTAGAGAAGGTAGTATGATGTAAAAGTACATGTTGGACCTCTCTGTCAAATCGCTGTCTAATTAGCATACGTCGTTATCGCGGGTACAAAAACGATTTGACAGTACAGAAAGATTATGAAAAACAAGCAATAACAGACGCGAAACTCATTTTGAGGAACATCTATGCCTACTCCTACGAGTTTAAAATGTATCACACATTAGGTATTTCTAATACCCAACCTCCATACTTGATTTGAGTACCAATACAACTTAAATAGATTAACTATGCAGTCGCAATGCAAACTCTTTAATAATTTTTCCTATTTGACATTGACATTTGTTAGTAAGTACATTATCAATTATCCGTAAACTTTACTCTTTTGGATCGACTTTTGTAGTGTAATTTACAAATTGTGTTGTAATTAATATATCTTTCAAACTGATGCTGGCAAAAGTCTCGAACTGTCATTTCTCTTCATATAAATATATAAATATAATTATCCGTACTGATAACTGTGTGTAATATATTTATTGCCGAGTGCTTTTAAAATGCCGCGAAGGAAAAAAACTTGCGATGAATTTGTGGAGTTGTAGACAAAGGATTATCCTGAATTACAGGCTCGCGATACAAAATTATATTGCACTAAGTGCAATCTTAGCTTCCCCCAGAGAAAAGCTTCTATGGAACGACATTTCAACTCGGAAAAGCATACATCCGTCAAAAAAGATTTTAGGATGGAATTGCCCAAATCTATGGTAATTGACCAAATCTATGGTGGTCTCAGTTAGTAATCCCATATTCAAAAATTTTATCAATAACTGCGTCTCTGGAAAGTTCGAAAAAACTGTGGAGGTCCCTTCGGAATGTTTGTTGAGACAGAATTACGGAAACCAAATATACGACGAACAAATGCAAAAAATTAAAAAGGAGTTAGAAAATGCTTTTATTTATGTGAGTGTTGATGAAACAACAGATGCCAGGGGTCGTCAAATTGCTAATGTGATAGTCGGTGCATTGCTTGAAGATGCAGTCGGAACTCCACATGTATTGTCAAGCAAAAAATTGGAACTAACTAACAATATAAGTATAACAGATACCACAAGAAACATGAGAAAGTGTTGTATTATTAACTGATGGTGTAGGGTACATGCAAAAAGCGGGTAGAACATTGAAAAAAAATTACCCAAACCTTCTCCATTTTACATGTTTGGCTCATGGTCTTAACAGAGTTGCTGATCAAGTTCGCGTTCCATTTCCAGAAGTGAATAAATTAATATCAAATGTAAAAAAAGTTTTTCGAAAATAGCCAAAAAGAATAAAAACATTTAAAAAAATGGTTAATGTCCCTTACCTCCAAATCCAACGATTATTCGTTGGGGAACGTGGATTGAGGCTGCGACATACTATTTCGAGGAAATAAAAGGCGTTGTGGACACATTTCGTGATTCAGACGCAGCATGTATCACAAAGGCAAAAAAAGCATTTCGCAGTGCGAAAATTCGGAATGATTTAAATTTTATAGCGAAATATCTTCAGGTACTTTCAGACGCTATAAACAAATTGCAGTGCCCAAATCTATCTCTCAGTGAAATTTTAGCCATCGTTCAAAAAACATACAAGCATATATCGAAATTAAATTTGAGTGCTACTAGAAAAAGTATATTTAAAAAGCTGAAACATGTCTTGAAGAAAAATACTGGATTTGACATACTAAAAAAAATTAATGAATTGATACAAGGGAAGGAGATAATACTTGAATCATCATTACGAGTTTGTCACACTACTCTAGATTATTTCCATCGTTTCAAGTATGCACCTACAACAGTTGATGTTGAAAGATCATTTAGTCAATTAAAATGGATATTTACTGCTAGACGCCGCAAATTGACTGTGGAAAATTTAGAAAAAATCTTTGCAATCTATTACGAAAACCAAATAATAGATGTGAAAAATACACGATAGTAAAAATTACACACGTTGTTTTCTTATTTTTTAAATAGACTTTCTTTTAAGTAGGTAAGCGTTTAATTAGTAGACGATAACAGTTATCTTCACACAAGTACGTATATATTGTTAAAATTGTTAAAAAAAGACGTTAAAAGATAATTAAATTTACTTATTTCCTATGTATAAACTTGTTAACTAAACAGATGGAAACATGACAATAGTTTAAAACCCATACCCCCTTGCGGCTGTATTTTTTATTGATCTTTTCTAGAGAAAACTCTCCACATGTAAAGAGCTTCTTAGATGTTTAGTAGCTGTAGGCAGAATACGTCCGTTTCTACCAAATAGACATTCTGTTTTATCTGCTCTTTATCTGATTGGTAATTGTACCCGCGATAACGACGTATGCTAATTAGTAGTCTTAACAGATTCACTGCGAGGAACCCGCCTAACGGGCGCCTTTACTCGTATAAGGAGTAAAAAACACGCTGTCGGCGCTTAGAACTAAGGATTGAAACCATTTTATTTCATACAAAATATCCGAAATAACGATTGGTTTATTTTCGTTCAATTACGACATATTCGTAGATTTTATTGTTATACTTGAACTTGAACCAGTTGTGTGATTAATTTATCTTGTCCTTAAACAAAGTACAGTTTTAAATCATTTCAGAAGCATGTATTTTGAGAAGATTTAAAATATACCGGTCCCGATCCTTGGTTAGTATAGTAATAATATTTAACTAATGGAGATAGATGACAAACCGTGTCTTTACCGAACAATTTCTTCATGCACTATTAACGGGGAGTGAGGTAAACATACAGCACACTACTTAAATATTCATATATATATACATGCACAATTAAAGCTACAAAATTAAAAAAATATAAAACCCCCCGACACAAATGAACGTAATAACAAAATGTGGAGTTCCTAGCTTCAATATTGGCTGAGATCCGCTTACTTGTTCCAATAAAAGATGAATGTCTTAGAGACGAGTGCTCTAATTTTCATCAAACAAAGTTAAGAACACTCGGGATAAAATTATGTATGACACAAAATAACCGCACTCAAATCGGTCCATCTGTATGAGCGCTATGATACCACAGACAGACACAGATACACAGAGTCATAGACACGTTAAGCTTATAACACCCCTCTTTTTTATCGGGGTTTAAAAATAAATCACGTACAAACAAAAAAACACCACTACACTAACAATTTACCTTGTAAACTAACCGGAGATTTCGCGATTACTTTGGCAGAGGGAAGAATATATTCGTATGGTGGTGTGGTTAAATGCTCTGAACTGTATACGCGTGTTGCAAAACGCGGCGGCACTTTTAAAATAAGTGGTGTGCATACGCCTTTTTTTTCATGCTGTTTCCAAACTTAGACTCAGAGCAGTATCAAAACAACCTCTTTGTCGCATATAGCTTATAATTGTAAATAACTTATCTTATATAGCTTGTAATTGTAAATAAACTTGTCGCATATAGCATTGTAATTTTATATAACACCTTAGCTTAGGAATAAATAAAATGTTGTTTTGTCATATATGTGTAAACTTTTTATGTTGATTAATTATAAGATTTGTATTGTGTAATAGAATAAGTTAGTATTCGTAAGATTATTGTTTGTTATTGTTTTGTCTTGCTCTAACATGTTGTTACTCATTAAATCATACACTCGACCATATCCCCACTAAGTGTGCGAATGGAACGACGAAACATAATGGCGGCCAAGTCCCATACTATTTATTCCATCTTAGACTACTCACACTCTATACAGTTTTTTACAAATAAGAGTTATTATTTACATTATCCCTCTGGTATCCTGGTAACCTGGTTCCTGGTAATTCCTGGTAACGAAGTTCTCCTGCCTGCTATAGCCCGCACCAAACACTATTAATACTAATCAAACACTGACCTTGACATAAGTCGCGAGCTGTCACATTCGGATACATTTTTATTTACAATCATAACTTTTAAATATTTGGTGATCAATTAAGAATCGTAATAAATATCAGGTGATTTGAAAACTAGATAAAAAATAGTTAAAAGAAGCCCCTCAGTAAAGATGGTTGGCAGTCTACAACTGTGCGTTTGTCTAGAAATTTCTTGCCTGGCACGACTGAACTGTGGAATAAATTGCCGCCTGCAGTATTTCCGGACCGATGCGACCTTCAAGTCTTCAAGAAAAGAGCGTACTCCTATCTGAAAGGCCGGCAACGCGCCTGTGACGCCTCTTGTGATGCAAGTGTCTATGGGCGACGGTGATCGCTTACCATCAGGCGACCCGTCATCTCGTTTGCCTCCTATCCCATAAAAAAAACCCGTCTGCGGCTTCGATCCCAGCAGGCTAGCTGCGTTACCCCTTTCTAATGCTAGGCTTAATCTTTGGGCGAAATAGGAGCCCGCTCTGTTATCGCCTGGTGATCCAACGAGTTTTACCGAAATTCGGATTGATAACAATAAATTATAATATTAATCAGAATTAGCCACATTTATAAGACTATACAAAGAGAAAACTAAAAATATAAACAGAACCCTGTCTTAAGCTTTAAATTATCTCAAAACTAAATACTATTATAAAGAGAAAACCCCGTCTAAGAGGTCGCCTTGCGGTATGGTCCTCCTCACTCTGGTGGTGTTACCTCTCTGAATTGCGAGAGGTAACTGCCAGCGCGACAGTCTCCCGAGGTGTCAATCAGGATTTTTAATCAGAATTGCATTTTGTGATAACCTAATAGTACATTACCGCAGACGACGGGAAAGAAGGGCTTGCCGGTTGAGTAGGTATAAACGGCCGACCGTACGGAGGCCGGATAGTGATACGAAGCCGACAAGCACTTTTCACGGCCAGAGGCATGTATAGTGCTTTTCTCAAACATATGCAATGAAATAAAAAAATACATCACTCAAAAAACTACACGATAAAGTTCTTAAAATTTTCTCTCCAACTCCTTCATAATGTTTTTTTTTATATGGAAGTCGGACGTATTTTGCGTGTGTAGTGTTTAAGTAGACCCTATTAGGGCCGTTATACACAACCTGATAATAAGAATCTTAATTTCTATAATAAATAAAATACATGCAGAGGATTTTAAATACTGTGTATGGTCTCTGGTGACTTAAGAATACAAGATATTTTAAATATATTTATCAACATATAAACCATACAGATTTGTGTTTTTAATAGCAGTTCGTGTGTAATAGACATTGACGCGGATATTTTTGATCCGATAACCATTCAGCCACTAGGAACAAAAAAAAAATATAATCCTGTTGTATAGCTTGTTTATGAACACAGACGCCATGTTTACATAAAAATTAAAAAAAAAATACTTTCCAGCCTAGGCCTTCAATTTTGTATGAAATGCCTTTACAGTTATCTCAAGTTGTTCCGCCCGGAACGTGATACTTTGACGCACGTACCTTTTTTACCGCACGTAATGACGACATTTCATTGCATGTTTGAGAAAAATAATTTGAACGAAGATATTATATATTATACATAACTGCCAGCAGAAGCCCCTTCTTGTACAGAATAAAGTTCAGTATTTCAAATTCTGAATTTGTGTTTGTCCTCAGGTGGAGTCAGAGAACGGCGCGTCGCCGGCCCTCCCGCTTTGCCCGGCGGGTCGGCCCGATGTCGACGCTCAACCGCTTCTCGGCGATGGTGAGTACCTAGCGATGTAATCACCAATCATAGGTATCATGGCTAGTGATGTAATCACCAATTATGGGTATTGTGCCCAGTGATGTAATCCTCAATCGTAGGTACTGTGCCTAGTGATATAATCACCAATCATAGGTATTGTGCCCAGTGATGTAATCATCAATCGTAGGTACTGTGGCTAGTGATGTAATCACCAATCATAGGTATAATGACTAGAAGTGTAATCACCAAGCACATTTTATAATGACTATTAATGTTATCACCAATTCATAGGTATAATGACTAGTAATATAATCACCAAGCATATTTATAATGACTAGAGATGTACACACCAATTAGGTTATATGGCTAGTGATGTAATCAGCAATCATAGGTATTATGGCTAGTGATGTCATCACCAATCGAAGGTGGTGTATCTAATGATGTAATCACCAAACAGAGGTATAATGACTAGTAATTTAATGTAATCACCAATCATAGCTATTATGTCAAAAATATAATCAACAATCATAGGCATAATGGCTAGTGGTGTAATCATCAATCATAGGTATTGTGCTAACTCAAGGAGGGCACTTGTTACATGTTAACTTAAAATTCAAATAGCATTTGTTCTGATACAAATGGTTGACGTTATTTAGGTATAAATTTAAAATTTCGTCTATTCGTACAATTTTAAATAAAAAATGCCCATGAATCTAAGGGTGTATTAAGGCAATTTCTTGTACAGGGAAATTAAGAACTTTGTTTTGCAGCTATGTTAAAACTTGCCTTTATCAAAACGGTTTCCCAACAAAAGTTACCACACATTTTATGGATTATTCAATCGTATTATTAGTAATTAATATTTTCATACTTTAAAAATAGACTTTCCCACCCAACTTTAAGGGCTTATAAAAAAAGCTACACCTAAGATATCGTTCTTAAAATTTCAACGTAGTTCCTTATTTTGCTTGACTTATCAGGATCTTATATAGTTTTTACAAATGTTTAGATTAGGCAAAATTTAATTACAGTGGCGTGGGTATTTTTTTTTCAGTTACGGAACCCATAAAAGGTATTCCATATAGTAGCAGCTCACGGCAGTTAGAAGGTTAAAAGCCCGAGGCAAAAAACATAAATATGCACCCCGAAATAAGTATTTGTTATGCAAGGCTGCAAAGTTATTATTTCGCGCGAGTGCTTGAATTGAAAGACGAATAAGCGAAGGACACCTTTTTGGCTCAATTTGATATTTTTGCGTTTGTTTTATACACTTTATATGAAAAATTAACGCGTGTTTATTCCTCCAGCTCTTTAATAATTGAGAGGAAACTGAGTTGTTTAGCTCTATCCAATCAAACTTAATGTTTGCTTTCCTAAATCAGTTCTCGAGCGGGCGCAGACAAACACAGCGCGGGCACTCGTAATCAAATATCAAAGTGAAAAGAAAGAAAGAAAAACACATTTTGTTGAAGCGAAAAGATAAGCACTATTTCAAGATTAAAGCTTAAAGAAACAATTAAATTATAATTACCTTAAATCTAGATTGACAAATAACACTTAAGGGGGCGCCGAGGTAATTTCGAAATAATTGTTGGTTTGATTCCATGCTGTGTGAAGAAGGTGATTACTGATGATTTTGTTATGCAAGCAATACGTAAAATATATTATACAAGCAATAAGTATTGCAGTTTTTTTTTAATAGTACGAGTAGTAAATATATGATATTCTTAACCGCATGAGTGTATATATCAGCAACAAAAAAGCACGCATATCTGACACGACACTTTTTATAAGTTTGGATATGTTTTCTTGGAGAACTAAGCATTGAATTTATACTTATAAAGATATTTAAGATAGGCTAAATACTAATATTGTAATAGTTAAGAACTATTTAGAAAAAATGACTGAATGAAATGAGTATGTATCGGCTTTCTTCTTACCAGTGGTCTCCATTTGGGAAATGCCGTCAGACTTGTAAAAGTGCCCTTGTGGCCTACTTACAACATAAAGATCATTATTTCTTTATCTATACTATTATAAAATTCTAGATAATCAGTTTTCTATGGAGAGGGGTCATGATTTCAGGAGAAATCTTAACAGCGCGATGCAGGATCGTCTTTTGTTTGGTATGGACAAGCGGCGCCTTTACAGTCTGGCGCCATCTGTCAGCCAGAACTTCTTTATCTTCTCTTTCTCGGATTTTAACCAATTTTGGTACAGGAATAGCTGGTCATCCAAATTTTTACCTTTTTCCCAACTACTTAAAAAAAAGTTTTACTCGGACGAGGTCGCGGGCACCTTCTAGTATTATACTATTTCTAGGGTTATTAGGACGTGTCAAATATTTTCGCCTGCTTTTTTATGGCAGATATTGATGTTTGTAACTGTATAATAAGCACACCACAACGCAACGGCAAATAATCTTCCATCCATTTACAAGTGATTGATAAGGTCAGGATTACAGATTAATGGATTATAGTTTCCTTGCTTTTCCACGAAATACTGTCTTGGTTAGATGTGACACTAAATTGTGATCACATGCGCATATTTTCATGCAGTTACCACAAAAAAATACGCACGCAAATACAACAAACCACAACCAGACAGTATAATCCTTAACACGTGTTTCGCCTCTACGCGGCATCATCAGGAGATGCAGAAGATGTTGACGGTCCGGCGTTCACCCGAGAAAATTGATATTTTGCGGAAAAGCTAAGGAAAAGGAACTTTATTCCATTAATCATTTACAAGCGGCCCCGCTGTGATATACCGTGTTCTGTCGCACTCACCGGCCTAGGCACACCCGTTTATGGGACGCGCTCCGCTCGCTGCGTTCGTATACTAGTACAAATCTTGCTAGAGTAACCAATTCAAAATTTAGGTGGATTAATGATATGGTTTAAGTAATCTGACAAGATATTGAAACAAAAAAAATCCTGAAACGCCTAGAACAGAGCCACAAAAGTCTTCGATCAGCTGGATCGATATTTTCAATCCTATCACTAAAAATTGAATAAATCCTTAAGACATCTAAAGCTGGTATTATAAAGATGTAAAAATTAGATGTCTATACATTAAAGATATTATAACAAATAAATGAATAGTTTAAAAACAATAGTAGAACACGCTTTACAAGACTTTTCTAACAAATCCAAACACAGCTATGATACGATGTTCCATCATGAAGTTCCAGTTCATATCTTCCGGCTCCATCATCAGATCAGTTTGACAGAACCATACTATTTTATTGTCATCAGAACTACATACAGCTGCCAATTTTCATGACGCCACGATCCTTGGAAGTTGGTTAAATTAGTTACCTTAGATTCCATTACATAGTTAGTGACATACAGGTCGACTTAATAAAAGCGTGTTAAAAATTGAAACGCACTATAAAATAAATAATTTCGATTCACGGACCAATCGAAATTATTTATTTTAATTTTTCTTTGTTTGCATATGTCGTTGTGGCTTCATCACGCCAAAATGGCTAAACGGATTTCAACTATTTTGGCACACAGGTAGCTGGGTATCCCCACATGGTTAAAGGATCCTTTTTACCCGACTACGCTGACGAAGAAAAAAGGTATTATGACTTATTCCTCTCCACGAACGAAGTTGCCTCTTCTAGTTTATAATAAGTACACAACAATAAAACTTTAAAATAGTAATAAAATTGGCGGTTTTCTCATAAATTTCAACTTCCTTATTAAATACGCAGTATGTTTCAATCCGCTAACTTTTATTAGGTACTTCCTGTAAACATACAGATGCAAATATAAAACGAAATACGCTTTAGAAACACTGAAATAAGTCTCAAAGCGGCTTTCTCCCTTAATGAAAATTGGGAGCCGAAAGTCAAAGCATTTGTGAATTTCTACAGAAAAAACCTGCCAATTATTGTAATTACTTACATTAAAATGCCACTCGCATACAAAGGGATAGCATTTTAAACACATATCTAACATGAGATACCCAAAAAATCTAAACTGATTCCTATTCTCCGGTGTTACGACACAAGTTCGCTCGCCGAGTTTGAGTTCATTTGAATATCCCCGAATTCCTGAGAGCTACACCCTCTGAATTGATACTGTATATTCGATACGATAAGGTTTTTTTCTCGTCTTCGCCCCTCGAGTTTACCTAAAGCCTTGAGGGTCGATCTCAGCACATTCGAAAAGGGAAATAAAGAAATATTTGAATTGCTAATTGCCCAGAGAGCGACACTTGCGAGAAAAATGGAGTTTTGTGAGCTTAATGTGTTTTTCGACAAATTGCGGGAGCGATCGTTGACGGGACTGAAATACGGGATGGACTACTTTCGCTCAGAGATAGTCCATTTGTTAAAAGATGTAGCTACATATTTTTGTTAAATATTGACCTTTTGGGGCTTCCGTAGGCAAAAACAGAACCCTTAAAGTTTCGTCATGTCCGTCCGTAAGTCACAGGCAGTTTACTCAAAAACTACACGATGAATATTGATATTTTTTTAGTATCGGTGCCTTGTAAAAGCCGCTGCTTAGTTTGATACTTAAATAACAAAAATCAATCTAGGGAGGGCTCTCCATATATGTGACTGAATCTGGAAAAACACATATTTCGACAGTACCTAATTTTGAAAACATTTTCAGGTTTCTGAAATTTAATATTTTATTAAGTGAATATTTTTAAAACTTTTCTAAACCATAAAATGAATTATGAAAAAGTCCATAAAATATGAAAAAATATTACAAAGATAATATTTAATAAATAATTTTAACGAAAATTGTTTTCAACATGATCGGATATACCATTTTTAGTTATTGCCGAAAAACTGCGCCTTTCAGCAAACGGACGTCAGTGCCGTGGAGATTTTGTACGAAGTGCTGCGGAACCGTAGTTTTTGGGTCATTTTACTCTGAATCGTTTGTATGAAAAAAATGTTTTAATATTTTGTTTGACTTTCAAGGCAAATAAAATATATTCATTCATGCAAAAATGTGACCACCCGGTATGGAAAAAATGGGTCATTTTTTTCGTTTATTAGGTATGAAAGTACAAACGCAAAGCAAATAAGATTAATCAAAAGAGTGAAAAATGTTGGCGTACAGTCATCAGCAATAATATAGGCCACAAAAAATGCGCATAAATATCTGAAACGACTGTATTTCTAGCGCCGTTAGGACGTGTCAGATATTATCACCCGCTTTGTTCTGTCAGATATTGATGCTGGAAGCGTTTGACAAAAATGTGTACAGCTACACATTTTAGTTTTCAAGTTTCATCTAAAGTTTATTTACATTATTAACCTCCACCGCGAACGAAGTTCCCTTCCCTAACCTGGTTAGATTAGGTTAGGTTTTCTACGTGCTGACATTTTTGCATCGTTACAGCTTTATAAGATTCTAGTTGTACCTATTAATCATTTTTTGAGTCGAAATCAAGAAGTGACAAAGCGCAGATTCCTGTGTTAAGGAAAAAAACAGCTGAAATGTTTCGGCACTCTGCCATCACTACGAAAGCCCAATAATTGATGAATCTTTGGCGGACTGTCTCGATACGGGAAGGGTTGTTTTTTATAGCATATTTGTATTATAATATAATAGAAGAGATGTACCTATTAAGTCACTGCATACTGGGTCTAAATTGAAAGGTGACAAAGCACAGATTCAACCTGAGTATCTATGTCTGAGCACAAAAGAAAATTTCAGCTGAAATATTTCAATGTGAACTTTTGAAAAATGTTTCAGCACTCGGACATCACTACTAAAGCTGTTTATTTGATGCTAATTAACGCCCTTGGGGTGAAATCGTTGGCAGCCTGTATTGACACGGTAAAAAGCGACCTTTCTTTTTTTCGTATTGTTAGCAAATGAGTGAACAATTTTCGTGGACCAAAAATATTAACACCGGTATTTATGAGAAGGGTACTCGTAGTCAGGGATATTAAGATATCATTGAGAAAATTACTATCATAATGTAACGGATATAAATAAGGAGAGACCGTTATTTACCTGAGCCGTTTAAGAAGGGAGTGGGTCAAACTGAATCTCATCTTATCTCACTTTAGGAAGAGCGGGGATCTCGGCGAATATCATGTAACTTTTTTCTGCAACAGCGCAAAAAAATGTCGACATTAAGATATAGCTAGACTGGCTAGTCTTACACGATATTATTTATCGTCGTTTTACCGTCAGATTAATAGACGAATTTCTCCCATTGACGCAATTGGCCCAGTTGAGTTAACATATTAATAAATAAGTAAAAATCACGGACTATCTTACACAAATCGACCTAGTCCCAAACTAAGCAAAGCTTGTGCTATGGGTAAATTAAAATATTGAATACATAGAAAACATCCAAGACCCAATAACAGACATTTGTGCTAACGGCACAAACACTTGCCCTGGCTGGGATTCGAACCCGGGACCGCTAGCTTCGTAGGCCGTCGTACAACCCACTAAACCAAACGTGTCATCTCCATCTAATATCCAAAAAATCAGTTGAGTAGTTTAGATAAGTAAACTCAAATAAAAAGTAGTGTTTTTAAATTTTCTTTAAAACCTATTGCATTTAGAATTATGGTGAAATAGCATCTTATATCTATGTTAGTACATCGGAAAAACCCCATACTTAAACGGTTCCTTTTGCTACACGAACGTTGGTGGAATCGCCGCTTTAGACAGCCTTATTTTTTATTTTACTAAGGTGGTAAACGAGCGTACGACCTGCCTGATGCTAAGCATTCACCGCAGCCTATGAACGCTTGCAACGCAAGAGACATTAGTTGCTTGTTGCCGACCCTTTAATAGTAGATTGTTAACCAAGGGTTGAAAGTGACCCATTTCACCCGAGATATTTCTGGCGCTCGGACGAAGTGAGAGGGCCAATAGTTCGACGGTGAAATGTGTAATTTCATCCGAGTTAAACACTTTAGTTTTCGTTTTGACAGTGAGGAAAATAAAAAAAATCATCATCATCATCATCACCATCATTGCAATCGCAATCGCGATATGAAAAGGTTTTCTTTTAATAATATGACATAAATCAATCATTTTCGACTCCGTGGCTAATCGTAACAATAAAATACTTTACACCCCAGGGATAGAAGAGCTATTTTCCACCCGGCTAATACCCATGAAAATTAAACTTTCTGAACAGGACAGATGAAAAAACCTACTGACTCCCCTCGTAAAGAACCTCATACTGTAACCACCAGGAAAAACGGCAGGGAGCTCATTCATCATTCGGAGTGTGCACGATAGACCATTTCAATTCCCTTGATACCGCACGGCGCCCGGCCATTTTGGTTCGAAGTGTGGATAAACACTGCCGATGGCGAGTGGTGCCTTGGCAGAAGGTGGCTGTAGGCATCATGTCGAACAATTCCTCGGAACACAGCCCATATAAGCGGTAACACACCTAAGAAGGCGAAGTCTCTTCTTAGACTTAAAGAATATCTAACCAGGATCTTGTATAACAAGTTCTTTGAAATCTCTTGACTAACAATGGCCTAGTTTTTGCCGTGTGACCTCTATAATACGGTTATATATAGAACTAACTAACTGTTTTGTCCAATTAGTCTATATATAACGGGTTTCCTCGTAATTTTGCGTGTAATAACTAACTATGACACGTTATTACAGTAGTTTATGCAACTGATACATAATGAGAGGCCTTAAAATACGAGTGTGGTTTTATGAAACGAGCGATAGCGAGTTTCATAATAGTATCACACAAGTGTTTTAAGGCCTAATTATGTACAGATGCATACACTACTTTATCTACACGCATATTATCATAAGTACTCTAAGATGGGTTCAGAAATAGCCCTAGGGAATTGATCTGCATTGTTACTAGTGTTACCTGTAAAACATCAATAGACTATAGATATAAAAATATTGCAATAAGAAATAAACTGGAACAAATACAGAAACAAATTATTTATTCACATCGAAGTCGTGCGTTTGTTCTCCAATAAAAAAAATCTTAGTACTTATTTACTAGTACTAAAATTGGTTATCGATTTCTCTGACAATAAGTTATTTGTTGCAATCGTGCATTTACGATATCCGGCGGAGTGTTAATATAGTTCTCGGAGTCACTTCTCATATTTTCAACTTAAATGTAAATTACAAACAACCTTTCACAATTCTACTCTCGTAACAGCAAAAAACCAACAATCAAATGACAACATTAATGGCGGCAATTCGATCGTCCGTCAAAACTAATGTTTTTTTTAATCATAGACAAACGAATGAAGTCCTTATTTTCATATCACTCGAGATCAAATGTCGTGCGGTGTATATTAAAAAAACATACTGAATTGACGTTTCGTATCGATAACTGTTTTCATAACTATGGATACTAGAATAGAGACCCACTTGAGTTTTGACAGCTGTTCCAAATTTAAATGTAATTAAAATATCGGTTGCCGATATCGTAAAGTAAAAATTACCATGCACCCACAGATACAGATTTCCTAATATAGTCTATTTGCTTATCGCTGCCAAACATATTGTAGAGAACTTATAATATGGATGTAGATAAAATAATTAATAGCTTCAGGTGTTACTTTTCGGAGTTCCATATTAGGTTAATGGATTATATAGTTCCTTTGCCTTCCCGGAAAAAAGTGTCTATAGCATAACAAATAGGGATGATGACTCAAGTTTAATAATTAGTCTGTCGTGTAGATTAATTAATAATATTGGTGACGAATTTTTTTTATACGTAACCAAAAAAAAGCGGCCAAGTGCGAGTCGGACTCGCCCATGAAGGGTTCCGCAGCCTTTTATACAAAAGAATGCACTACAGATGAAAAAAATACGATGGGAAAAAAAGCTAAGAAAAGAGCGTATCTCCCCGGCACTTAAGTTATTTTGCTGACAAGCGCAGTTTTTTGGCAATAACCTAAAAACGGTACGTCTGATCATGTTGAAAACAATTTTCGGTGAAAGTATTTATAAAGCTATAAAGCTTTGTAATTTTTTTTATATTTTTGGAACATACCGTTTAAAAAATAGAGGGGGGGGGGACACAATTTTTGCTACTTTCGGAGCAAATATTTCGGAAAATATTCACTAAGTTTTTTTTTTTTTAGAAACCTCATAGTATTTTTAGAAGAACTGTCGAATGATGTGCCACACATTGATATTTGATGAATTATTTTTTTTCTCAATTTTGGTTACATGTATGAATTTTAATTTAACTATCAAACTAAGTAGCGGTTTACACACTACACATATGCTCCAAATTTTATTAAGGTACATCTTATAGTTTTTGAGTAAAAGGCCTGTGACATACGGACGGACAGACAGACAGACAGACATGACGTATCTATAAGGGTTCCGTTTTTGCCATTTTGGCTACGGAACCCTAAAAAAAGGCGATATATTGAGTCTAAATGTCGCGTGACGTCATTCCTTGGTACAAATTTTACCTAGGAGTGACGTCACTAGCCCCCACTCCTGAACTTAATGCGGTTTATCTGAGTAGTTTTTTATGATTACGAAAAAGCAAAAAATACGTGTCCAATATTTTTTTATTATCTAATTGACGGGCTAATTAGAATTTTGATTTTCATACCCCGTCATCATGCCTATTGTGTAAAGTGCTAATACTTTCAATACCACAACACTTTTATGAGTAACTACGAGATTTTTTTTGTACTGAATGTGCCCAGTACAAATTCACAACCAAGATTTTAACGCTCGCGTAGCTGTTATAAGAAATGGCGTAAAGTGTTAATACTTTCACTACCACAACACTTTTATGACTACGAGAAATCTTTGTAGTGAATGAGTCCAGTGCAAATTCTTGACCAAGATTGTACCGCCCGCGTAGCCAATAACATAACAAATTGCATCAAGTGTTAATAATTTCACTGCCGCAACACTTTTATGACTACGAGAAATCTTTGTAGTGAATGAGTCCAGTACTAATTTACGACCAAGGTTATAGCGATTGCGTAGCAGTTATCATAATAAATTGCGCAAAGTGTTAATACTTTCACTACCGCAACACTTTCATGATTACGAAATTTTTTTGTAGTGAATGTGTCCACTGCAAATTCACGACCAAGATTGTACCACCCGCGTAGCCAATAACATAACAAATTGCATCAAGTGTTAATAATTTCACTGCCGCAACACTTTTATGACTACGAGAAATCTTTGTAGTGAATGAGTCCAGTGCAAATTCTTGACCAAGATTGTACCGCCCGCGTAGCCAATAACATAACAAATTGCATCAAGTGTTAATAATTTCACTGCCGCAACACTTTTATGACTACGAGAAATCTTTGTAGTGAATGAGTCCAGTACTAATTTACGACCAAGGTTATAGCGATTGCGTAGCAGTTATCATAATAAATTGCGCAAAGTGTTAATACTTTCACTACCGCAACACTTTCATGATTACGAAAAATTTTTGTAGTGAATGTGTCCACTGCAAATTCACGACAAAGATTGTACCACCCGCGTAGCCAATAACATAACAAATTGCATCAAGTTTTAATACTTTCACTGCCGCAACACTTTTATGACTACGAGAAATCTTTGTAGCCGATAATATAATTAATTGCGTAGGGGAAGATTGGGACCCTTCGTACACGGGGCACATGCGTATTTTAATTTCATAAAATGATGTATTTGGAAAAAAATCTACAACGATACACCACAGTATAGAACGATAAATCTTTGTAGTGAAAGTTGTACATTAGAAATGCGTGACCAAGATTTTTGTAGCATTACGTATCCGATGACATTAGACTACGCTTACGTAGCAAACACTTACTATTAGCAGAGTGGCCTACTGGGTTCCTGGTAGGGAATGTTTTAAGCATCGCTTTGATCAAACCTTCTTACTTAACAATCAAATAGTTTGATTTATAAGCCACTGTTTTCCCACTAGATTTTTTTTGACGACGCGTTTGGCTCAGTGGTTTGAACGACGGCCTACAAAGCTGGCGATCCCGGTTTCATATCCCGGCCAGGGCAAGTGTTTGTGTGATGAGCACGAATGTCGGTTCATGGGTCTTGGATGATTTCTATGTATTGAAGTATTATAATTTATCTATATATTATGCATATCGTCGCCTAGTACCAATAGCTTTGCTTTGTTTGGGACTAGGTTGATTTGTGTAAGATTGTCCCTGTGTTATTTATTTATTACTGTAGAACCTTGCCGAATGTAGCGAAATTCATTGATGTATTCACTAAATAAGTAACTCTCACGTTTACTGTGAAAAGATTCAATAGTTACCCATGAATCACATTGGTTGACTGCCAACATAATAGCATTTACCGTATTAATAAACTCATTCAGTCCTAAACTAAACACCAACGGTCTGTACCCAGAGCTACAATAGGCGTATTCAAACCGTTTTCTCAGCGATATAGCTACTTATGTGTCTCTATTATACTGAGGGCCCTTTCACGCCGACGGTCCCTAGCTATATTGTTGCCGTTTATCACATATTTTATATCACTCAACGCGTTGGTATGCGGGGTCTTCACAGTTTGGGCGATGAAGTTTATTTGGGATATTAAATGAGCAGACATACCGCGGAGATTTGGGAGTTTATGTTGAATACCACGGAAATTTATTGCACGTTACGCACCTAAGGGGCTATTCATAAATTACGTAATTTGAAATTTGGGGGGGGGGGGGGGTCTAGACATCGGATGATGGTATAGCATGACGAAGGAAGGGGGGGGGTCAGTCCCAAGATGACATCATCTTTCGCAACTATAAAAAGTGCTGGCTGAGTAAAAAAGGGAATGAAATTCGGGTTTCTATGAACTGTTGATAAAAACGCACTCTTTTGGAAATTAAGTCATTTTATGTGGTAGGGGGGAGGTCAGTTGAATTATGATAGTTGGATGATTTAAGGGGGGGGGGGGTCAAATATAGTCAAAAATAGATGACGTAATTTATGAACAGCCCCTAAGGCAGATATTTGAATAATGTCACAGATCTCAGGTTTTTGGTGAATCAACTTTAAGACCGACATGATCGCAACTTTGAACTTTGTTGCAAAACAACGGTTGTAAATAATCGGTCTCTCTTAAAATGGAGTACATTAAAATCACCCTGTGGCGAGCTATAATGGAGGCCTATGTTCAGCAGTGGACGTCCGTCGCTTATAGATAGATAGATAGACATTAAGACGTTGAATGTTTCGTCTGTAAATCGCAATAAACAGAATATATCATATCCATATCAATACATAAACAAAGAAGTAAATAATGAAAAAATAACACCCCGACTGGATTTCAACCAGTGCCTTGTGCCTTGATGGGGCGCACGCTCTGCCAATAGGCTATTTGACAAAAAATATGGTATGTTATAAAACGACGTCTTAATATAGTCTGGCTATAAGATCTTTACCCCACCAATTTTAATTGTTTTATCTGTGCATTGGTATATGGCAACACTGAATATAGGGCACTAAATAGTCAAGTTTAAAAAAAGTGCAAATAACATTTTAGTTTGACATTTAGCAAATATATTGCAAAAAAATATATATATTTTGTTAAATATAATTCACCTTCACCAACATATTGCTATCTAATAATGTGGTACCTACATGGAACATAACTACTTATTTCGACCATATTTAGAACGAGTTACATTTTTCTCTTAAGATCATCATTTAAAGAAGCTGTAATTTAATACGAATAATAAATAAGTCACTAACTCCACATAATATATTCTCAATGCACTTAAGAGGCTGCTAAAAGCTAATTGTCTTCACTTGAACATTATTTTAACAAAAACCATATTGGTGTTATTCAAATGTACTAAGATTGGTTAATCTTGCCAGCCAAAGACTTAATGCAATGTAAACATTGCCGCTTTTCAGCGATAATCGCTTCATGCTATTGCTGTACAGCATCGAAGTTAATGATCATGCGGAAACGCCATTCCCGCTGACCACTTTTATATGGTTTTCCCAACCTTTAGTTTCTAAAAAACCAACGTACGTAAAGATAAATTGTTTCTTAAGACACGTAAACAACCTGACGTCTGTGACAGATACAAAACATTGCCATATTCAGTTTTTATATATTTGACAGTTCATTTGCTTGGAAGAGATAAAATGGTCCGACTCTAATAGAAATATTAATGAAAAAAACTACTTCAATAACATAAAAACTCCTCGAGATACAACGTTAAAAGCACATTTTTGGACTTTGCCAAAAAACGCTTCATACTAAAGCCTACAAGCATGTGACGTCACACGCTTGTCTCTTTGTATAGGGAAAATAAGAACTCCTTTCTGCAACTATGTTAAAACTTGCGTTTATCGAAACGGTTTATAACAAAAAAAACCGTCCAAGTGCGAATTGAACTCGCGCACCGAGGGTTCCGTACAAATTTTCACTTACCCTAACTTTATTACCCGGTACCGGTTGAGTTAAGTTTGCACCCGATATCTATGGCATTGCATAGAAATGAGGTGCAAACTAAACGCAACCAGGTTATTCAAATAGGTTTTTTGCAATAAAAAAAAGTTAGCTAGTTAAAGACATGGCTATAGTTTTCGTGTAATATTTATGTTTATTTATACAAAATTTTCACTTGGTAAACTTTGAAGATAGGGGGGGGGGGTTCACATTTTCTCTCTTAATAAAACAAAAACTAATCACGATAAAAAACAGTCAGTGCAGGTCAAACCCTTTCATATGATACCCTACTTGAATGAGTTGCTAGACTTAAATTTTTTATGAATATTCCAAATTTCAAATAGATAGAGCGTCATTAGTTTTTGACATATGGCGCTTTTATAGTCGGACAGACAGACAGACAGAGACGCACCATAAGGGTTCTTTTTGTACCTTTTTGGTACAGAACCCTAAAAACGAACAGAATATTTTTCTGGTGACACGCCATTAAAGTTATCCATTCAACTCGGCCAACAAAAAGCGCCCCAAACAGTTAAGCCACGCCCCCATTTGGATATAAGGCTATTTAGCTATTACATATAATTTTACGTATATTTTTCAAATAATGATTCAACTTGGCCCAGCGGACGGCTTAACGCTTCAAAAGTGAGACAGACACACCGGAGGCTCCGTAGCTGAGTTCCGCTGCTAACTTTTTTATACCTATTGAGCCAGTGTGACACTGGAGGCTTAGCAAAAGAGTTTCATTGGTAAACTTTTCATATTGAACCTTTTAAGGTGCGTCCACACTTGTATCATTTGCTCGTATTCAATCACCGTGCCGCGCATGACTGCGTATCGCGCTGCTTGGACGCTTACTGTCGGCGCGCCGATCATGTCGCACTCGTCCGATATAACTGTGTGATACGCGTAGCAAAATGGATTTCGAGCGATCGGATCGGCGCAACGTCCAAACGCATGATCGTGACTCGCGATCATGCCACGCGACGATGATCTGATACGGGCAAATGATACAAATGTGGACGCACCTTTAAAGATGAATGTACTTCGAAAAAGTACCAGTTCTGTTACTTACCTTATCTGTGACTGCTGTTCAGATCTGTTCGTCGCGTTTTACTGTCGACGAAATCTGCGCTGCGAAGAAAGTCCTGTTCCAGTCTCTCGGGATTGCCGGCACATTTGTACCTTATCGCAGAGAAGATAAAACCGGAAGGAAGACCCTCGATGACATCATTGAAGTCCTAAGGGAGAACGAACGCAACATGCCTGAGTTCGTGGCGACGGAGGTCCCCAGGTTGCCGTCCAATATGCCAGACCATGTCAAAGTGAGCTGCCTGCTGAAAGAAATTGTGGCTCTTAAAGCAGGCATGGCAGAAATTGTAGAGAAATTTGACAAATCGCAGGCCGTTATTGACGTATTGCGCAAAGAAATCATCCGTTTGCGCGACGGTGCCCTAGAAACGCGGTCACTGACGGCGTCAAATTTCAAGAATAATGACCGGGCGTCAAATGCCAGCTCGGTCAATTCGCGTGTATCTGACACTGCGCATAGCGATGTCACTGTGTATGCCGATCCGCGGCCTTCCTGCCCCCTCCTCGCGGGGCCTCCCGTCAACGCTTCATCGAAACCACGTCGTCGTTTTGCTGACGTCGTTTCTGCTGGTGAGCCTGTTCCAGCCCGCCGGAAAGCCGCGCCCTCAAAAGCGCGTGAAGTTCAGGATCCTTCAAAAAGGAAACTCCTCGCACCAATGTGGACAAGGGGGGTTTCACAACGGTTTCAAGAAAGCGTAAGACACGCAAGAGTCAGTGTGGTACTGCAGAACCGGTTGGTTGTGGTATGCGGGTCTCCACACCGAGCAAGGCGCTGTACGTGTCGCGCCTGCATCACACTGCCACCGCCGAAGAAGTGACGCTGTATGTTTGCCAGAAAACCGGCTACTCGCTGCGGGTGTTCCAGTTGCATTCGCGCCACTACGTGCACTTCAGCTCGTTTGTAGTGCGCGTGCCGCGGCCGCTCCAGGAGACCATCGCGTGTGCTGATTTCTGGCCAAAAGGTGTCGTGTTTCGTCGGTTCCGGGGCAACTTACCGAATCCAACACCCGAGATGTCGACACAACGGGGCCACGCCGTTTTGCCGTCTAAATAAACATTGTTCGGTTCGTGACGCATTCGTGTATACACTGTAATGTTATGTAACTTGTTTTTAATAAATAAATAAATAAAGTAAAGTCTGCTTTATTTTTAAAGCTTTAGGTCCACTAAAAACTAACTAAGTTACAATATTTAGACAACAAAGATCCATTGACAATTATTCCGTCTCGAAAGGCGTCTTACTTACGGGCAGTGTCCCGGAGACCTGCGTGTTGCTTATGGCGTTGCTGTTACTTGCTGTTTCATTTAAACTTTAGTAATATTATTTTATAGTTCTTTCATATTTTGAACACATACTTGTTATGTAGTCTTAGTTGGGATGAGTGTTAGCTTAATAGTCACTTATGTAATGTAATATTTAAATTTTAATTTCTGTCTTTGACGTTAGGAAACCATGGAGACCTTTTACGGCTTTTAATTCAAAATTTTGTCCACGGAGACTCCGTCTCCACATTTCCATTAAACTTTGTATAAACTTTGTTAAATATACTGTTATTTTTAGGGTTCCGTAGCCAAAATGGCAAAAAAGAAACCCTTATAGTTTCGTCATGTCGGTCCGTCCGTAAGTCACAGGCATATTACACAAAAAGTCTGCATGTATATTGATCAAATTTGGAGGAAAGATGTCTTGTATAAGCCGCTACTTAGTTTGATACTTAAATAATAATAAAATATATTTCTAAGGGGGGCATTCCATACATGTAAACGGAACTGATTTTTTATTCTGCAAATATTAAAGTGTGGTACATATTTCTACAGCTCTTTTAAAAAGATTTTGAGCATTCTAAAAATCATTTTTGACTAAGTGAATATTTTCGAAAATTATCGCTCCGAAAGTAGCATAGATTGTGCCCCCCCTTCCCCACTATTTTCTAAACCTGATGTCCAAAAATATGAAAAAAAAAACAAAAAGATTTAACTTTATAAATACTTCCAACGAAAATTGTTTTCAAGAATGATCGGACATACCGTTTTGAAGTTATTGCCAAAACACTGTGCTTCTCAGCAAAAGGACGTTAGTGCCGTGCAGATACGCTCTTTTGCTACAGTGCACTTTTTCATATCGTATTTTTACGTCAGCAGTGCATTTTTTTTGTATGAACAGCTGCGGAACCCTACACTGAGCATGGTCAGACATGCTCTCGGCCGGTTTTTTTTTTTACTTTGTTGACGTCTAGACATCCTTTATATCTCTGTATTAAATATAGGTTATTATCTAATGGACCCTGAGACAATAATCTCCCTTTAAAGTGTGCCCAGGTATTTGTCTGTTGTATTAATATATTACTATGTACTACAAATGTTATTACAATAAAATACAACAATTCTTTATTGCAGTCCAACAACAGAAACAATACAATAGAGCCTTAACCTAAAATATGAAATAATAATGAAATAATGATCTTTATACTGTAAGTAGGCCACAAGGGCACTTTTACAAGTCTGACTCTACGGCGTTTCCCAAGAGGATACCACTGAAGAGAAGAAAGCCGAAACAAACTGAACAGTCAGTCATTTTTTCGAAATAACTCTTATATCTATTAAAATATTTGTACTTAGCTTATCCTAAATATATGTTTTGAGTATATAAACTCAATGCGTAATTCTTCAAGAAAGCATATCAAAACATATAAAAGTAAAAAAAAATATAGAACATAAAAAAGCAAAATAGTGATTTTTTATTTCAAAAAACTTACATACGTTTGATATGCCACCTTATAAAAACCGTGTCCCGGTAAAAGTAAATTATTTGGTTTCTGTTTTGGGCCATGCATCTTTGTCTGTTAAATAGTCCTCTACCCTATAATAAGCCATTGCCATTAGGGACTCTTTTAAGTACTTTTTGAGAGCTGGAAACGATAATTTTAAAGCATCATCCAGTAGCTTATTATAAAAATCATTCGTAGGCCAACGTATACACATTGGCCTACGAATTATTTGGCTACTTTACGAACGCGGAACTTTCTAATGGCGATTTTGTTTTTATTTCTAGTATAAAAATTCTGGATATCTGAATTCTTAGTAAAAGACTCTAGGTTCTTAATAACATAATTAATATGCTCATAAATATATTGGGACGCTACGGTAAATATGTTGATGTCTTTAAAAACTTCTCTTAAGGAGTCACGGGAGTTCAAGTTATATATAGAACGAATCGCTCTTTTTTGTAACACAAATATAGTCTGTATGTCAGCTGCTTTGCCCCAAACCAGAATACCGTATGACATGATACTATGAAAATAACTATGATATACTAAGCGAGCAGTATCAACATTGGTCAATTGTCTGATTTTTCTAATAGCGTGTAAGCTGCTGAACTTAATTTACCTGCAAGTACTGCTAAATGGGGACTCCATTGCAAGTTCTTTTCCAGTGTTATACCTAAGAATAATGCCCTATCCACCATTTCTAAACATTCACCATTGAGCGATATAGTAGAATCCACTGCTCTAACATTCGGTAAAGCAAATCTAACACATTTCGTTTTCTTAGCATTCAATAGCAGATTATTAATATTAAACCAGTCAAGTACTTAAACTAGTACACTATTAATTTTGGCATAGTCTGTTGCTTTCCGGTCAACTTGAAAATTAATGATGTATCATGAGCAAATAGTACTATATCACAAAGATTTTCTACTATAGATGGTAAGTCATTTATATATATCAAAAATAGAAATGGCCCTAAGATAGAGCCCTGTGGCACTCCTAGCTTAACTGCAGCTCCACTTGATTGGGTTCCATTTACAACAACTGTTTGTGTTTTATTGCTGAGATATGAAGACATAAGGCTTAAGGCATTTATAGACAGGCCATAGTGTTCTAATTTCAAAATGAGTGTTCCATGATCAACGCAATCAAATGCCTTAGAAAGGTCACAAAAACTCCAATTGCATCACAAGATTTCTCCTAGATGTTCTAAATATGTTTAATGAGTACAGATGCTGCATCAGCCTAGGAACGTCCCCTTGTGAAACCAAACTGCTTACTACTAAGCAGTTTATTTCTATTGAAGTGTTAAATCCATCAACATTAAGTTTTCAACTTTACTTAATACAGGTAGTATAGACATCAGACGGAAATTAGTCAAGTCACTCAAGTCACCTGATTTAAAAAGAGTTATGACTTTACTAAGTTTCATAAGATCTGGAAACACGCCCTCTGATATGCAATTATTATAAATCAAGGTTAGATAGGGTGCAATTGAGTCTATGATATGATGAACAATTTTTACTGAAGTTCCCCATAAATCCTCTGTTTTCTTTATCTTATAATTGTTAAAAGTTCCATGAAATCCAAAGAGCGAGAAGACATTGTTAGATTATCAAGAGAACGGATTATAGAGATTGCTTGTGTAGAATTAGAGACCTATTTAATTATATGTATTTACAGACCACCTTCTGCTGATTTCCATACATTTGAATGCACTATGGAAAATGTCTTAAAAATAGCTTGTAAAGGCAAAAAACATGTTATAGTATGTGGAGACTTCAACGTTAATTTACTTGAATCGAATAGTAACACTGTGAAGTTGTTAAGTTTGTTTAAATCTTTTAACTTGGTCAATTTGTTTTTTGAGCCAACCCGCCTGGGAATTAGTAGTGAAACCTGTCTAGATAATATTTTTTGTGATTGTAAATGCTTGGATAAGGCAATATTTAAGTCCTTTAGTTCAGATCATAGAGGTCAGAGAGCATCTTTCCCAAACACTTTCCAAGAAATACCACAAACTATAACATATTACAATTTAGGTTAGGCTAAGCACGAATATTGTAATAGATATAAGAGTTATTTCGAAAAAATTACTGACTGTTGAGTTTGTTTCGGCTTTCTTCTCTTCAGTGGTCTCCTCTTGGGAAACGCCGTAGAGTCAGACTTGTAAAAGTGCCCTTGTGGCCTACTTACAGAATAAAGATCATTATTTCATTATTTCATTATTTTCCATAGTGCATTCAAATGTATGGAAATCAGCAGAAGGTGGTTTGTAAATACATATAATTAAATAGGTCTCTAATTCTACACAAGCAATTTCTATAATCCGTTCTAGTGATAATCTAACAATATCTTCTCGCTCTTTGTATCTTATGGAACTCTTATTAATTATAAGAGAACCCCCATGAATGGCTAATTTTCTAGCAAAGAAACTTACTAACTTAAAGTTAATAAAATCAAAAAGTAATTGTTTCTGTTTTAGCCAGTGTTCAGTAATACACATAACTTCAATATTATTATTATCTAAAAACAAACCTATTTCTAATTCCTTGCTGAAAAACCCTGAATATTCTGGTGAATAATGTTAATATTTAAAGGTGTTTCCGCTGTCTTACAATTTAGTTTAAATGTGGCATGGATCTATTATCACTATGGGCATACTAGGGACTATCTAATGTGGTATTATATTTATTCAGTTCTATGTTAAATGCTAAAAGATCTGCTATGGTCAAAATATATTTTTTTGGCAAGATATTTCTTTCTGACATTAGCGTGAAGTGCTTGACAAATTTATTTAAGTCAAAGAAATGTGTCTTTTTATTGAAACATATGGCATTGTACATCATTGAATTTAGGTGTGCTATTCTATTGTTATAGTGATATGGCATATTCTGAGAATATGGTAGTGCACACAGTATGATTTTACCGATGCCAGATTTTTCAATATCATTTATTGTTGACATCAATTTGTCTACACAAGACTTATCTACATTATAAGTATTTCCTACCATAATCACTAAGGTAGTTCTGTTATCATAACTACCTTTTGTAAGTAAATCACACAATTGACTCATATTTATGTTCGGATAACAGAAGTTTGTTATATTTTGATCCAGTTTTTTACCTAATATGGAACCCATTCCTGAACCAATCTGGTCAGAGTATATAATTGTTTTATTTATACAACTTGGCAACTGCATCTGCACCGGAGGAGCAGACTTTGAAGTACGAGAGGGCATCTCCGGTTGAACACTAGCTGTGGGAGGTACTTGTGGGACATGTCCACAGTTACAAAAAATATTGTTAATCAATGAGTTGAAACGCTCCTCATTGTATTTACTTTCCTCCAAGAGCCGTGAGAAAGCCAGGCGTGCTCACTGGCTTCTTTTTGAGTGGATAAGTACCTTGAAGAAGTTGGTAGGAACCAGCTCATTTCTCAAAGTTGTGTTTTTTTCAAGCATTTTCTGCAACTCCGCCTCACTGTCTTCCCTTTCCTGCAACAGCTGCTTACAAAGGGCTTTAGATGCCTGCAATTATTTTAATGCGGTCTTTAGTTGCATCTCCAGTTAACGGCCAGTGGCCTTGCGAGATGTACTGCTCATTTTTCCACAGAACTCCACAAGCACTAAAAGATAAAAACAACTGAGTATTTCAAGTAGATGGTTTTTATGGTTGACAATAGGCGGTCTAATCGCTAAAGAGTTATCTCTTCCAGATAACCTTTGTGTAGCGGAAATGACATAGAATCGCTGGGAAAGAGTAGATGGTGAGATAAGATTATACTCGTAAATAATACAAAAACAAATAAAAACATTAACATACATATATATGACTATATATGTCTTCTTACAGTTGATATCAAAGTGAGTAGAAAAACCATCAACAGAATTGAAAAGTAGAAATTATGGGGCTGACAAATAATGATTTACTTGTAAAAATAAGCAATGGTTTCGCTTGCCTTAAATCGAGTGGAAGAGAGTTCCACAACAGAGTAGCCCGGAATGTAAAAGAATTTGTATAAAACTTTGACTTTGATGATGGAACAGCTAGAAGAAAGTTTTGAGTGGACCTTGCCGATAGAAGATAACTAAAACACTCATTATTATCTAGATTATACATGTTTTCTTTGTTTATTGTAAAATCAGATGGATAAAAGTGAAGCCTACATGCAGAATAAAGTTTTGAATTGGAATTGGAAAAGTCTTGTGCAATATATTTTTTCTCTTTATTTTCTCCGCAGCGGCCATTACGGGGCCGAGGATAATTCGGGCTAATACCCGTGTCCGGTGACCGGCCGGTCCGGTGTCTAGCCGGTCTGGTGTCCAGCCAGTCCGGTGTGCGACTGAAAGTGGTAATTACAAGCTACGCCGCCTTGGGTGTACAGTTGCGGTGATTAAAGTGTTTCACCAGTTATTTTACGTAATTACAGTTATATGTTTAACTAGACAATGCCAGCAACTTTGTTAGCGGAGAAAAAAAAAACATAACTTCTCGATTTTTCTCCAGTGTAGCCCAAATAACCATCTGTAGATACCCATCTACCCGTGTACCAAAAATAGTTGAAATCCGTTTAGCCGATTTGACGTGATCAAGCCACAACGACACATAAAAACGTACATAATATATTTTTCGCTTCAGTGACCTCCTAAAAATCTGTTACAAAAGTTTTTTTTTTATAATTTCACATGAATATTTCATGTTTACAACTTTATAATACTTAATATTTAATTTCATTTTACTTTTCTTTCTCTTGTTTATAGTTTTAAATTACTAACATTAATTAAAGTGAAGCGGCGGTGCCCCCTGTTCACAAATGGTGAAGGTGCGGGGTATACAAATGACATGTCATACATAAATTGTGAGAAGCCCAAGCCGGGTCCGCTGCGACGTAATTTTGTGTTTTTTTAACAGCTAACATGTTATTCTAACATAAAAGAGGCGTGGCCTAAATGTTTTGGTTAACAACAACACTCAAACATGTTTGCCGCGACGGATGGAAACCTTCCCTGCGTTCGCCTGCGGAGGGGGGTGCAGCGTTCATTTCGTGTTTGACCGTCGTTGGGATAACACGTCTTCTTTGTCAGAATTCATTTTGACTTTTGTGCGTGAACAATTTTTTGGCACACAAAAACGTTGTTGCAACAGACGGGAAGTTTTGCTACCATGTTAAACAAAGAATGTTTTGTTAGATTTTCGAAGCAGCGCATGCGCCTTCAGTGGTACTGGCCAGATTCGAACGCACGACCTCTGTTTAAAAGTCACTTGTACCTGTATCCTTCCATTTCATGAACAAACTTTTAGTATGCTTTAAATTTATAGAAGAAAAAAAAATTATGTATGTTTTGTACTAAAAAGGAAATGGCAATCAGCTGGCCACTTGGCACGCTATAAGGATGAAAGGTGGATTAAGAGAGTAACTCTATGGACCGGACCCCGAAGCGGCCAAGTGCGAGTCGGACTCGCCCATGAAGGGTTTCGCAGCCGTTTATACAAAAAATGCACTACAGATGTAAAAAAAATACGATATGAAAAAAAACACTAACAAAAGAGCGTATCTCCCCGGCACTTACGTCCTTTTGCTGAGAAGCGCAGTTTTTTGACATTAACTTAAAAACGGTATGTCTTGTGTTGAAAACAATTTTCGTTGGAAGTATTTATTAAGTGTTATTTTTGTACATTTTTTCATATTTTTTGATCATACCGTTTAGAAAATAGAGGGGGGGGACACAATTCTTGCTACTTTCGGAGCAAATATTTCGATAAATATATATTAAATCAAATATTCGTTGAATTTTTTTTTTCTCCAAGTTATTCGGAAATGTTCCCATTAATGTAGTAAAAACACACCGCGAAGTCCATCGTTATTTACGTTGATACGATAATCAATAAAAAAAAATGGGGTATTACTTCCCGGACAGGCCTGGGAAGAGTACATTATTGCGTAGGTTTTTACTTTTAATTTCATCCAAAACTTTGAAAATTCGCCATACAGCCAATAGTAACGTACAAAAACCGAGATTTAAAAAACTTTAATTGTTTTCTGCGTTCAGTTAATGTATGGTTAATGCCAATAATAATAGAACAAAATTGAACAAAGATATGTTTTTTTAAATGTTGTGCGTTTAAGTATTGCCGATTCAACTAAAAGTAATAATGCATATATTTATTTTAACTATTGCTATGGGTTTTCTTTTTATTTATTTTCATTACTATATTTCATGTGGAACCAAATATACAATTCGGACCCGAAACTTTTAACTTTAAAAAAATTAAGGCGGTTACGTAAATTTCATTTTGTCAAAGATTGTCTGTCGTGTTATTTTTACGAAAATGAGTTACATAAACGTGTCAAATTTCCTCGCATATTTGGAGAAAAGCAGTATAGATACATGCCTCGGCAGGAACGTCATTTCGTGGAATCGTATCTATTGAAGGACTCGGCTACGCCTCGTCTCGTCTTCAAAACCGTACTCATCCACGAAATGACTTTTCCCGGCCTCTGCAGTAATATACTATTTTTCAGTTTCGGATACATGTATGGAGTGCCCCCCCCCCCCCCCCCCCCCCCTTAGGAATATATATATTTTTCTATTATATTCTTTATTAACTATCAAACTAAGTAGCGGTTTACACAAGACACCTATGCTCCAAATTTCACAATGTACATGTAGTTTTTGAATTTTTGGATTTTTTTTTGACGGACAGACAGACAGACAGACAGACCTGACGAATCTATAAGGGTTCCGTTTTTGCCATTTTGGCTACGGAACCCTTAAAACTGTCAACGTTTAAGGGGCTACCCAGATAATTTCGGTAAATTCCACTATTTTTAAAGTGATATAAATTAATTCCACTTGGTGCAAATCACGTAAAAATATATATAAGTAGCACTTAATGAATCAAGAGAAAAAATCATTTCTTACGATACTTTGTAGGGTTCCGTACACAAAATGGCAAAAACGGAACCCTTATAGTTTCGTCATGTCCGTCCTTCCGTCCGTATGTCACAGGCATTTTACTTAAAAACCATTTTAGCTACGGAAACCTAATAAAGCAATAATAATACCAATCATTACAGAATCTTCAACAATTATTGATACATGTCAACGATTTAAAATATATATAAAATATATTTCCAATGTCAATAGATAGATTCATAAAAAATATTTAATCTCCTCCTTTAAGTTATAGAAACACATGTCCGAGATTAAACTACTTGCTTAAATCTATTATCACATTGTTTGAAACTGTTTGGTAATTTGAAAAAAGAAAAAAAAAGAAAAAATTAAATACACATGTAATGGGTGCCACTTAAGTAAGTTATTATGCGTCAGCATAAACGTCCAGTACTGAGTACAGTGAGCAATACAGGGCAGCTGCCGTCGAGTCCAACTGCCACACATCCGCGCCGCACTGTTCAGAATAATTTCCTGTCGACATTTGCTATAGTAGCTCACGCAGCACACACCCTCAAACTGGCATGTCGTATGAATTATTGGGGCAGTGATGTTCTCGAGTGGAGTCCGCGTACCGACAAGCGACAACCTGGTTAGGGTTGCGGGGACTCGCTGGATGCGGGTCGCCTCTATCCGGCCCATGTGGAAATCTATTGAGGAGACCTGTGTCTAGCAGTGGACGTCCTATGGCTGAAATTATGATGATGAATGATAATGCCATGCTAAGGGTCTACTCGAACTCTACACACGCGAAATACAGACAACTTCGGAAAAAAAAAAAAAAATGGAGGGATTGAAGGGAAAATTTCAAAAACTTTTGTCGTGTAGTTTTTTTAGTGGTGTCTTTTTTTATTTCATTGCATATGTTTGAGGAAAGCACTATACATGCATCTGGCCGTGAAAAGTGCTTGTCGGCTTCGTATCACTATCCGGCCTCCCTACGATCGGCCGTCTATACCTACTCACCCGGCAAGCCCTTCTTTCCCGGCGTCTGCAGTAATGTACTAATTTTAATTCGTTCGTCAGTTAGATTATCAAAAAATATTGAACACTTATATTTTCTTTTAAAGCGCGTCAAAGTTTGGGAGTGGGGGCAAATGACGGCACGCCGTGCGTTAAACGGTCGCACGGTGTGACATCACGGGGAACTTTAACGGGCTATATCTTCATCATTTTTTGTTTAATTGACAAAAGAAAAAAATACATGTGCAATATTTTCTGATAATGTAATTGACAGACTAATTATATTTTTTAGGACACAAGCCTATTATAAATAGAATTCAATCCTAAATTTGAAGCAAGTGAGTGGTTTAGATTATTTAAATGTAGTTAATCAAATATTTAAGCGCTTATTAACGATGTCAGCGCGTACGCACGCTTGGCACGCGTATGATTTTCCCATAAAGTTGTCTAGTACTGGTAACTGCGCATGCGCGGTTAATAACGATGTTATTGTTGGAAGGCCTACATCCGTCCAGTCTAACTGTCGATACATCCGTGCCGCAATGTTCCGCGCAATTTCCTCCCGTCATTCGCTATACTAGCTCGGGTAGTACACACCGAATTGGCATTTGTCGGATATGTATAAATAGCTAATTAGGTTCCTAATGGCTAGATTGTGTATAGACTATGTAAACTGTAGTTGCAGTATACCTAAGTGAGCACAATTAGGTTTTCATTTCTCCTGTTCGGAAAGTTTAATTTTCATGGGTGGAAAATAGGTATTCCATCCCTAGGGTGGAAAGTATTTTATTGTTACGATTTGCCACAGAGTCGAAGATAATTGAATTACGTCATATTATTAAAATAAAACCTTTTAATATCGCGAACGATTGCTTGATGGTGATGATGATGACGATGACGATGACGATGATGTCGATGATGATGATGATGATGATGATGATGATTATTTTTTTTACTCTTCTCATAGTCAAAATGAAACGTAGAGTGTTTAACTCGAGTAAAATTACCCATTTCACCCTCGAACTATTGGCGCTCCCACTTCATTCGAGCGCCAGAAATATCTCGGGTGAAATAGGTCACTTTCAACCCATAGTTGACAATCTACTATTATAAACAAAAACCTTACATAATGTGCGTCAGCATCGAATGCAGCGCTCGCTACTTTAAAGACTCATTGGTGGTGGTGACCCCGGGTCTATATCCAAATTCGAAATTATTTATTTCAGACAAAGTCCATAACTTCCTAGTGACATCGTATTACTTTAAGCTAGGGTAAGTATTTATTATATTAGGTTTTTACATACAGGGGCATATAGCTGCACCCAGTGCTTTAACCAAGGCGAGTCCCAGCGGTCGGCCAGCGTGCACAGATGAATATGATGATATTCGAGCTGGCGCGCCATCGCCTCAACAGTGAGCTACTAAAGCGCTTACTCATATAAAATCAATATAACTAACATAAATGCTATTGTCTCACATAAAATCGATCGTACGAGTTTTTATTCTACTACCAATTGGTAGGTTACTTCATAATTTTGTCTGTCATAAATTTGTACTACTGCCAACCGAGTTCATAATCGATAGTTTTTAGAAAATCGTAATTCATAATTTCGTCACTAAGATTGGGTTTGTAGGTACTCATAATGCTGATTTTCATATTTCTTTCATACAGAACCATACATTTCAATAAACCTCGATACTAATATTTATTACTTGAAAATTATTAATTTGAAAATTTTCCTATACCATCGTGATTGGTAATAATAATTACATCTATACTATTATAAAGTTATAAAAATGAAATGTCTACATTGAAGAGTACATTCAAAAAAATAATTGTTATGGACTATTTGGAGGTCATTAAAACGAAAAATATTTTATTGGATTTTATGTATGTTTTTTGGTACACGGATAGCTGGGTATCTCCAGATGGTTATAGGATACTTTTTACCCGACTACGCTAAAGAAAAAATGAAGGATTATGACTTTTTCTCCTCCGCGAACGAAGTTGCGGGCGCTTTCTAGTAAATAATATAAAATTATGTTGAATAATTATTTAACTAGAACTAAATTATGTCCGACATAAATTAGGCATAAATGTAAATATGGTTTTTGTATCTTTTAACCACTTGCAGCGCAACCTAACACTCCTCCTCGCTTCGCTCGTCGTCGTACCTAACCTAACCCCTGGTCGGACGTAATGTTTTTTACATCACGCTAACAATAACGCCTAGTATAGTATGGGTAAATTATTAAAACAAAATGGAGTTAAATAATGTATGATTGTGGTGTTTATGATTAGGTACAAACCAGTCTGCTTAAAAAAATATGATTGTGTAAAATAGGATCAAAAACAGTAATGATGAATAAATGAATGATAATAAAAAGTAGTATTAGGGATATTTATGATAACAGATATTATGGTTTTAAATGGTTCGGAGTTACGATCGGTAGTAATAGCGACTAAGTATAAATAATGACTATTGTTCAGTATTTTAAATATGCAGCACAGAACACAGCGTGTTTTCTTTGATATTTAGTAGTGCTACCAACTTTTTACTTTTACTTTTTTTCGACGGTGCAACTGCCATACATGTGCTGCTCGCAATAATTTCGTTGCTTGAGCCCAAAACCCTCGCGAAAATCCCAATACAGACATACGAACGCGGTAGAAAACCAGGTATTCAGTCCTGTGGTGAAGCCGTCAGCTGCTTTAGGGGCCCCTAGGAGTCATCCAGAACATCTTCAGGTGAGTGCCCTGCTAAAATCTTGCTATCGAAGAACATTGTGCAACAACTATTATGGAGGAAATATCGATGATTTTTGTTTGTTTTTTTTCTCTATTATATTTTTTGGTTAGTTTTGAAATGTTTTCTTGTAGAACTAGGCATAGAGTTTATAACTAAAAAGATAAGATTACATATTACATCATAACTTAATTTTATAGGTACTTTATTTTAAGCTAGCTTCTTCCCGTGACTACGTTCGCCGTAAATTCGTTTATCGTAGATAAGGGTATTTTTCCGGGATAAAAAGTAGCCAATGTCCTTCCCCGGGACTCAAACTATCTCCATACCAAATTTCATCCAAATCGGATCAGCAGTTTAAGCGTGAATAGGTAACAGACAGACAGACAGACAGACAGACAGACACTTTACTTTACTTTAAGCATTTATAATATTAGTATGATTTAGAAATAAATTATTTAGAAAAATAATTCACATGTTTTTCAACAGTGGTCTCCTCTTGGGAAATTTGAACCTTGCGGTCTATTTACAGCATAAAGATCATTGATCTCCCACTAAAATTGCATGATTTTTAGGGTTCCGTACCTCAAAAGGAAAAAACGGAACCCATATAGGGTCACTTTGTTGTCCGTCCGTCCGTCTGTTTGTCAAGACCCTTTATCTCAGAACCGCTTGGTAGGTACTAAATTGAAATTAAAACTATATACTCAAGTGTACGGTTTCTTGAAGCTGTGAAAAAAGATACGGCCTTTTATGCCGCAAAAAGCGTATATTTCGACACTCTTTGAATTTGATAGGGTACTTCCAATTGTTCTAGGCACTTGAAATTCGGTATGAAGAAAGCTCTCATCGCATAATCAACAAAATAAATCAGAAAAATATTTTTTTTATGCTGTCTGTATATATCAGTATCCAATATAAAATGATCGAGCGCTGCGTACATTTTCTTTATTAGTAGGGCTCTGCTAACATTGGATTTTCATAGATACGGCCATTTGTAGCGTATATTTTGTATGGAACCCTCGATGCGTGGGTCTGACTCGCAGTTGGCCGGTTTTCTTTGTATGATTAAAATATGGCGTCCTTTCTTCAGTGCTGCAGTGGTTAAAATGCTCTTAAGCATCATTTATATCACCTGTATAGTCTTTGACGGGACGAAGTCCAGTCAATAAATGCCTCGAGCACGCTGTTAATTAGATCGCATGTTGCTTAAGGGATAATGGGATAACTTCGGTGTTAGTTTCTGTCCTATACAGGGTGAATTATAAGACAGTAACCAAAATATTTTCAAATATCCATAGTAATCTATACTAACATTGAATAAAATATCAGACGAAACATTTAAACGACAATTGATAAACTAATATAAACTAATATAAATATAATAAACTACGGCGGAATGACAAAACCGGGTGCTCTGCACCTCCGTCTCACCGCTCGCATACATAAAGGTGAGTTCATACTTGTATCATTTGCTCGTAACCGAGCGCCGTGGCGTGGCATGACTGCGTATCGCGCTGCTTGGACGCTAACTGTCGTTGCCCCACTTGTACGATCTAAGTGTGTGATACGCGTAGCCACATGGATTTCGAGCGATCGGATCGGCGCAACGTCCAAACGCGTGATCATGACACGCGATTATGCCACGGGACGAAGATCTGATCGGGCAAATGATACAAATGTGGACGCACCTTAAGGCGCGGTACACCAGTGTTGGTGACACTATAAATTAGGTATTAGTATAGGTGATATGACGATAATGCGATATAGCGATTATTTATTTATTGGGTTCATTGACAATACGGAACATACATGAAATTTCTTCATCGCCTTTCTTAACAAAATATCAAATTACCGTAAAAAGTGAAAATAAAATTAAAATCAGCCAAGAAATACGCATGATAGAGGCATTTTAAACTTATTAGACAGCGATTTGGCGGAGAGGTCCGACATGTAGGTACTATGACGTCACAGTCCACTACGGTCATATAAACACCATATTAAATTCTGTTTTGCTAGAAAGAGATAGAATGAAATGTTTGATAGCTTATATATCTTGGTTATTTTTATAGTTATTCGAAAAAATATTTTTCTCCACTGTCTGTTACATGAACGAGTTTCTAATAAAGCAAAAGGAAAAAATATCCATATTCCCTATTGTTTATAATACATAAATCCTTATTTAATGTTTTAGCTCAACCAATTTGCAAGTGTAACAATCACTTATACATAAACATCGCATACGTTATCTTCATTTCACGCGAATTTATAAGAAAACAAAAATCTCAAAAAAGGCTTCTTTTTAACTGAACGTTTATCAATGTACGTCGATGAGACAGAGACTGGACGGTTGAAGTCTGACAGGTTATTCGTTCCCAATATGTATGACATGAAAATTGTGTTTGTCTACTATAGCTTGACAAGTTACTTCTTTCGTGACACTCCCATGGTCTATGGGCGGTGTGCGGGGGGAGACAGCGGGGGTAGGTAAAGAGTGCGCGCGTAGGAGTACCATGACGCTGCCGCGTGCACCCTTCGCACATACGTGTCTATAGAGAGCTAAAGAACAGAGGTATAGCTTGACAAGTTCTTTCCTGACACTCCCATGGTCTCCTGGCGACGGGGGAAAGACAGCAGGGGTGAGTAAGACACTTCAGACCCACCTCCGCTGTCTCCCCCCCCCCCCCCCACGTCACCCGCAAACCATGGGAATGTTAGACACGTATGTGCGAATAGGTATCTATTTTTCTGTATCACGGGTCAATAAGAGCCTCTGGAGGGTTGTTAATTAGATCGCATGTCGCTTATGGGTGAAAATGGAGTAACAGAGGCCTTTCGACATTAATTTCTGTCCTATACAGAGTGAATTCTAAGTCGTGTGTCAAATATTTTCGGATATGCGGTGGTTATTATAAAGTTGTAAAAGTGAAATGTCTGGTTCAATGAAGATGAAAATATATATTGTAACGGACTATTTGGAGGTCACTGAACCGAAAACTTTTGTAACGAATATTTTCGTAGCTACGGCTCACGATGGTCCAATTTTTTGGGCTTCGCATATGAAGACTAATGTTACTGTTATTATTATGCACGTTAGTACTTTGTCATAATAAATTTAATACGCTAGAAGAGCTAGACTTTATCAATAATGTAAGCTTCATAGTGACAGGGTTCTAAGTATACTCGACGTTTTATTGATTGGTTATACATATAGTATACACATTAATATATGTTGAAACATAATAAATCAAGTTTCTTTACTTAGATGTATTGGAAAATTAACTGCTCTGTTTGGCTATCAATAATCTTAATTATACTTCGCGCCTCGTCCTCGAGATTAGTAACTGAAGATATATAATACACAATGTAGTAACGCTTAGGTGTCACCACTCTGCACTTAGTTTGGAGTAATGTTTTTTTTTTTTTTTAATGTGGGTAAGTCTAGATCGCATGTCTATCCCTCCCGTAGCTCCGACCGTTCATTACGCAATTAAGTGCTCGACCACTCCAGTCACTTCATTTAATTTAAAAGTTCTTGTTCGTGATTTTTCGCAACAATGCCTAAACGTAAACGTACTAAGAAGTACGAAGATGATTTGGATCATTTAATGCATAAAGTTCGAAAACTAGAACGTAAGCTACGAAGTCATAGTGAAAGTGTATCGTCACGCAGTGATTCCATACGTGAGGACTTAGTACTACAAGAAACAGGTAAATCATTATAATTTAGTTTGCCCAATATTGAGTACAATTAATTATACCCATATTAAAATTGCAATCAGATTAGCCGTTGGGGCTATATCGACGCATACATTGGTGGTTTGCGATCAATTCATTGGGGATTGACACCTTACCAAACCATTACCGATTTAAGCAAAAATCGATGTCATCCATTATACGGTTATACATAACTACATGTGCAACCAGATCTAGCCATTATTTCAGCGCAAGACTTGACGGTTGGCGTACAATTCATTGGGGATTGTTACCTAACCATTTGTAAATGATAACGGTCATTCGTTATCTCAGTAGTACACTGATATAGTTAAATATATATACGTATAAATTAACGTTTGATCTCTAAAACAAATAACAGTACTATTATGGGTTTTTTCCGTTGTTTCTAATTTTCCCGTAAAAAATAAAATTTGCGCGCAATTTTTTCGCCGCTATAAAATTATTCACTAGCAGGATGTTGTTGCTGTATTTGTCATACGTAAAAGCAAAACATTGCTACTTGTTCTCAGCATCACCTCTTCTGCGACCAGATGACTGGTTTCCGGAATTCCCGGATGAGGGGCCAGTCCATGATCGACTTAATCATGATATGGACCAGTTCAATAATATTGGGGACCGAGACAATTCTGTCCACGATCAACACTGCCCTGTTGAGGAACCGCACAGCTCAGCTGAGGCCGCACAGCCAGGGCCCATTGAGGCTCAACCAAGCGCTGAGTGTACACTGACCGGCACTCAGGTTGTCAGTCCAAAAACCAATGCCATTGCACCTTGTTGTACTTCCGCCGATGAACCCAATGTTGATGAGCCCAATGTCGACAGTGAAATATCTGGCGAAGGTATAATTGACTTAGGCGAAGATATTTTGCAAATATTAGGCGATGATCCCTCATCTGCCACTAAATATGGCAAAGAAATACGCTCAGAAATAGCCACTCGCTTTATTCACGCAGCTACTGAAGGAATAACGAAAGAAAATCGTAAGGATCTTTTGACTAAATATCCGGTACCGGCTAACTGTGTGCATATAGGCGCTCCAAAACTAAATGCTGAAATTAAAGCTGCTATATCGGAAAACTTTGCCAAGCGCGATAGGGGCATTGAGTCTAAACAGAAAGAAATGGCAAGCGCGATAGCGTGCCTCGCTGAAATTATCACATCACAATTAAACTCGAAACAAAAAAATAACGACTTGTTACAAAAACTCATTGACCTCAGTCGTATTTTATGTGACTTACAATACGCAGAAAGCGTAACAAGACGAAATTTCATACTCTTTACTCTAAAGAAAGATTTAAAGGATCACTTAGTGAATACTAAGATAGACACTTTTTTGTTCGGCGAAAACTTGACAGAGACGCTTAAAACAGCGAGGGCCGTAATCAAATCTGGCGTAGAGATGAAGGCCGCCGCTCCTAAAGAGGTCCCATATCAACACAAGAGACTTAAGTCTGTCGTGTCGCGGCCTTTAAACCGCAGGGGCCCAGCGCCGCGCAGTCCGCCGCCGGGCCCGCCGCCGGCTGCGGCACTAGCTGCGGCTCCGAGGAGCCGCGCGCCTGCTCGTCGCGCGCCGCCTCCCCCGGCCCCGGCCCCGCCGCCGCCCGCGCACTACTACAGACCGTCGTACGCGCACCAGCCGCAGCCACCTTACCAGTACCCGCAGCGCCGCTACTAGACACAGTTAAGTACGCAGGCCGCCTGTCACTATTTATTGAACAGTGGTCGCTCATCACCAATGATCGCACTATCCTGTCATGGATCGAGGGCTATAAAATTAGGTTCATGAGTCCTGTCATGCAACAGTATTTACCATCGGCGCCTGAGTACTCTAATGAGGCGCGAGCAAATTATGTAGCAGCTATAAATAATTTACTAGAGATAGGTGCTATATCTGAGTGTACGCCTTGCGTTGATCAGTTTGTATCAAGTATTTTTCTGGTACCGAAACCGAACGGCAAAATGCGCTTTATAATCAACCTTAAAAAATTAAATAAATTCATAAAATCAGATCATTTCAAGCTCGAAGACTTGCGGACAGCTGTAAAGCTTTTATCTCCAGAATGCTATATGGCCACCCTCGACTTGAAAGATGCATACTTTTTGGTAAAAATTCACGAGGAATCCAGAAAGTATCTTCGTTTTGTCTTTGAGGAAAAAATGTACGAATTTAACGTTTTACCGTTCGGTCTCAGTACTTCGCCATACGTATTTACAAAGATAACAAAACCCATTGTAAAATTATTGCGCTCTGCCGGCCTGCTCTCCACGCTATACCTTGATGACTGGCTCCTTTTTGGTCAAAATTATGAACAATGTTTAAAAAACATTGAATTAACAAAGCAATTGTTAATCTCATTAAGATTCATTATTAATGAAGAAAAGAGTGTCCTTAAACCTATGACCTCATGTAAATTCCTAGGTATGATTTTAGATTCACATCATCTTCGACTGAGCTTACCTTTTGAAAAAAGAGCACGTATTAGATCGGAATTAGAACGATTTTTAAACATTAAGCGATGCAAAATTCGAGAACTAGCACGACTAACCGGCTTGCTAGTTTCGGCTTGCCCAGCAGTAGAATACGGATGGCTTTATACGAAGGAGTTAGAACGCTGTAAATTTTTAAACCTACAGGGCCACGATAATTTTAATCGTACAATGACCGTGCCATAATCCGTTCTCCCTGATATCCATTGGTGGTTAATGAACATCGACATTTCCCATCATTGTATTCGCACTGATGATTACCGTATTCATATATATTCTGACGCCTCAACTACAGGGTGGGGAGCGGCCTGTGGAAGCGATACGGCAAGCGGTCAGTGGTCTAACACCGAACGAGAAAAACATATTAATTATCTGGAGTTGCTCGCAGCTTTTATTGCGCTTAAAATCTTTGCACGCAATTTGCAAGACTGCCAGATACTCCTTCGGTTAGACAACTCGACTGCAATAGCATATATCAACCGAATGGGTGGTATACAGTACCCTCACCTCACTCAAATTACGCGAGACATTTGGCAATGGTGTGAACAGAGGCGGTTGTTCGTATTCGCAACGTACATTAGATCTCGCGACAATATTGTTGCCGACTTTGAATCACGTAAATCTCACCCTGACATAGAATGGGAATTAGCAGCCTGGGCTTTTGACTCTCTAGTGCGTTCCTTTGGTTATCCGGAGATAGATATTTTTGCAAGCCGCATAAATAAAAAATGTACAAAATATATTTCATGGCACAAGGATCCTGATGCCTACGCGATAAATTCTTTTACTGTATCTTGGACAAATATTTTCTTCTACGCTTTCCCGCCATTTTCAGTTATACTGAAAGCGCTCCGTAAGATAATTTCTGAACAAGCTACGGGTATCATGGTCGTGCCCCAGTGGCCAACGCAACCATGGTATCCCGTCTTTAACCGCCTTCTTGTTAGTGAAACCGTAACTTTTCAACCTCATAGCAATGCTTTAATTTCTCATTCCAGCTCCCGTCGAATGCACAACACGATTATCCTGGTTGCAGGAATATTGTGCGGGTCGCATTGTCAAGAAGAAGCTTACCACCATCGTCATTAGACATAATGACTGCATCATTATCAAAAAATACAGTAAAACAATACGATGTTTGCCTTAAAAAGTGGTGGATCTTTTGCCAAAATAATTCAATTAACGTGTACGACGCGTCTGTACCTACCGTGGTTTATTTTTTGACCAGCTTATACAATGAAGGATGCCAATACGGGACACTAAATTCGTGTAGATCAGCGCTATCTCTGGTATTAGGACCAACCATATCTAAGGACGACAGGCTGCAGAGATTTTTTAAAGGCGTTTTTCGTTTACGGCCTCCAAAGCCTAAATACAACACAACTTGGGATACTAATATTGTCTTAAACCATTTGAGCAACTGGCCTTCTAACAACGACTTAACCCTTGAAAAACTTTCTAATAAAACTGTTACTTTACTTGCGCTTGCAACAGCTCATAGAGTTCAAACATTGTCCAAAATCAACATAAAGAATATTAGCATTTCTACTGATCGAATAATAATAAAAATACCTGATATCTTGAAAACTTCTAGGCCCGGTTGTAAACAGCCTATCATATATTTGCCATTTTTCAATGAAAATCCTACTATATGTCCAGCGAAGGCGCTCACGTGCTATTTAGACAAAACTGCACCCTTAACACTATCGGACTACCTGTTTATCGGTAACAAAAAGCCACATAAACCAGTGGGTTCCCAGACACTCAGTAGATGGATCAAGCGTACTTTGAATGAGTGCGGGATCGACGTGACGGTGTACAGCACGCACAGCACGCGGCACGCCGCCGTGTCGCACGCGCACGCCCGCGGAATCAGCGTAGATGCCATCCGCAACACCGCGGGATGGAGCAAACAGTCTAACACTTTTGCCAAATTTTATCAAAGGCCCATAATTAATAGCGAAAACATTTCTTTAGCACTTTCTGTTTTGAATCAATAATTTAGAAGATAATTTCCTTCTGTTAAACTGCTCATTAAACCCCTAAAAACGTAATGCAAGTACGTAAAAATGACTTAGAATTAACATTTGTATTAAATATTTTTGTTAAGTCTTTAAAAAGGTACCTACTTTCTGTTTGGTACAGTATAATTCTCTTAAATGTGATTCTCTTTTGATTATCTTTATCTACCGCAAATATAATGATTAGATAAGCGTTTGTATACATAATTTTTCTGACATAATCTGGTTAGTTATGGTTGTTTTATTGCTATTCTATATGTTATGAAATATATATACTTAATACTTACCGTGTTAATTGTAACAATTATTATAATTAATAATTAAGTTTTCAGTTTACACATAAAATGACTTTGTTACAAAGTCTGTCATGTTATTTAGTATATTATTGTATGACATATATGTCAATACAGATTCTACTACGTAGTCTTATGGTTATTCTTAATAACATTATCTGTATTCCAGTGTATAACAATTTGAATCAATATAGAATGATCTGGCATTACACATAGTGATTTTGTTTATACTCATTGTCATTAATTATTGATTGATGATATTTCAGAAACGTATTAATACTATTACCTACTCTCAAAGTCTACATTGTGTATTATATATCTTCAGTTACTAATCTCGAGGACGAGGCGCGAAGTATAATTTATGATTAAACGAACTTACCTGTAAGTGAAGTTCTATCAAAATTATACGAAGCGCCTCGTCCGAAGAGATTAGTAACATACTTCCCACCCACCCAATGCTTGGCGCATATACCCCATCAGACGTCTAACTTAACTATACTATATATGTTTAGAAATATACATCAATCAATTACCTTCTCTCAACTTAATGAACGGTCGGAGCTACGGGAGGGATAGACATGCGATCTAGACTTACCCACATTAAAAAAAAAAAAAAAACATTACTCCAAACTAAGTGCAGAGTGGTGACACCTAAGCGTTACTACATTGTGTATTATATATATTCAGTTACTAATCTCTTCGGACGAGGCGCTTCGTATAATTTTGATAGAACTTCACTTACAGGTAAGTTCGTTTAATCGTAAATAAGTTATGTGTATTTTTCTAACGCTACCCACTTTAGTTATAAGTACGGTCGGTCCGCGCGTCGCGCGATCGCTAGCTTGCGCATTAAGTAAGTACATAGATGAATCGTAAAGTAAGTGATAAGTTGATAACAAGTGCGCAGCGTGCGGCGTTCGGGACGCGGGAACCGAACGGGTAAATATTTTGTAAGCAACTTAAATTTAAGTTCTCATTTTAAGTGAATGTATTATATGTTCTTATGAGAATAAATGTCTGAAACCATAAACCATATTATTATTTAACTGACCTCAATTGTATTCTACTCAAATGAAAGTGGGCTGGGCATGTCGCTAGTCTGGCCGAATCACGCTGGGCCATACAAACGACCTCATGGCCAGGACCTGCCGGGGAACAGAGGAGAGGAAGACCAAAAAACCGATGGTCCGATGACATTAAAAAGATAGCGGGCCCCAAATGGCTGGCAGTGGGGAATGATAGGAAAAAATGGAAGTCCATGGAAGAGGCCTTCACCTGAAAGGGGTTCTTGTCAGCAAATATAATAAATATTACGACAAAATAACTACAATACAGTAGAAAGTTAAAATATTAAATGTATTTGAACAAAATTGAACAAATAGGTAGATACATTAGTACTAACCAAAACCACATTCATAATTTGTTGACATACTACATAATACTATGAAGCATGAAAAACTAACAGACATAATTATCATAATATGTAACTAGACATAAAAGAAATAATGGGGCGAGAAATAAAAGGCTTTTTTATTTTATTATTAATTGTATTCCTATTTTTTTTATTGTGACTGATTTACTATAATATTAATTAATAATGACATATAACGGTAAAGCCCCGACAGTAAATAATATGCTATTTAGTTATTGCTTTGATTTTATGTAAGATACTTACTTACTTAGGTACTATGCTGGCTCGGTGACCCAAAGAGGATCTTGGCTTCTTTCACGAGAGAACGCCACTCTTCCCCCTTCTGCGCCACTCGGGTACTCCGAGGGCAGTTAAGTTAAGAGGGTTTTTATGTAAGATATTATACTGTTTTTATTGATCAATGACAAGCTTGAAATTTTTTGTGTCATTATGGTTGGACCAAGTAATTTTTTTATTTTTTCTTAGGCAATATGTTCCTATTTAAATAAAACAATTTAACGCCTTATATCGCGTATATTATCTCATTTGAGTTCCCGACGTTTCGGAAGCTTTTCAGCTTTCCATGGTCACGGGTGGACTCAAATGAGATAGTATGCTCGATTTAATCCGTTAAATTGTTTTATTTAAATGAGTAATAATCGCGGAAACAGAAGAAAATATTAATGTGTTCCTAGTCTTATGATGTCATTATAATTTTTACATGCCACTAGATAGTGGCTGAATATATAATTCGAATGTTAATCATAATAATTGTAACACCTGTATAATGTACCATATATTCTAGTGAATAAACTACATTCATTCATTCATATTAGGCCTCCTTAGGCCTCTTGAGACTTACTAATAGAGTTTACCTGACTTATTTCCCTTCCCTAATAGCTGCGTCCGGTGCGCAGTAAGAGGTGTAACCCAATCAATAAAGTACTTAGGCGTGGAAATTGGTACACCGCACTTGGTTATTTTAGTGTATTAATTAATGCATATTTTTCAACACACTTGCTCGCTGTAATCAGTCCATTACACACGCGTGTTTTTACATTACATAATCGCCCTAGTGTCTTTTCATTACAGTCTTTTTTAAGCTTCAGCAAGGTTTTAGGTACAGGAAACGTTTTAGGTAATTTTAATAAATCTAAGCTGGTACTTGTAAAAAGCAAAATCCCACCAAAAACACGACAAAAATAGCCAAGTCTCGATGAAGCTGCTTGTTTATCTCTAAAATGTAATGAAATGTAGTCAAAGTCGTGCCAAGTCTAAGGTTCTTTACTGCGATTTTTTTATTATAATAAGTAAGGTGAAGGGTACACAAGGGTACAAAACCAGATGCTCCATGACATCATTGCACCAATCGTTGACGGTCGGACGTCGGACGGTGTAGAGATAAACAAACAGTTCCATCGAGACTTGGCAAGTTCTTTACAGAATGTTTTTGGTGGGATTTCACTTCTTTTTGTAGAAACGTGGGCATAACCCTTCGATTTTGGACATCACACGAAGCGGCCCACCAAGTTGAATATTTTTTGTAAAGGCGGTATGTCGATCTCTAATAGTTTGGTTGGGCTCTTGTGATTTCTAATAAGGGTCACCAGGTACTCCAGATCTTCGATTGTCCCAGTTTTATAGTTTTCCCTTTATGTGGACATCAATCCCTAACTCTGTATCAAATTTCAGCTCTCTGAGTTTATGGGAAGTACTAGTTCTATTCTGATGATCATGAGTGAGTGATTGAGTGTCATAAATGCGAAACTTTGCTTTCGCTTAACTTCGGAACTAAATGACCTACAGACTTAAAAATTTGGATTTTAAGTATGTGATTATAGCTTACTAGATGACGAAAATTTCTGCGTTCTGGTCTTATCCAGAGGTTCTCAAATAGGGGCCTGAAAATGCGGCGAAATGGTTCTAGTAAAGGATGGTACGGCAGTGTTTGCTTCGCGCTCGACTTGGCGGGGGCACTGCCGTGCCCCCTGATTAATTTCAATGAATTATAAAGTTTTCTAAACAAAATAACATTTTGATTGTATTAAATATATATTATAATTATTCAGTTTATTATATTATTAATGTTTGGCTGATTGACCAATTAGCCTTTGCGTAAACGCTATAAATGCACCGGTCGCAGCGCGCCATTTTGATTTGAATTGACATATTTAATAATTTCAAATATTTCATATTGAAGTATGATTATTTTTTTAAATGTCAATATTGTGTAAATAATTTCAAGGAATGATATTTAAAATATAATCATTATGTTGGGACGTAAATTTGAGGTACTGATGACGGATTATGCACGTATAACCTAGACCAAATTTTAAGTAAGGTACGATTGTTTTTTTTTGCTTTTTTCCTCGCAAGTGAGTTGATAAACGTCGTATGCATCGGTCATTACACTCTCGGCTTTATACAGCACTGGTCTACGACTCGTGCTGCAAGATATAGCCTCGAGTGTAATTACCAACGTACCACACTTGTATCATAATGTACTATTACTGGCGACATCTAGTTAGTGCTGCTGTACGCTTCTTTAGAAAATGTCCTCGCAAATCCCCGCGTACTTGTATAAGTACTAATTAACAATAGTAATTCCGACCTGATATTTTAACCGCATAGCAAGAGTAACGACCGAATTTACTTCGGTTGCAAATATTTCACCTATGTTTATCTGCAGTTGAAACACTATCCGTATCCATTCTATATACTTGGTATAGTACATTCGGCAGATATTACTACAGTTGTTGATAAAATAGAGGACTTAAGAGGATAATTAAACTTAAAATTTGTTAGTAGGTCAGGCGACTTCGTTCGAGGACAAAATATAATAAATCATTTAATTCGCTTCAGCGTCGCGTAAAAAGTATACTAAAATTAATCTGAGGACAGTTGTATTTACTTATTTTGTGATTTGGACACAAATAACATACACAAAGTAAGTAAAAAGTAGTAATTATTGCCTTAAGCTGCTTTGCCATCGGCGAGGCGAGGCGTGGGGAGGAGGGACGAGAATTGTAAAAGCTCCGGCTCATTTTCACAAAAAGTTGCCATCGCGAGCACGAGCGAGCTCGCGATACCTATCAATGTCAAGCGCGTTCTCGCGCGTGCTCGCGCGAGATCGCGAATGATATTAATGGGCATCGTGTGTCTCTTTTGGAGAATTAAATCAGTGTTCGTAGCAATGTGGTTCATTATTACATTAACTAATATTTCACTTCTCGTCTCGCCAACCCGTACTTATCATTTCTACCAAAAATGTGCTGAGAGTGAATTGAACTTTTACCATACAAAATTCTCGTCTCGCCTCGTATCGCCTCGTATCGCCTCGTCTCGCCTCGCCTCGCCGGTGGAAAAGTACCTTCAAGGACAGTGAACCCTTTGAATACGAATAATTCACTCTTCGTAGTCAGTTTCTGTGTGTAACTTAACACGAGCTCTTAACCTTTCCCAAAAGATCTCAGGCAGCGAAAACCGGCTGCCACACCATAATCCAAGCCGATTACGCACCTAACCTCCCAATTTCAAAACGATACACACCCATACGCCACCTTAAGCTCTTACGAGGTTTCCAACCCGTGCAGCTATAGAGAACAGCTCAAAAGCGAAACCAATTGTTAATAACGCGCACTTCGGCGGCTTATGACGTTTTGATGTTGTGATGGCTAGTGCGAAACCACAACGTTAAGTGGGATAGTCGTAGGGGCTTGTAAACGTCTAGCTCAAGGTCAAAAGGACTTATAGCTGTCAGATATTCGTTCGCGCAAGACTTTTCGGGTTTCATGGTAAATCATGCGAGAATCAGCTAAGACGTATATTACTAAAAAGTTGTGTGTACTTAGGGCGTTTTGGAAGAGGCTAGCGGTGAGGGGTCGTAAGTTATGATGTGGGATTTAGTTTCCATTTAAACGTGTATTATATAAAAGTCACTCATGCTAGTTGGTGATCAAGGTCAATCAAGGACCTTTAATACAAGAGGACTGCGAATCGTCATACAAATATATTTACTACGCTATCTATGTATGTAAAATAAAGTACTAAAGAGATATATTGCATACTAGAAGACGCTCGGAACTTCGTTCGCGGTGGAGAAAAAGTCATAACCCCCCTTTTTTTCTTCAGCGTAGTCGGGTAAAAAGTATCCTATAACCATCTGGAGATACCCAGCTACCCGTGTACCAAAAAATAGTTGAAATCCGTTTAGCCGATTTTGCGTGATGAAGCCACAACGACACATACAAACATACATAAAATCCAAAAAAAATATTCGTCTTAGTGACCTCCAAACAGTCGATTACAATATTTTTTTTGAAAATATCTTCAATGTACAGACATTTCATTTTTACAACCTTACAAAAGTATAGATAAATTATACAGCTAGCATTAAAAACTAAATCACTGTGAATTATAATATGTATAAAATGAAGATTTTTAAATAAACTGTTTATCGATAAATCATAAAAGTTAACAATATATGCATCTATTAAATAGAACTACGACGTTTGTCCATCGCCTCACAAAACTCTAAGCATTCACGACATATATCACCCCAGCTGCTTGCAAAAATATCGCAGTCAGGTGCTGATGAGAGACGTACATTGAGACAGTGCAGAGCTCGAACTAATGGTGAGCTTCTGCGAGAGACGGTGCGCGCCTCTGGTGCAGCGAGTAAATAAATGCCTACAGGTGCGTCCACATTTGTATCATTTGGCCGATCAGATCTTCGTTTCGTGGCATGATCGCGTGTCATGATCACGCGTTTGAACGTTGCGCCAATCCGATCGCTCGAAATCCATGTCGACACGCGGGACGAAGATCTGATCGGGCAAATGATACAAAAGTGGACGCACCTGTAGGCATTTATTTACTCGCTGCACCAGAGGCGCGCACCGTCTCTCGCAGAAGCTCACCATTAGTTCGAGCTCTGCACTGTCTCAATGTACGTCCTTAAGGCGCGGTATACAGCCGTGTTGATCACACTATATATAGCAGCCATTCCGGTTGTTAGGCAAAACCTTAAGTGTTCTCTTGTACTACAACAGAACCTCAAAAATGGTTATCGCTGACCAAATGAAACTTCCGTCCATCCCTATTTAAAGCAGCAACGGATCTATCCCTTCGGAACGTGTCAAGGTGATCTCGCCATCTCCTTCGTCGTTTGGGTGCATATTCTCCTTTAAATTGGGTGGGATCCAGTAGTCAGGAAAAGCTATTCAAAAAAACTCTTCGCGCAATGTCGTCGAACTTGGTTCGTCTGTAGACCTCCTCATCTCTGATTCGATCATAGAGGAAATAAAATAAATAGTTAATCATTAGGGATTTTGACAAACAATATATTTTATACTATGTCGCTTCTAGGTAGTCCTTTTCTTAAAATTTCTGTTTCTCAAAATAGCATTCTTCCAACGAACGTTTCTTGCCTATAATGTGCTATATTTGTTTCCTGTGGGACTTTCCTAAAATGCTCACTTCCTGCTTCCTATAATGTCCGCTTATTATGATGTCTAATTCCTACGAAGAAAACATGAAATTCGAATATTTTCTATGATTTGTGACGTATCCCATCATTCGAACAGAGCCAAATAAAAAAGGACTAATCCGAAGGTATGACCTGTAGAATAAAATCGGGTCACTGTTACTATTTATTTATTTTCGGTGAACATATAGATACAAAAATGAACCCGCTGAATTGAGAAACAGACACTTTAAGAAGACATCTTAGGAAACCGACAATTTGAGAAGGAGGTCATTTTGAGAAGCGGACATTTTAGGAAACAGACTGTAAAAGAAGTAGACATTAAATAGTAAACTGGCAATGTGGGAAGGAGGCCATTTTGAGAAGCGGACATTTTAGGAAACAGACTGTAAAAGAAGTAAATATTAAAGTAAACCGACAATGTGCGAAGGAGAATTCAGAAGGAGAAAGAGTATTCAGAGACATCGAGTCTGAGCCGTGGGATTAAATACGATTTAATTTGAATCACAGTTGAGTACTTTGGGCCTTTAGTTGTGTGGTTCTACGGTAAATCTCCAATTACTATTTTCATTGAATAAACCTCAGTTACCATTTTTACTTAATCCTACTTAAATCTTCGCACTGTAAAAAATATTTGTTAAAGCATTAGCAACGACGTGACCGTGCTCAGCTTTATTGCCATACAAAACATTCGTAAATCCTCATGATCCTTTAGAATGAGTACCTGTGCTCTCTTCAAAAGAAATCCCAGTCTTAAACCGTTTATATTAGGAAGACTCTTATAGCAAACGTCAATTCAGATCAACACGAACGTCTGGATTTTCGAATTCAACTTAAATGTGAGGTAAAATATAATTTTCAACACACTTGCTCGTAACCGAGGCTGTTTTTATGGCTGTAATCCAGTCTATTACACAAGCGTGTTTTACATTACATAATTGCACTAGTGCCTTTTCATTACAGTTTTTATAAACGTCAGTATTTAGGCACTAGTCGCACCAAGGGCGAGAAAGCTATTAGCTATCGGCAATTGTCTCGCCCAAGAAACGAACAAAATCCTGTGCTGGTAAAAGAGACACATATATTATAAGTTCATCGCTGGCTGTTCACACTGCCGGTGAGAACTCTCTCATGTATGTATCTCTTTTATTGACATGGAGTCTACAACTATTGTGCGTTTCTCGAGCGAGTTGGGCGAGAAAATAGTCGATAATTCCTCGCTTCCTCGACGGCGGTGGGACTAGTGCCTTAGTTTTTATGTACAAGAAACATTACAGCTTCTTTTAAGAAATCTAAAGTAGTACTTATAAATAACAATTTAATAAAATAAATTATAAAATTTGCTGAACTAATTATTACTTAGTTTGTATTAAATTGATATAATTATGCAGTTTATATTAATATTACTGTTTGGCTAATTGGCCAATTAGACTTTTAACGTTAACGTTGTCATTATTTAGTATCACCATTAGGCAATATAACATGATACAGCTAAATGATGATACGAGACACCAATATACAACAAGCACTCGCCGTGTAGCTTTTTTATAACTTTTGTAACAGTCTTTTGTGATAATAGATTTTCTTTTATCACTACTTTGCTAGTTGAGAAGTTTGTGTGTATATACGTGGTCTTAGTGTATTCAAAGTTTATACGGCTGAACATGGAAGTCTCTCGTTTTTATTAAATTCATTCATTTCATTTCAAGTCTTTGAGAGGGAAATCTCTATACCGAGTTATAGTGCAGTCTTGGGTATAATGCTGAATAGATTGCTCCTCCGCACTGCAAACGCACGCGTGGGATACCATCTCGATAGCCGTAACAATGCTCATTATAAACTACTCAAAACAAAAAAAAAATAATTTAAAAAACAAAAAACCCGACTGCGTAAAAAAACTAAAAAGAAACAAACAAGTCCAGTACTCTAGAAATTTGTTAAGTTATACCTAATGGAAATGTTTCATGATTCATGATCGATACTCACATAAAACAAATAATAAATTCTAATATAGAACGTAGCGATTTTAAACAGTCGGGACCCATAAGAAATCTAGATTGACGCAAATCTTCCCAACAATGGGTCACGACTGTTTAAAATCGCTATGTTCCATATTAGAATTTATTCAGAATCAGAATCAGTTATCATTCCATTATAACTTAACAAATTTCTAGTGTACTGGACTTGTTTTTTTCTTTTTAGTTTTTTTACGCAGTCAGGTTTTTTGTTTTTTTTTTAATTATTATTTTTTATTATTATTTCGCAATCTTTGTCGTCGGCGTTATTGAAAAACTTGCACAGATTTATTACAATTAAATGAAATATTAGTGAGAACGGGTTGCTAACCAACTTTAAATTGTTATAGTTCCAAACTGTTAATTCAAAATTCAAAATGATAAAAAAACCTAATAATGATTTTCAAATCCCTATTCAATAATACCCCACTCGATATAGTACGTCGATTTTCATGTTTTAATTTTTCACAATATGGCGTCTCATTATCGCCATTTTGAGTTTTCATCATGTTAATGTCATCAATGATATTTGGACAGTTAAGACGAATCGATTGACGTAAGAATCATCAAAATCGGTCCACGCGTTTGGTCTCTAGAGTGCCAGATAGGAACAAACATACATACATACATAAATACATACATACATACATACATACATACGTACATAGACTGATAAACACATTACCCTCCTTTGCGTCGCGCAGTCGGGTAAAAATAGGGGCCACTTTTGCGTGGAGAATGTCTGTTCACTTCATCTCAATAAAAACGAATACGACAATTGACTATTTAATTAATCGAGTATTAGGCAAAACAAAAATAAAAGCCTCTTTAGGTGGAGACTTTGTAAAATATTTTTTACTTACGAATATATATTTCCACGTTATGATCAAAATTCTTAGTGGCCCCTATATTATATTGAGCGGTATAGTAATTATGATTCCTTTGTGGTGAGAGTTCCGATGGACAAACTCGCAGCCTATCATCATCATCATTTCAGCCATAGGACGTCCACTGCTGGACAAAGGCCTCCTCAATAGATTTCCACATGGGCCGTATCCAGTGAGTCCCCGCAACCCTAACGAATGGGTTATTGCCGAACGAAATTTTGACACTTGGTATCTAAATCAACTGTCATAGCCCATACAAAATCATGACACTTGATTCTGATTGCAAGCGTCAAATGCAATAGGCAAAAGCGGGGCAGGTCGTGCGACCACTTTGCCGGTTGCCTTCCCACGCTGCGCTTGCCGGTACACGATCTTCACTCCCCCACTCTTCTGCCCCAACGGCCATCGGTTCTTCCAACTTTGTGCCCTGCCCATTGCCACTTCAGTTTGCTTACCCTGTTGGCTATGTCTGTGACAAGGTCTTGGGTTGAATCTCCTCATTTCTGATTCGATCTCTCAGAGAGATCCCGAGCATAAGCCCTTTCTATAGCTCGCTGAGTGACTCTGAGCTTCCTTAATAGGCCCATAGTCAGCCTATAGGTACAAAGAAATAATTCTGGCCGAAAAGTGTTATGTTCCGGCGTTTCCGCGGTCGGCTACGTAGGTCACTCGATAAGTTTTGAGATGCTCGAAATTCGAAAATGGAACGCACCTGAATTATATGTTTTTAAAAAGCAATTAATTTAAAAATAGAACACAAGTTGCCGATTCGCTCCAATTGAAATAAAAAGCGGCCAAGTGCGAGTCGGACTCGCTCATGTAGGGTTCCGCAGCCTTTTATACAAAAAAAATCACTACAGATAAAAAAAATACGATATGAAATAAAACACTAACAAAAGAGCGTATGTCCCCGGCTGTCCTAAGTCTAACTAAAGGCAAAGTCTAACTAATCTAATTTTTTTTTTGTTCCCGGGGATGAAAGAAAAAATAAAAGGGAAGTTATTTTAAGTGCTGAAGAAGCCGTGGCTGCACATGAAGAAGCAATTTCGGACCTATCTGATGAAGACTGGCAAAAGTGCTTCCAAAGTTGGTTTAGACGAATGGAACTTTGTATAGAGAGTAATGGAGAGTATTTTGAAAAAATGAAAAGTAAATAATACTAATATCTTCAATAGTTTTTTTTTATTTCAAAATTTATTGAGTGACCTACGTATTTGTAACCTCGAACGCGAACACATCGCTGTTTAAAATATGACCTAGATGTTTACTGTCACAATTTTAATTATATCTATGTTTGTTGAAACCGAGCGCTCCTGCCAGTCCATGCCGCCTTTTTCGCGTATGACAGTAGCTGTTACTTGATTGAAAGACGTCAGATTGAGGTTAGCATGGCGCGTGGACATGCACATTGAATTAGATTGTCTTGTGAACCTGCCCTCGTATTGCCTAACACGTTTGACGCTCGCAATCGAAATCATGTGTCATGATTTAGTATGGGCTATGACAGTTGATTCCGATACCAAGTGTCAAAATTTCGTTAGGCAATAACGCGCGGGTTGATTTGCGGGCACTCCGTAGCGCACCTGGTTTGTATCGAGTCACATCTTGCTAGGATTAATGCGTTTTCGGATTCATCCGTATTTGTTGATGCTCCCGAGATTTGGTTGCCTAAATTGGGCCCGGGCGTGTACAGTGCGTGAATTGTGGATCCTGTTCGAACCGCGTGTTGCTACCTTGAAGTCCGAAGGGAAGTGAAGATTTATTAGTTACATATTGGACAATCCATATCCATATCCACACTAATATTATAAATGCGAAAGTGTGTCTGTCTGTTACCTCTTCACGCTTAAAATTTGGTATGTAGATAGTTTTGAGTCCCGGGGAAAGACATAGGCTACTTTTTATCCCGGAAAAATACCATTATCCGCAATAAACCAATTTAAGGCGGACGAAGTCGCGGGCAGAAGCTATTATTTATTTAATATATAAAACCCGAAGGACGTTTAGCAACGCCGTCAGGACGAGTGAAAGAAACTTTTTTACCGTAAGTTTTAATATTAGGTTAAGTTAGGTTAAGTTTAGGTTAAGAAGAATCCTGCTATCTTAGGACCATTGAAGCCTGATTCCTAAGGGGAGACGGCAACAATGTTAGTCTATATGGACCATATTGCCTCAATTGAACTATTTAATTTCATTAGCAATCGCTGCGAAGCTTTACGTTGCGCTACGCACTTTCCTCTAGATACGGGAAACACATGGTATCAGCTACGGGTCTACGAGCAGAGCACCCGCTAGGCGGGTTCCTGGCAGTAAATGAGTTAAGGAGGTGACTAATCTTAAGGAGCTATCAGGAAGATTTTAGTAAATTTCACTGTTTTTAGAGTGATATAAAATAATAAAAATATATATTGTAGCTTGGTATTTAGCCTTTATTTATGTCAAGGGAATGTTATAATACTTAATAAATCAAGAGAAAAAATAAATAAAGTCCTTTTCTAACTCAATTAGAATAGGCTCCCTCGTCAAGCGACGCTTAGACATGGGACTAAATCCAATAAGTGAGTAATCATGTTCACTTTATAATTGTCTACTGGTTTTTCAATAGGTTTAATTAAAAAAAAAGTAGCAAAAACTTGTTTTTTGTCGTGGAAATAACAAATTTTGATGGTTTTTATCTTGGTTTTGATGACTCGTGAAAATAAACTGATATAGTATATTGGTATCAACGGTGGTTGTCAACACGACGAGACATATAGGTACAACATAGAAAAGTGAAAAGCTACGGATCGAAGGTCATTCGCGAATGGTAGCCTCTTAACACTCACGACCGTAGTTTAACTTTAATGATTGACTCGATGGTTGTATTCCATTTCGTTTCACCACGCTAGTCTACGGATAACTTACTCTCACTTAGTTACTCTGTAATGTTGAACGAATGAATGAAATGAAATCGCAGTGCAAACAAGTAAGATTGACAATTTGTCCCATGCTTTAGCAATACTGCTGCATTTTTTTTTCATCACACTTGTTCGTAAACGGTGTCATTAGACGCAGGCAAAACTAGCGACAAGGTCTTAATAGAACCGTGGGCTTTTTATACGCCATGGGCGTAATGACTTTTTTTAAATATTTTTTGACTGCATTCACTACTCTAATATGCCAGGTTTAGAACGGAACCGAACGGAATTAGTCAAAAACAGCAAATTTGAATTATACACAATGTAATATCAATAAATATTTGTTTATACTATTTTTCAATTATCAATTTAAGGGTAGTATTTAAACGCACATCAAAAAAAAATCTTTTTCTATGCAAAAAGAACCCAAATTTATATCAAAATTACTGATTGTGCAATCAGCAAATATTGCACTCAAAATGTTATTAAATATACTGCAATTTATATTTGTGGCGTGCATCTATTTATTTAAAAGTAAAGCATATTTAAGTAATGCGTAGCTAATAATGACTACCGCACATTATGTGTATTATATCTTTTTATTTAAAATACAGCTTTTATTTTTATATAACGTACAGTAGTTTACCAGAATGAAACGGCATTTTATTTAACGTATAATCATATTTTTTGTTCATTGAAACATACTGAGATCAGCACAATATAATAATAAATGCACATCAAAACATCACTTTGATGTTTATAAGATAAATAATGGATTACTAATCTTTGGCAAAAAAGGTTCCCCAAAGTATCACATCGCAAACTTTGTTTACCAAATTGTCATTTGGCAAAAACTCAATTGTCAAAACTACTTATCGCAAATTTTACAGTCGGCAAACCTTTTTTTTGGCAAATGATTGTTTAGCAAATAATACATGGTCAAGTTCTATTTTTCCAAAAAAATTTTTGGTAATTGTATCGTTTGGCATAACATGCCTATCCCAAAATATTGCATGCTACAGGTACCTAACCACCCACTCCACTCCACCCAAACTCACTTCCAAAAAAGTGTTTTTTTCAATAGCTTTTTGTTTATGCAACGGCTCCGGCGCTGCGGGTAGTGCAGCCTCACCGCCACTGCGTGACAAAGCACGGTCGCCCGTACTCCGCTCCGCAGCTTCGGCTTGTTGGTCCCCTTTCGGCGACCAGCCTCAGCCGCTCCGTTTCGCACGGCTCCCGAGCTGTGTCACAGCGGGCGAGGGCTGCCCTCCCTCCGCGCCTCCGGGTTTGTAAAAACTCTCTATGGTGCTCTGTGTCGGCACGGGTCCTAACCAGCGAGAGCCCTATATTCGGACTTTCGCAGCCTAATATTTTTGCGCGAGCTTTACAGTTAACTCAATATCACTTGCTCGCGCCAATCTGCATTGATAGGTACAATTTACTCAATGGCAAAAAAGCGCGGTAAAAAGATTTTAAAGTGTTGGCTCTGCCCTTAGATATAATGCTATGAAAAAACTATTGTTGCTATGATAATTATTAAATTTGCTGAGCATGTGTTCTACAAAAATGATGAACAAGTTTTGAGGAGCTTATTACGATATATGCTTATTTGCTATAAGAATGAGTATTTTACGTGCACTCTAGTTAATTTGCTGTGCAGTCAGTATTCATGATAAGACTGTCGTATTTAAGTGTTGCGTTCGAAGAAAAAAGTAATGTCGTGCTGATGTGTATTTTCTAATTATCTGCAGTACAATTTTTGCTGGGCATTTATTTTATTTGCTGTGCAATAATTAAATTGATAGGCGATTATTTGTTTGCTGTCCCATTAATAATATCCCTTTATTTAAGTTAAAGATTGTATGCAGCAAAATTAAAAAATAGTTTCGGAACGAAACCTTTGTTTATGTTATCTATGGAATGAGATTCTGACAAATGACACTTTATGACACAATGTTGCGACTTGTGACACTTGAATGTAACAAGCTTTTTCTGACTTAATAATTTATTAGTTTCCTCACAAGTGTGATGAAAAACGTTGTGTGTTACTCGGGCGGTACCGGAATTACAAACTCGAGTCATTGAAGGCCTCAGCCTGCGCCTTCGGCCTTCAATGTACTCTCGTTTGTAATTCCTTCTCTACCGCCCACGGTGCACAATCCATACTAATATTATAAATGCGAAAGTGTGTGTGTCTGTCTGTCTGTCTGTCTGTCTGTCCGTCTGTCTGTCTGTCTGTCTGTTACCTCTTCACGCTTAAACCGCTGAACCGATTTGGATGAAATTTGGTATGGAGTTAATTTGAGTCCCGGGAAAGGACATAGGCTACTTTTTATCCCGTAAAAATACCCTTATCCGCGATAAACGAATTTAAGGCGGGCGAAGTCGCGGGCAGAAGCTAGTGTACTATAAAAGTGTTCGGGTAATAAGTTTAAGTAAGGAATTGATTTAATAGTGACATTGACAATACTAATCTACGATTAACAATTTACTCAGCCGAAATTTATCCTTTTGACGATCAGTTTGGCTCCGTTGGAGTAACGTTGCCTGCGCAGCTGAAGGTCTTGGGTTCAAATCTCGGTAAGGGTAAATATTTGCGTAATGAACACATAGGGTATTTGACAGAAGAAAAAAATAATAAGATCCTGATTAAACAAGCAAAATATAAAACTACGTTAAAATTTTGAGTTTAATAACTAACGTGTAGCTTACTTTATGAGTATTTAAAGTTGGGTCGGAAAGTTCATGTTTAAAGTATGGAAATATTAGTAACTAATAATACCATTTAATAACCCATAAAATGTTTTTTAATTTTTGTTAGTAAATCGTTTCGATAAACGCAAGTTTTAACAGCTGCAGAACAAAGGTTATTTTCCATATAGAAGATACTGGCGTGTGACGTCACATGCTTGTAGGCTTTAGTATGAAGCGTTTTTGGGAAAGTCCAAAAATGTGCTTTTAACGTCGTTGTATCTTGGGAAGTTTTTATATTAATGGAACAGTTTTTTCACCAATATTTCCATTATTAATACGTCGTTTTATAACATACCATAAAAATTGTCAAATAGCCTATTGTTCCTGAATCTTGGATATTCTCTGACTTTGTATGTAAATATATATCTATCTGGCTTAATGCCTACCCATCAGCTCACTGTGCAACACTTCTGGAAAGTACAGGAGACCATAGTGCCGGCTTATTCCTCGGCCAAAGGATCAGCATTGCCATCCAGCGGGGAAATGTAGCCGGCCTTATGGGCACACTACCACAGGGCAGTGACCTCGGAGACGCCATAGGTTAGTTAAGTTAGTTTAATTAATGTAATTTATAATTGTAATTTTTCATATCTAATAAATTAGTAGTTATATCTAATAAATATATCATCGTCTAGTACTCATAACACAAGCCTTATTGAGTTTACCATGGGACTGGTTCGATTTGTGTAAAAATAGTCCTGTAATTATTTTATTTATCCTTAAGTTAAATATTTGTGAAACTTTAAATGAGTTTACTTGGAAGTAATTAATGATTTATTATTGGAATACGAGCTAACGTCGGTGAAAACGACCCTGACTGTTGATTCACTCTATTACGCATTTGCGTCTGTACGCTGGTACACAAATAAACAAATTCGTGAGACTCTACTATTGGGATTTTCCATCTAATAAAAACATTTATCCCAAAAACAAAATTTGGAAGCGATCAAGGATATCGGTTACAGTAACTCGATACTAATTGCCCGATGGGGCAAACACGAGGCTTAACGGGATTTTCTTATTAAATATCTATGCTATTACTCACCAAAAGTCAGAAGTCGAAACTGAAAATCTGCCAACGCGCAATGGAGCGTAGCATTTTGGGTGTTAAAAAAACGGGTCGTGTCCGGCACACCACGCTGCGCTGCTAGTTTAAAAGGCCGTCTTTTGATAGGAGTTTCCATATATTTTACGCCTTTTTCATTAGCACGATATCACGCTACGCTGCCAAACCAGCGTAGTGGAATAAAACAATTTAACGGATTATATCGCGTATATTATCTCATTTTAGTTCCCGACGTTTCGGAAGCTTTCCAGCTTTCCATGGTCACGGGAGGACTGAGAAAAGATGTATTTTCCTAAAAAAACACAGTTTTATTTTTTTAAATTTTATAATTAGTAATGAGGTAGCCTGGGAGTTTTTCTTTGCAGCGTTTCTTTTCTCCTCAGTACGCCTCATTTGTGAAATGCTGCTTGGTAAATTATTAGAATAAAATAATTGAGCCCTTCTGGCACATGTGTAACTGTCTTTACAGCTTAGGCCCATCTGGCATGTATGTACACCTTTATTTGTTTTTTCAAAAAATGGGTAGTTTGCACAAATTGTAACTTTGACAGAGGAAAATACATCTTTTCTCAGTCCTCCCGTGACCATGGAAAGCTGGAAAGCTTCCGAAACGTCGGGAACTAAAATGAGATAATATACGCGATATAATCCGTTAAATTGTTTTATTTCATTCAGCGTAGTGGACTTTGGAGCAAAAACTGCCAAATTCAAGTGGGACTGGGCCGGTCATCTACACCCAGACAAGTAGGCTTATATAGTCACCCAGTGGGTACCACAGGATGGGCGGTGACGGCAGGTCAGGCCGAGACGGAGATGGCGGGACGACCTTGACGATTGGCCAGAGGCAGCGGAGGTCAGAGGAAGTTGTGGAGATCTATAAGAGAGGCCTTTGCTCAGTCTCTGGGTGGAGAGTGTTCGATCATTCTATATTGGTTGTTGACATAAACAGACAGATATAAAATTACAATGTTTTTTTTATTTTTGTTATAGCTGCAATAGAAATACATCATTCTTAAAAATGTCAAGTGTCTAACTATCACGGTTCATGAGATAAAGCCTGGTGACAGACGGACAGCGGAGTCTTAATAATAGGATTTCGTGCCTTTGGATACGGAACCCTAAATACTACCTACTGCCAATTATGACTAAAGATTTATGGAACTATATAGGTAATTTTAGTACATCTAGAATTTTATAAGAATCCATAGTGTTATATGTGAAAAACTTAAGTAAGTCACCACAGACACACAGACAGTATGTAGTAGTAGCGTATTCGTATAAGGAATTTGACGCTCCATATTAGAATTTCATTTTTAGCAAAAAATAAAACCGACACCAAAAACAAAACGTAAAAGTAACATAATAACTGTATAATTTAGTTTCTTTAATTTACTTCCAAGTAACCGTTTGTGTACTTAATCTATACAATATATTTATAGAATTCATCTTATTTTGGCTTATCAGTGGTGCCGTGGTGCCATTCTCATAAGGAAAATTTTAGTTAATAGCTATGAAGTTGCTTAACTAACTTAATCGAGATATCTTATCGCCACCTGTAAATAATTTATCATTGCGGAATTCCGATGGCATTCTGTGGTCTTCTTCATCAGTGCCACTTCACCAATTTACATTTTCTGAATGCAAATGCTTATGACGTTTCTTAAAATACCAAACTAGCTAGTATGTTTGCCTACAATATTTGAGGAGTTCCTTCGATTCCTCATGGACTCCATCATCAGATCTTCACCAAAATGATATGGGACCAACTTTGAGGTAACTGCTATAAACAAAAAAAATTGAAATCGGTCAAATAGTCTTCGAATAATCGGTGAACTTGAAAAAAAGAAAAAAAAGGTCCCGACGTCTTGAGAACCTTAAAATGACATAATTTCCATATATTTTTTGTGCACTACTCCACACAAGAAGGGCTTTACTTAAGTTTTGTACCTGTACAGACTTGCAAATATAAATATTGTGCATGAGAATGCACTTTTGAAATCGCACATATAAAACGTTCTTGAAAGCTTTATAAAGGCACCATGCACCAGCGACGCGTGCTTCATACGGATTACAATACAGGGTGACGTGATGAAAAAGCTAAGAAGCAACCCGTATACAGAGCGATTTCTATGCCGTGAACATTACATGCAATTATGCAATTTTACATGCAAAAAACCTTGTAAACCAGTAATATTTTTATGGAATTGATGAAGTATTTTTTTTACGATTTTAAATTATTGAAAATTAAGTACATGTTGTAAATTTTGCAGTTTATGTTTTTTTGAATGTTAAATGATATAGTTTTTCACAGTGGATACATCTAAGATATCGAAATGTAATAAGTTAATTGTATACCAAGTAACTGCCTACCAGTGTTTAATGAACTGACGTGAGAGACTTCATCCTGTACTCGATGGAAGTTATTAATTTTTATTACCCGACTGCGCGACGCAAAGGAGTGGTAATGTGTTTATCAGTCTATGTATGTATGTATGTATGTTTGTATGTATGTATGAATGTTTGTTCCTATCTGGCACTCGAGAGCCAAAACGCGTGGACCGATTTTGATGATTCTTACGTTAGTCGATTTGTCTTTACTGTCTGAATATCACTAAAGACATGAAAATGATGAAAACTCAAAATGGCCATAATGAGACGCCATATTGTGAATAATAAAAAAATGAAAATCGACGTACTATATCGAGTGGGGTACCATTGAATAGGGATTTGAAAATCATTATTAGGTATGTTATATCATTTTTAATTTGGAATTACCAGTTAGGAACTATAACGATTTAAAGTTGGTTAGCAAGCCGTTCTCACTAAAGATTTATTTAATTGCATTGTAATAAATCTGTGCAAGCTTCTCAATAACCCCCACGATAAAGATTGAAAAATTATTTGACTTTTATAGTTTTAACTAATAAGTGTAAAATAAAAAATAATTATTATAAAAACGAAAAACCCGACTGCGTAAAAAACTAAAAAGAAACGAACAAGTCCAGTGCCCTAGAAATGTGTTAAGTTATAATGGAAATCTTTCATGATCCATGATCGATACGCACAATATAACAAATAATAAATTCTAATATGGAACATAGCGATTTTAAACAGTCGGTACCCATTGTTGGGAAGATTTGCGTCGATCTAGATTTCTTATGGGTCCCGAATGTTCAAAATCGCTATGTTCCATATTAGAATTTATTATATGTTATATTGTGAGTATCGATCATGAATCATGAAAGATTTCCATTATAACTTAACATATTTCTAGGGTACTGGACTTGTTTGTTTCTTTTTAGTTTTTACGCAGTCGGGTTTTTCGTTTTTTTTTTAAATATTTTTTTTTAATATTTATATCTGTGGTGTTATTGGGCAAGACTAACTTTCCCCTTGTTGGCTGCCTTTCCTGGTTTGTCTACTAAGCACCAATCAGGAAACGCAGCGAGTTAATACTACAAAAACCGGTCAAGTGCGAGTCGGACCGAGGGTTACGTACAAATTTTCACTTACCCTTACTTTATTACCCGGTACCAGTTGAGTTAAGTTTGCACCTGATATCTAATAAAATGAGGTGCAAACTTAACGCAACCGGGTAGTTCAAGTTGGTTTTCTGCAAATATAAAAAAAATAGCTAGTTATATAGAGACATAGCTATAATTTTCGTATAATATTTATGTTTATTCATTCAAATTGTTAAAATTTCAAAATTTTAGTTTGGTAAACTTCGGAGATAAAGGGGGGAATGGTGTTTTTTTTACATTTTCCTTAATAAAACAAAATCTAATCACAATAAAAAAATAAAAAAAAATGTTAAAGAATGTGCAGGTATGATATCCTACTTGACACAGTAGGTAGATTTTTAATTTTTTTCACCCTTATTATTGGTCGTGTTTTTAGAAATAAACATATATTTTATAATGTTTTCTTCGCAATGCATATGGGCTGACCATGTTTATAAATATTCCAAATTTCGAATAGATAACGTCAGTAGTTTTTGAGATATGGTGCTCTAATAGTCGGACAGACAGACAGAGTCGTACCATAAGAGTTCCTTTTGTACCTTATTAGTACGGAACCCTAAAAAGGTAGACACTAGCATTTTCCCATTATTATTCCCCGGATACATTGTTTCCCCGAATTCCATACGCGGGAAAGTGATTGATCACAGGCGTGATTTTATTCAGACAGCGAGAACCAAAGTGTTTTTTTTTAGGGTTCAGTAGCTAGCGGAACTCTATTCTTATGGCCGCTTAAGAGTCCCCGGCGAGCTCGGCCAAATTTCACCTTCCCATACATACGGAATCTCGTTCTCATTTTGAAAGTACATATTGGTTCGTTACAAAACTTTTCATATACAATGATATGAGGTATATGCCTGTAATTAGTTTATATGGCTCCAGTTTATAAAACAAACAAGTTTTACATACTTAAATTCGCTGTATTTCTTTACGATGGTATCTGAAGCTACATAAACTAATTACAGTCCTGAATGTACCTTAACTTATTCTAAGTCAAAAGTTTCGGAACAAACTAGCAAGTCGTTTTCCCCGACCTTGCCGGGGACTCTTAACACATTGTGCCAGCGCGTTGGGCCTAAATAACTAATCCCAAATGGCGCTGTTTAGACAAAGTTGGATCAATCATTCTGCATTGGCTCTTTGATAAAGATGGACGTGGAATATCTTGCAACTGCGGCAATAGGGTACTTGACTGACAGATCAAATCAGTTCCTTTTTATGAACTGTCAAAACGGACAGACAGTATGAAGTTAGAAAGGAAAAAAGGTTTATGACGTGATAATTCTATACGGTCTAATTGCCTCCTTATATCTATATCGCCAAAAGCTTAAAAATAAGTATTCGTGAATATTTTCTACGTATTTTCAGAAATAACATTTAACTTCAAGCGTGACATCATTTATGATGCCTACAAGAAAGTACCCAATTTATTTATAAAATACTTGCGCCCCTAAGATGGCCCCGTTCTTAAGATGACCCAATTTCATCTTGTGCTTTAGTTCAACTTTCTTGTCTTCAATATAAAGTTGCAGTTTTAGCTATGTTACTAACCAAACATGGGTGCGAAATTAAAAATACAAAATAATGGATAGTGGGCCATCTTAAAAACCGGGGCATCTTGGGCACATGTACACGTACAGTTGGGGTATGAAAAGGTTCGTCACTTTTCGACTCTATGTGATCGTGTTAAGGTCGAAAAGTAACGAACCTTCTCAAACCCCGACTGTACCTCACAGTACGTTTAATTATTACGTAAAAGTACGCCTACAAAGAGTGACTAAAACAAATGGCGGAAAGAAGATGGTGGATGTAGTCTATTCATCGGAATAGAACGAGGTATATGTCTTAAAATTAAAATTGAACTCAATAATACGCCAACGCGTGAATAGTGTTTGCGAAGCGCGCCAAGATCCTTTCCTGTGTGCACGGAAAACCGACACCGTTCGGCTGGCCGGCCAGTATTGGCACCATTTACCATCATACAGCCAAGTGGGTCTCTACACCTTAGCCCAACGGGATGGCCCAATGTGTACAGCAGCCATTAAACTCCCACTTTCCATCCGCCCGTCTGTCCCTCACTAGATTCTAACTCTTAAAACGTGACCGGTTGACACTAATATTCACAAATAATAGTACATTTCGATGCTAGTGCGGAAAGCAAATTTCCGCACGTGTATCGAACGACGTTTTTTAATACATTTGCGAAAAAATAACAAAAACAACAAGTAAGCATTATCATCATCATCTTCATCATCATTATCATCATCACCATCATCATCACCATCACCATGACCATCACCATCATCATCACCATCACCATCTTCATCATCATCATCAATCATCATCATGACCATCACCATCATCATCACCATACTCATCATCATCATCACTACCATCATCATGACCATCACCATCACAATCACCATCATCATCACGACCATTACCATTACAATTATTTTGCTTGTTTCATATAGTTTTACACATTTTGTGATAATGCAACATTTCTATTGCAGATCGTATTACTGTTCGCTTATCTTGAACGACCCGTCACCTCGTAAATGTTAGCTCGTCATTGAAATTGGCCAGTAAGCCGGCGATAAACCCAGTGATAATTCCTGCGATATTCGGACGATAAATTGGAACCCATCGTTACCATGCTATTTGAGAATGAGGTTATATCTTCAGATTTCTTAGTCGTAAACGCTTGCATTAAAACTGTTTCTAACAATCTGTCGCGAACACACGGTGCCCGCGAGGAATGGGAAAGAGTTTAACCACGCATTTCTGAGGTTCATTAGGATTTCATTCATTAGGAGTAAAAAATATTATATAAACCAAGTCAAATTCAGCAAAATATGATTTTTGCACATAAATATTGAATAAGCTTCTCTATGAAAATTATCCCTTTTAATGAAATGGTAACGAGTTTTATACCAAACAAAGATGACTTTAGTGAGCAGTAGACGCTACTTTGATTTCTGTCAATAGCGAGTCGCGATCTAAAGAGCTTCTACATGAAAATTGATTTTTATTATATCTTTTAAACTAAGCTGGATTGGCCTGAGGTTCATCTAACATTTTTTGCTTCTAATGACCTAAGGAACACTTGATTAAAATCGTTCCCATTTCTCGCGGGCACCGTGTATAATGTAAATATTTTAAGAGGCATACAAGCCTGGAAATAAATGTTTTCTAGGCAAACACGTTTGCATAGAAACCACACACTCTTTTTAATTTATGTTAGACGGGCATTTGACATCTGTTTTTAAGTGATGATGCGGCCGAGAATCTATCATGCCCGTCTAGAAACAGTTGAACACGCCCAAATTATAATGGTCGGGGAACACACTCTCAGGGAACGAGTTCCACTCCTTTGCGGTACGCATGATGAAAGTGGCACCGAAGCGCTTCGCGCGGATGCACTCGTGAAGATTTAAAGTTATATTTACCGAGGAAAACATTCGATGGAAGGTTTCACGAAAATAGTAATGAAAGCGAATTCAAAGGGCTTTGCTAGAGTTAGTGTAATATACACCTAAAATATATATCGAGGGCAAAATTGGAAATGTCGTAACCGCTAGCTGAATCCATTGGTGGTTACTACCTACGTGTCCACTTTTACCGTCGACATGTACGAGAATCTACGCTAAAAACAGTAGCTCATTAGACGGCAAATGGAGAATGCAGAGCCGGAAGCCTGCAGTGTCTCGATGAGACACCGTGCAATTTTTAAACATGCAAAAATATTTTCCGCGCCTAAGGGCATTTTACAAAAAATGTGTACACTGTTTCTGATCTTGTTTTTAGGGTTCCGTACCCAAAATGGCAAAAACGGAACCCTTATAGATTTATCATGTCTGTCTGTCTGTCTGTCCGTCCGTATGTCACAGGCATTTCATTCACAAACTATAAGATGTACATTAATGGAATTTCGAGCATAGATGCCGTGTGTAAACCGCTACTTAGTTTGATAGTTAAATAACATAAATATATATTTCTAGGGGGGGCACTCGTGTAACCGAAAGTGAAAAAAAAAATCAGTAAATATCAATGTGTGGCACATATTTCGACAGTACTTCTCAAAACACTTTGAGGTTTCAGAAAGAAAACGTTTGATATAGTGAATATTTTCCGAAATATTCCCTACGAAAGTAAAGTCTAAACGGTATGTTAAAAAAATATGAAAAAAAATTACAAATATAGAACTTAATAAATACTTCTAACGAAAATTATTTTCAACATGATCAAACATACAGTTTTTAACTTATTGGCAAAAAACTGCGCTTCTCAGCATAAGAACGTAAGTGTCAGGGAGATACGCTCGTTTGATAGTGTTTTTTCATATCGTATTTTTTTCATCTGTTGTGCATTTTTTTGCATATACGGCTGCGGAACCCTTCATGGGCGAGTCCGACTCGCACTTGGCCGCTTTTTTATTATGAGAGATGGGAATAGGTGGTGGCTCTTAATATAATTACAAGTAGAGGATAGTGGGGCTAAACGTGCCGATTTTCATAAAATACCAAATTGAGCCATGGAAATAATGTACATATTGTGTGGCTTACGCATATATAAGGGGCTATACGTGGAAAATTTCGGTAAACTTCACTGTTTTTAAAATATTCTGTTTGGTGCAAACAACTTCAAAAGTATATACACTGTAGTTTGGTATTTGGCCTATATTTTTGTCAACTGGTGTATTATATTACTTCATAAATCAAGAGAAAAAAAAAGATTTGTAAGGTCCTTTTTCTATCTTAAATTGGTATAGGCTCCCTCGTGAAGCAACACTTAGATATGGGACTACAACCAATAAGTGAGTAATGATGTTCACTTTAAAATTGTCAACTGGTATTTCAATAGGTTCTTTAGTTTTTAAGAAAAGTAGCAAGAACCTTCTTTTTGCCGAAAAAAGAAATTGTGTAAAAAAATATCTTGGTTTCGGTGACTCGTGAAGGAAAACTGAAACAGTATATTGGTAACAACGGTGACATATAATACAACACAAAAAAGTGAAGAGCTACGGATCGAAGGTCATTCGCGTGTGGTAGCCCCTTAAAGGATGATTATTGACGTTTCTGAAAAGTGATATTGTTTTGTGCATCGTTAAACAGTTTTTTTACCAAAACATTTTGTATAAGATCGATCGGAACGGAACAACTAACCCCAAAATGGGGCTGGTTGTGCCGTCGTTTTAAATAAAATGTTATCCCTCAAAAAATATTTGTCAGTTCACACACGATAAAAGAGTGTTTGTTAGTTCGTCAAAACATGTGATTATTTATTGTTGACTATTAATAATAAACAAAAAATCAAAGGCAAAAATATTTTATGCCGCGGGGTTAGTTGTTCCGTCGATTTTGATTTTCTTTCCATGACTGCTATTCTACTTTAAAGAAAGCAACTAATACGGCTCCTGCAACGACATAGTGTCACAACGTTTCGCAACAAACATCATACGACTTGCTCCGTTTTTCAGTTGCATTCCTAATCTCTTCGGAACAACTTACCCCCGGCACTTTTAACCCCGCTTTCCCCTACAGTGAGCTATTGTTGATCCTCTACAGTGTGCTACTATTAAACGTCGATCCGATCGCACAAACCGGTAGGTATTTGCGTTCAACAGCTCTGTAATCTATGCCGCCTCACGTCCTGCTTACATAGTACTTCGCTCTTCGGGGTAAAGATAGTACTGTGGGTGGAGAGTGATACATCCACCACGCAAGTACCAATATGAGACGGACAGGTAGTATTTAAAAGAAGAAGTTCTGTTTATAATAAGAATGACGCCTGTCTCGCTCTAACATGTGTTTATAGTATTAGTCTTAACCTAGATTCTGAATAGAAAAGACAACCGAAACTCTCTCCATCCTTTTTCACACGCTTTTATTAGGTCGACCTGTATGTAACTATGTAATGGAATCTAAGGTAACTAATTTAACCATCTTTCAAGGATCGTAGCGTCATGAAAATTGGCAGCTGTATGTAGTACTGATGACAATAACATGGTACTGTCGAACTGGTCTGATGATGGAGCCGGAAGATATGAACTGAAACTTCATGATGGAACATCGTATCATAGCTGTGTGTTTGGATTTGTTAGAAAAGTCTTGTAAAACGTGTTTTTCTAGTGTTTTTTACACTATTAATTTATTACTTTTCTACCACTAAGCTTACATTCTCCACAAAAATTCTCCTAGGTATTAGAACAGTAACCAAATGTCCCAATAATATGGTGCCCACAATCTTAATCATTCAAATTCAAATTCATTTATTACAAGCATCTTTCGCCCATAGATTAATATTTGTACTTTAAAAACATACATCTATACTGTACTTTTTGTTTTACAAATATCATGATAATAATCACAATTTTTGCAATTTATTAGTGGATCACTCCACTAGTGTTATTATTATAAACAAAGATCAGAAACAAATGAAAAAATTTTCGACGATACTGGACTTGAACCAGTGCCTTGAGCCAGACCGGGGCAGCACGCTCTACCATCTGAGCTAATCGTCCACACCAGTAGTCGACGAATTTTGTCATCTGTTCTTGCTTATGGATCTCTGTATGGTGCATCCGACTCTTTCGCCGTTAGCGCCGCCTAGTGAAGAACTATGAAGTGACTTAAATTCCTTTATCGCGGATAAAAGTATTTTTCCGGGATAAAAAGTAGCCTACCCTACCCTACCGGGGAAGGACTTCCCCGGGACTCAAACTATCTTTGTATCAAATTTCATCTAAATCAGTTCAGCGGTTTAAGCGTGAAGAGGTAACAAACAGACAGACAGACAGACACACTTTCGCATTTATAATATTAGAATGGATTTACTCACACGATACACTCCTTCCTCATCATTTACCATTATTAGTATCCATTTTCTAGTTTCATAAAGAGCACTTGTTACTACAAAATCCGTAGCACATAAAACATTTCGTCTGTCGATACTTGCGCTCTGTACTGTAATATATGCGTCCACATGACTCACTGTTGACATAGCTCCAGAGAACGATTTTAAAATCACCCTTTTAGTATAAATACTTTTTTTTTATGACATAGGAGGCAAACGAGCAGACGGGTCGCCTGATGGCTTAAGCTTTCACCGTCGCCCATACACACTTGCATTACCGGAGGAGTCACAAGTGCGTCGCCGGCCTTTCAGGTGGGAGTACGCTCTTTTCTTGAAGGCTTGAAGGTCGCATCGGTCCAGAAATACTGCAGGCGGCAATTTATTCCACAGTTCAGTCGTGAGTGGCAGGAAATTTCTAGAAAAACGCACGGTTGTGGACTGCCAACTATCTAAGTGGTGAGGGTGGAAATGTTGTCGCGTAGGACGATGGCGGAAAAATGCAGCTGGGATCAAACCGAACGATTCCTCGGAGAACTCCCCGTTATACATGCGATAGAATATGCAGAGCGAGGCTACATCTTAATACTTAGTTATAAGGGCATTTTTATTTTAAAGTTTACTTTTAGACGATACATAAATAGAGACTCAGCCAAGAGTATGTTGGGCCATGCTCAGTGTTGGGTTCCGTAGGCGTTCATACGAAGAAATACTCTACAGATGAAAAAAATACGATATGAAAAAGTGCACTAGCAAAAGAGCGTAGCTCCACGGCACTTAGTTCCTTTTAGAGTTGCCGTTTTACGGCAATAACTCAAAAACTGTATATGCGATCATGTTAAAAACATTCAAATACAGTTTTTTTAAAAGTAAAATCGCCAAAATAAAACTTAATAAAGACTAATATTTTCTTCTGTTTCCGCGATTATTACTCATTGAAATAAAACAGTGTATCAACCCGGGTGAAGGAGCACATAGCAGATGTCAAGCACCGTCGGTTTAATAGGTCTGTGAACATATCATTGACAAACCAAACCACTCAATTAAGTTTGATAAACCTTCTATCCTTGCCAATGAAAAAAGATATTTTCCCAGAATGCTACGCGAGGCTATTGAGATTAAAAAGCATCCTAATTTCAATCGAGAAGATGGATTGTCACTACCACCAGCTTGGGATCCTGTAATACATCTCATCAAGGAACAAGCGAGACACAGGATTGCAAAACCATAATTTCCGAACGGTGTAAAATATCTTATCTGTTTAAAAAGTAGTTTAATAGTCTCTGTTTTTTAAAATATCATAATTATTTAGTAATGAGGGATCCTAGGAGTTTTTCTTTGCAGCGTTTCTTTTCTCCTCAGTACGCCTCATTTGTGAAATGCTGCTTGGTAAATTATTAGCATAAAATAATTAAGCACAAGCTTCTGGCACATGTATAACTGTCTTTACAGCTTAGGCCTATCTGGCATGTATGTACACCTGTATCTGTTTTTTCAAAAATGGGTAGTTTGCAAAAATTGTAACTTTGTTAGAGGAAAATACATCTTTTCTCAGTCCACCCGTGACCATGGAAAGCTGGAAAGCTTCCAAAACGTCGGGAACTAAAATGAGATAATATACGCGATATAATTCGTTAAATTGTTTAATTTCAATTAATAAAGACTCAACGAAAGTTGTTTTCATCACGCGACAAACTGCGCTTCTCAGTTAAAGGACGTAAGTGCAATGGAGATACGCTCTTTGTCATATCTTATTTTACTATTGGCAGTGCATTTTTTGTATGAAAAACTGCAGAACCGTACACTGAGCATTGACTGGCACATGCTCTTGGCCGGTTTTTTTAAATCGTCCAATAGTCAATTAAATGCAATTATCTGTTTTTTTCCCTTCAATGACAAAAAGAGTATAGCAACTAGTTTTTCAGCCAAAAATGAATTACTTGTTTTTATTGTACAGCTTTACTGCCGATAGTTAATGAATGACGTCATAGCCTATTTTGCCTGACTGACTGTCATTTCTGACGTTCCTAATGCTGAATCCCTGTTCGCCTTTTAAATACACATTCGCCTTATGAGAAACTGAACTAAAATTATAAAAAAACGGTCAATTGCGAGTCGGATTCGCGCACCGAGGGTTCAATGCAAAATATAAGCGAAAAACGACCATATAAATTAAAATCCAGTGTTAGCAGAGCCCTACTTCTAAGCAAAATGTAGGCGCTGTTCGTTTATTTTATATCGGTTATTTACATAGACATAAAAAAATTGGATTTTCAGATTCTTTTCATGGGCTATGCTATAAAAACTAGGCTACTTTCATACCAAATTTCAAGTTTCTAGGACGAGTTAGGAGTTCCGAGTACTGATGTGCATATTGAGGAAACTTTCCAAAATGCTTAAAAAAGGTCTTAAGTCTAGTGTTAACTTACATGTTTATAAGACCCTTTAAAGCTTTTTTTTTATTGTATAAAAGGTCTTAAGTCTGGTGTTAACTTGCCTGTTTACAACTCCTTTTTAAGCATTTTGGAAAGTTTCCGAAATTTGCACATCAGAAGTTCCGAGTTAGGGCTCTTATAGAATCGTCGATGTTAAAGAAAAAGTACAGTCGGCATGAAAGCGTGTTTCGTTAATTCTATTCTTCACAGAAACTTTTGCCGTAAATTTTGTCGGAGGTTCGGAACAGACACAGTGGCCGCATTTTGTGGAAATTCTAGTGTGCTGATTGGAACTTCTAATAGGGTAATTGCATGAATTTTGGTTTTTAACCGACTTGCAAAAAAAGGAGGAGGTTCTGAATTCGACAAAATGTTTTTTTTTATGGATGTTCACTCGACTATTTGACCGATTTCAATTTTTTTTTTGTTTTATATGACGTACTTCCAAGTTGTCCCATATAATTCTGGTGAAGATCTGATGATGAAATCCACGAGGAATTGAAGGAACTCCTCAAATATTGTAGGCATACATATGGCGATTTTGTTATTATAAGAAACATAATAAGCATTTTCATTCAAAAAGTGTAAATTGGTGAAGTGGAACTGATGAAAAAGACCATAGAATGCCATCGGAACTCCTCAATGATAAATGATTTACGGGTGGCGATAAGATATCTTGATTAATTTAGCTAAGCAACTTCATAGTCACAAACTTAAATGTTCCTCATGAGAATGGTACCATCGAATCGATTTGATGATGGAGCCGGAAGGTAGGCACCAGATCTATGTAATAAAATAATGTATCCTAGCCGTGTTTGGGCTTGTTCGAATCGTCACGAGATACACTTTTAAGTAACGAGTAACTAAAAAGTATAAATAAATAAACTTTTTAATAAATAATAAAACCGACTCCAAAAAAAACTAAAAACTAAAAAAAAAACGCCATAATTCAGTTTCTTCAATTTACTTACAAGTAACCGTTTGTATACTCAATCTATACAGTACATACAATTAATCTTATTTTGGCGTCGGTGCCATATAAAGAATGTGTAAAATATTAAAAATTGACGATTTTAGTAAGTCGTGACACGATGGCATCGACTCCGAAAAAACATTAATTGTATATACTGTATAGATTGAGTATACAAACGGTTACTTGAAAGTAAATTAAAAAAACTGAATTATGGCGTTATTTTTTTGCTTTATTAAAAGTTAATTCATGGAACAAACAGTAGACAAAAATATTTTTTTGAATGACTATAAAAGTATCCGAGATATAAGCCATCAAACATTTCATTCTCTCTTTCCAGCAAAACAGAATTTAATATGGAGTTTAAATGGCCGGAGTGCACAATGACGTAACAGTGCATATCGTACCTCTCTCATAATTAGTAGCTTGAAATGCCTATATAGTGGGTATTATTTGGCCGATTTTAAATTTAATTTCACATTTTGGAATACTTTTTACGGTATTTTGATATTTAGCTAAGGAGGCGATATAAAAATCATGCATGTACCCAATTGTGAAGAGTCGGGTGACAGACGTACAGACAGCGGAGTCTTAGAAGGGGTCTTACGGTCTAGCCACGATAAGTAGCGACGCGGTGATCAAAGTCACTCTTCATTGCGCGCTCAAGGCACTCACCGCACATTCGTTAGCTGGCATCATGCGCGATGTATCAGGACTTCGCCGGTCACGTCGTTGTGACCGGGCCCTCACACCCTAATGGGTATGGGCCAGGAATCCTTAAAATTGGGGTTTTAGTTTGAAGCTTGTGGCTCCATATTTGGAGTGGAAATTGAGCCTTCCTGTCGATCAATCGCGTTGCTATGGCAACTGCTACGTGGCAACACCCTTTAGCTTACTTATGTTGCATTTACGTAAATATCTTTACAAAAGCATATTAAAGGCATATTATACGGTAGACGACTATTTAACAGACAAAAATGCATGACCCAAAACATAAACCAAATAATTTACTTTTACCGGGACACGATTCTTATAAGATGGCATTCAAACGTACGTAAGTTGTTTTAAAAAAGACATATTTTACTTTTTCCTTCTATCATATTTTTGCTTTTATAAGTTTTGATATGCTTTCTTGGAGAATTACGCATTGAGTTTATACTTAATTTAATAGCATATTATCTAAGATAGGCTTAGTAAAAATATTGTAATAGATAAGAGTTACTTAGAAAAAGCGGCCAAGTGCGAGTCGGACTCGCCCATCAAAGGTTCCGCAGCCGTTTATACAAAAAATACACTACAGATGAAATAAAACACGATATGAAAAAAAAACACTACCAAAAGAGCGTATCTCCCTGATACTTACATCCTTTTGCTGAGAAGCGCAGTTTTTTGGAAATAACTTAAATACGGTATGTTGAAAACAATTTTTGTTGGAAGTGTTTATGAAGCTTTATATTTGTAGTTTTTCATATTTTTTTAACATACCGTTTAGAAAATAGAGGGGGGGACACAATTTTTGCTACTTTTGGAGCGAATATTTCGGTAAATATTAACTAAATCAATTTTTTTTCTTGAAACCTCAAAGTTTTTTAAGAAGAACTGTCGAAATGTGTGCCATACATTGATATTTGCTGAAAAAAATGTTTTTTCAATTTCGGTTACATGTATTGAGTGTAATATTGTTATATGTGAAATATATATATATTTCATTTAACTATCAAACTAAGTAGCGGTTTATACAAGACGCCTATGCTCCAAATTTCATTAATATACATCTTATAGTATTTGAGTAAAATGCCTGTGACATACGGACAGACAGACAGACAGACAGACAGATGGACATGACGAATCTATAAGGGTTCGGTTTTTGCCATTTTGGCTACGGAACCCTAAAAATGACTGACTGTTGAGTTTTGGCTTTTCTTTTCAACAGTGTGGTCTCTTCTGGCGAAATGTTGTGAAGTCAGACTTGTAAAAGTGGCCTTGCAGCCTACTTACAGGATAAATATCATTATTCCATTACTTTTATGAAGTCGTAACAATGAAATATCGTATACATTGTTAACCTAATAATATTATAAGATCTATAAGCTTGAAACTTCGTGCCGATATATAAGTATGTATAAATGTACGTTCCTCTTAATTTTAAAAATTACTGAACTGATCGCTCTGGTTATATTGTTTAGACATCAAAATATATAGCCACACAATATACGGCTTTACGCGGACGAAGTCGCAAGCAACAGCTAGTATAGTTAAAAATAATATAAGAAATTTAGCGGTCGGACCATTTAAAGAAAAATATTATTTTTAATTTTTGTACTTTTTTACGTCTGTATGTGATGCAAATTGTCCTGTAATATTTTTTTTTTACTTGACTACGCTGAAAAAAGGTGATATATGGTTATTGTTTTTCCTCTACCAACAAAGTTGCGGACAAGTTCTAGTGAAGAATACATGCGAAACAGTTTTTAGTTATTTTAGGGCTCCGTCAAAAATGTTGCTTTTCATAAAGTTTCCCTCGCCAAAAACCGTTTGAGAACCGCTGAACTAGAGTAATAAAGCCCTCACGCGACTCGGACACCTGTAACGCACGTCATTACTTCACTTGGCAGTTAATACAGCTTGTCAGAGGCGACTTAAAACATTAATTTAAATTAAAACGTTCCCTACACAATACTAAGCGGGGAATTACACGTCCAACCGTTCAAAGGAAAAACGACGTAAACGCCGATATAACGCATTACTGTTCAGCCCTTTTCGAAAACGTACGGTATTATAAAAGGCTTATGCGTCGTCTAAGCCACTTGGAGTTACGCTCTTTTTACGTTGCACAGTATTACTGGAGTGGCACTTGAATTGAAAAGGATTAACTGTTATGTTGCTTGTTTCGCAATAGGGATGATGACTTAATTTTAATAATTAGTCAGTCATATATATTAAGAAAAAAAATATGAAGCTTTTTTTACTTAATGTAAAAATACTGGTGATACATGTTTCGAGGAAAACTTTAAGCGATTTATTTGGGCATTTTTTTTAATTTAAGAAAGCAAAAAAAATGCGTGCTCAATAATCTTATATTAGGTACCTTACTGACGGACTAAGGGCCGATTTCAGCAACAATCAATTTACACGAGAGTGGCTAACCCAGTATAAACTAAATCTAACGATTTACTCAATGGTTAACTTCATTTCCATTTCACCACGCTAGTCTACGGATAACAATCTCTCGCTTAGTTACTAAGTAACGTTGAACGAATGAATTTAATGAAATCGTAATGCACCCAAGTAAGATAGACAATTTGTCCCATGCTTGAGCAATGGTGCTGCGTATTTTTTAAATTTATTCGAGTAATACATCCATTGTGAAGTGAGTATTGAATTCACTTGGCAGTGACAGTGACAATATTAATCTTATATGTAACAGTTTACTCAGCCGAAATTGGCGGTGTAAGATTAGTCTCTAGTTTAGACATTTTATCTTTAGGTTAATTATGGCGAAACGTAAAATGAGTTTACTCACGTGTAAATAATGATTTATTATTGGAATAAGGCTTATACTACGTCGGTGAAATTGACCCTAATTAGAATTTAGATTTTTGTACCCCAACATCATGCTTGTGACGGGGTAGGTAGGTATATCTATACTATTATTAAGTTATAAAAATGAAATGTCTGTACATCCATACTCCATACTAATATTATAAATGCGAAAGTGTGTCCTCCTGTCTGTTACCTCTTCACGCTTAAACCGCTGAACCGATTTGGATGAAATTTGGTATGAAGATATTTTGATTCCCGGGAAAGGATCTAGGCTACTTTTTTTCCCGGAATAATTCCCTTATCCGCGATAAATGAATTTAAGGTGGACGAAGTTGCGGGCAGAAGCTTGTAGTTTATAAATTCTGGTGTTACTTAGCGGAATTCCGTATGAGATTTAAGTAAATAAGTCAAACTTACTAATACTTCTCGGGTGAAAGCCGGACCGTCAACATCTTCTGCATCTCCTAAAGAAGCCTCGTAGAGGCGAAACGCATGTCGAGGATCTGACTGGTTGTGACTTGTTGTATTTTCATGCGCATGGAAACTGTATAAAAATATGCGCATGTGAGCACATCTAACCAAGAGAATATTTCGTGGGAAAACAAAGGAAGTGTCATTGTACAACTTGTATAGAACGCAAGTCCACAGCACCACTCGACTTCCTAGTATGGAACAAAAGTCTTCCAATTTCTCGCTAGATGGCGCTAGTAAATCGAACGCACAATCCTAGATGCGCTGTAATGATTTTTTTTCTACTCGTCGACTTTAATCCCTCAATAAAAACTTCATAGACTAAACTTTAATAGCATACTTTTCAATGTCGGATACTCTATGGCACTTCCAAGTGAACTGATATATTCATAAGCCAACACTTTATTTCATAAGCCAACACTTTGAATGCACTATAATGATTTCAAAAATAGAACTTTGGTTGCGAAAAATAAAATTTCTTTGTTTAAGGAGTAAGGAGGAGACTCGTTTTAATGCAAATATATAAAAAAAAAAACTGTCCTTATAAGGAAGTAAAATTTTCATGGGTTTTTCCATCCCTAGGGTGGAAAGTATTTATTGTTACGATTAATAGCCACAGAGTAGAAGATAATTGAGGTGCTGGTAATGGTGATGATGATGATGATGATGATGATGATGATGATGATGGTTATGGTTATGGTTATGGTTATGGTGATGGTGATGGTGATGGTGATGGTGATGGTTATGGTGATGGTGATGATGATGATGATGATGATGATGATGATGATGATGATGATACCTACTCGTAGAAAAAGTATTGTATACAATAGTTATATAATTAGCTTTTTAAGTCTCGTACCTTAGGCCACTCAGCAAGCTTCGTGGCCTAAACGCGGTACTCGACTGAAAAAGCATACATTAGATACCGATTGCATGAAATACTAATCTGCAACATTGAAGAAATTTTGTGTGATTTTAGTTTTTCTTCTCAGGATTAAATCAGCTTGTTTGATTAATTCAATAATCAATTAGTTTATCGACTCATCTCTCCCTTCAAACTCACTGTTTTCTTCCTCTAAACACCGATACAAATAGCATATTTTAGTGAAACGATCCATAAGCAAGTATCAGGAATCTGAGTACGTTGAAACTTGTACCGAAAATCGGGGTGCATTGGGACACGTACAAAAAATCATGAGATGTATGGTTCAGCGTAGTCACGTTCTGTGATAAAGTATCTATTACATTATATCCGACGTATACGGGACGTTTCTATAATAAAGACTATAGTGTTTTATATTTAAACAAAACCGGTCAAGTGCGAGTCTGAGTCCCTCACCAACGGTGCAAACTTTCACGTATTCTGACTTAACTGGCCGGATAAGTTCAGTTTGCCTGGTATCTATGGCGTCACATACTAATGAGGGGCAAACTTAACCGAACCGGGTTATTCAAAAAAGATTTTTGGTAATTAAAATGAAAAGTACTATTCGTATTAAATAATAATTCAAGAATTTTTCTGATTTTCGGCTTGGTAAACTTCGGAGATAAAGGAATGGTATATTTTTTCCACATTTTTCTTAATAAAACGAAAATGTGCAGATCATGGGCTTTTATATGATATCCTATCTGAATTAGTAGCTTGACTTGTAATGTTTTCTCCCACCCCCTTTACATTTTGGTATTTTTTTTTTAAGAAAATAAAAATCGTTTAATTTACTTTTTATTTGCAATATACTCGGGCTAGCCATCTTTATAACTGTTTTAAATTTTAAATTGATAACATAAGTAGTTTCTGAGATATGGCGCTTTAACACTCTGACAGACAGATAGACAGACAAACAGTATTCAGAAATCATTATATTTGTGAAAAATAGGTACAGATTAGTGTTAAGAACAGCGCCATCTATCTACATTCAATATAACTCGGTACCTAGATGGCTTGATTAGCATAGTAAGATATATAGATTATAAGATAGTTAAGTTACTAATTCACGGCGTATCTCATAGGGGGCGCTGTAATAAATTGTCGAGAATATATAGATTTAAGTATTGACCACTTTCCGAATATACAGCATAGCGAGTACACGGTGTCTCTTCATTGCCCCAACCAAAACCCCCGGTCCATCCACAAGACGACAATTAGGTAAATGGTGTCATTGTCTTATACATTTGGATCCAGTATGTTTAACCCGCAAATGCAGATTTACAAATATTTGCTTTATAATGGCATGTGAACTTAACAAGCATCACATAAATAAAGTTAAAATTAATCTATGTAATTGAATTAAAAAAAATGAAAATATCAATAAGATAAAACAAGTCTACAATTCTAAACTTAGGTAGCAGAGTCAAACCATTAGGGTTCCTTTTTTAACGTTTTGGTAAGGAACCCTAAAAACGCTCCGTTGGTGTACAATAAATGTTTAATTATTTATCAACGATCTAGTCCACAAAGGAGCCACTTTCAGAGTGTTAATGAAATTCTGGCAAATATTTACATCGTCAACGACCCGGTACCACAAACAACTGACAAAAGTGTTTATTCAATCCAGTACTATTGAAGTGTAGTTTACTTATTTTGATCGGTTTCGATCGTTCGATAATAGTATTTTACTGCAGAGGCAGTGAAATAGGGGATTGGCGGCCGAGTAGTTATCGATCTAAAGATACGAAGCCGACAATCCCTATTCGCGCCGAGGCTCGTACAATAATAATAATGGTAATGAAATAATAATGATTTTTATTCTGTAAGTAGGCCGCATGGGCACTTTTACAAGTCTGACTCTACGGCATTTCCCAAGAGGAGGCCACTGTTGAGGAGAAAGCCGAAACAAAGTCAACAGTCAGTAATTTTTTCAAATAATATAGTGCTTTTCTTAAACAAATACAAGGAACTAATACAAAAATCAAACTACATTGGCACGTATAGGTAACAATATCACGTATATCGGTAAAAATAACACAATAACACGTATTATAATTCAAAACTTCTCGGTTTAGTTTGCACCTCCTCCTCAATCGGTCCCTCAATGCTGAGGATAGTGACTCTGCCGACGTAGTTTAGCGAGTATTCCCTTCCATGAAGCTCGATCGGTTGCCTGTTGAAGGGCTGCATTAACCGGCATATCAAGGCACTCCGACACCTGGTTTACCCATCGTTTAGGGCTACGGCCTCTGGGTCTCTTCCCTTCAACTGTGCCTGTCACCATCAGCTTTTCTAAATTGTCGGCCTCTCGGCGGGCCACATGGCCAAAATACTGAAGAATCCGGTGCAGCCACAAAGATGAGAGGCGCTGTTTGTGTTCGAGGTCAAGTTTTTTCAGTATGGACGCATTAGTTCGAAAAGCAGTCTAAGGTACCCTTAGCATCCGACGCCAGCACCACATCTCAAATGCTTAAATTTTTTGCCTGTCCGCAGCCTTTATTGTCCAGTTTGCACCCACATTGCGTACAAATGAGGTGCAAACTTAACGCAACCGGGTTGTTCAGATACATACATACAATCACGCCTTTTCTCCAACGGGGTAGGCAGAGACTACCTCCTTCCACTTGCTACGGTCCTGGCATACAACTGCCGCTTCATCAACATTCATTAATCTCAATAATATTCAAATAGGTTTTGATAAACTAAAAAAAAAATTGCTAGTTAGAGACATGGTTATATTTTTTAATGTTTCGTTTGCAATAAATGTGGGCTGACCATGTTCAACTCCAAATTTTAAATAGATAGCGTAAGTAGTTTTTGAAATATGGCCCTCAGACAGCCAGAGTCACACCATAAGTGTTCCTTTTGTACCTTTTTTGTACGGAACCGTAAAAAGGCGAAATTCAAGGTCTGGCGCTTGACTTTTTCTTCTAGATTTTGAAAGATTATAAAGATAGAATAAGGAGTAGAACTTGATCTAGGTAGAAGTATTTGTTTTTTTTGTCTAGAGTATTTTTGGCATTTTCGGTGGGCTCTAATTTTAAAGCCATGAAACTAGTCAGAAATAAAGAAGCAAAGGAACATTCTTTACACTTATGTCTGTCTTATGTAAAAAAAACGTCTAGCTTTAAAAACCACGAGGCAGTGTTTGTTCAATTGAGTCTGCAGGGTTAGCATTTGGTTTTGTCTAATTTTATGATAATCGGTTGCATCACTTAATAAAACATTTTTGTATGGTATATTCCACATATTTAATTTAATTTTACAATCATTTTTAGGGTTCCGTTATTCCGGACCACTTTTTTCCGAAACTATAAGAACTATACTGTTGAAACTTGGTAAGTAGATTGTATTCTGTGAACCGCATTCAGATTTTCACACAAAAATAGAAAAAAACCCATACGTGTATTTATGGTTGGTATCGGGGTATCTATGGATAGGCCTTCAAAAATGATAGGTTTCTATTATATTTTTTTTCTAAATTAAATAGTTTGCGCGAGAGACACTTTAAAATGGTAAAATGTGTCCCACCCCCCCGTAACTTCTAAAATAAGAGAATGATAAAAGTAAAATAAAATATATACGTTGTACATTACCATGCAAACGTCCACCGAAAATTGGTTTGAATGAGATCTTGTACGTAGTTTTTTTAATACGTCATATATCGTAAACCCCAAATTACCTTTCATTCAGTCAACGCAAATATAAAAACAAAAAAAAACAAAAAAAGATCATAAACATAAACCTTACGCATAAACTGTGAACCATTATTTTCTTTTCGTACGAAACCCTGGGTGCGCGAGTCCGACTCGCACTTGGCTGCTTTTTTATTTAGTTTAGCAAACATAGAGTGAGAATAAGTAAGTAAGTAAGTAAGTAAGTAAGTAAGTTTATTTATTGCACATAGTATAAATTCATACAAACAGATCTATACCAAAAACATTCAATAGAGGACATAAACTACTGCTTTGTACAAAGATATGGTTTACATAAATTCAATTACATGCACTGATATCGCCTATCTCAACTATTAAACTGGTTCCTACACTAGGCACAGCCTGTCCCGTAGATAACCAAGACACGAGTGACATTGCTGAAGAGTTGCGAAAAGCAAATAACACTTACAGGAAATCTATTTGACAAAGTGACGCTTTTAAAACTTAAACTACAATTAACAACAAAAATAAAAAGATGTAGAAATATAAAAACAATTAGGTATACGCGAGAGCCGGTGGAATTGTGTGAAATTTTGTATATTACTAGCACAAATAGTGTGAATGTGTGTGTGTGTGTGTGTGTGTGTATGTGTTTGGTGTGTGACTATTTCTCTACTCTCAGAATTTCTTCCAAATCCTCATAACAAAGCGACTTGAGCCATGCTTGAAGTTTGGGTTTAAGCTCTCTCTTTGAGTATTGTTGCAATGGAATTTTAGAACAAATTTTGTTATATATAAAAGGGGAGAGGAAGGAGCTGAATCTCATTGCGAAGGTTGACTTGCAAGGAGGCACCGATATTTTAAACTTGCGTTTCCGAAGCAGTGCCTCGTACGATGGTGACTTTAATACCTCAGGGTGCAATTTCGACACGAGTCGAAGAAAGTAAATCCCACGAACACTGAGCACACCCATATTTTCGTATACAAGAGCTGTAGGGTACCTGATACGCTTCCTTAGGATAACCTTCAAGACGAATAGAAGAATGAATTCAACCAAGGCGCATTAACGGTTAAGAGTTACAGGATAATTCTTGAAACATACATGTATTATAGGTAGGTACGTTAGGACTGCTAGTCATATTCTTTATAGTGTGTCTCTGAGGTAGTCTCATTATCACCAAGTCAGGATCTGATGATGGGATCCCAGGGAAATCGAGAGAAACCCTCAAATATTATACGCAATAACAATGTTTTGTATATATTTTTCTAAAGTTATTCAGTTATTTTCGTCTGCTTGTCGTTATTTAATGATGCTGAGCTGATGATGGAAGGAACAGGTCCTTATTAACGGTCAATAGTTGCGAGATAATTCTTTAAATTTATGGGTAAGTTGAGACTGTTAGTCATATTCTTTTTTAACCAGCAAGCTACTGGACGTAACCATTTTGACCTAGCCAATTCTTATAATTTAGATTTTCATTTACAATCAAATACTCCTCGATCTTCCCATTCTGGGCTCTAAAAATTACTTTATATCACTAAAGTCCATCACTAAAAGGCAAAAAATAAAAATTTTCAAATAAAAAAAGAACCGACTTCAAAATTACTTAAAAGCCAAAAATAATATTTTATGTACGGTTCGGATCACATTTAAATCAGCTTTTGAAGTCAGTGCCAAACCTGAAGTAAAGTTCTGTATTCAACAAAAATACGAATTACTATAACTAAATATATATGTAGGTTTAACTAAAGGCTCTCCGCCGCGGTTCTTGCGTGCCATCTGTGTTAATAGTAATAAATTAATCGCACCGACTTCAAAAAGTGATTCAAACGTGATCCGAACCGTACATAAAAGATTATTTTTGGCTTTTAAGTAATTTTGAAGTCGGTTCTTTTCTTTTTTTTCCATCATTATATCATTTAACGAGCTTTTGCATGGGGCCTACGTTGTCTTCGTTCTGTCATCAGGAAATAGACTCGGGTTTTATTGTAGACGTATGAAACTTCGAGATAGCAAATTTGCTATGGGAAGGGACAGCGAGGGATGAAAAAGGTGTAAGAGTCTGCACTCGGACAGACATATTTGTTGAAAAGGAATAGAGGTTGCAAGTGTCTACGTGGGCTCGCGTTAGTGAGAGCTGCTCGTGATGCTCCGCGCCCTCGGTACTACGCGATAGCTCGGCCTTCGGCCTCGCGGAAGTTAATGCTCGCCTTTGGGCCTGGGACTCTCAGACAAACTGAAATTACTTAGGTTGTCTGGCTCTCCCTGCGGGAACATTGGACCCTTGGGCTCACGTAAGTGGGAGCTGCTCGTGACACTCCGCACCTTTGGTACTACGCGGAAGCTCAGCCTTCGGCCTCGCGTTGGTTCACGCTGCGCTCGGGCCTGTGGCCAACAGTTGATGTAAAATGAGTAAGATTGTGTTTGGGCTCGCGTAGTCATTTAGCTAGCTTTTTCATCGTGCGCGGGGGTGTTGCGACTCTTTTTATTTGCTTTAGGAACCGAAAGTGAGAGATGGAAAAGGTGTCTGAGTCTGCATGTTTGCTAGAAAAGGAAGAAACGTTGCAACTGTCTGGGTGCCGGGAGCCCTTGGGCTCGTGTTGGTGGGAGCCAGACGTGACAATCCGCAGCTTTGGTGATATTCGGAAGCTCGGCTTTCGGCCTCGTAGTGACTGACGTTCGCTTAGTTAATGGATTTTATTTAAGAGAGATCAAGCTGACAAAGGAACCACGTATAGCGTGTTAATGAAGCACGAGCTAACATGTACATTGCCAACAACTCAGTGCCGCAACGCAAACGATCGACAATAAAACTGCCGCGTGGCAAAATTAAGTGTTTGTTCAATCGAGTACCTTTAAAGTAAATTTTATTTTTTAACCGACTTCAAAAAACAAAGGTGGTTTTATGTTCCACTGAATGTTTTTTTTAACACTGATTCTTCTGTCGATTGTGGACCGATTCTCAAACATCTTTTTTTATTTAAAATAGCATCTAAATTTTTGTAGAGGTCCCATTTTTACCTAATCGAGATCTAATGATAGAATTCCAGGGCAATAGATAAAAAACTAAAACTTTATAGGCATCCATATAGTAATTTCAGTATTTTCAGAAACAACTCAAGCCTTTGCATTCTAAAAGTATATGTAAGTTGGTGAACTGGCATTCGTAAAGAACACTACAGAAGGCCACCGGAACTCCTCAATGATATGTGATTTACGGGCGGGAATAAGATACTTAGCTCGATTGAGTTAGCTAAGTGACTTCATAGTGACGATCTTAAATGCTCCTAGTGAGTTAGTACAGTCACCTGCATTAATATTATCATCTACCTACCCTTATCCTATTTATGTAGGGTCGGCAAAACATGTTTTCTTCTTCAATTCATCCCTATTATTCGTCATTTCAGCGCTTACTCCTTTATTTCTCATGTCCTCTCTCACACAATCAATCTATCGCTTTTTTGGCCTACCGATCGCACTTCGTCCTTCCACATTCATCCCTATCATTATTTTACCAATGTGACGTTCATCCCTTTTCATTACATGCATGGGCATGTGGCATGCATGGGTAAGTGTGGTATGGACCACACTTACCTACTCCGCCTTCTTTTGTCCGTCACGTGTGCTACTTTCAAACTTCCCTTATATAGACTCATTTCTAATCCGATCTGTCCTCGTCACTCCACACATCCATTCCAACATTCTCAAACTCATGTTGTACAAGTAAAGGATTTGGTATGTTTTTTTTTTACGACCGGCCGCCTGCGTGGCATCAACCCTCCTTGGGAATTCTTGGCTGAGAAGAAGGATAGGTGGGAAGGATTATAGGGGAAATGGAAGTACGGATCTGGGGTTAGGGATACTAGTGCCACGTAGTACAGGGAGGGTGTGTGTTACTACCAGCTAGAGCAGTCCGGGGTCGCATACCCGTAGCGGTTCCAGCTAGTTATCGGATAGATAGTGGTACCATCCCCTGGACTTCACCTGCATTAATATCTGCTACAACAAAGCACTCATAAATATCTGACACGACTCTATTTCTTTGGCCGGTGCGACGTATGCGATATTTTTTTTATGGCTGATATTGATGCTGATAACTGTATCATCAAACCGATGATGGACCTGCAAGGTAGTTACCGAGTTTTCGTAATAAAAAAACGTATTTTAGCCGTGTTAGGGCTTATCGACGTAGTCACAAAATCACTAACAAGTAAGAATGTGACGAAGAAAATGAGGAGAAAATGAGAGGAGAATAATATAACCTTCTTTTTCTTGAGTGTAGTTAGATAAAAAGTATTATATAACCATCTGTAGATGACCAGCTACCCGTGTACCACAACTTTAAATTTGTTTAGCAAATTTGGCGTGATAAAGCCACTACGACACATACGGACATACAAAAAATCCAAAACATTTTTTTTTAGATTTAGTGGCTCCAAATACTCCGTTACAATGTACATTAATTAAGTTTTTACAACTATATAATAGTGTAGCCAGTAGGATTGATAATTCTTTTTCTAATCTTAGGCTTCAAAGCCTCTACGAATGCCTTTGGATTAAACTTATAAAACTAAGGCATACGGTGTCTTTGAAAGGATATCGGTTTAAACTGTTAGACATAAAAAATAAGGGTTCAGGTTCGACTGCTGCCGTAAAACAAAATATTTTATTCCTGTATACACATAAGCTATTTTAGTTTCAGCAGCTTAGTTGGATTGGAATGTACAAAAACGACTAATAATCTCTGATAGATGGATATGGATAAGCTCTTTTGGTTTTGGCCATAATAGTTGAATCGGGAAGTTTGTATTAGTTTCAAGTGGACTTGGCATACTTCAACTGGGACATTATCTTTGCTTATGTTAACTTGAACTTTGTGTGTGAACTTGAGCTGTCATGAAGTTGGTCTCATTATCACAATACAATAAAAAATTAGCTTTTTAACAAAAAATAAACCGCCTCCAAAAAGGAAACACTAAGAAGTAATAAAATAACTGCTTAATTCCTGTTACAAAACGACGTCTTAATAGAAATATTGGTGAGAAAACTACTCCAATATCATAAAAACTCCCCGAGATACAACGACGTTAAAAGAACATTTTTGGACTTTCCTAAAAAACGCTTCAAGCTAAAACCTACAAGCATGTGACGTCACACGCTAGTATCTTGTATAAAGAAAACGAGAACTGTGCTCTTTAGCCATGTTATAATTTGCGTTTGTCGAAACGGTTTTATAACAAAAGTTACCAAAGATATTATCGGTTATCCAATGGTATTATTATTTATTAATATCTTTATACTTTAAAAATGAACTTTCCCACCTAACTTTAAAGGCTCATAAAACAAGCTACACGTAAGCCGACGAATTTGTTTTTAAAAATTTGCACCATAAAACTGCCATTATTTGAGTACAGTCAACATCCTTATTCCTCGGAACACAGCCCATTATACAAGTGGAAGACACATAAGGCGGCCGTCTCTCCTTAGACTTAAAGGTTCAGTAACGTTTGTTAACATGGTATCATCAATAATTCGTTCAGCGTTTCCTTTCCTTTCATTATCACTAACACTTAGCCGGCTTCTATTAAACTTTGATCCCAGATACACAAAAATTTAGATTTCAATAGCAGCGTTATTTGTAGTGGACAATAGAAACATTTACCGAAGGTTACGTTCGCACAACCGGCCGTCAATTGTCAATTAGGGGAAAATAGGTTTACCCGGTGTTACATAAACACGGGTTTTTATACGGAAAGGAGAAAATAAACGTTTATTTAGTGGAAATAGTGTGTGTTTATTGTTTAATTTCGTTGATGACTCGTTTGTTTTTAATTTATGAAGAAACCAACAGTCTTTATACACAAAGCATGAGTTTTTTTATATCTGTTTTTAAACATTAGGCCCATCTAGCGTGTATGTACATTGTACACCTTTATTTGTTTACTCTTATGGAGGCCTAACGGCTGCAGCCCCGGCTGTTCCGTTAAATCCGAATCGAAGGGCCCTTGGGAATCATGCATTTGCCGGGGATGAAACGTAGCCTAAGGGTCAATTAACTGTACCTCGGCTTGGTTACTTCCCCTGGGATACTTTTTAAACAATATATAGGCAACAAATAACGCGCGTACTAAAAGTTTCTGTCAAAAATTTCATTTTTGTGACAACTGTGACGAGCTTATTTTGCCAACTGTATTTTTCTTTGAACATCCATCAACTACTCACCGAGATGATTGTAAAGAGCTCAAACTCGGTAGGATTGAGTTATTTTATTACAGAGTTCCTATGACCACCTTCCTGCTCCATCATCAGACCAGCTCGATGGTATCATATTATTGCATTGTTACCAAATTTACATAAGTATGCCAAATTTTAGCTGTATTTAAATCCGGAAATAGGTCAAATTTTACTTGCAAGATTCCACCCGAACAACCATATTAGCTTGTAAAAAAAATGATTGAATTCATTTTAGCCGCTATGGCGTGATGAAGCCAAAACGACACATAAAATCATTCAAAAAGTCCATAAAAAATTGTGATCTTCAAATAGTCCGTATCGCTTATTAGGGTTCCGTACCCGAATGGTAAAACGGGACCCTATTACTAAGACTCGGCTATCCGTCTGTCTATCACCAGGCTGTATCTCATGAACTGTGATAGCTAAACAGTTGAAATTTTCACAGATGATGTACTTTTGTTGCCGCTATAACAACAAATACCAAAAATAATGTATTTTTATATCTATGTCATTAACCAATATAAAAATAATAATAATAATAATATTAATAATTAAAAAAACAAAAAACCCGACTGCATAAAAAACTAAAAAGAAAAAACCAAATCCAGTACCCTAGAATTTTGTTAAGTTATAATGGAAATCTTTCATGATTCATGATCGATACGCACAATATAACAAATAATAAATTCTAATATGGAACATAGCGATTTTAAACAGTCGGGACCCATTGTTGGGAAGATTTGCGTCGATCTAGATTTCTTATGGGTCCCGACTGTTTTTTCTATTGAGTTTTTTATGCAGTCGGGTTTTTTGTTTTTTAATTATTATTTTTATTTTATACTTTTTAGTTAAAATTATAAAAGTCAGTCAATGTCGCAATCTTTATCGTGGGGGTTATTGAAAAGTTTGCACAGATTTATTACAGTACAATTAAATGAAAATTTAGTGAGAACGGCTTTCTAACCAACTTTAAATCGTTATAGTTCCTAACTGGTAATTCCAAATTAATAATGATAAAAGAAACCTAATAATGATTTTGAAGTCCCTATTCATTGATACCCATTCGATATAGTACATCCGTTTTCATTTTTTTCTTTTTCACAATATGGCGGCTCATTATCGCCATTATGAGTTTTCATCATTTTCATGTCTTCAGTGACATTCGGACAGTTAAGACAAATCGATTGCCGTAAGAATCATCAAAATCGGTCCACGCTTTTAGTCTCTAGAGTGCCAGATAGGAACAAACATACATACATACATACATACATAGACTGATAAACACATTACCACTCCTTTGCGTCGCGCAGTCGGGATATATATACTTACTTATACATTGCGATATTGGCAACGATCTCCAATTACTTCTGCTGTAACCTTTGCAGCATATTATTATAAGAAATGATTTATTATTTCTATAAAAGGCAGTAAGAAAAGGCAACATGAAATAACACGGCAAGTCTGAGGATATCGGCGTAAAAAATGGAAGAGAAATATTTCCTTTGTGCGTAATTTATATGCCAGCATTTTGGTTACATTATTGCAGCTGTCTTTCCTTAAGGTTGATGTTGGTACTAGTATATTACACACCTAGGTCGGTTAAAACTGGATTTCTAAGAGTAGACGACAGTCAAGGTTCGGCAAAACCAATGCTGAAAATACGCTGATGGTGCTTTATTACAGTGACGTGAGTTACGCGGCACTATTTTAAGGCATGCTTAAAAAACGCTGAAGGGGATGTATAGAGATATCGTGACACCGCGTATACGCAGCGTTAAGCTACACGGCGTAATTTTAATATGAGTTTGGAAAAACCTTTATAGTATACTAGACGGTGCCCGCGACTTCGTTCGCGGAGGAGTAAAAGTCATAACCCTTTTTTTTTGTCAGTGTAGTTGTGTAAAAAGTATCCTATAACCATCTGGAGATACCCAGCTACTCGTATACCAAAAATTGTTGAAATCTGTTTAGCCGATTTTGCGTGATGAATCCACAACGACACATAGAAACATACAAAAAATTCAATTTTTTTTTTCTTTTAGCGACCTCCAAATAGTCCGTTACAATATATATTTTTTAAATATCTTCAATGTACAGACACTTCATTTTTACAACTTTATAATAGTTTAGATAGGCCTTATGACGCTCAAACTGGCTGTTTAATGGCCGTAGATATAAGCCCTTATACAGCTTGTGGGCATATTAAAGGGTAGAGGACTATTTAACAGACAAAAATGCATGGCCCAGAACAGAAACCAAATAATTTACTTTTACCGGGACACAGTTCTTATAAGGTGGCATATCAAATGTATGTAAGTTGTTTTAAATAAAAAAAACATTATTGTGTTTTTTATATTCTATATTATATATATTTTATTTAACTTTTATAAGTTTTGATATGTTTTCTTGAAGAACTACTCATTGAGTTTATTTATACTCAAAACATATATTTAGGATAGGCTAAGTACAAATATTGTAATAGATATAAGAGTTATTTCGAAAACATGACTGACTGTTGAGTTTGTTTCGGCTTTCTTCTCTTCAGTGGTCTCCTCTTGGGAAACGCCGTAGAGTCACACTTATAAAAGTGCCCTTGCGGCCTACTTACAGAATTAATATCATTATTTCATTATGACAGCTCACTTCATCACATCATCATCAGCCCATCTCCGTCCACTGCTAGACACAGGCATCGCCCATGGCTTGCAACTTAGCTCGGTCGTAGTATTTTGTTTCCAATCGCTGCCAACCACTAGCGATGACGATGATCGCTCCACCTAGCCGGAGGGCGCTCTACACAACGTTTGCCAAGACGCGGTCTTCAATCTAGAATACGTTTGCCCTATCGGCTGTCAGTTCTGCGATGTGACCAGCCCACTGCCACTTCAGTCTGCTAATCTGTGGGGCTATATCATAGCGTGATACGCATGTGTTGGAGTATGGCTAATGCACTTAGCGTTTGGAAATAAAAAACACAGAGGGCGTTACTAGTATTAACTAGATTGTGTTCGAAAATTTCAAGGCACGTACATAAAGTAGCGATATATCTCAGTTAGTCAGAGCACTTTTGCGTTAAAGAAGAGGTCGCATGTTTAAATAAGTTTTGTTTCTTTGCTTTCGTAAAAGCTCATTTATGTAACAAATAGTAGAGATTTTTCTATTATCTTGAAGATGCCTAACCTAAAGTTTTTTCGAGACCATGGACGTAACGGGATAACCAAAACTTTGAAGAATTACCAACGATAGGTAATTAAATAAATCATATTTATACGCGATTAAGCTCCCTTTTGTTGTTGTGATAAATGAAGATCGTGTTAGTTTAAATCAATGTGTAATTAATTGTGTAGATCTTAAATAGCTACGTATTATATTATATTACAATTATATTTAAATAAGTGTTTAGAATTTTAATATTAGGTTAGTAATATTGTGTGCCCTTGCAGGGTGTCATGAAGCAATATTTTTAAATTATAACATCGTGTACATGACATTACAATACAAATGAATAAATGAATATATTAGTTGTTAATTCATTTTAAACTGGTTTCTGAATTGGTTCGCTCTAATACCGTGTGAACAAATTGAATAATGTATAAATAGATACATTTAAGGTGTGACTATATACGGTCATTGTAAACGGCTTATAAAAGTGTACATCTTTAATATAGCCCTATATGGAAGCGAAACGTGGACAATGACAGCGTCATTGGGAACGGTTGAAAGCATTCGAAATGTGGTGCTGGAGAAGAATGGAAAGAATAAGCTGGACGGAAAAAATAACAAATGAGGAAGTGCTGAAAAAAATAGAAGAGAAAAGTTCGTTGTTAGAAAACATTGAAAATAGAAGGGACGAAGAAGACACGAAGATTGCATAAAAACCATTATAGAAGGAAAGATTGAAGGAAGGAGGAAGAGAGGAAGACCTAGGAGATATTATATAGACCAAATCCAGGAGAAAATAGACGGCGTGTCATATCAGGACATCTAAAAGAAAGCTGAGGATACACTGGATAAAATATAATATGAGCCTATCAAGTAGGTTTTAAGCTTGATTGGAATTATCTTAATAGATTCAAACACAACATGAATAAACTCTTCTGTTTCCGCGATTATTACTCATTGATAAAAAATAATAATTTAACGGATTATATCGCGTATATTATCTCATTTTAGTGCCCGACGTTTCGGAAGCTTTTCAGCTTTCCATGGTCACGGGTGGACCACATTGTTTTATTTCAATGAACAAACTCATCGCTTAATACATCATTGCAGTAGTACGACTTATAATGACCAAACATTTGATCAATTTACTTAGTTGACCTAAACCTAAAGGGGTTATTGCCTAACGAAATTTTGACACTTGGTATCGGAATCAATTGTCATAGCCGATACAAAATCATGACACTTGATTCCGATTGCGACCGTCAAATACGTTAGGCAATACGGCCCCTCGCATTGAAATAGCAAATTAGCAAAGAAAATGTCGAGTTCCACGAAAACTGATGTTTGTTTCAATCAGAAGTTAATTTGAACTTGATTTAACTTATAATGAATTTGTTTAGAGCAATCCATTTATTGTGTATCGCATGCAAACATCTTATTTGAGACAAGCCATTTTAATCTTGACAGCAATATACTACTTTGACAGTAATGAAATTATAATTGTTGCTGCAACCATTGCACTCGATATGCCCTGGTGGAAACAAGTTTCTTGTTTGATGCAATCAGTTTTTTTTAAGTGCAAAAAACATGGAAGTTGCTTCTCCAACAAGAGCCTGGTTTTTAAGTAACTGATCATGAGGGTATGACGCACTACACATATTTTAACCGCAGTGATTGTATTTTCTTTAAGGAAGCGGTATATAATGCGTACTCTTTGATCGATGAAGTTTGAACGGCAAATGCCGTCGGTTTCGTCAGTGGCACGAATGTTGACGTGATTTGCCGGCGTTGACGCTCAAAAGGTTTTTGTCAAGTTTAGTCAATGCGATCATCGTGTTGCGTCGCCAGGGAGTAGCTTGAGTTAACGTCAGTGTAATATAAACTCGTACTCATAAAAAACTCGTAAAAATGCTGTAAAATCCTGGGTGGTGAACAACTAAGATGTTATCAAGTAAATTTATTAATTTTTCAGTTTCATTTAAGAATTCTTGTACAAGATTCAAGTGTAGCATTAAATTTTCCCGCAATACCTAAACTAAGAGTTGAATCTGAACTGCAATATTTTGATTAAAAGGCCATTTAAAAAACCGCCCAAGAACTACGCGCGGAGGATTCAGTTTAGAAAAACACGTTTCTTGTACGTCTCTCGTTACCTTTCAGTTGTTTTTATATACAGTCTTTCGCGGTTGAAACTATTTTAAACTAATAAAAACAGTCAAAAGTGTTTTTACTAAAGCGCTTGGTTAAAAGTAGTACTGACTTGAAAATTTTGGTTATTGTACATTTTGACTGGAAAATATCGGTCAAAGTTACTTTTGTCCAAGACTGGTAGTTAAAACTACCTTTGACCAAAGATATGATTAGGTAAGGTTAGATATTCCTTTCCAAAGAAAAGTAGGCAAACGTCCTTTTGCCTGCAGGTCTTGGTCATAACTAGTTTTGGCTTAAATTTCAGTCCATAGAACTTTTGACCAAGGCCTGTAGTAAACGCACGTTTGACTAACTTTGCTAGTTAAAAGTAGTTTTAACCGGGAAAGAGTCTTGACAGCAACATATACACAAAAAAATCGTTTTTCTTTTAGTTATCCATTCTGTAAAATTGTGAGTGTCTGTTACAATCAAACAGACAACGCAGTCTTAATAGTACCTAAGGGTTCCGTTGGATATCCTATGGGCACGGAGCCGTAAAGGTCACCAGTATCCTTTTGCGTTCTATCTGGTTATGTACGCTGAATATCTCGAGGATACTGCAAGTAGTACATAATAGATAAGTTTATGGACATGTATACAGGTCTCGTGGGACTACTCTCTATAGGTTAAGAGGCTCCTAGCTCTAAATGACCTTCGATCCGTAGCGCTTCCCTTTTTCAGGTTGTATATGTATATCTTGTTGACCACAACCGTCTTTACCAAAATACAGCTCGAGTTTCTCTTTAAGTGTCGCCGGAAAACAGATAAACGCCATCAAACTTTGTAACAACGTAAAATCAGATTTTTTACTTTTCTTAAGGATTCAATGTTTTTAGGGTTCCGTAGGCAAAATGGCAAAAACGGAACCCTAATAGTTTCGTCATGTACGTCCGTCCATCCGCGTCTCACAGGCATTTTGCTCAAAAACTATTTAATGTATATTGATGAAACATAGGTGCCTTGTGTAAGCCGCTACTTAGTTTAATAGTTAAATAAAATATATGTATATTTCTAGGAGGGGCACACCATACATGTAACCTAAAATGAAAAAAAAATTGGCAAATATCAATGTGTGGCACATAATTCGACTGTTCTTCTTAAAACATTTTGAGGATTAAAAAAAATGATTTAATAAATAGTTTTGATAATATTCGCTCCGAAAGCAGCAAATATTGTGTCCCCGCCCTCTGTTTTCTAAACGGTATGTTGAAAAAAGATGAAAAAGTTTAGAAATGTATAAAGCCCGACCAGGAAAATAAAATGCTTCGCCATATTACGGAAAACTATGGGAACTAATTTCTTCTACTGGCAATAGTAACTACAGAAGTCATTAAAGCCATCTGCCAATTGCTGTCAAAGTGAGGTTATGATTATGCGTAGTCTATTTGTTGGATATTGTGAGTTATGTGTGCATTAAAATACCGAAAACTATTAAAAGTCACTTAAGAAAAGTGATTTACAATAAGACGAAGTATTTGTCGGATAGAAAGTTTGAAGGATTAGACTCTATTCCTCTAAATAACATCTCCGACCTTATTGTCGACATGACTGGTAGGTACATCATACATTATGTGTAATGAAAATAGGCTAGGCAATATATATATTATAGGCAATATAAATTACAAGTAAAAGTCAGTTTTAGTTTAAGGTATATCCCGATCTTACGTAATGAAAATACGAAGAGAAGGTTAGACGTCAGCTGTATTTTCTTCGCCTAAAAAAAATTAATATAATACAAAAAAAAACTGGATGAATTTGACCTATTTGCACAAAATACAAGAATTCTATGCCGTCCGGAAAGAAGTAGGTACCAAGAGCGTAAAACTGTTGAAGTTGAAATATAACGCAATTATTAGTGTCAATAATAAATGAAGATTAAAATCGTAATTTGTGGTTTTATTGTCTTTATTTTAAACTGACTATACTTTAACTTTAATGGAAAATCATTTCATTATAGTTTAACATAATATATGATATATTTTCTTCTGTTTCCGCGATTATTACTATGGTCCACCCGTGACCATGGAAAGCTGGAAAGCTTCCGAAACGGCGGGAACTAAAATGAGATAATATACGCGATATAATCCGTTAAATTGTTTTATTTCAATAATATATGTTATTAATATAATATTGTTAAATATATAAATATTGTAAATTAAACTATTTTCTTTCATTAATAATCTATATTAACACATTACAATATTTCTACACTTGCCAATTTGCATCGTACGACTTATGTTTCATTCTGTATACTTAGTTTTGCTACAATAATTGCTAATTTAACGCCCCCAAGACAGGTATTTTATTTTCCGGGTCGGGCTTTAACTTAATAAATACTTCCAACGAAATTTGTTTTCAACATGATCAGACATACCGTTTTTAAGTTATTGCCAAAAAACTGTGCTTCTAAGCAAAAGGATGTTACGGATGGACTCCCTTTCGTTCTTTCAATAGGAACCGTACCTACATACATTTTCGCTTTGTGCCCCTTAAGCTCAAATATGTTGAATTTGAAATTGGATGACTTACTATAACTCCGGGGACCGTTATTTATTTATTTAAGGATTACCAACAGATAATAGATCACATTCAATAATATAGCAATTACACCAAGGATAAATAAGATGCTTACCCAATTATAGGTAACCACGGCTTACAAATAGGTATTTCAATCAATAATGAACAGTAATGGTGAATTTAGAACTCGTCAATCTATGTTGGCCGTAATAACAGTCAATACATTATTAATTGTTAAGATATTAATAGCAATAGTTAAGATAATACCAACGACAATGACAATGACTAAGCTTGGAAAAAAAACACTAATTAAAAAATAAACAATGACAATAGGTACTGAAAAAGCATCCCACGCTCACCTCCCGGGTTCCAGGGAAAGTAGATATGCGATGATTGATTTTCGTTATCCTGATCAGTTACGTCATTGACGGCCATCAACGTGCCGGTTGTCGTGAAGAGTTACTGCAAGCCCAGAATTAATAATGGAATAAGTATAGAAAGCCCTCTTTTTAGGGTTACGTAGGCAAAATGGCCAAAAACGGAAGCCTTATGTTTTTGTTATAGTTTGTACAACTTAAGAGTTCCCAGTAAGCTCGGTCGAATTTCACCTTCCCATACAAACAGAATTTCGTCCTTATTTTAAAAACACCTGTTGGATTATAACGAAACTTTGCATATACAATGACTTGAGGTATATCTAGGCCTGAAACTAGTTTATATGGCTGCAGTTTATAAAACAAATGAAATACAGCAAAAATATGTTTTGTATGAAATACTTAAACTCCCAATTTTTTTTTATTATGGTATCTGAATCTACATAAAGTAATTACAGGCCTGCATATACCTAAACTTATTCTAAGTACAAAGTTTCAGAGCAAACTAGCTAGTCGTTTTAAATTGAGAGCGTAACTACGTTTGTATGGGGAACCGAGCTTACTTACTCTCAATATTATGTCATCACCTGTGTTACGTGTTTCCATCTCTTTCTAAAAATTCTATCTAGGGTATGAATAGGACAACAGAGTTAAATGTGAAGGAGGATTTAGGTGTATAGTAGGGTTAAAATACTAGGTACAACTATATACGCTTAATTAAATATTAATATTTTAGTATTTGTGTATTAATGGTATATAAAAGAAACATACGGATACAATATACATACATAATACCAGAAGATGCCCGCAACTTCGTACGCGGAGGGGAAAAAGTCTTAACCCCTCTTTTTTTCTTTAGCGTAGTCGTATAAAAAGTATCCTATAACCATCCGGAGATACTCAGCCACCCGTGTGCCAAAAATAGTTGAAATCGGTTTAGGTGATTTTGCGTGATGAAGCCACAATGACACATACATGTTTGTAAAAAAAATAAAGCAAAAATCCGATTCAGTGACTTCCAAATAGTCCATTATAATCATTATTTTGAAAATATCTTCAATGTACAGTACAGTAGTAGGTACATTTAATTTTTACAACTTTATGGATATATATATATGTATATATATGATGATATATGTATGGATATAGATATAGAAGGATAACCGTTTACTTATCGGAGTATAATATTTTCTTTTGTTTCCGCGATTATTTCTCATTGAAATAAAACAATTTAACGGATTATATCGCGTATATTATCTCATTTTAGTTCCCGACGTTTCGCAAGCTTGTAGTATGTTTAGAAGGCATTCCGTCTCGTGTACGTCGTATTGCATTAACCATTGGGTTATGGCATTTTTATGTGGAGGTCGCGAAGCCTATAAGATTTGCTGAAGATCTTCATGATGCAGGGGGCAATCAATCTATTGAAGCATATTGTAGCCTCTCCTAGTACCCATAGTACATCGTGGATTGAAAAGGTTGACCAGTTTTCAAACAAAAAGGCATTTACGCGTTGCAAGTACATGTTACCTTTTTTCAATTGTGTAACATACGTGCGTGAAGCATTGCACATTATGTTTCTCTGTTTGTCAAAAAAGTTCAATCTTGCTTAGGCGAACTTTTCTTGAGTATTAATAGTTGAACCAAAACCTTTATTAGATTGATCTTGCCATTACGCTGTGTCAAGTTTGATAAGTATAATGATTACATCCTCTTCGCTTATAATGATTAAAACTATTCAATCTGAATAACAGTTCCTGTCAATGTCATCATTTATATTTACATATTCAAGAAAGAGCTCCCAAAATCAAAGTTCGAATATGTGCAGTCCTCTTTTCTCCTTAGGAATAAAATGACTTAAGAATGAAAAAGATAAATAGTTTAATTTTAATTCGGTTTTGCGAAAAGCAAAGGGGTCAATTCTTAAAGTTCACTATGTGGGCCATGTAGTGAAATGACAATCATTATGACGGAATGTGTCATACCTACTCAGTTGATCAAGCAGTTACTGATAACGTATACTTAGCAAGCAAAAACAGACCTTAAGGTGTCAACCTTTTCATTCCGCATTTGTACCTATAAGCAATGCTTAGTTTGGGACTAGATTGATTGTGTAATATTATTGCAATGTATCCCCGTGTTAACTTACAATAAAGCTTGTCTCAAGCGTGAAATTATGCTAATAATAAAACTTGCAGAAGCTGACTTCCACCATTGGGATGTTGACAATTTTGTTTCTGTGTCCAAAAATGTGATTTTACCACTGTTGTATCGCGGTCTGTCTTTACAAGATTGAAGTAGTTTTTTTCACCAATATTCATATTATTGAGAGGTCGTTGTATAACATACTACAGAAAAGAGTTTTCAAAAATTGTCAACATACAATTTTTTTTCCATACCTCGTTACCAAGTAACGTCTCCTAAGGGGCCGATTTCACCAATCTTTTATTCCGAGAATTACGCTTTATCTGAAATAGTTGTGTCAAATTAATATGGGATTTTGACATACTATCCAAGAATAAGCGTTATTCTCCGAATCAGATTTTGGTGAAATCCGCCCGTTGTTTTAAAGAGTAACTACTCTTCAAAACGACGATTTTAAGTGATATTAAATCGACAAACTTGTTTTCCACGTCACTCGTTCGCAAAAGTTCCATTTACAGCACCAAATCTTCGTAGAAAAGTGCGTTTTATCCGCTAGCGTGAAAAAGTCATTTGAAGTTCGAAGTTATATATGTTTTATAGCTTTATTTGTTTGTTGTCTCGTGATTGTGTTTCGCATGTTCATTATCAATCGTTTTAAATGAATAATTAATCGGTTTGTTACCATTTCATGGTTTTTCTTACATCTCACATTTTCCTCAAAGTGGTGTGTATCGCACGGCTGCAAAATTACTTCGATTCTCGTGCCTTGTTAAGCTCAGGGATCTATATTTGATCCTCTCGCTACGCTCGTACACGCTTTCAATCTAAGCACTCGCGCCAAATAACAACTTTGCAGCCTTGCATAACAATTAACTAATATCTAGCTAATAATAAAAGCCCGTCAGCGTGTTAATAGCCTGGATTATTAGCATTGTTCTAAGTCATTCTGTATCTAATTTCTCTTGAAATAACGGACGAAATAACAAAAGGGAGAAGTTGACTCGTCCTATAATCAAAAGACGCATTTACCTCCAACGAATCAATTTAGGATTTTGCTCGCTGTTCACACTGTCTCACGCACCTCACGGACGACCCCATTTGTAATGATTCGGCAATGAAACATCCACCGGCGCGCCCTTCATTATCATTTCTCTCCCTTAAATAAACGGTCGTAAGGGACCGAACCCTATCCGTACATAAGACGTTGTTCCGCTGAGCGAGGCGATTTAACTGCCCAAATGGTGCTACTGTAGTGATGCCCATTTTCTCGACTTAAACTCAGGTGACTCGAGAAGTCGAATTTCGTCACGAAGGTAAAGGAAATCGATTTTTTTGAAAAATACATCGTTATCTTATGAGGCGCTATGTTTTCATTGAACCATTGTGAAGTTTGCGTTGTGTTATTGTTTTTTTTATATAATATACGTTGTAGCAAAAACAGCATAATTTATATGCCTCATGGCGCAGACGGCAGGAAAAAAGCTGGTTAAGATGCAAAATACAAAGATCTTGTAACAAATAGTGACAAAATTAAGGACGACAAAGTTGCCTCGTACGGCTGAACTGTGGAATAAATTTTCACCGGCAGTATTTCCGGACCGATGCAACCTTTAAGCCTTCAAGAAAAGAGCGTACTCCCACCCAAAAAGCTGGCAATTCACTTGTGACTCCTCTGGTGTTGCAGGTGTCTATGGGTGACGCTGATCGCTTACCCTCAGGCGATCCATCTGCTCGTTAGCCCCTTATGACGTATAAAAAAAAACAATTTGACTGGACTTTGTAGCTCAATTGGCAGAGCATGCGAATCGGTAAAGTACAAGCCACTGGTGCATATCCGGTTATAGTTAGGAATATTTTCACTATTTATATCTCACAGATACAAATTACAGGTTTATAAGAATACTAGCGGCCGCCCGCGACTTCGTCCGTCTTAGATTCGTTTATCGCGGATAAAAAGTATTTATCCGGGATAAAAAGTAGCTTATGTCTTTTCCCAAAACTCGAATATCTCTACCAAATTTCATCTATATCAGTTGAGCAGTTTAAGCGTGAAGAGGTAACAGACAGATAGACGGACGCATTTTCGCATTTATAAAATTTTACTAATTTAAATGTGAAGCATATTACCAAGATTTCAAGTTCCTAGCGTAAAAAAAAAATACTGTCCATACAAATATTCATCCCCTTTTTCCGCCCTAAAAGGGATGAAATTTGACATATATTATAGCCTATGTCCTATTCTGATATATAATGTGTACATATCTAGAAAGTTTCATAAAAATTAGTCCAGTAGTTTTTGAGATAAGTGGAACGTACATACATACTTTCACGTTTATAATAAAGTAAGAAAAGTATGAATATAGAATCCTAGTGAAGAAATTCACTTTAAAAATCCCGAAGATCGTGATGGTAACACATTATGATTTTAATAGAAACTCAGAAGGGTTTTACACGACTTTCAAGTGTGAATGTGTTTTTGTCTGTAGGTCTGTAGTCAACGTCAATGCTACTAAGCAGCATGAGCATAGCGAGTATTCTTAGTTTGAGTATCATTAGATTGTTTCTTGGAGTATCGCTTATCTTTTTCGCGAATACAAGTGAAGTTATGACTCGAGATAATTCGACTGAAGATTCACTACTTATATAAATTTTACGACTCAGACAGATCTCGCGCCATTACAGCCCAGGTGGCAGGTAACACCTAATAGATTACTTATGATTATGACTCAAGTCATCTCGAGACTTGAGCTTATTCGCGACATCACTATGAGTTTTACGACTCAGCCGAGGGTCTCGCACCATTACTGCCCAGATTGCAGATAACACTTATTCGCTCACGTCGTTTGTACTAAAATAATAAAATAAATCTGCCATTTTAGATTAAAAGGCGACAACTTTATGCACCTACTGTGGCGCATTCGCTGTTCTTGATATTGGAAGGTAATTTCCACGCCAGAACAGTTTGCGTACGATATTAAATTGGGCGATATTAAATTACGATTCCTTGGCTTTTTTAGATACAGGCCATTTTTACGGTCTATTTAGGGATCTGTAAATGAAAGAAAAACACAAGTCGCCCTGTGTCTGTCAGTCACAAGGCTTTTAGGCTCTATTTAGACATTCTACAACCACACGAAAACGCAGCGAGAAATAGTCGTGACGCAGTGACGTGTGAATAGTTGCGCTGCCGCTTCTTGTAGTCGCTTTGATGTGGGCGGACCTACCACACGGCTGAGTTTGACGGCAAATGTGACACATTTGAATAGAACTATACATATTTATTTTCATATTTAAATCATCGTCCGATCACTTGGTTACGTTATCGTGTGGTTTTGGTACATTTGAACAGACCCTAATTCTTTAATCTTATGGCAAAAGACGCACAAAAGGAGAGGGTGATGATTTGAGCGTTTTAAACGTCTTACTCTGTCCCCAATATTGACGAATTCAGTATGAGCTGTAGCGCAATTTTCGGTTGTATTGTAGAAGTCGCGGCTTTTTACAATCGTTTTTAAAAGCCAGATGGATTACTTTTATGAATTGGCCAATATTGCAAACAGAGTAATAAGACGGTTAAAACGATCCAATAATCATCGTAAAGTAAATGCGGTAGAAATGAGAGCTTCGAGAAGTGTGGCTGATGAAATAAAGCTACTAAAGTGTCATTCTATGGAACTTGTTAACTATGTACACAAATAGCATAACTTTGTTTTGTCACCATTTAAACCATACACTATTGTAACGGTTGTTACCGTAAAATACAAAACCATAAAATATTTAACTGTATTTTGGATATTTCAATAAAAGTTTAAAATGTTTCCATAATTCAGGTTATTAGGACCTGATAGAATGACGTTTTTGTTTCTTTTAAATTCTACAATTGTCTATGATGGGTAATGTTGTGACTAAAGTGCTGTTATATTAAAGCCGCTACACACTATACCCAACTCACGCTCTGTACTTACCAACGTGATTGTACCTATACACTATGCGGTAGTTTGACGATTTTGAATTACATTAATCGTTTTAATTCCCCTTTTCTCATTTTTTTTTTTTTCATTCTTTCGCATTATTTTTACAAGTTGTTTAAATTTCGAAAAATTTAATCTGGTCGTATTGGACTGTTTTAAAGAATAGAAGTCGACCCTAAAACAATGACAGTTGAATGGATGGCGGTTTCAATATTATTTTACTCGTTCATAGTTTTTCTTGGCATGTACACGTATCTTACTTCTTTGTTATTGAAATTTCAAACGTCTTGGCCTCATTTACGAATTTTGTAATGCATAATAATATAGATATTATTATTTCTACAGAACATGGATTTTGATATTGCTTATAATTGACGTAAAAATGAGTGATGATCAGCCGGGAACATCTCAAACTTCGGCCACAAAAAAGAGCGAGCTACAGATGATAAAAAGGCACCTGTTCTAATAAATACTGGAGACATCATCTTCAAGTACCGATTTTCCTTTCGATAGTGATTTAACAAATTAGATTCTTTTTATTTTCTTTATTTTATTGTTCGATATGGTTTGACATAAGTCAAGGAGTATGTCAGAGTCTTGCCCATCACTAGTAAATTCATCATTCAAAGACAATTTCAATATGGGGTTTGTTTACATGGTTAGCCAGTTCCAAAGAATGACACTTTAGGGGGAAATAGTATTAGGCAAAGGTTGTCCACTGGGCTTCTGGACAAGTGCTGTTTTATAGCGTAAAAAGCTACTTGACCGGACTTGACTTTTGTAAAATAGTCTCTATAATTAAATCTGATATGCTTTTTGTTTTATGGCGTAAAAAGCTACTTGACCGGACTTGACTTTTGTAAAATAGTCTCTATAATTAAGTCTAACATGCTTTTTGTTTTTTGTTAATAATATTGTGAATTTTAATTCATATTGCTATTTTTTTGGATTGTTTGTTTATTTTATTCTCTTTGACATGGTGGTGCTAAAAAACTAAAACTAATATGTAATAATAATGGTCAATATTAATGAATTTATGAGTGTTTTAACTATTGTAACGTGTGTGCACTACTTATAACGTATGCATGCCTGCGTGCAAACTGAATACATGGAACATCCATTTAACAATAATTTGTTGTTTTAATGGCAAGAGTAATGCACATTATTTCAATCAATCAGGACAAAAATAAATATTACAGGATACTTTTACACAAATTGAACCAGCGAAGCGGTAGTTTTTTTTTACTGGCAACATCTGGGTGCTGCCATTTTATCCCTTACGCACACTATGTTGTCAGTGACACAAAAATATCAACCGTTTCGCTGGAACTTGCTTTCATCCGATCTTAACTTTGATCCGGTCTTATCCGGGTATACTTTAAGTAAACATATGTATTTATTAAATATATATCGTCGTCTAGTACCCATAGCACAAGCCTTATTGAACTTACAATGGGACTAGTCCGATTTGTGTAAAATTGTCCTGTAAATATATTTTTGGCCTAATTGATTGAAATAATGTATATTACTCTGGGCATTGTAACAACATCTAATCAAATTATAATAGCAGCAATGGGGACAAAAGAAGACACGTGTTTCTCTCTAGGTATCTGGGTTCCTTTTGTTTGTTTAATAGGTAAACATCACAGGAAAACGTTGGATAAATGCTTTCATCCAACATTTCGCAGAACCAGTCTTTGTAGCGAACCTTGAACAAGATCTTTATTAAAATAATAAATATCAGGGACATTCTTTCACAAATCAAAGTTCCCGACTAAGCAAAGCTTGTACTATTAGTATTGTGACGAAATACATAATATCTTACGGGGCTACTCCGAAAATTTCGGGAAATTTCATTGTTTTAAAGTGATATAAAATTATTCCACTTGGTGCAAACCACGTAATATATATATGTATTGTAGCTTGGTATTTGGCCTTTATTTATGTCAACTGGAATGTTATAATACTTCATAAATCAAGAGAAAAAAAACGATTCGTAAAAGCCTTTTTCTATCTGAATTTGGTATTAGGCTCCCTCGTCAAGCTACGAGCTACGGATCGAAGGTCATTCGCGTGTGGGGGCATTTGTTAGTGAGTTCGTTAGCAATAAATGCGAAAGTGTGTCTGTCTGTCTGTCTGTATGTTACCTCTTCACGCTTAAGCCGCTGAACCGATTCGGATGAAAAGGGAAGATGAAGGGCATTCCCGGGGAAGGACATAGGCTACTTTTTATCCCGGAAAAATACCCTTATCCGCAATAAACGAATTTAAGGCGGACGAAGTCGCAGGCAGAAGCTAGTCTATACATATAATAAAGCTGTAGAGGGTCGAAAGTCTGTACATGGAAGATAACCGATTTTGATGAAATTTGGTATGGAGATAGTTTGAGTCTCGGGTTTGAGGCTACTTTTTATCCCGGAAAAATACCCTTATCCGCGATAAACGAATTTAAGGCGGACGAAGTCGCGGGCAGAAGCTAGTATATGTATAAAAATCTTTTACCGTCACACCGATAACATTTTAGAAATTAATGTTCTTCTACCTAAGGTAAAATCCATACTAATATTATAAATGTGAAAGTGTGTCTGTCTGTCTGTCTGTCTGTTACCTCTTCACGCTTAAACCGCTGAACCGATTTGGGTGAAATTTGGTATGAAGATAGTTTGTGTCCCGGGGAAGGACATAGGCTACTTTGTATCCCGGAAAAATATCCTTATCCGCGATAAACGAATTTAAGGCGGACGAAGTCGCGGGCAGAAATTAGTAAATAATAAATGCTTCATCATATAAAAAAGCAAAATAAAAAGCGGAATGTAAAATAAGCTGGAATTTACTCCACCGACAAGAGCCGGGCTCTTAAATATATAATAATGTAGCGTTAAACTATAAAATATGAAATGTATTCTTGGAACCTAACCCTTTGCCAAGCTTTTCGTAGGGCCACGCACTTTCCTCTACATACGGGGAGACGCATAGGTATTGGCTACGCGTCTACGAGCAGAGCGCCCGCTAGGCGGGTTCCTGGCTGTGAATGTGTTAACAGTTTAGCTGCCAAGCTTTTCGTAGCGCTACGCACTGTCCTCTTCATACGGGGAGACGCATGGTATCGGCTACGCGTCTACGAGCAGAGTGCCCGCTAGGCGGGTCCCTAACACAGAATGTTTTAGTGTTACCAATTTGACATGAAATGTCTTCGGTGGGATTTCGTTGACAATCCGGCCCTAGCGTTAAAATGCGTCGGATATATACGTCGGCACATAAAAGCAGGTTGCCATAAAATCGCACGTCATAACTACCGCCAATGATTAACGATTGATATTATTATGTTTTATTTTATTACTGTATGGGGCGTAATGAGAGTATGTGTTTCGAGTTATTTGTAACTATGTAAAAGTATGACTATTTGCTTGGCACATTGTTTTCACGTACGGTCGAGGAATTTAATTTGTGTCCCCTTTCGTACCTTGTCATAGTGACATTGATATGGACTCTCTATCAGATTTCATATTGATTTTGACTGTGACAAGATACGAAATGGTATGTAAATTAAATTCCTTGACTGTATGTGTCGTTAAGATTTGGTCACCTTAGTGGCATTTATAACTGTGTGATACGCGTAGCAAGTGGATTTCGAGCGATCGGATCGGCGCAACGTCCAAACGCGTGATCGTGACACGCGATCATGCCACGTGGACGCACCTTTGGCCGATTTTGTGTGATGAAGACACAACGTCAAATAAAAATATATAATAAATAAACATACAATGTTTTGCTTAATTGAAGATATTTAAAAAAAAAAATCATACTGACATTTAATTTTAATAACTTTATAATAGTACTAGAAGGCGTCCGCAACTTCGCTCGCGGAGGAGAAAAAGTCATAACCCTTCGTTTTTTCTTCAGCGTAGTCAAGTAAAAAGTATCCTGTAACCATCTGGAGATACCCAGCTACCCGTGTACAAAAAATAGTTGAAATCCGTTTAGCCGATTTTGTGTGATGAAGCCACAACGACACATACAAACATACATAAAATCCAAAAGAAATATTTTTCGTTGTAGTGACCTCAAAATAGTCCGTAACAATTTTTTTTTTGAAAATGTCTTCAATGTACAGATATTTCATTCTTACAACTTTATAATAGTATAGATAGATATAGATGATAATAAGGTGCGTCCACATATGTATCATTTGCCCGTATCAGATCATCGTCGCGTGGCATGATCGCGTGTCACGATCACGCGTTTGGACGTTGCGCTGATCCGATCACTCGAAATCCATTTGCTACGCGTATCACACACATATATCGGAAGAGTGCGGCATTATCGGCGCGCCAACAGTAAGCGTCCAAGCAGCACGATACGCAGTCATGCTACGGCACGGTGATCGGATACGAGCAAATGATACTAGTGTGGACGCACCTGTATGTAAGTTACGATATAGTGTTCGGAAACTTTAATTTTCATGGGGTATGTAGCCAGGTGAAAAATAGCTTTTCCATCCCTAGGGTGTAAAGTATTCTATTTTTACCATTAGCCACAGAGTCGAAGATGCGTAACGTCATATTATTAAAATAAAAGCTTTTCATATCGCGATTGTGATTGTGGATGCGGATGCGGATGATGATGATGATGGTGATGATGATGATTGATATTATTATTTATTTTCCTCACAGTTGTTATGAATCGTACCTAGAGTGTTTAACTCGGGTAAAATGGCACTCTCACCTGTAAGGCCGGCAACGCACTTGTGACTCCTCTGGTGATGCAAGTGTCTGTGGGCGACGGTGATCGCTTACCGTCAGGCGACCCGCCTGCTCGTTTGCCCCCTATGCCATAAAAAAAACAATTACTCATTTCACCCTCGAACTATTGGCGCTCGAAAGAAGTAGAAGAAATATCTCGGGTCAAATGGGTCACTTTCAACCCTTGGTTAATAACGTACAATTGTGTGTTTACTGACTTTTCATAATAACTGCCAGCCATTTGACGTTCTACAGTCCACCGTAATTACAACCGCTAGTTGGAGCTATCATCGTTCACGCAGCCAATAATAGCCACTAATGCGTTAATATTGCACACATTATCCACCTTGTCACCCCAGCCTATCTCGGATAAGTGCAAATTTGTACTAAAAGTAAGGTTAGCGTGAAAACCGGAAAAAACCGGAATTAACCGCCCTAAGGATCGGGATCAAGGGTCGCAAATGGTCCCATTAGGTTGGAATCCAGCACGATTTTAAAAGGTGTTATCGACTTAAACAATATAGGCTTATGTTACGTTTAGTTTCGTGAGACAGTACTGGGCTGTTTTTCAAGCTTAGGAAGAATCAAAGTCGTAAGCGACTGGAAAACTTTACTATTAGAATAATAATTATTTTGTATGCTATACTAGAAAACGCCCACAACTTCATTCGAGGAGTAGAAAGAGTTATACCCGTCTTTTTTCTTCGCGTAGTCGGATAAATAATAAAAAAATTAGGATGCTATTTATTTGCTACCCGTGTAGCAAAAATAGTTGAAATCCGTTTAGCGGGTTTGGCGTGATGAAGCCACAATGATACATCTATACTTTCATAAAGTTGCGAAAATAAAATGTCTGTAGATTGAAGATATTTTCAAAAAAAAAATTGTTACGAACTATTTGGAGGTCACTAAAACGAAAAACATTTTTTTTGGATTTTATGCATGTTTGTATGTGTCGTTGTGGCCGGCTAAACGGATTTCAACTATTTATGGTACACGGGTAGCTGGGTATCTCCAGATGGTTATAGGATACTTTTCACCCGACTACGCTGAAGAAAAAACGACGGGTTATGACTTTTTCTCCTCCGCGAACGAAGTTGCGGGCGCCTTCTAGTACAAAAATAATTTAAAAAAATTTTTTCGATTTGGTAACCTCCGAATGCTCCTTAACAATTTTTATTTGTTCCGTAGCCAAAATGGCAAAAAAGGAATCCTTATAGTTTCGTCATGTCCGTCCGTCCGTCCGTTATGTCACAGGCATTTTACTCAAAAACTACAAGAACAGTGATGAAATTTGGAGTATAAGTGTCTTATGTAATATTTTCGGAAATAATTGCTAGGAAAGTAGCATAAATTGTGCCCCCCCCCCCCCTCTATTTTCTAAAGTTAAAAAAATATGAAAAAAATCACAATGATAAAACTTAATAAATACTTTTAATGAAAATTGTTTTCAACATAATGATCGCATATACGGTTTTTGAGTTATTGCTGAATAGCGGCCCTTCTCAACAAAAGGACATAAGTGCTGTGGAGATACGCTCCTTTGTTAGTGCACTTTTTCATAGCGCATTTTTTCCATCTGTTGAATGCATTTTTTCGTATGAACGGCTGCGGAACCCGACCCTGAGCATGGTCTGACATGCTCTTGGCCGGTTTTTACAACTTTATAATAGTAGGTATAGATGAAACATGATTTAAGAGACACGTATATGTTAAGAGAAGTGGAGAGTCCCACTTCACACCTCTAAAACGGTCAACATAGACCGGACGAGATTTAGAAACAATAAAAAAAAAATGTTTAGAGATTAGGGTATTTTTTCGGGATAAAACGTAACGTTTGTCTTTTCCTAGGCTAAGCTTTTTATATGCTTTAAATTTCAATTTAATCGGTTCAGTAATTTAGCCGTGAAGAACAGGCAGACGTGTTGCAAAAGAAAATTAACCAATTGGTACCTAAACTTTAGACGACGCATTCGGCTCAGTGAGTTGCACAACGGCCTACGAAGCTGGAGGTCCCGGGTTTGAATCCCGGCCAGGGAAAGGTTTGGGTATAATGTTTGTTCCTGGGTCTTGGATGTTTTCTATGTATTTAAGTATTATCATTTATATAAATATTATGTATATCGTCGCCTAGTACCCTTAGTACAAGCGTTGTTTTGGGACTAGGTCGATTTGTGTATAATTGACCATTATGTTATTTAAAGTTGGTAATGAGATTAAGTGTTACTTAAGCCTTTTGGGTTCGTTTTGCTCTCAGACCGCTCATAAAACTAAGGTGTAAACCTTTAGAGGTCCCACAGGTCCCTAGGAGCACCGTTGTGGTTATACATTAAGTAAATGATACCCTAAAACTATCTAAAGGACTATAGGGAATATGCATAATTTTTCTTTTTGCTTTATTAAACACTCATTCATGTAACAAACAGACGAGGAAAATATTTTTTTGAATAACTCTAAAAATAACCAAGATATAAGCCATGAAACATTTCATTCTATCTGTTTCTAGCAAAACAGAATTTAATATGGAGTTTATATGGCCGGAATGGACTGTGACGTAACAGTACATGTCGGACCTCTCTGTCAAATCACTGTCTAATTAGTAGTATTAAAATGCGTATGTCCTGCGTATTTCTTGGCCTATTTAAATTTGAATTTCAGTTTTTGGTATAGTTTTTACGGTATTTTGATATTTTGTTAAGAAAAGCGATAAATGTTCCCTATTGGTCATTAAAGGATAGATAGCATATATTTTAGATACCTACTTATATTATAAAAGTTAAGAACTATTTAGAGAAAATGACTGACTGTTGAGCTTTTTCGGCTTTCCTTTCAAGTAGTCTTCTCTTGGGAAATGCCGGTAAACTCGGACTTAGAAAGTTGCCCTTGCACGCCTTGTAATTAGACATCATTAATTGAATTCAATTAGAGAAATTTTGCGAATATATGTAAAATTGTCTATTTGTTCCAGATGCCGTAGTGAACATCCAAGAGGAATCACAATCCAACGAGGTGGAAGTGTGCTGGCCGGGATGCGGGGCGCTGCCTTCGCCCGTCGACGAGCTATGCACGCCACACCGATTCCACAACCTCCATGTGAGTACCGCACAACCTGTTTATGTAGACCTCACAAATAATATATATCGACCTGACAACTTATATAATTCGACCTCACAACTTGTCCATATCGACCTCACAACCTTTATAAATCGACCTCACAGCCTATATATATCAACCTCACAACTTGTCCATAACGACCTCACAACATTTATAAATTGACCTCACAACCTATATATATATCGATCTCACAACCTGTTTATATCGACCTCACAATTTCAGTATACCTACCGCACAACCGTGATTACCGCACAAACTAAATATGATTACCTACCGCACAACCTAATGCATAACTCGCTCAAAGCCTAGGTGTGGTTTCTTAATATTTACGATTATCACACAACATGTGATTACCGCACAGCGTACAGAGTTCGTTCCAAGGACCATTAAAACAAGAAGACTGACCATCCCCGATGTGTACAACGCTATCTATTTATAAGAATCGTTTTTTATAATTTTTCTTTCTTCTTTTAACTTTGCAAGCGTGACACAGTATTTAAATGTTACAACTTATTTATTATTAGCTATTTGCGAACTAATTTTTACTACACTGTCTTTCTTTATTCAATTATAACATCGTTAAATATTTAGTTTTCAAGGGCAATCTAGTTTTTGCCAGAATTATAATAATAAATAATAATAATAAATATTACGGGACAATTTTTACACTAATCGAACTAGTCCCATGGTAAGCTCAATAAGGCTTGAGTTATGGGTACTAGGTACGATATATTTAATAGATATATTACTTATATACATAGAAAACATCCAAGACTCAGGAACAAATATTTATGCTCATCACACAAATATTTGCCCTTACGGGGATTTGAACCCAGGACCTCAGCTTCGCAGGCAACGTTACTCCCACTGAGCCAAACCGGTCGTCAAAATTACTCCTTGCGATCGGAACACGATCCAAAGTATGGCAAGTGTCAGTCCTCTTGTTTTGATTGTCCTTGGTATTTACGCAGCTTTCGATAACGCGATTAGTATATCTGTTACATTGGTGTTGGTGTGATTGAATTACAGGGTACATTTTGCTTAGACTCTAATTTAGAATGGTGAAATATGAATGCTGGATTGAGACTCTAAGAGGAATCGCAATCGAATGAAGTGGAGGTGTACTGGTACGACGTGGATGAGCTATGCAAGACGTACCGATTCCACAAGGTATGATTACCACACAACAATAATAATATGATTACGGCATAAGAATGACGGTAAAGTAGTTAAATAGTTACCGACATGTAAATCGTGCAATTGAGATACTAGGTTAAGAAGGTTAGGTTGAGATGCTGAAAGGGCAATTGAACGAGGTCAAGGTGTATCGACGAGCTTATGGACGCCGCAACGATCTACAACATCCATGCGAGTACTGCGAAACTTGTGTGATTAGTGATTACCGCACTACCTATACATGACCACCACACAACACAACCTATGTATGGTTACCGCACTAAATATGATTACATCACAACTGAAGAGCATGTGATTACCTAATACTCGTACACTTTGAGGGACACAACGTAGATACTTATTACTTAACTGTTAATTAAACGTATGTTTGGATGTATTACAGCTTACAAAGTTTTACCTTTAGTCGTTTCTTTTATGTATTTAATAAAAGTCAACAAAAAGTCATGTGGTCAGGTCTATTTTTTTTAATAATGGCGGCGCACGAAGGGAAAATATGTTGGATTAATAAAATGAATAATATTAGACGTAAATTATAACTAAGTCTCTAACTTTTTTTTCAAAAACCTTAGCTATTTAAGTTTGCACCTCATTTATTTGCAAGCACCGCTATAGATCAGTGAACCTACCATGGGCTGAGTTTACGATCGGCGCTAGCGAGTATCTCGTATCGAGAGTGCGCACCTCTCTCGCACGCGCTAATAGTGCGAAAGAGATAGACCTTCATCGAGCGCTCGATATTTGCTCGTGCCGAACTAATGGTAGGCGCACAGGTTGTAAACTTAACCGAAACCGGGTAATAATGTTAGGGTACGGGAAATGAACGGAACCCTCGGTGCGCGAGTCAGTCTTGCACTTGGCCGTTCTTTTCTTAATTTTTTTTTCTACATTTGTTTAAGACAGTAATTGAGAAAAAAATACGCATTGCAAATTTAACTCCCTATTTGTTCGAGTAAATTGAATTTTCCGTAGAAATGCCTCGCGATCAGTTAGAACTAGTTTAGGATTGCCATAAATATGGGGAAGACGACTGGGAAAATTTAAGTAAAGTATGACAAGGGAGACATAATATTGTTCCGTTCGTATTATTTGGGTACGGAACAATAAAAAGAAACTATTATTAGTACAATAGGAATCATTAAACTACCTTACATAGTTATAGTAATGAAATAATGATCTTTATTCTGTAAGTAAATCGCAAGGGCACTTTTACAAGTCTGACTCTACGGCGTTTCCCAAGAGGAGACCACTGAAGAGAAGAAAGCCGAAACAAACTCAACAGTCAGTCATTTTTTCGGAATAACTCTTATATCTATTACAATATTTGTACTTAGCCTATCCTAAGTATATATTTTAAGTATAAACTCAATGCGTAGTTCTCCAAGAAAACATATCAAAACTCATAAAAGTAAAAATAAATAGAAGATAAAAAAGCAAAATATGATTTTTTATTTAAAACAACTTAAGTACGTTCGATATGCCGCCTTATAAGAACCATGTTCCCGTGTTCCGGTAAAAGTAAATTACTTAGTTTCTATTTTGGGCCATACATTTTTGTTCACTCTGTTCCCACCACTAGCCCTGTCTGGGGAAGGATACATGCCTATTTTCCTAGTTCAGATCAATTACCTCAGTCTATTTTGCACACCGATCAGTACTGAGAAATTCTATTATATTATCTTCTAAATAAAGAAGAAACTGACTGATTGACTGACACTGACCACTGGTTCTAGAGATTCCAAATTTTGCCCTTAGATTTCTTATAAGGTCAAGGGATGCACTAAGAAAGGATTTTTCTTATTTGTCCCCCTAAAAGGGATGAAACAGGGGTCCAAAGTTTGTATGGGGAAACTTACAAAGAAGACATTACGCTTAGTACGCGGGCGAAGCCGCAGGCAACAGCTAGTTCTAAATAATCTATTAATTTATTCATAGCAACAATGGTATTATGAGGTGTTAATCTTTACATCATGTACATCATGGACCCAGTTAGGGCATAGTATTCCAAGTTTACTTAACCTAGATTCGAAATAATCGGCCTTATACAATTCTCATAAACTTATTTTGGTAAATAACAATTAAATAAATGATTTTTTTAAATAATTATATGTCATAAATGTGCTGAAATATCTAGTTCTAAATCTATGATTTGATACTAGAAAAATTTCTTTAAAGGTCAGGAGACCGGGACATAACGCTGTAAACTGGGACATGTCCCCGCTTACCGGGACTTATGGCAACCCTAAGCTAGTTAAACAATAACCTAGCGATTGGCTTCGAACTGAAACGAAGTTATGGTTAATTAATACTAGTTTGTGTCTACAGAGCGGTTACCGGCTATCTATTGTTGTATTTGATTTAAGTTAGCTTTAACCAAATTAAGTCATCATTAATTATGTAACACAAATTGTGTTTCTGTGTTTTTAATGCCACAAATAACACCACATTATTATCTATTGTGTTATAGATACCAGTATGTATGGATCGGAATGTTGGGCCGCAAAGGTGACGGATGAAAGCAGATTGCATGTTCCGGAGATGAGAATGTTGAGATGGATGAGTGGCGTGACGAGAATGGATCGGATAAGGAATGAGTATATAAGAGGAAGCCTAAAAGTAGCACCCGTAGTCGATAAGCTGAGAGCAAATCGCCTACGGTGGTATGGACATATTATGCGGAGGGATGAGAGCCATGTGACAAGAAGGGTATTAGATATGCATGTGGAAGGATGTAAGAGGACTGGTAGGCCGAGGAAACGGTGGATGGATTGCGTGAGAGATGACATGAAGAGGAAGGATGTAAGTGACGAGATGACGAGTGATAGAGAGGTATGGAAGAAAAAAACATGCTGCACCGACACCAAGTAAATGTGATAAGGACAAGCGAATGATGATGATGTGATATAGATACAAGTCAAAGCGCAAAGAAAAATACGATTGCTCTCGCCCGTGGTCACTCCAGGACTGGAACCCGGTACTTCTTTGTTACGCGTCGAGTGTGTTAACCTTTCACTAGCGAGCACTGTGCTGATCGCCTCGAATTTATCCATCCGCTTTGACGCTTTTTAGGGTTCCGTACCAAAAAGGTACAAAAGGAACCCTTATGGTGCGACTCTGTCTGTCTGTCCGACTATTAAAGCGCCATATCTCAAAAACTACTTATGCTAACTATTTGAAATTTGGAATATTTATAAACATGGTCAGCCCACATATATTGCACAGGAAATATTTAAAAATATATTTTTACTTCCTAAAATAACGACAAATATGAGAGGGGGTATAAATCAAAAGTCTAGCTACAGGGTCAAATGGGTATCATATAAAAGGACTTGACCTGCACATTTTTGATTTTATTTTTTATTTTCTTATTGTGATCAGTTTTTGTTTTATTGAGGAAAATGTGAAAAAAACACCATTCCCCCCTTTATCTCCGAAGTTTACCAATTGAAAATTTTGAAATTTTCACAATTTGTATTACTAAACATAAATATTACACGAAAATTATAGCTGTCTCTAACTAGCTATTTTTTTTTTTAATTTGAAAAAAACCTATTTGAACAACCGGGTTGCGTTAAGTTTGCACCTGATTTGTATGCAATGCTATAGATATCAGGTGCAAACTTAACTCAACCGGTACCGGGTAATAAAATTAGGGTAAGTAATAATTTGTATGGAACCCTCGGTGTGCGAGTCCGACTCGCACTTGGCCGGTTTTTTTCTCTGCGCTTTGACTTGTATTGTATCTAGATTACACGTATATCATAATTATTAAGTCTTGTTAGAATGTATTTTTTTTCTCAGACTGATACTTTTGTTTTAAAAGATAGGAGAAGCGGCAACTTCGTTCGCCGAGGGGAAAAAGTCATAACTACTCTTCTTTTCTTCAGCGTTGGGTAAAGACTATCCTATATCCATCTGTAGATAGCTACCCTGGTACTAAATTAATTGCATAAGCCTATGATCTGATAAATGCTTTATAAAAGTGCCTCTTTTTTTCATGTTAAAGTCGCCAAAAGCATTGAAATAAGTGTTCATTTACGTTTTGTGCGTATTAAAACAAAACATTTAACGATATAAACCTAATAATTATTTTGAAAGACTACAGAAAAGTACCGTAAATTGTCAATAACTGGCAAGATTATTTAACTACTGATCACAACTTTTACAGACGTGTTCCACGCGATTTGTTAAAATGTTCCAGGGATATGCAGCAACAATTTAAAAAAATAGTTGTATTATATATATCTTTCATCTCGACCTCAAACTCCAAACACCACGACACGTCAAACTTATAATTCATAACACCTCAGTTAGGGGACCTTTTACAACCATGAATCTCGTAACGCCACGAGGGCAGCTGATAACATGGGAAAATGCGTGTGAAGCAAAAACTGCCTTTTATTTATATGAAGGTGGCAAACAAGCGTACGGGCTGCCTTATGTTAAGCTGTCACCGTAGTCAAGTGCTTGTTGCCAATCCTTTAAATACCTATTTATTATCGTCTTGAAGAAACACATACTGTAACCTCCGGGGAAATCCATGGCCGAGAGCTCGCTCCACATTATTAACAACGAGATGAGTGTCTTTCTAGAGGTCGTGAAAGTGATAAAAAAACAAGAGAGGTACAGTGACCCAGATATAGTCGATGATTATGACCATATACATCTACCAAGACGCGTATTCTGACCAAAAACGATACGCAACGAAGACCTGTGGAGCATATGCCGTCAGTCGCCTATTAGCATGGACATCGCGATACGTAAATGGAGATGGCTAGGCCACGATTCGTAGAAGACAATGCAAACATCGCTTTTGAGTGGAAGCTGGAAGAAAGGCAGAACCGCGGACGTCCTGTACAAACATGGAGGCAACTGAGAACGAGCTACTAGCCGTTGAACTGAGCTGGAGCGAGCCCAAAAGTGTAGCTGAGGATAGGTGCCCTACGATAACATCTATCAAACACGAGCACTCACAAAAGCGTACGGATATTTGAACGCCCCGAAACTAAATCGACGCGTAACCAGGAACAGCACGTTAAAATCTCGCTTTTTCTACTATCAAAGGCCCTTGATTGCATAGCTGCAGCTTTGACTCCACACGGTATCGGCTTAAGCGCACTTGAACTTTATAAGCGTTTAGGTTTTTTTAAGACTACAGTGAACGTTGTGATTTTATTTTAAAAGCTGCTATATTGATTCCTTTTTTCGCCTTGCGTGATTTTTGTAAAGTTGCACGTGAAACGTATTTGAAGTGCACTTCAATATCCGGGCCGGTGACAGTTGACTTTATCGCTTTGGTACGACATCCCTCTTTTTTCGATACGCATATTTAAATTTAAAACTTTATTTTGCATGTAGGCCTCAAGGGCAATTTTACATGTCTGATTTTGCAATAAACAGAAAAACATTCACAATCTAGATAATGCGTTATACAATAACAATATTAATGCAACGGAAAACTACCTTGGCACACTTTAAAGGAATTAATACCCGATTTATCGAATTCTTCTTTCGTCGGATTAATTTATCTTAATTAATACATACAATAAAATCAGTTAGCTAAAGAAAGCGTTCGCTTATATTTTAATTATTGCATGCCATATTAATGTCACCCATTAGGACATCACTTCAACCGCATATAAATTGGTTAAAATGAATTTATGGGCCTACTTTGTGATTAGATACCGATTCGTCGGATTCTTGTTTCAACGGATTTTTTTTCCTCGGATTATTTTTATCGTCGGAAATATTTACATACAATAAAATCTGCTAGCTAAAGAAATCGTTTGCTTATATTTTAATTATTGTATGTCATATTAATGTTGCACAATAGGACACGACTTCAACTGAAATAGCATGATCTTTATAGAAAAGAAAATCCCACAAATCAAGAAGTAATATTTATATGATAACTAGCTTCTGCCCGCGACTTCGTCCGCCTTAAATTCATTTATCGTGGATACGGTTATTTTCCCCGAAAAAAAAAGTAGCCTATGTCCTTCCCCTGGAATCAAACTATCTCCATACCAAATTTCATTCCAATCGGTTCAGTGGTTGAAGCGTGAAAAGGTAACAGACAGACACACTTTCACATTTATAATATTACTAGCTGTTGCCCGCGACTTCGTCCGCTTAGAGATGCAATTTATATCTTACAAAGTTTCACCCCCTTTTTCGTCCCTAAAAGGGATGAAATTTGACATAAATTGTAGCCTATGTCCTATTTTGATATGTACGGTACATAACTGGAATTAAGTGGAACGTACATACATACTTTCACGTTTATAATATAGTAAGAAGTAAGACCAGCTTCTGCCCGCGACTTCGCCCGCCTTAAATTCCTTTATCGTGGATAAGGGTATTTTTCCAGGATAAGAAGTACCCTATATTCTTCCCCGGGACTCAAACTATCTCCATACCAAATTTAATCCCAATCAGTTCAGCGGTTTAAGCGTGAAGAGGTAACAGACAGACAGACAGACAGATACACTTTCACATGTATAACATTAGTATGGATGTAAATCTTCTCGAGGTCCATTAGATTATATAATATATGAGAATGAGAGCGAGATTGACCGACGCGTTATCATTTTATTTATAGTGTGTTAATGTAAGTGTCTGTGCAATGTACTGTGTGTGTCGTTATCCAGATCTTTGGGTGATGCCTTTGTTCAGAATTGGTTGTCTACAACCCGAAATTTATGATGATGATTAAATATGATCATCAAAGGACACTGTTGCGTAGGGAAACAATTGACAATATTTCAAAACAAGTTATTATAAATCAACACCCATTTCTTCAATTTATTATCAAGGAACCCATTTTTTATACTATTCTGTTGCGTGTAGTGTCCTGATTATAACTAGAGGGATATCTAGACTATAAGACAAACGTAGGGGACTGTAAATACAATATCTTCGTTACATGCGACCTTGAAACCTTCAAAAAAAGTGCGTACTCCCTCCTGAAAGGCCGACAACGCACTTGTGACTCCTCTGGTGATGCAAGTGTCTATGGGCGACGATGATCGCTTACCATCAGGCGACCCGTCTGCTCGTTTGGCACTTATGTCATAAAAAAGAACTGGTCGCGGATCGCAGAGCGTACAAAGGTGCATCCTCATTTGCATCATTTGGCCGATTGGATCTTCTTCGCGTGGCATGATCGCGTGTCACGATCACGCGTTTGGACGCTGCGCCGATCCGATCGCTCGATTTCCATGTTGCTACGCGTATCACACACTTAGATCGGACAAGCGCGGCGTGATCATCGCTCCGACAGTGAGCGCCCAAGCAGCGCGATACGCAGTCATGCCACGCCACGGTGATCGGATACCAGCAAATGATACAAGTGTGGACGCACCTCAAGTGATGCGATGCGTTTGCAAGGCGAGGCGCGCGGTGAAGTGTCGCGCGGCGGCCGCTCCCCGTTCGTTGTCGCTGTCGGTTAGCGGTACGCCAAGCCGCGCTCTCCTTACGTTGTATTGATTATGGGCCGGCGTTGTCACCACCACTAATATACTTTATATCTTGAAAAAATGATCAGAGACTGCACAAATTGGAAGGGTTAGAAGAAGAAAGAGAAAAAGGAACTAATATAATAAGGAGAGGCGTTGCCCAGCGGTGGGACAATAATCTCTTATTATTCATAAACATTCTATCAATATATGATGTTGATAAACAATAAAATTAAATTATCTGAAGTTTTTAAGTATTGAAAATTTGTACTGTTCTTGTTGCATTTATTTTGCTTCAGGACTGCTGTGCAGAGCTAGACTCGAGTCTTAAATGTGGACCTGTAAAGTCGTATAAGCTTTGAAGGCTCGTTGGTTGTCAAGGCGACTTCTTGCAATTAAGTTAGGAAAAATAGGCTGGTCGGCCCAAACCTTAAGAGCTCGCGCAGACAGAGAACGGTAGGAATTTAGTTTGAGCTCCGTTATCTTGTGACCGCTGATCGCTCAAGAATTCCAACGCACACAAAGTCGCGTTCAAATTCTCGCAACATTTCACTAGAAAGTTCATCTTCCTATGAAGAATTATTACTCTTGTGCAGCTTAGTAGCTTCTGAAAAGAAGACAAAGTATCGGAAGCACCCAAATATCACAACGCGCGAAGAATCCCACTGCTGTTGCTGATTTGATTTTGATTTGATTTGATTTGCTAAGGCAACTTGAAGCCAAGTTTCAGATTGTTTGTCTACATCACTTAAATCGTATAATAAACTCCTTTCCCTAACCAATTCAATTAACATTTCCGTATTTGCAACCTCAGTTATTATGGCTTTCACGCGTCCTCTGTCTCGGCGGGAAAAATACCTTTAGAACGCGACATTCCGCTTTGACCGCCGCAGTCTGACTGCCCACTGTGTGAGTTATCGTAAATACTCGATACATTCTAAAGAATGCAGAACTCTGAACTCAGAACCCAGAACTCCCTACCGCTGTCTGTCTGCGCAAGCTTACGACTTGAGTCTTTGATTCTTGAATCAAGCTCTAATTATTAACAATAATACCAAAGGCGTTATCTGGACAGTGTTCAGTCGTTTCATTTTATCTAACAACTCGCTAATCTAAGAAGATGATACCTACACTTCCTTATATAGACCATGTAATAAAATAAATTCATGAAGATTTACCTTGTAATTTTCATCTCACTCACTTCTTTGAGAGAGAATAACAAACCCATTTTTTTACTTCTTCATACAAATACTAGTAAGTTTTATTTGCCACACCATTGGTGCAGTATATCCTGGAGTGGCGACAACGCATAGGAAAGCGCAGCGTGGGACGGCCCCCGACTAGGTAAATAGATGACCTCGTAAGGGTTACGGGGATTTAGTGGATGCGGTCTGCGCAGGATTGCACCCTGCGGCGAGCTTTAGGGGAGGCCTATGTTCAGCAGTGGAGGTTCGTGGCTGATAGAACGATAAATAGATAGATAGATAGACGTTTTCTTACATACAAATCTTATTCTAACAATTAAAAACGCAATAAAAGAATAGCCAAATAGGTGCAGCCCATTTTAAGTGATGCGCGAGCATACACTTCTTCAATTGATTTTTATTTATATAAATAAGAATTAATATTGTCAACTCGATGTATCATTATTAAGACTTAGTGTTCTGAATTAGAGCTAGAATTGTTTTATAAAGTCTTAAGCCGTAAAAACTCTATAGCCCTTAAGGCTCGGAGCCCGTCAAGGCAATTTCTCGTAACACATATAATATATCATCGCCTTCAATCAGCGCCTTATCGATGTGTGGGTGACTTGAAGGCTGGTGGCTACTTTGGGTAGAGGCTTACCCTAGCCATCCAAAGAGAAAACGCTGCCAGCCTTCTGGGCACGACATCCTCCAAAGGAGACCTGGAGAGCATATTAAATCTTTAGCTTGATTATTTATAGTTTTTAACTTAGCTTTAGATTATTCCTTTTCTTCCTTTAGAATTGTATTTATGAATTAATCAATTTTTATGTATCCTTTGTTGCCATAGTACCGACTCTTGGATTACTCTGTACGACTATAATTTTAAACGATATAAAGGCAATAAATATATTTTAATCTAGCCAATATAGGTCAATTTTTCCAGGGCACGGTGATTCCGCTCCCGTACAAGGGCGGCCATAAATACCTCAACTCCAAAAAAAGCCATTTTTTCGATTTTAAACTATAAAGGGTTATTATACAAGCATGAAATATATCATTAATAACATTTTTAGACATTTATAATAAACTTGTGTGACTATTTTTATTAAAAAAATATCTGTAGTCAAAACCATTTTATAAAACGTTATTATTTTAAACATAAAGCCATTAGATAAAAAAAATTTGTTATTAATGAAAACATAAATGAAACAGCATACTACATAAATAATAAAAATATTTATTTCAAGACTATTTACATATATACAAATAAGGTTATATTAAAACAAAGCGATTACTTACTATTTATACATTCAATATTACCTACTTACTATTTACACACAACAAGTCCAATACAGATTTAGACAAAGAACTTTTTTTTTAACAGGTAACCTTCTCAAACTTGATATTAGGGGATCTGAGTGAAGAAGAAGTCGATTAATCAAATCAGTATTAGTCAAAACGCGGTTCATTTTTCGTGTGTGATCTAGTCGAAATGCTTTATAGTATTTGTTACTCGCTTCAGCTGCTTCTTCAGACAGTTCTCCTATAGACAGTAGGCCGTGATTGATAATGTCAGCACCATGAATCAAAATTTTGTGGACAGAAGCAGGCAAATAGTACCATGGATATTCGGCAACTAATTGCCGTGCAGTTTCTAAAGCGAAATCTCTGAATTTTGTCGCATCAATGTTATATCCCGAATTGATACACTGAAGTACAGTCCAACAACGATCTAGGAGATCCTTCTTAATACCCGTAATTTCAGCTGAAATATCTGAGCTTGAGAAGAACCGCCTAGCAGTGTTGCCATCGTTCGATGTCCCGCTTCCGCCACTTTTGGGTTTATCGATAATAAGACCTAACTTTTCCCTAAATTGCGATTGTATAAGTTTTTTTTTTTCAGCTACAAGTCGTTTATCGCTATCAGACCTAGCTTGCCATTTCTTAACCTCTAACTTGTAAGCGAGATGAATGAAATATTCAAAAAATCGGATCAATGCGTGAAGTGGAGACATGCCATATTCATATTTACTTTCGTCAGTTGCTTTGCACAAACATACATCAATTTGATTCATCTCACTTGGTAAAGCTTTACATATACATCTAGTTGAAGAAACATCACTAAGTGCATTACACACCTTACCATCGACCATAGTAAGTTGTAAGTTATGATTAATTGTGTATTCGCATGCATTTGTCTTGAAGATAGTCGGTTGCAAGTTACTTATTTTCTGTTTGAAATAAGTCTCCTCTTCAACTGATACTGCAGTTGTTTCCTTAAAAAACTGAAAGCGAATAGGTCTGCAGTATCGAGTTGAAGAAGGACGAGGATTTTTCCACAAAATGATTGAGTTTTCCTTATTATCCGGGTTTAAAATAAGTTGAAGCGGTACATATGAAGTAACAAACAAGCTACTATCCACAAGAGAAGAATCTGAGAAAGTTTGTTTGTATTCGCTATGTCCTGTACTACCATCAAATCCCCATTTCCCAACCAAAGATATTTTATTTAAAGACTGGTCAGGTATTTTATCTAAAATATCTTTTTGAGACTCAAGAATCCGAGTGGCAGTGTGATCTAACAAACTCTGAAGTTCGACTTCGGCTGATGATTCAGTAACGGCTACAGTTGTAGGGTAACATCTCTTTTTAGCCTTTACAATGCGTTGATAGGAAGGCATACAATCTTTCAGTATATTATTATGTATAAAATTCTTAATTAATAGATATTGCTTTCTAGAAATCTTACCTTCTGCAATAAGTGACAAAACTTTGTTTTCGTCGACTTTTGTAGAAGTTAAGCTGGAATCAGCAGAAGCATTGAGCAGTGTATTTACAGCAGACTCGTCAAAATTAGATAGTTCCGCCAGTCTCCTTCTTTTAGTGCGTTTACTACTTTCATTAAAGTTTTTCCTCGGACGGCCACGAGAAGTGGAAGGGGAGGGGTCGACGTTATCATTCTGCTGAGAAATACGCTGCTCGATACTTTGGATCACATCAATGTATTCTACATCATTAAGCCACTCTGCATATTTATGTAGAAATATAGACTTTGTACATCTTGTTTTTTTCCAATAACATGCAATTCGTTTACATAAATTCCTTATTTTAACCCTTAAATTCTCTATGCCAATATTTTCGATGTTATCCGAAATAATTGATGTTTCCGTCAGTGTAGTAAAAACATGTTGAAATTTTTCTGTATCAGTTCCTTGTCCAGAGTGCCAAATATCAAAAACACTACGTTTCGAAATAGAACACCTTAAAAATGTACCTAAAACAAAGATAAAAACATTTTTTAAAAATCGGATTTTTTTCGGCTACCCTACTCTTGTTCTTTGAAACCCCTTTTACCTAAGAAGAGGTCAAAAAAGGTCGATGAAAGTTACAGCCCTTATTAAGGACACTTCCATCTATAACATAATATATGTGTCAAGTGCGGCAAACCTCGGCATCAGAGTATAACTCTCAATGAAATCATACTTCTTAAAAATTAATCGTAAACGACAGACCTCTACTAGAAAATTATTTTAAAATATAAGCACGCATATTTATATATAAAACATAATTGAAAAATAAAGTACATACCCTCTTCTTGGATTTCCATAATAATACCACGTGGACACACGCAAATAATAATAATAGTACACAATAACAAAGTGATTAAGTTGCGGCGACAAAAACACACTACTAATTAGGGTCGAGATGCGTTCACTTTCGTTGCACAAAAGTAAATTATAATAGTACTTTATTGCTGTGCTATATATAGTATTTAGAAGATTGTCTATCGGTGAATCATTTTACTTACTTTTTAGTCCAGGATACGCTCATGACTTTTTTCGATTTATGGCCTACGGCGGAATCACTGTGCAGGGCCCATTTTGTTAGTGTTTTAGTTTAGATTATTAACTTTTTTCTAGATCATTCACCCTTATATTTAATTGTTAATAATGTAATGTACATATTATATTCTTTTTTGTTATATTATTATGGTTATTAGTAATATTAAATTAAGATGTGTTTATTGTACTTGAATATATAAGTAGATCTCGAGAAGTCTCGACAGCTCGAGCCTTAAGGCCCATTTAGATGGTGTAAGTTTCTCGCACGTTTTGGGACAAGAAATCGTTTGATATTATCGTATGCAATAATCGTCCTGTGAGTATCTTATCAAAATGTTTACATTCGTGCGAGAAATTAATACAACTAAACGTTTTAAAAGTGCCGACACAATCAAAACAGCCTCTCGCAATGCACTCATGATGGCGACAGAACACGAAACTGAACTTACTTGAAATACGATTCTCGCATTAAAATTTTGTTTACACGGAAACATCCAATCATCGAAGGCGCTTATCGCTGCTTCTCGTGCGATATCGTACGTATAGATACCATATTGTTTTTCGTACTATGATAATCGGATGGTCGAGGCAAGAAACTCGCACCATCTAAATTTGCCTTTAGGCTCGCGAGGCTTCAAAACTGGAGCCTTGAAGCCAGGAGTCTTTACGGCTTGAGACTTTAACATTTTTATTCACAACACTACCATGCATTGTCTGGACGGTCTCCAGTCTATTTCTCGAACAATAAGAACTGAAGTATTCCGAACTTAGTTTCGCATCTTACTCGTATTCAATAGGAAAGTTTTGTATATGCTTAAAAACAGAAAAGGTCTTATCATGATATCGACAAAACGGCGGCTACGCCTTTCTGTTCTTGATAGTTTGAACAGGAACTTTGCTGCATTGATTACCTTCTATTTGCTGGGAAATATTTTGAATAGTTAAGCGGGGGATTAACCAAATTAGTCATCATTTACTGGGCTATCATACTTTAGTTTAAATGCACCTAACCGTCCGTTTAGTTCGTCCCTAATATGTCTACACACGTGAAGTAGTAAGTTCCAGATCTCAGGTCAAAATACGTGACTCCCTCAGAGTACAGAATACAATAGAGTGTTGAAAAACGTCGTATGAAACACGGGTGCATTGGTCATTACTCTCTCAGCTCTATATAGCACTCCTCTGCGCCTCGTGCTGCAAGATTTAGCATCAAGTGTAATTACCAACTTACCACACACGTGTCTTTTATAGGACGACCTCTCTTTAATAGAAATATTTGTGAAAAAACTACTTCAGTCTCATAAAATCTCCCCGAGGTATAACAATATTAAAATCATTGAAATAAAACAATTTAACGGATTATATTGTATCTGTATGTTATCTCATTTTAGTCGCCGACGTTTCGGAAAAGCTTAGGAAGTAATAATCGCGGAAACAGAAGAAAATAATATTAAAATCACATTTTTGAGCTTTCCCAAAAAACGCTTCATACTATAGTAGATTGTTTGACAAGGGGCTAAAATAAGCCATTATGATACGTAGTGATTATTTGGACGAGCTCACGAAATGAGCGAGGACAAATATGTCTAAGTGTCATAATGGCTTTTAGCCACGTGTTAAATACGCTGCTTTTCACTTCGACTGCAATAAAATAAAAAAAGACAACATTAAAATTGTATATTTCATGAAAAACAAGAATTACAGTTTGAGCAATTCTATCAGAAATATTGGCCAATCTGATCAGGTTGGTTTGGTTGTTTTTAATTATTAGTAAGGAGTATGTAGCTGGCCGCAAGTCTTTTTTTCAGTGTCATAGAGATTTGTATGGGATTATATGGCTTTCTTTTAAACCCTAGGGGCTAAATGTACTATTTTAGGCTCGCTTCGTGAAGCTAATATGATGTACTTTTTGAGCAGAAGAAGTGAAAAAGCCTTAGTGACGACGTCACACAGTTAGTACCTTCAGAGACCATTAAAACGAGAGGATTTTACACTTGCCATACTTTGGATTACAAGGAGATATTCTGGCAAAAGCTAGATGGCGCTTTAAAACTAAACATTTAACGATGTTATAATTGAATAAAGAAACATGGTATAGTAAAAATTAGTTCGCAAATAACTGATAACAAATAAATTGTAAAATTAGAATACTTCGTTACGCTTGCAAACTTGAATAATTGTAAAAAAAAATCTTAAACATAGATGGCATTGTACATAGCAGGGAATGGCTTTTTGTATGGAGATGGTCAGTCGTCTTGTTTTATTGGTCATTTATTTTGACTTTAAGAAAGCTTTCGATCGCGTAGATAATGTCGTCCTATTAAATAAACTTGACGACATTGGCTTCTCTCCTAAGTTGCTTGCACTGTTTGCCAGTTATCTGCGCGATCGTCAGCAATATGTTCGGCATGGATGCTTCGTCTCAGATCGATATCACACTCGGTCTGGCGTCAGTCAGGGCTCCATATTGGGACCTTTCTTATTTGGTCTGATGGTTAACGATCTAGAATCTGTGGTTCGGAATGCTAAGTGTCTTCTGTATGCTGACGACCTCAAGCTTATTTATGGTGTGAAAGATGCAGCGGACTGTGTCTCCTTGCAAAAAGATATTGTCTCCGTGTTGAAATGGAGCATAGACAACAAGCTGTCGTTTAATACAGCGAAGTGTTGCGTTTGTACATTTGGGCGAAGCTCGTCTCCTATACATGCGCATTACTTCCTGGACAACAATGTCATCAATCGTGTCTTCTCTGTGAAGGATCTAGGGGTGGTGTTTGACACGCGCCTCACCTTCCATGAGCATATTCGGGCACTCGCCAGTAGCTGCTACCAAAGACTGGGTTTCGTGCTCCGTAATTGCAAGAATTTCCATGAATCCGGAGTTATAAAGCTACTTTTTAATGCTTTAGTGCGGAGTAAACTGGAGGCGTCGTCCATTATTTGGAATCCGCATGAATCCACATATGCCCTACTCCTAGAGAAAATACAGAAGTCTTTTCTTAGGTTTCTCTATAAGAAAAGATTTGGATATTACCCATACTTATATCCCACAAAATATTTTACTCGGTTGCCTAGGTTTTAATTCTTTGGAAGTGAGGCGAAACAACGATCTTCTCATCACAGTCTGCCGGTTTTTGCGCGGGGAGTCGGACGTTATCCAATTAGTGGAAAGTTTCCTACGGCTGAGCATCCCGGACGTCCCCCGCGTCAACCTCCGCCCCCGCGCGCGCGCGCTGCTGGCGGCGCCGGCGGCGCGCACGCTGTCGCGCAGAAGTACGCCACTACCGCGCGCACTCACTTTACTCAATGCGCTCTTGGCATCCGTGCCCGAATGTGATCTGTTTGGGTGGAGATGGATAGCTGTGTGCCGTGAATGTTTGAGGATTTGTGAGATGATGGACAACAGGCAGACCTCCGTACATGCATAAAATTTATGTACTTAAAATATTGACAATTGTTTTTAGCTTGTGTACTCAATCTTCTGAAAGTACTTATAATTGTTGTCAATTAATTGTATAGTTGTTAATTAACTAATCTGGTTAAACGGTGAATTGGTTCGCTATAATACCGTGTAAATAAATTTAATAATAAATAAATAAATAAATCGGGCCTTGGTACCTACCTTGTCTGGAGAAATTACGAACTTTGTTCTGCAGCTATGTTAAGTAAAACTTGCGTTTATCGTAACGGTTACATATCACAAGTTACCATACATTTTATGGGATATTCAATGGTGTTATTAGTTTTTTAATATTTTCATATATTAAAAATGGACTTTTCCACTAATATTTATGTGTTCATGAATAAAACTACATCGTAGTCATAATTTAAATATAGTTTCTTATTTTTCTGTTTTTATCAGGATCTTATATATTTATTACAAACTAGAAGGAGCCCGCAACTTCATTCGCGGAGGAGAAAAAGTCATAACCTTTATTTTTTTCGTCAGCGTTGTCGGGTAAAAAGTATCCTATAACCATCTGGAAATACCCAGCTACCCGTGTACCAAATATTGTTGAATTCTGTTGAGCCGTTTTTGCGCGATGAAGCCACAACGACACATACATTTGTAGTGACCTTCAAATAGTCCGTTAACATCTTTTTTTTTTTAATATCTTCAATGTACAGAAATTTCATTTTTACAACTTTATAATAGTACTAGCTTCTGCCCGCGACTTCGTCCGCCTTATATTCGTTTATCGCGGATAAGGGTATTTTGCCGTGATAAAAAGTAGCCTCAAACCCGGGACCCAAACTATCTCCATACCAAATTTCATCAAAATCGGTTCAACGGTTTAAGCGTAAAGAGGTAACAGACAGATACACTTTAGCATTTAAAGGTATTAATTTTAGCGCCACCTGTTAGTTTAGCAAGGTACTCGATACTCGCGGGCTCGCAACACATGTTTGAGAGAAGTTTGCACCTCCTTCCTAAGTAGCGCCATAAGATTCAGGTGCAAACTTAACTCAATCAAATGTAGTGGCTACCCCTTAAGGGTTACATTTTTATAGCCTTTTGACTGAGGATTTTTTCGACCAATTAGTAAAGTTTGCATCAAAATCTGTTCAGCCGTTTTCACGTGATGCGCGCACAAATAAACAGACAAAAATTCTAAAAACTGTTGGAACGTGTTCTGTTATCGATTTTAAGTATCCCCGGCCAATTTTTTTCGAACGTCTTCCATGTACAGACTTTCGACCCTCTTAAGCTTTATTATAATGTTTAACTAGGTAAAACAAAGAGTGATATGCATCTTTCGCTCACTGAGATTGATATTACTTTTTTAGTTCAGTAGTGCACTAGTTCAGCTTAGATCACTCATGGTTTTATCACTTATTCACTCACGCTATTGAGAAGAATGCATTTCAAGCCGTTCGCGGGTTTGAATATTGATTCAGATGCTGGCATGTCGTTCCACTCTACCGGAGTAGTGAGTGATTGGTTGAACTACTCAACTGCATGAATCTGTACTCTGTACTTAACGAGAGAGAGTTATACTAACTGATGTTAGTACATCAGTTAGTATAACTCTCTCGTAATACTAATTATAACAATCGAGTCATTATCCCTATTATTCCTAAAGCGCGACGCTGCAATTTAAATGCTAGTGAAAATATAAGACGAATTTATTCTTCAACTGAATCTGACACTTTACATATTATAACTTTACAAATACCTTTTGTATTCATCCAAAAATTCAGAAAACACCGTTTTAAATTCATATAAACGAACTTTCCGAGGGCCCTCGAAGTTTAGCGGAGCATTTCACTGCAAACAATCCGGAGTACCTGAAAAAAATATTTTTTCCAAAGCCTTTCGAGAGGAATCGTCCTTTCGTGCTTTAGGACGATGGTTCAATTTTGGCTGGAGACAGTTCTCACGGTGAGAAAAAACAATTGTCAAACCAAACAAAAACATTTTTCATTACACTGAGATTCTGTAAGGTTGTCGGAACTCTTGGAATTTTAAAACATAATATCCAATTAGATGTTGTTTAGGTACTGTGGCGATATTTTTGAGTGACGCGTTGTTGTCTTGTGTGTATAGGTCATATATATATATATATTCTAATATATTAGTGTTTTTTGAGGACAGTAAAATAATAATGCATTAATGGGTTGGTTTCATATTTATCTATACATATTATAAAACTCTTGCGTTACTGACCTATTCACAGACAACGCACAGCCTAAACCGCTAAAGATATAAGCATGAAAGGAACGTATATTCTTTATAGTACGTGGACGTGTACTAAGATTTTTTTTATAAAATTCACCTCTTATTCGGGTGAAATAGGGGTTGAACCGTTGAATGGAAATCGTTCATTTGAAAAATTATAGGCTTGAATCTTTGTAAAAAGATTTCTTACTAAAACACAAACCAAATGATTTAGTGTTCCTATCAAAAATCATTCCCCAAAGGGGTTAAAAAAGAGTTGAAAGTTTGTATGGGAAACATGTCGTTTCTAAAGTTAGACGCTTAAAATTTCGGTCACAACCTCCTAATGAACAGCAAAAAACATTGTAAGGTCATTTTTGAAAATTCATCTGGTAACGGGGTTAAATTGGTGTTGAAAGTTTGTATGGAAAACCTGTAATTAGTTAAGTAACTGTTATAATATTTTGCGTATAGACTCTTCATTTAAAACTAAGACAACATATTTCAGCATTTTTGGAAATTTATGCCCTAACGTGGTTAAATGTGGGTTGAAAGTTGGTATGGAAAACCTGTAATCAATTGAGTAACTGTTATAATATTTCACGTATAGACTCTTCATTTAAAACTAAGAAAACTAATTCCATCATTTTTGGAAATTCATCCCTCAAATATTCGGCCTTTAATCAAAAAACCCCACCTTAAGATTAATATGCGAGTCCACTTTAAGGGTGATATTTGCGCTGGAGAATTCTCCGACCTTTTCCTTAAAATAGAAAATGGAGAATATCCTGAAACTGAGCGAAGGAATACAATTCCATCGGATCTTCTCTTAGTTATACGGACCGTTGACCACCTTATCTCTCAAATTTACCCAGATGTTCAAAATCTACACAACAAGTCCATGGAGTGGTTGTGTGAACGAGCGGTTCTGACACCTTCCGTTATTAATAACATTTTATTGAAGTCGTTCGAGGTTCAGAATACGAATACAAGTCTGTAGACTCTGTAGTGAACACGGATGATGCTATAAACTATCGCGTAGAGTTTTTAAATGCACATAACCCCCGCAGCCTACCTTCTCACACACTTATATTAAAAGTGGGTGCTCGACTAATGTTGCTGCGAAATCTCAATCATCCGAAGATTTATTGAAATTCGACCTATACGCGGATTTTTTTTCTCCTACACCTTCTATAGTCTATATATGATAATATTTTTAATTTATTTTAATAACATTTGCGGAACAGGTGGAGATTTTTGTATTCCATGTTACGTATTTAATAAAAGACCATTGGGTTACAAAATCTCTCGTGTAGCATTTATTGTTCATATTATTTGTGAATTTTGATTATTGCATTAAATATGTGAAAAATTCTTTATTTTTGAAGCGAAAACTGTTACTATAGTGGTGCTGTGCACTTTTTGTGATGAAAAAATGTTAAACTCGCGACAGATCACGTGACCGACAGATTTCAATGTGTCGGTCACGTGACCTGATCGAAAAACTGTTAAAATGTCATTGACAACGCATAATAAATGCACAACGTTTAATATTCAAGTTTTCGCTTCAGCCGGCACCCCCGCTGTTCTTTTTAGGGTTCCGTACCAAAAAGGTACAAAAGGAACCCTTATGGTGCGACTCTGTCTGTCTGTCTGTCTGTCCGTCTGTCTGTCTGTCCGACTATTAAAGCGCCATATCTCAAAAACTACTTATGCTAACTATTTAAATTTGGAATGTTTATGAACATTGTCAGCCCACATGTATTGCACAGGAAATATTTAAAAATATAATTTTAGTTTCTAAAAAAACGAAGAATATGAGGGGGGTAAAAATTGAAAGTCTAGCTATTGGGTCAAATCATATCATATGAAAGGACTTGACCTGCACATTTTTGTAATTTTATTAATTAAATCAGATTAACCATCCCCCCCCTTTCCCCCCCTTTATTTCCGAAGTCTACTAATCGAAAAGTTTGAAATTTTCACAATTTGTATTAATAAACATAAATATAACACGAAAATTATAGCCATGTCTCTAACTAGCTATTTTTTTTTATTAGCAAAAAACCTATTTGAACAACCCGGTTGCGTTAAGTTTGCACCTGATTTGCATGCAATGCTATAGATATCAGGTGCAAACTTAACTCAACCGGTAGCGGGTAATAAAGTTAGGGTAAGTAAAAAATTGTACGGAACCCTCGGTGCACGAGTCAGACTCGCACTTGACGGGTTTTATTTTTCTGGGAAAACTTGAAATGTACCTTGCAAAATAATGTTGTATCAGATTTCAAAGACAGATACAGTGTAGGATTTAATGAGTTTTCTCCGAACAACTCTGAGTTTCTTTTGCCGGCTACTATTAGAATAATGTACATATTGAGAAAATTGTGTAAAGTTCACCGCTCTTGAATAGTGTCAATACTCGTACACAGTATGTAAACTTACTAAAACCATTTATTTAAATTCGGACATGTCTAGGTGATAAATAAGGTTGTGGTATATAAATTATTGAAATACTAACGCTTTTTAGAATTTATAATTAAAATACAAAAAATGAATTTAAAAAAATATTCATGATTTTAACATTCTGTATTCTTTGTTTACAATTGTAACAATGTCATCAGGTTGTCAAGAAAACGTCAAGTTCAATACATGCGATGTTAGTTAAAGTAAGGCTATGTGCACACTTACGAGTTAATTGTTACTTGAACCAAGTGACGGTGGCTGTTTTCGTGAACGCTACGCATCAAACTTGGATTTCGCGAAGCACGTCGCTTGATTTTGTTGAAAGCTTGTACAATCCACAGCCTCATTTCATTGCAATAAAAAACGTCTCATTGAAAATTAATCTTGACATTTCATTCATAGCCAAACTTTTTTGTTGGATAAATTAAGAAAAATAAAACTTTAAATTGAAGTGACACTAGTGAAATTGAAATGACATTTAATAAATAAGCATGAACTGATGCTGTTTACATGATAAATTGAAAATAATTTGGATGCCATGGACTAATAGGAGCGTATAACGGGTATGAAATAAGAAATTGTACTTATAATGAAATTTCAAGTAGGTATTAACGTATTCATAGTGGGCTTGCGTTCATCTGTCACGACGTAAACATTAAATATCACAGTACGTTACTTTTTGAGTTAACCGACTTTAAAAAGGTAAGATTTTATAATTTTTATACAATGAGAAAATTAAAAATATTCGACACACACTAGCAAAAAATGTGGTAAGACGCTTAACTCGACATGGCCTTCAACTGGCTTAAAGGGATGGTTTTACTAAGTTTACATACTGTATAATACTAGACGGCGCCCGCAACTTCGTTCGTGGAGGAGAAAAAGTCATAACCCCTCTTTTTCTTCAGCCTAGTCGGGCAAAAAGTGTCCTATAACAATTTGGAGATAACCAGCTACCCATGTACCAAAAATAGTTGAAATCCGTTACGCCGATTTGGCGTCTTGAAGCCTCAACTGCACATACAAACATACAAAAAAATATCGATTTAGCGACCGCCAACTAGTCCGTTGCAATCATTCTTTGAAAATATCTTCAACTAGGAGGCGCCCACAACTTCGTTCGCGGAGGAGAAAAAGTCATAACCCTTCGTTTTTTCTTCAGCGTAGTCGGGTAAAAAGTATCCTATAACCATCTGGAGATACCCAGCTACCCGTGTACCAAAAATAGTTGAAATCCGTTTAGCCGATTTTGTTTATAGGTAAGAATAAGCATCCTTATTTTTCTGTAGCTTAGAAAAAAATAAAATAATGAAAAGGTGTATATTTATTTTCGAAGCCACAGAAAAATCTGTATTTTTTTTCTGAGAATGCGGATACTTATTGCCCTATAAATAAAATTTCAAGATTTTTGAAAATTTTCATCCATTCCCCATTTTCTACAAAAGATTTATAAAATTAACATCTTAGGCTAAAGTTTCATGACCAGCCCCCGTATCGCCTAACACGTTTGACGCTCGCAATCGCAATCAAGTGTCATGATTTTGTATGGGCTATGACAGTTGATTCCGATACCAAGTGTCAAAATTTCGTTAGGCAATAACCCCGCTGTTTATGAACTCTTATATATGAAAAGTCATAGATTATTTTTAAACAAGGACCATTAAATAAGAGGACTGACTCCAATACAAAAAGCCGGTCCCCGATATGCACAACGCCATCTATTATTTTTTACAATTACCCAACTTTGGAAGCGTGATACAGTTATTAAATACGAATTATTTATAATTATCTATGTGAGAACTTATTTTTTCTACTCGTCGACTTTAATCCCTCAATAAGAATTTCATAGACTAAACTTTAATAGCATACTTTTCAATGTCGGATACTCTATGACACTTCCAACTGAACTGATATATTTATATGCCAACACTTTATTTCATAAGCCAACACTTTGAATGCACTATAATGATTTCAAAAATAGAACATTGGTTGCGAAAAATAAAATTTCTTTGTTTAAGGAGACTCGTTTTATATATAAAAAAAACATCTCTCCTTTTAAGAAAGTAAAATATTCATGGGTAAATAGCTTTACCATCCCTAGGGTGGAAAGAATTTTATTGTTACGATTAAGAGCCACAAAGTCGAAGATTATTGAGGTACTGGTAATGGTGATGATGATGGTATAAATGACTGAAGAATGAAAAAGATAAATAGTTCAATTTTAATTCGGCTTTCAAAAAGCAAAGAGGTCAATTCTTAAAGTATACTCTATGTGGGCCATGAAGTGAAATGACATTAATTATGACGGAATGTGTTCCTACTCCGTTGATAAAGCAGTATACTGAGCAAGCAAAAACAAATCTTAAGGTGATCATTTTTTCATTCCTTGACCGTACTAAGACAGTTTTCAGAAATTCACATGAAGAGACGCACAAGTTCATCACCAGGCATTAAATAATCGGATAGATATACCTTAAGTTGCCCAAACCCCGTTAAAAGTTTGGCAAATATGGAGTCGGTGATGATGATGGTGATGGTGATGGTGATGATGATGCTGATGGTGATGGTGATGATGATGGTGATAATGATGATTGATGATGATGATGATGATGATGATGATGATGATGATGATGATGATGATACCTACTCGTAGAAAATGTATTGTATACAATAGTTATATAATTAGCTTTTTAAGTCTCGTACCTTACTTAGGCCAATCAGCAAGCTTCGTGGCCTAAACGCGGTACTTGACTGAAAAAGCATACATTATATAACGATTGCATAAAATACTATTTACTATACTATGTTTTTATATTAAATTATAGCATCGTTAAATGTTTAAAGCGCTATCTAGTTTTTGCCAGAATATCTCCGTGCGTTCGAAACACGATCTAAAGTATGGCAACTAGCAGTCCTCTTGTTTTAAGATATTTGAAATAAAACAATTAAACAGATTAAATCGATTATTAAAAAGGCAAGCTTTTTTCATTAAAAAAAGGACAGTTTATCAATGGTATATTTTAGACTAGTTCAGCCCGCGACTTCTTCTGCCTTAAATTCGTTTATCGCGGATAAGGGTATTTTTCTGCGATAAAAAGTAGCCTATGTCCTTCCCCGGGACTCAAACTATCTCCATACTAAATTTCATCCAAATCGGTTCAGCGGTTTAAGGGTGAAGAGGTAACAGACAGACAAAAAGACACACTTTCGCATTTATTTAGTACGGATGAATACGCCACAAAAAAGTCTGACCATCACTTTTTGCACTACAATATGCTTTTTAGGTACAGATGCAAAAAAATAGTCATCAAAAATATTGGTAGTTAAATAACAACACAATTGAGGATCCGGTAATTGATGTAAAGTCGCGGAATGAAAAGGTTGACCAATTTTCAAACAAATTCATTTACGCGTTGCAGTACATGTTACCTTTTTCAACTGTGTGACATACGAGAGAGCAGTATTGCAGATTATGTCTAACCGTTTGACAAAAAAGTTCAATTTTGCTTTGGCGTACTTTCCTTGAGTATTAATAGTTGAACTAAAACCCTTTTATTAGATTGATCTTGCCATTACGCTGTGTCAAGTTTGATAAGTGCAATGGTTACATCCTCTTCGCTTATAATGATTCAAACTATTAAATGTGAATTACTGTTTCTGTTCCTGTCAATGTCATCTTTTATATTCCTTGTATTCGTGTTAATATTTGGTTTGAATATGTGAAGTAATCTTTTCTTTTTTTATTAAAAATAAAATTAATAGTTACAGCAATTTATATGGTCTATAATAAGAGCCACTATTGAAAACCCGGAGGGTTTTTCTGCCATAAATGACTGAAGAATGAAAAAGATAAATAGTTCAATTTTAATTCGGCTTTCCAAAAAGCAAAGAGGTCAATTCTTAAAGTATACTCTATGTGGGCCATGAAGTGAAATGACATTAATTAGGACGGAATGTGTTCCTACTCCGTTGATAAAGCAGTATACTGAGCAAGCAAAAACAAATCTTAAGGTGGTCAATTTTTCATTCCTTGACCGTACTAAGACAGTTTTCAGAAATTCACATGAAGAGACGCACAAGTTCATCACCAGGCATTAAATGATCGGATAGATATACCTAAAGTTGCCTAAACCCCGTTAAAAGTTTGGCAAATATGGAGTCGGCTTCTTATTTAAATTAGTTATATAACATACTAGAAAGCGCCCGCAACTTCGTTCGCGGAGGAGAAAAAGTCATATCCCTTAATTTTTTAAATAACGATGCTTATTCTTACCTATAAACAAAATTTCAATTTTTTTGAAAATGTTCATCCATTCCCCATTTTTGGGGATTGGATGAATATATATATAATCTTAATTTTCAAAAATAATCAATATAAGTAAAATTTGGTCACATAAAAGGAGAGATAACGACTTTTGGGATATTAACGTGGCGATACAAATCTTAATAGAAACTTTTTTAGAAATGCTCTCATACGCGTTGTTTCCTGGTATCGCTTATTTTATTGAAAATAGCTTTCACTAGTAGGTAAATTAGTCAGCGGAGGTGATATTAATTGTTACCCACAATCAATCAATCATTTATTCACCGGAACATATTTATACTATTATAAAGTTGTAAAAATGAATTGAAGTTATTTTCAAAAAAATAATTGTAACGGACAATTTAGAAGTTGCTGAATCAAATAATATTTTCTTTTGATTTTTGGTATGTTCGTTTATGTCGTTGTGAAAAGATTTCAACTATTTTTGGTGCACAGGTAGCTGGGTATCTCTAGATGGTTAAGGATACTTTTTACCCGACTATGCTATAAAAAGAGGAGTTATGACTTTTCTCCTCCGCGAACAAAGTTGCGGGCGCCTCTTAGTAGTACCTAAGATATTACAGTGTAGAAATTGATCCTTAATATATTCGGCCGGTAGACATGTGAAAATTATAACATAAATTAACTTTAGCATATTTTATCCTTCATGCATTATTCAATTCTTCAATATAATTTACTAGCTTCTGCCCCCGACTTCGTCCGCCTTAAATTCGTTTATCGCGGAAATGGGTATTTTTCCGGGATAAAAAGTAGCCTTTGTCCTTCCTCGGGACTCAAACTATCTCCATGCCAAATTTCATCCAAATCGGTTCAGTGATTTAAGCGTGAAGAGGTAACAGACAGACAGACAGACAGACACACTTTCGCATTTATAATATTAGTATGGATTATAGTAAAGATTTACATTTATTAATATAATTGAAATAAGAATAATATTGATTATTTGTTAAATTAGAATATATTATCATTATATTCTTTTATTCCTGAGTGACAAGGCTCTGTAAAAAAGATAATAATAAATAAAAAAAACATTATTTTTACATAAGTGCATGCATTATATTTGAAAGCCATGTTTAAAAAACCGGCCAAGAGCATGTCGGACCATGCTTAATGTAAGGCCCCGCAGCCGTTTATACAAAAAATGCACTACAGATGGAAAAAATACGATTCATAAAAAGAACACTAACAAAAGAGCGTATCTCCCCGGCACTTAAGTCCGTTTGCCGAGAAGCGCAGTTTTTTGGCAATAACTTAAAAACGGTATGTCCGATTTATGTTGAAACTAATATTTGTTGGAAGTATTTATTAAGCTTTATATTTGTAAATTTTGTGCCCCGCTTAGAAAGATAATTATTTTTCACTTCTCCTGCTCAAAAAGTACGTCATATTAGCTTCGCGAAGCGAGACTAAAATAGTACATTTAGCCCCTAGGGTTTAAAAGAAAGCCATATAATCCCATACACATTACTATGAAACTGAAAAAAAACTTGCGGCCAGCCAGCTATATACTACTTACGAATAATTAAAAACAAACAAACCAACCTGATCAGATTGGCCAAAATTTCTGATCGTATTGCAGCCCTTTACATTATTATTATTATTAGCCTATTTTAGTGTCCCACTGCTGGGTAAAGGCCCCTCCCTTAGATCTCCACGACTCTCTATCAGATGCTACATCCGGCCAGTTGTTAAGAAACGCATCTAGATCGTCCCGCCATCTCCGCCTCTGCCTGCCCCGTCTACGTTGCCCATCTTGTGGCACCTATTTAGTGACCACACTAGCCCACCTTTCCGGGTGCATGCGGCAGACGTGACCGGCCCAGTCCCACTTTAGCCTGGCGGTTTTTTCTCCAACATCCGTTATTCGGGTTACAAAGCGCAGCGTAGTGTTCAGGATGCGATCTGTCCTTTTCACACCTAGAATGCTGCGCTCCATTGCCCGTTGACAAACCTTCAATTTGGATTTCTGACTCTCGGTGAGTAACCACGCTTGGGCACCGTAGGTTAGGGCGGGCAGAATACACATATTGACGAGTTTTCGTTTGGGACACGATGGAAGATTTCCCTTCATTCGTTCCTTCGTGGACCAGTAGCTCTTCCAGGCATTACAAACTCGTCGTTCGACTTCCTTGTCCTGTCTGTTGCTGAAAGAGACTAACTGGCCAAGGTAAATATATACTCGTCAACATAGTGTATAATCTGCCCATCTACCGCTACCCTACGTTTCGCGCTGTTTGTCATCACTTTAGTCTTTGTGCCGTTCATTTTAAGTCCAACTTGAAGGCTTGTCGAGCTAAGGTCTTCGAGCATGAGTTGGTATACTGCCGCTGAAGAGGCAAAGAGAACAATATCGTCAGCAAGTTACATTAAAAAGTAAAAATTGTCTATGGACATTATTAGTTTAAGAAATATATATAAAGCTGTCAATTTAACTATAAAGAATTGCACAAATTGTACTTTTAATTTTTCATTAAATATCTTAAGTCTTTTTTATTTTCTCGCAGTCGAAGTGAAAAGCACACTCAGACATATTTATTTATCTCACTCATACTTCGTGTCATAATGGCTTATTTTAGCCCCTTGTGAAACAATCTACTATTTTATTTAACTGTCAAATTAAGTAGCGGCTTACACAAGACACCTATGTTCCAAATTTCATCAATATGTAAAATTATACATGATATAGTTTATGAGTAAATTGTCTGTGACATACGGACGGACGGACGGACGGACGGACATGACGAAATTATAAGAGTTCCGTTTTTGCCCTTTTGGCTACGGAACCCTAAAAAGCCTTCTATAGTATAATAACATTTGCTAATGATGCTGCTGAATGCTGTTTTTCGTAAAAGCGCAGTTTTGCCAGGGAATTCTTCGTTTCTCAGCAAAAGGACGTAAATGCATTGCCGATACGCCCGTTTGCTAGTGCATTTTTTCATATCGTATTTTCTCGTCTGTAGTGCATTTTTTTGACATGTTCTTGGCCGGTTTTACAAATTTATAAGATGATAATAGCCATACACGAGTATGTTTCGTTACCTAGCGCAGATAGACAGTTTAAATATAAATGGCGTTTTTTATTTATAATTCAAGTGTTTTTAGGGTTCCGTAACAGAAATGGTAAAAGAGGAACCCTTATGGTGCGACTCTGTCTGTCTGTCTGTCTTTCCAACTATTAGAGCGCTAAATCATCTGAAAAGCTACTTACGCTATATATTTTATAATTACGGTGGGGGGGTGAAATTAAAACTTCTAGCTACTGGGTCAAATAGGGTATCATATGAAAGGGTTTGCCCTGCACACAATTTATTTATTGTGTTTAGATTTTGTTTTATTGAGGCAAATGTGAGGGAAAAAAACACTCCCTCCCCCTGTATCTCCAAAGTTTACAAAACGAAAATTTTTAAATTTTCACAGTTTGTATAAATATCACAATAAATTTACTATAGCAAACTCACTTTTTACAAGGTCCAACTTCGCGATCAAGAAAACATAAAATTAGACCAAATTTGTATAAATAAACATAAATATTACACGAAAATTATAACCATGTCCCTAACTAGCATTATTTTTTAAATTTCCAGACCACCTATATGAACAACCGGCCCCCGTATTGCCTAACGTGTTTGACGCTCGCAATCCAAATCAAGTGTCATGATTTTGTATGGGTATTGAAAGTTGATTCGGATACCAAGTGACAAAATTTCGTTAGGCAATACCCTGCTGGTTGCGTTAAGTTTGTACCTCATTTGTATACAATGCTATAGATATCAGGTACAAACTTAACTCAACCGGTACTGGGTAATAAAGTTAGGGTAAGTGACAATGTGTGCGAGTCGTATTCGCACTTGGCCGTTTTTTTTTTCTCCTGAAAGATATAAGTAAATTATAATTATATTCAACCTTCAATAATACTCTGGATTAACGGCAACACCTAACATACTTTAAACACTCCCTGTCATTTGAACATCGTTGTTTGTGTCATTTATGTCATGATCGTGAATATGTTTATGAATATCAATATGACGTGCGCTCGCGACACTGTTATTTTCCTGTTGAGAACACATTTACCATGTAATTCCAATTTGAACGGCATTTTAGGTAATGTTTATAGACGCGAGAAATAGCACAACATCATCTTCTATACTATTTAAAGTTGTAAGAATTAAATGTCTGTACATTGAAGATATTTTCAGAAAAATGATTGTTACGGACTATTTGGAGGTCGCTAAAACCATAAATATTTTTGTTTGGATTTTTTGTATGTTTGTATGTGTCGTTGTGGCTTCATCACGCAAAATCGTATATATAGATTTCAACAATTTTTGGTACACGGGTCGCTGTATATTTCCAGATTGTTATAGGATACTTTTTACCCCACTGCGCTCTCTAAAAAAAGAGGGGTTATGACTTTTCTGCCCCGCGAACGAAGTTGCCTCTTAGTGACAAAATAAATCCACAACGATAAAAAAAGTAATTTTAAACACGATTGAAAATTTTCGTCAGGAAAACACAGTAGCATTTCAATAAAAAATGTTTTGTAATGGAGGATATTTTAAGCATGAATTTTTAGTTTTGCTTTTTTAAAAGCTCATTCATGTGTGCGTCCTTGTGGCTTCATACAACGTTGTGTTGTGGGTTCACGTCCATCGAAAAGCCGTGACCTTAAATCGGCCCACAGGCATAATTATTGAAAAAAAACCTGGCGTAATGAAGGCGAACTATAGTAACTGGCTGGTAATGTTTCAAGTGATGTGATCTGATATCTCATTGTGATGTTACGTTTCGAAAAATGCGATATCAAACGCCATTACTTTGCGGAGTCTATAGGAAGATGGATATTTCAAGCACGATGCCCCGTCATATTCCAACGTTACCCCAAACACTTGTTGCGTCTCACCTCACTGTGCCAACGACGCTGTTGTATGTGGCTACATGATTCTACAAAGGGTGAGGAGATTGTAGAGTAAGTACGTGTGGAGATTTGAATCATCCTAAGAATCGTGAACTTGGAGTCTCTCCACTGCTTGAACATTATTTTTTACGTGGTGAGTGTGTCGTCGGTTCTATTATACTTGGTATTGTCATATCAGGGATATACATACATACATACATACATACATACATACATACAATCACGCCTTTTTCTCATTACGGGGTAGGCAGAGACTACCTCCTTTCACTTGCTACGGTCCTTGCATACAACTGCCGCTTCATCAACATTCATTAATCTCTTTATTTTCTGCTGTCACAACCCTTTCGCGTTGTCTCATTCACACACAGAATATCTATATTTCTCGCATCCATTATCTGACATACTTCATCTATTTTATCATTCATTGCTCCCCTTACATTTAACGTAGCAAAGCGGCTCTCCATAGCCAACTCTTTGCTCTCGCTGGGACCGTGACGTGATGGGTGGCGAACCACATCGCCGCCATTTGCGTTCCAACGTGCAGCTACGGATAAAATATTCCAATCCAGCAGAGCCCAGCATACCAGATAAGGGGCTTAGCCTTATTCTGGGATCACCAGTCCCAGGGCAATTCAGCACGCTAACGACTAGACTGGCCTCTAGCCACGCATCCATCGGCATGGCATACCTTGGATTGGCGGAATAGGAGGATGGATAACAGGGTAAAGAAAGGAATTGTACGAATTTAAACAGGAGAAAGGGTTAAAGGATACTACTGTCCCGGAAGACTATGTATGAGCCAGTAGCAGCTCGGAGAGCCGGGGTCGCATACCCGTATACCATAAAAAAATACCGGATAGGCAACTTCGTATGAGTAATCCCTGACGATCGGGGATATTACAAAATGAAACAAATTATTTATCATTTGTGCTCAGGACCACCTACAGAAGCCATCGCCCCATGTGACGTCAGCTCTATTATACTCGTTAGATTTTCATATCGGGGATATTACAAATGAAACAAATTATTTATCATTCGTGCTCAGGTTTCCCACAGAAGCCATTGCCCGATTTGACGTCGGTTCTATTATACTCGTCACATTGTCATATCAGAGATATTAAAAATGAAACAAATTATTTATTATTGTGCTCAACGCCGCCCACAGCCGCGATGGCCGTTCGTCTGGGGTCCATTGCACTCCATCGCCATGTTTATTAAGAATAAGTATGATTTATTTACCTTTCTTTGGTTGGTTGGTCGACGTTTCGGACGTAGCGTTGCATCCATAGTCTCGAAGGGAATGGAGAAGCGGGTATCAACATCTTCTTGCAGACATTTCACTTCCAACTGCATAGTGTAGATGGGTAATAGGTATGTAAATAAGTTAAGAATTAATCAGTACAATCGTTTTTGTTTAGCTTTCAACAATGTTAGTTATATGAGTGTGTATGTACAGATAAGTAACAATATGATAGATTCATTGCCGCTGATATACTTCTCGTCGTTCCTCGGCATTCGTCTTCTTTCTCTTTAGCCACTAACTTCTCCATCTTGATCTGCAGTTTTAGCGTCTAAATTATTTTCCTTCAGGTATTTTGTGATGTCGTTAACCAGGTAGCGGGTTGTCTTCCACGCCCACGTTTCGTTGCGAATCTGTCAAGGGCTACTGTGACTATGTGTCCTGGCTTACATCTTACTATGGGGTTTTTCTGTGACTTTGTCGCCAAAAGCAATATTATAGGCACTATACGTTTTTATATGCTATAGGGGGCAAAAGGGCAGACGGGTCACATGATAGCAAGCGATCACCGCCAGCCGTAGACCCTTGCAACACCAGAGGAGTCACAAGTTCATTGCTGGCCTTTCAGGTAGGAGTTTGCTCTTGAAGGCGTGTTAAGGATTTTGTCTTTAAGAGTAACGCCAGCCAACAGGCGCGTCTCCGTATGAAGCTTTTAAAGACGGTGTTTCGCTGGTGACCAGCATTTTATGTCGTATATTATTCCAGATTGTATTGCTGTTCTTTAGAGTGTGATTTAATTGGTATTTTCTTAACGCACATCACACCAATCAACTGACGCCTCTTCATCCAACTGGTTGTGGTTCTGTTAACCACGTCACGATCAAGCTTTCCATCGTTGCTAATTGACTCCAAGTAAGTATGTAAGCTCAAATATACCATTTTTGACAGAAACATATTATGACGCTCATGAATTAAGTCAGTTTCCAAGTACCTATCAGAACTTGTTTATATATTTCGATCGGATTGACCTGAGAGCTTTGTTTTCTATTTAAATACCTCGACACGCTCACCCCGTCATCTGATATGTACCTGAACCCGTTCCTAAGGAAAAGCGATTTTTAAATTTTACAGACAAAACAAAAAAATACCTAATTAATGGCACTGTTTTTATCTACCGAGATACGAAATTTTCCCTTCCTTTGACCTTCTAACGAAATATTTTAATCAATACTGTATTAGTGTCAACAAGACTCGATTAGCAACCGAATCGAGTCGAGTTCGAGTGTAATCGGTTTTAAACCGATACTCGTTTTTCAGTTACTATTGCATTCCTTACCTATTACCTAACTGACTTGCTATCTTCGGGTTAATCACAACCATTACCATCATTATTATCATTGCTGTCTTTATAAACATTGTAAGTATCTTTATCAACATCATCATCGTCATCATTATCGTTATCATTATATTTGATGAAATTCACAAAGAAATCAGTGTAACTGTCATAGCCCAATTTTTTTCGAACCTAAGTGGCAGTGGATGGAACACATAGTAAAAGAAATAGTATTTTTCTACTCGTGAACTATTTGTGAATATGAACTCCGCAAAACATACTAAAAAGGTATACTTTTTAGATCGGACCATTACTCTAACTTTATGGTTTATATTATATGTGAACAAAACATAATACCCATACTATTGTGTTGGCAGCAAACTTACCTCACTTACGAGTACCTTATTTAGTTAAAATTTTAGTATTAAGTAGATCTTAAGTCGTGGTTGGAGACTGAAAACTAGCGGTCTCGCTGGGCCTCAATCGAATTTACTTCACAAACTAGTTTATAAGCTACAAAATCTTGTAATGCAAAATAAGTTTATTTGTTTGTTGTTGGTAAATATATGTCTTTCTATTTATTTATTTATTACTAGCAGCCACCCGTGACTTCGTCCGCCTTAGATTCGTTTATCGCGGACAAAAGGTATTTTAAAAAGTAGTTTATGTCTTTCCCGAAAACTCGATATTTTACTTACAAATTTAAATGTGAAGCATTATACCAAGATTTCAAGTTCCTAGCGTAAAAAAATATTTACTGTCCATACAAATATTTGTCCCCTTTTTCGTCCCTAAAGGGGATCAAAATTGACATAAATTATAGCCTATGTCCTTTTCTGATGTATAAGGTACATAACTGGAAAGTTTCATAAAAAAAATCGTCCAGTAGTTTTTGAGATAAAGTGTGGTACATACATACTTACACGTTTATAATATAGAATGTCTATTATACAACTCCACACAAAACTATGATGAATTTAAAAAACAGAACGCAGTGATTTTGCAATTATTCATTTAGCTCTGTTTCATTTATATTTATGGCTTTAGGTATGTTTTATTTATTTATTATCTATGTTTATAGGTTACTTGTAGAAAAAGTATTGTATACAATAGTTATATGATTAACTTTTTTAAGTCTCGTACCTTAATTAGGCTACTGAACACGGTTCGTGGTCTAAACGCGGTACTCGACTGAAAAGGCAGTGCAGTACTTGTACATATTTAATATGCTAATTAGCATTGCTAGTACAGCTAAATCATTAATTATTTTTAAAATGAACATAGATCAATAGTTCGAGCCATAATAAACCTATTTAATCAGATATCTAATTTACATTTATTAACGGGAAATAAACAAACCTGCTTTCGTCTGAGCTGCGTTACTCGAAGCTTACTACACATAGGGACAATGAAAGTGTAAAAGGACATTTTTCACATGGACTTTGAAACAAGCGAACCGATCTGAAATATTTATCGTCGGTGCTCTGATTAGCTTTGAATGCAGGCTAAAATATGCTTTGTTGCACCTTCGGACATTCCTGCCTCTCCATAACCAAGCGACGGTGCAGTTCTATGCGCTGATTCGGCAAAAATCACTTTATTTCAGAACGCTTTGCAATATATCTGCTGCGTAAGAAGGTATCGTTTGACCTGATTAAGTTTTCAAATTTTTAGTTTAATCTCTATTCCATTGGCAGGCAAGGTAGAAGCAGGAGTGTTCAATATATTCTTTGAATGTGTATAATCCAGCATTATTATCATAATGTTTGATGATGGGTCATATGATGTCGCTATTCTTTAATAAAATAAGCAAATAAAAAAATGATTTAATTAATTTGTTGTGATGTAATAGATAAGCAAAGACGATATTATGAAATGTATTATGAAATCGTCAGTAAAATGGAAGCCTCTTTTGATAATTGCATATAGAGAAGTGAGCAAAATCTTAGCAGAGTAATCTAGAAAATTGATTCTCAAAATGAAATATTGACTATTTGTGATGACTCAAAAAATATAGGTAGATAGATATTATATATATATAATATAAAGGCTCATCCATTTACATTTTCAAAGAATGTGTCACTTGTTAGAGTTAAAAATAGTTTTTCCGACCGTGAATAACAAATATGACACAAGAACTAGTAGATGGTACTAGAAATATACGGATACATAAATACTAATAAGGAATAGTGGTACGACATAATCCTAGTGCAACTTAACGAGCTGGTCAAAGAAAAAGATACAACAAATACCCCAATCTTATGACCTTTTTGACAATAACTCAGGGCCGCAACTTCTTATCAATAAGTCAAATTACGTGCAACATAGTCCAAATGCTTGACTAATACCTATTTCCTATTTTGCTAAATTCCCTAAAAAGATCGGTGCACCATCGATGAAGCAAAAGATTAGGCAAACTTCGCCCATAAGAAGTTATATTTTCCTAAAGCATATAAATAATTATGTACGCATACAAAATACAAAAGAAGCTAATTATTACAAAAAAATCGAATAACTTCATTTTTTATACTCATACCGGGAATATATTGAACGCCCGTATATAGCTTGTTCGACCGACCTGACGCAGGGCGCATTCGTGGGCGTTACGTTTGAAAGTTCGTGGAATGCATATTCCAGGACTTTCTGCGTCGCTATATTGGATGTACGTCTATGACTATAGGGTTTCCAGATTCTCTATTATATTATATTCCTTTAAAGGGATTATAAGTGTACACTGAATGAACATCGTAGAGCAGCCCGATATTTTCCCTTCAGTCGATCTGAGGACTCCGCATCGAACGGGTGCCTGCCCACACGGAAATCAGGTAATCTTAAAAACTCTTATCTCAATATTTATGAGTTGTTGATTAACGAATACGGTTTAGTTCTCGAAACATGAAATGCCCGAAAAGGTTAAATATATCCGACAATAGGCTTCCAAAAAATAATGGTCGCTTTGGGAAAAATATTTGGCAAATTAGATATAATTTTTTTGGGATCCGGTGTTCATTTTTTGAAGATTTAGTGAGATTTTTTCGGGGTCTGGTGTTTTGGGAGAAAACTTCCTTAATGGATTCTTTTGATTGTTTAAATATGAGGACCGCGTTGGTTCTCGAAAGGAAACCACATTTTTTTTTAATTTTTGCTGATGATAGATTTTTTTACGGATTCGCCGGAAATATCTTTAACCCTGATTTGGACTCTTAAATTAAAGCTAAGTTTACCCACACAGGACTTTGAAGCGGAATAATTAAAAGGAGAGTTACTAAAAGAAGATAATTTTTCTTAAGTGCGTCATCAGATGTGTCGAGTTTTTAGAACAGGCTTCTAATAACGTAACGTGTGTGTATGTGAGTTACCGTATACCTGAAGATTATAGGAGAACCGACGGGCTGGGTCCGATGAAGACCTCCAAGACTTAAACTTTATGATCATCAGAAATTCTCAATCCAGTATATAGTGCTGTATTAGGCTGCTCCTTGTGCCAGAAGATCCAAGTTTGAATTCTGATTAGACCAATAAATTTGGCAATGTAATTTTCTGTCTTGGTTTTTGGGTGTGCTGGGCTATTGTCTCAGAAGCATAACCAGGTTTGCTCTCAACAATGCTGATAAATTTGCCTTGGCCAACCAACTTCCAGAACTCCAGTAGTAATGTGAAACTCAAATGGAAGACCAGCTCAGTGAACTTGATGTTGCACCTCTTGATCGTGAAATATTCAATAAAGATGGGTGTAACATGTAATTCTTGAAAGCCCAATCCTTGTCAGCGTAAATCAAAAAGTGAATTTTAGTGCGTCAATAGATATTGCGAGTTAGTGTTGTTTTATGCGGCAAGTTCTGATTTATAACGGACAAGTGAATTCTTTTAAGATAAAACCAAGAGAAATGGAATACAACGACAGATTTGAGTTTCGTATATCATTTAAGATGATTGCAGTCCAGTCAAGTGTTTTGAGGTGTACACTTCTTTCTAAAGTGGTCGTGCTGAAAGTCTACATGATTCAATTTCTTAAGAAAAAACTGGATGAAGACTAAATGTGAGAGTGGTGATATAATTGTAATTATACTGTTTTGTTTAATGAAGTATCATAAATATATGAAGTATCGTAAAACAATCGCAATATGGCCCAAATTCAATTGGATTTTATTCGCCTAGGAGCTAACTGTTACAATGAGATCATAAGCACAACATTTCATAATTCTGGAGATTTGTTGTCAAAATCCTTAATAATGATTTCATTTAAATTATTTATACACCGAAGTTGCCTGGACTAGAATTGTGAGTCTTAACGGTACCTGAGTATTGATATATACTCTTTAGATCAGGTTGTTAAAACAAAAGCTGTCGGCAAACTTAGCATCAAGCTATGTCACATATATACCAGACAATAGAACTTACCACTATTAAGAGTGGAATCCGTACCTTAGTACCTATTTCTAAACAACTTCAACGTTTAAATTCAAAATTATGTTATTCTTTATGCTATTCATGGTATACCACAATCTTCATCATCTCCCTGCCCTTATCCCACTAATGTAGGGTCGGCACAACATGTGTTTTCTTCCATTCATCTCTATTATTCGTCATTTCAGCGTGTACTTCTTTCCTTCTCATGTCCTCTCTCACACAATCCATCCACCGCTTTTTTGGCCTACCGATCGCTCTTCATCCTTTGACATTAATCCCTAACATTTTTTTATCACTATGACCATATTATGTTTCAATAATAGATTAGGAGTTTTTGAACTTTTTCCTGTTGGTTTGTTCCGCGTAAAGCTCAAATCTAAATTTATCACTAGCTGCGGAAAGGAATACCTTTTCCATTTATTATGTTGATTCATCGCAAAATTTATTCAATCTCGTAAGTTCAGAAAATGTTCCAAATTGTCAAATAAGAATAATTTCCTATGTTATTATTTGTATTATAATGGTGGTTCTCCGAACATGTTTGTACTTTATTAACACGATCCCTGTCCGGGTGCCAACACGCTATTGTTTGTCAGAAGTCCATGCCTTCACACGCATTTGGGTTTATGACATTGTCAGATCGCTTTGTTCGGGCACAGCGGTCGACTTAACCTCCAAAACATGCCACGTGTATTTATTTACCAGTGTTTAAACAATAAACACTTGTGATTTTATTATTATTAAATAAAGTTTTTAAAAAATTGGTCATACAAAATTATAAGAGAGTTACGGCATATAACTAATAGATATGACAAGCCAAGCACGTGTCATTACCGAACAAATTTATCCAACATTTTAGCGGGGGTGAGGTACAGCACACTACGGAAATATTCATATTTTTATAAACGCTCACAATTAAACGAAATCACCTACACACAGAAAACACCCACACACTGACTAATTACCGTATAAACTAACCGGAAATTTCGCGATTACTTTGACAGAGTGGATTGTTTTCGTATGGCATCTCCATTACTTTAATGCTTTAAGTAGAGAGTCAAGGATTTTAATATATGTAATACTAGAATATACTTCTACCTAATATCATTTGGTATGTATAAACATCAAATTTGTGTCGGAACACTCAAAATTCCAAGTATCATAGCTTTTAGGATTGTGTTCAAATAGCCGAGAAATGCTCTTATCGTTAAATGCTCCCACTTCTGAACTTCTTCTCTTTGATCCTGCAATATTTTATACCAATATTATCTATACTATTATAAAATTGTAAAAATAAAATGTCTGTTCATCGAAGATATTTAAAAAAAATGAAATGCACTATTTGAAGGCCACTGCTCTAAAAATGTTTATTTATCATTTTTTCTATGTTTTTATGTGGCTTCATCACGCCATAACGGCTAAACAGATTTCAACTATTTTTGATCCACGGGTAGCTAGGTAGACACAATACACAAATGGTTATAATATGATACTTTTACTCGACTACACTGAAGCCAAAAATACGGTTATGGCTTCCTCCGTGAACTAAGTTGCGGGCACCTTCTATTAGGAATAAGAACGGAAAGGTAAATTGAAAAATAATCAAAAGAAACAGTACCAGACTAGAAAGCTAATTTATTCTCTAATATCTACATTCAGAGAGAGTTTACGTTACTATCACAATTTAACAACGTTTCCGCAGTTCTTTGACGTAAAGAAAATGTATTATGTTATTTCTCCATAACATAAAGTAATGCAATCTAATCTATTCCAACCAGGAATCAAGCAGGATTACTACCGACTGCGCCAATAAACTTCTCTATGATGAGACTGCATTCAATGCCTTAGTGTTATTGCTTAGTTCATCACGTAAGCATGATCATATTCAATGTAATTTGTCATTACCTGGTGATATGTCTGGTAAATTGACATATTCTTGGTAGTTACGTGCTATAGAAAGGAATATGTAATAGCGTATCACAGAGAAACTAGTTATTTAAGTATATAGTAATGCAGGAGAATAAATACTCGTATTGAGAGTTAACAATTTATTATTTCAACAAAACAACAATTATGACTGTATAAATTATCATTCCAAAGTACAGTCCATTTTTTTGCTAATTATTCCGGAACTATATTATATTCATACTACGAATTTTTTAGAAACGAGAGCCATACTACTTATCTAGCAAACTGGTAAAAATCTTTACATTTACCTGCTTACTTTATTTTATAAAGCTTAATATAGATAAGTAAAGGAGTAAGTCAGAGTCCTGCCCGTCACTAGTAAATTCATAATTCAGAGACAATTCCAATGTATGGCGGCACGTTTACATAGTTAGCAAATTCCATAGAATGACACTTAAGGTATTCCAGAGTCGTCTTCGCTAAAGTTGAACTATGACTGTTATTTGTTGCTATGATCTGTTCATTCCGACCTAAGCCATCAGCGCCTTATGTAAAACTTTGTTCTTCTACATATCTATTTCCATGAAATACGAGTATACGGATAACATTACAATTTCACAGTAAAACTTAGAATGAACTTAATTATCTCATTAGTTTTTCTTTTTAACCCCCGACAAAAAAGAGAGGTGTTACAAGTTTAACGTGTCTGTGACTCTGTGTATCTGTCTGTGGCATCGTAGCGCCCGTACGGATGGACCGATTTGAGTGCGGTTTTATTGTGTTATAGATAATTTTATCCCGAGTGTTCTTAGCTTTGCTAAATGAAAATCGGCACTAGTCTACAAGATGTTCAGCTTTTAGTGGAACAAGTGACCGGATCTCAGCCAAAATTAAAGCTACTCCAAATTTTGTTATTAGGTTTGTCCATTTGTGTCAGGGGGTGTTAAGTTTTTAATTTTTTTCGATATTATTATAACTAAAACGGAAATCTGGAAAAAATGTAACCACTAAGCCCGCCAGCCGAGCGAGCGAAGCGAGTGTATTTTCAACCAGCGAAAGAAAAGAGACGAGGTTTTTTGACAGCGATTATCACTGCGCATAGTGGGCATCGAAAAAAGCTGTGCGATTAGGTTAAGTGGTGTGCGACGAAAAAAAAACAAAAGAACTACTTGAACCAAGCTTTACCCAGCGCAGCTTTGACAGTCTTGAGTCATAGAAAACAAGCGAAAAACGCAAGCGAGAAACGTGGACAACGACTGTACGCCTACATGTTGTACAGTGAGCAAATTGCTACCAAAATATAATCGTCCCACATCTTTAAATATGTCTATTGTAATTAACATGTGCTGTGATATATTTGGCGCTTTGTCTGTTACACAATATTTGATGCTGAATGTACAACGATTTTGTGAGCAAGTGTACGCACAAACCGAAAAGTTTGCTATTCCGAACGGATCAAAGGGCAATTACTCTAACGTGCTAAACTCGAGTTTTGTGTCGCACCGTTTCGTCACTGTTATGTTATTTGTGAGAGTGAGACGGCGAGATTGCTAGTAGCTCAAAAAACCAAAGGCAATAGAAGTATTTCACATCTTTTTCCTGTGGTATTATGTTATATAACGATGTCCTTATAATAGAAATATTGGTGAAAAAATAACTTCAATCTGACAATAACAAAAAAATACTAAATATAAATATTTCCAACAATGCTTTCTTGGAGTTAAATATGAGGCTATGACTTATCATTTTAGGTATATTTTATAAATAATGAATCAATTTTATAAATCATATCTGTGGGAGCCCAAACTTGGTATGTTTTGAAAATGATTTTTATTTTTATTTAAAACAAGTGACTGAAATATAATGATGTGATTTATTTTTAGAATCGGTTATTATTACTACACACGATAGGTTTCAGAACAAAAACTAAAAAATAGATAGAAATAAAAGATAAAAAAAGATGACGTCATAAGTCCTCTCCATTTTTTTTATATTGTTAACACCATTTGCAGTTTTTTTTGGCGTATCGCTCGCATTATATCGGTTATTCAATGGTATTATTAATTTTTAATATTTTCATTCATTAAAAATGGACATTCCCACCCAACTTTAAATGCTCATATAACGAGCTACATCGTATCGAACTCATATCGAACTCAAAATTTTGAGGTAGTTCCTTATTTTGTTTGTTTTATCGATATAATTCTCTTATAATCTATCCATACTAATATTATAAATGCGAAAGTGTGTCTGTCTGTCTGTTACCTCTTCACGCTTAAACAGCTGAACCGAGTTAGATGAAATTGAGTATGGAGGTAGTATGAGTCCCGGGAAGGACATAAGCTACTTTTTATCCCGGAAAAATACTCTTATCCGCCATAAACGAATTAAAGGCGGACGAAATCGCGGGTAGATGCTGGTCTTATATATTTTTTACAAATTTTGAGATTCATCAACAATCCTATGTCATGATTTAACATTATTAAATTATTTTATTTCGAAACCTACACCTTTCATTATTAGAACACAAACGGGGCGTATTCGGGAATAAATATAATTTATTTAAATGGGACATTATTAATGGCACAGCAAAAAAATAATCACCTATCAATTTATTTTCAACAATTATATATACATTTTACATCAAATTAATTAGTGCACAGCAAATAAAATAAATACGTAGCAAAAATTTGACTGCAGATAATTAGAAAATACACTCCAGCACGACATTACTTTTTTCTTCGAACGCTAGACAAAAATACGACAGTCTTATCATAAATACTGACTGCACAGCAAATTAACTAGAGTGCACGTAAAATACTCATTCTCATAGCAAAGAAACTATTCTTGGAGCATATCGTATCGTATCGTAAAAAACACCTCAAAACTTGTTCATTATATTTGTCCTATTTTAAAGAACACATGCTCAGCAAGTTTAATAATTATCATAGCGACAATAGATTTTTTCATAGCATTATATCTAAAAGCAGAGCCATTATTGTTTAGATATATAGGTCAATAACAGTATTTATAGCACACATAACATATCATTTCAAAATTCTACCCTACCACTAGAGTGTATATAAAAAGCCGAATTTGACGAAAAGGTTAGGACGCGTGCCGACACGGAGCACCCTAGAGTGTTTTTGCAAACCCGGAGGCGCGGAGGGAGGGCAGCCCTCGCCCGCTGTGACGACCAGCAAGCCGAAGCTGCGGAGCGGAGTACGGGCGACCGTGCTTTGTCACGCAGTGGCGGTGGGGCTGCACTGCCCGCAGCGCCGGAGCCGTTGCATAAACAAAAAGCTATTGAAAAAAAAAAACACTTTTTTGGAAGTTACCTGTGCCATGCAATATTTTGGAATTGGCATGTCATGCCAAACGATACAATCGCCAAATTTTTTTTGGAAAATAGAACTTGACCATGTAATTATTTGCTAAACAATCATTTGCCAAAAAAGAGGTTTGCCGACTGTAAAATTTGCGATAAGTAGTTTTGACAATTGAGTTTTTGCCAAATGAAAATTTGGGAAACAAAGTTTGCGATGTGATACTTTGGGGAATGTTTTTTTGCCAAGGATTAGTAATACATTATCTACCTAATTAACATCAAAGTGATGTTTTGATGTGCATTTATTATTTTCTTTTGATGATCTCGTTATGTTTCAATGAATAAAAAATATGATTATACGTCAAATAAAATGCCGTTTCATTCAGGTAAACTACTGTACGTTATATAATAACAAAAGCTATATTTAAAAAAAAATAATACACATAATGTGCGGTAGTCATTATTTGCTATGCATTACTTAAATATGCTTTACTTTTAAATAAATAGATGCCCGCCATAAATATAAATTGTAGTATATTTAGTAACATTTTGAGTGCAATATTTGCTGGGCAATGAGTAATTTTGATATAAATTTGGATTATTTTTGCATACAAAAAAGTTTTTTTTTATGTGCGTTTAAATACTACCCTTATTTAATAACCTTTCGTTGGTAAATCTTTGACGTTCCGGTCGTCTCATTACGTTTTTAGTCACGAAGAAGCTGGTTCCTTACATATCGTATTGTGGTATGACTCATACCACAATACTCATACCGTATGAGTGAAAATCGTGTTAGTTTAGTCAACGCATTCACGACCGCGAGCCTGCTTTTTCAAGTTTTCGCTACATACGGTTTTCCCATTTTATTGGCTACAAGGGCAGATCTACGAACATTTTAGTTGCGAAAGTGTTACATTTAGTCAATGATTCACATCTTTTTTGACATCTGGCTAGTCTATTGATCATGTTAATATAGAGGAAAACATACTCGGAAAACTTTCTCTGATACCGGTCAAGCTAATATTGGACCATGCTAAGTGTAGGGATCCGCAGCCGTTAATAAATGCACTACAGATAAAAAAAACAGCAAACGGCATGTCGGGCCATGCTTAGTGTAGGGTCCTGTAACCGGTTCTACAAAGAAATGCACTCCAGATAAAAAAAACGTTGTGCAAAAGGTCACCAGCAAAAGAAGTGTCTTATTGCTGAGAAGCGCAATTTTTTGGCAATTATTCATGTTGAAAGAAATTTCGTTAAAATTATTTATCCTCTCCTGCAAGCTCGCCCGAATTTCACCTTCCCATACAAACGGAGTTCGTTTTCATTTTAAAAATATGTGTTGGATTGTAACGAAACTTTGCATATAAAATGACATGAGGTATATTTAGGTCTGTAATTACTTCATATGGCTCTAGTTTATAAAACAGACGGAATACAGCAAAAACGGTTACGTTTTGGCATTTTGGCTTTGGCACCCTAAAAAGAGATTTTATTTGAAGGAATCTTCATGTAGTCTACCAAGTACCGTACGGTCGGCCAAGAAATTGGTCTACCACTTTTAAACCTTAACACACATTAAAATAAATACAAAATAAGGATTATAAACAAAGATCAGAAACAAATTAAAAAAATTTTCGACGATACTGGACTTGAACCAGTGCCTTGAGCCAGACCGGGGCAGCACGCTCTACCATCTGAGCTAATCGTCCACACCAGCAGTCGACGAATTTTGTCATCTGTTCTTGCTTATGGATCTCTGTATGGTGCATCCGACTCTTTAGCCGTTACGTTTGTTTCTGATCTTTGTTTATAATAATAACGCTAGTGGAGTGATCCACTAATAAATTGCAAAAATTGTGATTATTATCATGATATTTGTAAAACAAAAAGTACAAAATAAGGATGTTAATGACTGTACTCAAATAATAATAAATTTTTAATGGAAAAAGGTAATTTTTATGACGAAAATCCTAAAAAAAGAACTTTCGAGATCGGTATCTTACGTGTATCTTGTTTTATGAGCCTTTAAAAATAGGTGGGAAAGTCCATTTTTAAGGTATGAAAATATTAATAAATAATAATACCATTGAATAACCCATTAAATTTATGGTAACTTTTGTTATGAAACCGATTCGATAAATGCAACTTTTAACGTTAACATAGCTGCAGAACAAAGTTCTTAATTTCCCCATATACGGTAAGAAGGTGTGACGTCACGCCTTCCTAGGGTTTATTATGGAGCATTTTTGGGAACGTCCCAAAATATGATTCTAACGTTGATGTAACTCGTGGAGTTTTTATGACAATGAAGTGGTTGTTAAACCAGTATTTCTATTATTGAAAGGTGTTTCTATAACATATACCGTTTCCAGCTCTCAAAAATTACTTAAAAGAGTCCCACATGGCAAAGGCATATTATAGGGCAGAGGACTATTTAACAGACAAAAATGCATGGGCCAAAACAGAAACCAAATAATTTACTTTTACCGGGACACGGTTCTTATAAGGTGGCATATCACGTATTAAATTTTTTTTAAATAAAAAATCATTGTTTTGCTTTTTATATTCTATTTTTTTTTTACTTTTATAAGTTTTGATATGTTTTCTTGAAGAAATACGCATTGAGTTTATACTGAAAACATATATTTAGGATAGGCTAAGTACAAATATTGTAATAGATATAAGAGTTATTTCGGCTTTCTTCTCCTCAGTGGTGTGCTCTTGGAAAACGCCGTAGAGTCAGACTTGTAAAAGTACCCTTGCGGCCTACTTACAGACTAAAGATCATTATTTCATTATTTCATTTCATACCACGGAAAAAACTTGTCAACATCCCTATTGGTAGGCCTATTTCTTGGCCGACTGTACCTGTAATAGAGATGAAATAACAGACGCCCATCGCATCGCGCATCGCTCTCTTATTTTAGGACTCCTTATCTTATTATGGAGTGGTAAAAATAAAAACCGGCCAAGAGCATTTCGGACCATACTCAATGTAGGGTTCTGCAGCCGTTTATACAAAAAAATGCACTACACGGATATTTTGTGTGCACGCCACGGAGCACAAAGAAATTCTTAACTAAAATAACGCAATCCTACCCAGATTGTGCTCTTTAGAATTGTTTCGTCGATAGTTTGACGAACCGTTAACGAAAACTGGCTAGTAAAAGTTTCTGACGAAATAGTACATTGTTAACCAAGGGTTGAAAGTGACTTCGTTCGAGCGCCAATAGGTCGAGGGTGAAATGGGTAGATTCACCGGAGTTAAACACTGTACTTTTCATTTCGACTTTGAGGAAAAAAAAATCATCTTCATCATCATCATCATCATCATCATCATCGTCATCATCATCATCATCACCATCATCATCATCGTCATCATCATCATCATCATCATCATCATCATCATCATCATCCATCATCATCATCACTCATCATCATCATCATCATCACGATCATCCATCATCATCATAATCACCATCATTATCATCATCATCATCCATCATAATTATCATCATCATCATCATCATGATCATCACCATCATCTATCACCATCATAACCACAATCATCATCATCATCATCATCGCAATCGCAATCGCGATATGAAAAGCTTTTATTTTAATAATATGACGTAACTTAACTACTTTCCACCCTAAGGATGAAAGAACTATTTTCCACCCGGCTAAATACCCATGAAAATTAATCTTTCCGAACAGGAGAGATGAAAAATATATTTTTAGTAACTCTTATGAGATGTGGGATGTTTCATGGCTTTCGGGTTAGAAAGAGAGTTATAAATGATTGATTTACCGTAAATTTATTCGTACAAGTTAAATAAAAACTTAATATTTTGTTAAAAATGTATAATGTTGTACCTATTCAAGGTACTGAACAACTTTCCATCGGAATACGTTTCAGTATCTGGAGTAGCATATAATCTTCATTCGAAATACCCTCTATCACTACGTATATATTAATTCTTGTTTGATTTCAATTTAACTGTACAATTATATAATGTTTGGGGTCCGGATTCCTGCGGCACTCCAGCACGATAAATGTAGTAAATCCGCCGTTATATATAAGTAAAAACATTCTTTATAGATTTTTTAATGTAACTTATGTTACATACCTATTTGACCTTTTTGGTTGACGAGGCTAATATGGATTTATCATTGAGCAGATTATTTCCGATTGAGCTAAATGTCATAATAATGTAAGTTACGTGACAATGCAATAGTATGATACCATCGAGCTGATCTGATGATGGAGCAGGAAGGTGGTTATGGGAACTCTGTATAGTATTTTATGCAACTGTTGTATAAGAAGGGTCTTAAAACGCGAGTGGCGTGGGTTGCGATGTGAGCCTTGGCGATCATCGCAAGTAAATACGCCACGAGCGTTTTTAGACCAGTTATACACCGTTGCATACAATACTTTTTCTACGACTACCTACTTTTAAATAAAACAAAATTAGGGTATGTATGTACAGTTTGTTTATTTATGGAAACAGAAGATACTTTATCTGTTTAAGTACAATATTTAATTAGAAAAAAAGAAAGAAGAAAGAAATTAATTATTTATTTATCGTTTATTATATTTTCAATAGTAACTAGGAACTTAAAAAGTTTCAATTTTTGGTGGGAACTCAAATATGACGTTTGTCTATGGTTTGTTATTTATTAAATTTGTTTGCACTGGATAGTAATGCCAACTAAACTAGTTAAAACAGGATTGATGATGGCTTTGTTACATACAATAGTAAATAACATAATAATAATACAATGTTATGGCTTTTTGTATTTTACTTTTTATATATTGTAAAAAACCTACCCTAAGATTGAAAATACAAAAGTATACAATGTTTAACTTGTAAATTTGAGTTTATTTCGTGTAATATTGTTTTAGAAGTTGTTACTGCTGTAATTACTTACTTAATAATTAGAACTGAAGCCTTACTTAAAAAAGAAGTTAATATTATTATCCTGGTAAATAGTGCTTTTATGAAAAATGTATGAACTATAAAAGCACGCTAAACAATGCTTTTATAGACCATAGAGCATAGAGTTTTTGCCAACTTATTGTCAGTCTCATTGTATATGACATAGCGACTATGTAAATGACAGAGAAAAGTACAGGAGTACAAAAATTAAATAATGGTATCCTACCGAGTTTGGGCTCTAGCGTTGTCTCTTTTTTTTGACTGGACATTATTTGACAGAACTCATTTATTATTTGTAGTGACTGACCAAAACATGTTTTTTTGCCGAAACCGAAACCGAAGGTTCGGTTTTATTATAGTTTCGGCCGAAACCGATACCGAAACCGATATCGAAACCGAACCTCTTATAAGCGTGATCAAAAGTTGATTAAGCTTTTAAAAAGTTTGAATAAAATGTCAATGGGCCGTTCTGTCCAGATATTTGAGTAATGAAATATCTCGCCGGCCTAATATTACAGGTTTCTACGTTCAACTGTTATCAAATTGAAATTTCAACATTGTATAGTGATACTGGGTCAAAATTTAAAACTCTAAAAAGTGAAAAATTAAAATATTACATTAACTGTAATACTGAGGCAGCGACTTGTGAATAGGCTATTTGGCAAAAATGGTATGTTATGAAATGACGTCTTAATACTAGGACTATTGGTAAAAAAACTATTCTAACATCATAAAAACTCGTTAAAAGCACATTTTTGGACTTTCCCAAAAAATGCTTCATACTAAAGCCTAAAAGCATGTGATGTCACATGCTAGTACTCGTATCTTGTATAGGGAAAATAAGAACTTTGTTCTGCAGCTATGTTAAAACTTGCGTTTAAAGAAACGGTTTTATAAGAAAAATTACAAAACATGGGTTATTTATTATTGAATGGTAATAGTAGTTATTCATATTTTCACACTTTAAAAATGGACTTTCCCATTCAACTTTAAAGACTCATAAAACAAGCTACACGTAAGGTATATACATACCTACTACTTAAAATTTTAACTTAGTTTTTATTTTTCTTGTTTTATCATCATTTTATTTTTCTTGTCTTATATAATTTTTTCATTTTTTTTCTACTGTCACAAGCTTCAAGAGGCTCCATAATATAAAATAAAACAAGTTTATTACTAGAATATTAATAAATTCAGTGTTATTATATTAGATTTAGTAAGTTTATTATTAAAATATGATAATCATATTACGATGTAAGTGTTTATTTTCTTTCAATTTTACTTTTAATTTTTATAATCACAATCAGCTAGCCTCGAAAGGCTCATTCAAATATACTTATTAACTTTTTATTACTAAACTTAATATTATTTTATAGAACACTAAGATTCCTAAACAACATTGTAAATGTTACTTGTACTTTTTTTTAAAGATTAATAGACTATAATTAGTATAATGTTGTACATTACAATTTTTTACTTATTTTACTAATTGAAAGTCATAACTTTTTTTTTTAAATTTATTTAAAGGGCTTTGTCGCTGAGCGACCATATCGCCCTGAAGTCATAACTTTAATTCAACATCGTATAACGCTTCAACAAAATTGAGTATTCAACTTTGATCATAAGTTTCGTATTGTTAAAAGATTTGCCAGCCGTGCCGAGTGTGCCCGAAGTTAGCCGAACGCGACCCGAAAGTACGATATAAAGTTTCAGCGCGGCTGAAAGGTTCGGCTGTTTTTTGGCCGAAACCGAACCTCTAGCCGAAACCGAACCTCAAGCCGAAACATGATATTTAGGCGGAAACTGGCCTAAACCGAAACCGATCTTCGGTCGGACACTAATTATTTGTTATCATAGCTGTTACAATAACAAATTTCGTGACAGTTCCAAATGTCTGCTTATTACGGTTTGTTTCACGAGAGAAAGCTAGTGATATGCAGTGAAGGCTTAGTGACAGAGTTCCGCTGGGACCCAACTACGGAACCCTAAAAAAGAGATAATCAATAATGATAATAATAAAACCTTTTCTTTCTAGCAGTAGGTAATTGACAAACATTAACATATCATAAAATTAAATTTTACAAATAATAGGTACGCACGCAATTTTTAGATTGATGTCCAAATTATAATACAATAATTGTAACACAATCATTCTTCATATTGATTAACATCAAATTATGTGCATTTTTTGAATAACATAAATCCAGCTTTGCGTGCAATAGAAGAAATAGACCATGTAGATTATGAAGAATAAATTTTGACATTCAATTACCAGAATGAAATAATTATGTACATTTTAAAAGGAGTCTTGACTATGGTGGTGTAAAAATTTATCATTTTTAAATGACATAATACAATGCAGTAATCTTAAGTAACTTTCCAGAAAATTCAAATCCTATTCACTCGGTTATTTTATAGCCGGAATGAAAATTTTGACAAACTGCTAGAATAAATAAAAATAAACTAGACTATTACTTATAATAACACCTGTGTATGTTCTTGCAAAACAAATAATTTAAATTTAAAATTTTAACAGTGCATTCAATTTGAAATTAATGTCAAAAGGATAATGAAATTATTTATATATGATTTTTTGCGACAATCTTGATACTTTACCACCACGATCTTCGTGATTTTTAAAGTGCATTTCACCACTATGAATATATTCTTGAAATACAAAGATCCAAATAATGAACAAATTTCATGACTTTGTGTTTCAGTGCCTTGTGCCTTGCCGGGGCGCACGCTCTTTATTTATTTTTGTTTTACAACAATTTAATTTTAAAACAATTAAGCTTAGCATGAGCTTTTTACATTGCATACTGTTATTAATAAGTAACCCGTTACATAAAAAGAATAAAAACAATTTCATCTGTTTATTTCAGAGAAAAAGCAAATTATCACATATTTACTTAGCTAATCTTATTATTAAAGTTTGTGTGCTAAGTGCTAGGATATTTGAGTACCTAATAGCCATAATGATGAGGTACGAAGATCAAAATAGTTATTAGTCCGCCAGTTAGATAACAAAAAAATATGGGACACGTATTTTTTTATTTTTCAAAATAATAAAGGAATACTGAGATAAATCGCATTAAAGTTCAGGAGTAAGCTAGTGACATTTTGACTCCATGTATGTCCGCTATTTCTTGATAACGTAAAAAAAGAAAAAAATGCATGTCCAATAATTTTTAATTGTCTACAATACGGAATAATTATTGAAATTTAGTCGACATCCCTATGATTAATGTAAAGCAAATTAATGCAATCGTTGTATAATGTATGCTTTTTCAATCCAGTACCGCTGAGTGGCCTAATTAAGGTACGAGACTTAAAAAGCTTATAATATTCCACCAAAAACATTCTGTAAAAAATTCGCCAAGTCTCTAAGAGACTTGGCTAGTTTTTTACATAGTGTTTTTGGTGGGATTTCACTTCTTTTTGTAGAAACGTGGGCATAATCCTTAGATTTTGGACATCACATGAAGCGGCCCACCAAGTTGAATATTTTTTGTAAAGGCGGTATTTCGATTTCTAATAGTTTGGTTGGGCTCTTGTGTTCTCTAATCAGGGTCACCAGGTACTCCAGATCCTTGATTATCCTTGTTTTATAGTATTCCCTTTATGTGGCCATTAAACCCTAACTCTGTACCAAATTTCAGCTCTCTGAGTTTATGGGAAGTAGTAGTTCTATCCTTATGATCATGAGTGAGTGAGTGTCATAAATGCGAAACTTTGCTTTTGCTTAACTTCGGAACTAAATGACCTACAGACTTGAAATTTTGGATTTTAAGTATGTGATTATAGCTTACTGGATATCGAAAATTTCTGCGTTCTGGTCTTATCCAGAGCTTCCAAATAGGGGCCTGAAAATGCAGCGAAATGGTTCAAGTAAAGGATGGTACGGCAGTGTTTGCTTCGCGCTCAACTTGGCGGTGGCACTACGGTGCCCCCTAAAAACTACTGTAAACTAGTAGTTTATGCAACTGATACATAATGAGAGGCCTTAAAACATGACTGTGGCTATAATAATAGGATCCAACGAGTGTTTGAAGGCCTAATTATGTACAGATGCATAAAAGGGGATACTTTAGTGTAGTGTAGTAGTTTTTAATGTAATTTAGCGGATTTAATTCCGGCCTCATTGATCGAAGTAAAATGAGGAGAATATGCTGGACAAAAGTGACATTTTATGTCTTTATCGTGGGCTGCCTCAATCATGGATCTCTGGCTTGCTCGCAACATCCTGCCTAACTCGTTGTTGGCTCCAACAAAGTTTGAACCGTTGTCACAATAAATATCATGAGGCCTACCATGACGACTAATAAATCTGCGGAAAGTCTGTAAAAAAGCTTCAGTGCTTAAACTACTTACAACCTGTTGATGGACAGCCTTGGTGCTAAGGCGCACAAATTAACATAAACAACATTTGGACAACTTGCACCCTCTGCCCTTACGATTAGCGTTTGAAAATGGACCTGCAAAATCCATTTCTGTCGTTACAAACGTGTAAGTAAGTGTAACTCGTGGAAAAGCAAATTACCCGTCATGGGCTGAATTTAGTTGCCTTAAATACGCATACAAACGATACATTTTCTAAATGTTTGCCGTGCAAGATTCCTTCCGCCAATAGGCCAATATTGGACTCTGTCAATCATTTCACTAAACTGATTCAGGGATTTGATCAAATTACTGATGTTTTCAAGGCAATTGATGAAATTTATTTGCTATTTTAAGAACCTTCGTGATTTCGTCACATCCCTTAGAGATTTCTTAAAATCTCTGTTTTGGCTTTGTCCCTACGACTAATATACAGGTAATGGAGCTGTACCTGGAGCTACTGATGTTCAAATTGCGGAAACTTTCCATAATGCTTAAAAAAGATCGTAAGTCTAGTGTTAACTAACATGTTTATAGGACCTTTTTAAAGCATTATTTAGTACATAAAATGTCTTAAGTCTAGTGTTAACTTACCTGTTTAAAATACCTTTTTTAAGCATTTTGGAAAGTTTCCGCAATTTGGACCACCCTCACCGTACTCCGGCTATATGCAGCGCCAGGCAATAATTTTACCTGCAGCGCACGCTTCATTCCATTTCTAAGCTACCTGGAGAATGATACCCGAACAATTGTCTCTTTGTATTTCTAAAGCCGCTTACATCAAGATTTTCAGCTCCAACTGAGTACGATCTTCAGTATTGGCGTTGTAAAGGACTTGAGCTCTGAAGTTATACCGATATCTTTAGATTCAAAGGGCGTAAACACCAAACAAAGCAATGGTCGATACGTCGTTAGAATTTGATGGTATCGATACTCGTTTTTTTAACCGACTCCTAAAAAAGGAGGTTGTTCTCAATTTGGTTGTTTTTTATTTATTTTTTTAGGGTTCCGTGCCCAAAGGGTAAACTGGGACCCTATTACTAAGACTCCGCTATCTGCCTGTCCGTCTGACACCAGGCTGTATCTCATGAACCACGGTAGCTAGACAGTTGAAATTTTCACAGATGATTTGTATTTCTGTTGCAGCTATAACAACAAATACTAAAAACAATAATTTTATGTATATCTGTCTATGACATAAACCAATATTAAATGACCAAACACCTCGTAAATTTAGCTTAGAAGTAGGGCTCTGCTGAGACTTGATTTTTACAGATACGGCCGTATATTTTGTACAGAACCCTCGGTGCGCGAGTCTGACTCGCACTTACCTGGTTTTCTTTATGTCTGTTACCTGAGCACCCTGGCATTTATGAACCGATGTAGAGAATTATTTTTGGTCTGAGGTATATCCCGTTTAGTCCCATTTAATTTTAGTAAAGGTGTGATGATGGGATCCATGAGGAATTCAAGGAACTTCTTTAATATTGTAGGTATATATATGGCGATTTTGGTCTCTCTTATTTTAACAATGTATGTCTGTGTGTGGTATCGCAGCAACGAATGAAATATATCTGTATTATTATAGAGTTGTAAAAATTAAATGTCTAAAAATTTAAGATATTTTACGAAAAATATTTATAACGGACTATTTAGAGGTCACTAAATTGAAAAATAATTATTTTTTGTATGTTTGTGTGTTTGTATGTGTCGTTATGGCTTCATAGCGCTAAACTGGCTTCACGGATTTTTGGTACACGGGTAGCTGGGTATCTCCAGATGGTTAGGAGATATTATTGTCTCCGGGTCCATTAGATTATTACTTAACTTATATATTACTCAGTAAAAGTAAACAATAAATAAAAATAACAGTATGTAAAAAAAACTTATACTAAGTTTAATGGACATGTAGACAGTCTCCGTGGTGAAAACAGTAAATTAAGAGATGTAAAAGGTATCCATGATCAACACATCGATATCTTTACACTGAAAGGGTGTAAACACCACTCTAAGCAATGGTGGATACATCAAAGACAGAAAATGAAATACAAATATTACATATTTTGATGTCTGCGATTACTTGTCTACTTCCAAACTAGATTTTATATATCATGTGACTTTCCGCAAGTATGCTCGTATCTCTACGAGAGCTGCGACTATCAATACCTAGTGAAGAATAAAGAAAAGCGTAACTAAGGAAAAAACAGCGGGAGCGTTTCACTAAAACCGCTCGAATTTCTTTATATTATCGCCAGAGGCCGGTAGTCTAGTAGCACTTTTGAACTGTAGTAGGGACTTCTCGTTAATGGACTTCCAATATATCATCTGTTGACCAATGATATAATATAAAAAGAGGTAGATAGGTTACCTACACGAAAATCTACGTATAGAAATGGCCGGGCTTATGCACACATGAATCTGATAATATTGCAATAACACACTTATTGTTAATGCTTTTAGACGCTTTTATTGAGTAATTAGTGCAAAATCTCATTATGCATGACGGCATTTTTGTTCATTTGACGCATAATCCAATATAAAACAAAGTACTCTGTGCGCGAGACTTAGTTAAGGTTTGCCAATTGGCGTAATTTCGGTGTACCATTTGCGGAGCCCGTATAACCTATGAATCTCTTTTTATGTTATATCATTGCTGTTGACAAACAAATCTCAATAACTAACAAATACCTACTAAAACCAAAACTCATATCTCTGTATCGATGCACAAACGAGATACGAGGTTTTAGAAAGCAGTGACAGACATTTTAGTGACTTTTGGTTGTCACCTGGCGAATATATATGTTATCGATACATTATAGACACACAATATAAACAACAGGTGGTCTTATCGCTAAAGATCGATCTCAATAGAGACATTTTCAACTACTCAAAACTTATCTAATAAGATAGCTTTTGAGTAGTTGAAAATGTTAAGAGTCCCCCGCAAGCTCGGTCAAATTTCACCTTCCCATACTAACGGAGTTTAGTTCTCATTTTAAAACTACGTATTGGATTGTAACGAAACTTTGCATATGCAATAACTTGAGGTATATCTAGGTTTGTAATTAGTTTATATGGCTCCAGTTTATAAAACAAACGAAATACGGCAAAAACAAGTTTTGTATGATTAACAAAAATTCACTGTATTTTTTTTTAACAACTGACATAGGTAACAAGACAGCCAGGCTTAAGTGAGATTGGGCAGGCCACGTATGCCGTATGCGTCCAGAAAGATGGGCCAGCATAGCCACTAAGTGGGTGCCTAAAGATGGACGACGCAGACAGGGCAGGCCCAGACGGAGTTGGCGGGATGACCCAGGGGCCTGTTCCTTTGCCCAGCAGAGATCCTTTGCCCAGCAGTGGGACACAAATACAGGCAGGCTAGATGAAAAAAGTAATATATATAGCACGTGCTAAAATGGTAGCTACTTCAGCGTTTCTTTGCCGAGTGGACCTTCTTTTTTTTCAGTGACCCACAGAACAAACAACGGGTAGGGTTCGCCTGTATTTATCTTGTACCCTTGACTAGTCACTGGTTTTATTTGTTCCTCTGTACAGTGGGAGCTGTGGGTATAGAGCTCAAAGTCTACATTTTTGTTTAAGCAAATAATGGGAAAATCGGCTTTTTGGTGAAGACTCACGATACTGGGTAAGAACGGAGAAGTGATAAAATAAAACCGGCCAAGTGCGAGTCTGACTCGCACACCGAGGGTTGCGTACAAACTTACACTTATTCCGACTTAAGTTGTCGCTTGAGTTAAGTTTGCCTCTGGTATCTATGGCGTCACATACAAATGAGGGCCAAACTCAATCAAACCGGGTTATTCAAAAAAAATTTTTGGTGATTTAAAAAAAGTAAGACAGATAAATATATATGATTATAATTTTCGTGTAATATTCATATTAAAATACATAATTTCAGAAAATTCTAGATTTTTCGCTTGGTAAACTTCGGAAATAAAGGAGGGGAATGGTGTTTTTTTTTCGTATTTTCCTTAATAAAACAAAACCTACTCACAATAAATAAAATTAAAAAAAAATTTCAACAATGTGCAGGTCAAGCCCATTATCAAGCCCATATGATAGCCTTCTTGACCCAGTAGCTAGACTTTTAATTTTAAATAAAATATATTTAAATATTTATACATGTGGGCTGACCATGTTTATAAGTATTCCAAATTTTAAATAGATAGCGTTAGTAATTTTTGAGATTTGGCGCTCTAATAGTCGGACAGACAGATAGACAGACAGACAGACAGAGTCGTACCATAAGGGTTCCTTTTGTACCTTTTTGGTACGGAATCCTAAAAACACAATTTGTCTAAATTGACAGACGCCAGAATTGATGTCTATTTATATACCAATTACTTACTAATTGGCAGGTTTTTATTGTTAGGCTGTCAAATGGCATAGGGTGATCAAAGTTGATTTTTTTGCAGTCGTAAATTATTTATTATATTTAACACTGATATATGGGTGAAAATCAAAAATAGTGTACATAAAAAATCTTCAAAATAATTATTTTTTGGATTTATCTTACTCAAAATCGTTACATTCGATCGAACCTCATACAAGAAAGTGTCCAAAATCTCTATCTCAGTAGTCAGAATGTCACGAAACTGAGATAGAGGTTTGGACATTTTTATGTACACTTTTTTTTTATTTTCACCCATATATATATTTTATTCAGAGAACCAACAGCTATGAATAATACATTTGTGTCATAAAATACGTATCAGAAATTTAATTAATCCTAATAAAGGGTGTTTTTGGTATTTTTTTAAACCTTATAGTATGTGAACAATACAATTTCTGAGATAACCGGCCTATAGCATGTCGGTCCATGCTCAGTGTAAGGGTCCGCAGCCGTTACTACAAAAAATGTACTACAGATGAAAAACATACGATATGAAAGAGTACACTAGGAAAAGAGAGCATCTCCACGGCACTTACGTCCTTTTGCTGAGAAGCGCAGATTTTTGGCAATAACTCAAAACCGGTATATCTGTATATGGTGAACATACATTTTCATTTAAATTATTTATTAAGCTTTATCTTTATAATTTTTTTCATAATTTTTAGAAGTAGCTTACAAAATAGGGAGGGGGGATTGTATCAAGTGCGGCAAGGAAGCTGAAAACTATGAATTACATACTATATGAATGACAGACCCTCGCCAGACAGAAAATGAACGAAATTAGTATAGGGTACCCTGCGCCGACCTCAAATGAATGGACTATCCCATTCATTTGAGGTGAGGAGAATGATAAGACCTAGAAAAACATCTGAAGTGCTAAAGAAGAAAGAAGTACCGTTCTTTATTTAGCGATGGATTTTGCAAAGTCTGATGGTATAAACATCAACATCATTAAGATCAATCTTGTCTGCTTGAAACGTCATGATGAATTTTTTTTTGCCTAGTGTTAAATAAAATTGAAAATTAAAAGTAGTCCCCATAAAAGAAATATTATGTCGTAGCAAAAATGGCAAAAATGGAATCCTTTTAAATAGTTTCGTCATGTCCGTCCGCCCGTATGTCACAGGCATTTTACTCAAAAACTCTAAAGGTGCGTCCACATTTGTATCATTTGCCCGTATCAGATCATCGTCGCGTAGCATGATCGCGTGTCACGATCACGCGTTTGGACGTTGCGTCGATCCGATCGCTCGAAATCCATGTTGCTACGCGTATCACACAGTTGTATCGGAAGAGTGCGGCATTATCGGCGCACCGACACTAAGCGTCGAAGCAGCGCGATACGCAGTCATGCTGCGGCACGGTGATCGGATACGAGCAAATGATACAAGTGTGGACGCACCTTAAGATGTGTATAACGATGAAATTTAGAGTAAATATCGCTGTTTTGTATCTGGCTACTTAGTTTCATAGCTAAAATATAACCGAAATTGTTTTTTTTTTCAGCTAATATTTTGACAGCTCTTTGAAAAAGACAATGAAGTTTCCAAAAAAATATAATATAAATTATATTTTTATATTATATTTTTTTAAGAATATTTTCGGACATAATCTTAGGTTGTCTACACTACTTAGGTAGTCTTCAGGAGGTACTTATGTATCGTATAAGGAACGCACTTGGTGTTGATAATGTTCATGTATGGCTATGATTATGACCAATTACCGTTAGTTTGTAAAAACCGGCCATGGCGGACCATGCTCAATCAGGGTTCTGCAGCCGTTTATACATCAAATGCACTACAGATGAAAAAAAAACTCTAACAAAAGAGCGTATCTCCCCGGCACTTACGTCCTTTTGCTGAGATGCGCAGATTTTTGGCAATAACTTAAAAACCGTATGTCCGATCATTTTGAAAACAATTTTCGTTTATTTTATTAAGCTTTATATGTGTAATTTTTTTCATATATTTGAACATACCGTTTAGAAAATAGGGGGGGGGGGACACAATTTTTGCTACTTTCGGAGCGAATATTTCCGAAAATATTCACTTAATCAATTTGTTTTTCGAGCAACCTCAAAATGTTTTTAGAAGAACTGTGGAATGATGTGACACACATTGATATTTGATGAAAACATTTTTTTCAGTTTCGGTTACATGTTGGTGTGCCCCCCCCTAATTCTAATTCTGATGGTAGTGGCTATTCCAAGATAATACAGCCTAAAGTATATCTATATGCTCAGCGACAGTTGTCATAGTTTTATTATGAAATCTTGTTGTGGGGTTCGACTGCAGATATCAAGACTATATTTATATTGCAAAAGCGTGGGATACATGCCATCTATGACAGGAGTCGCCAAACTACGGCCTGCGGGTCAAGTCCGGCCCGCAAGCCCTTCTAATGCGGCCCGCGGAAAGAAACGGGGAGCCCACGGTCCAGCCAGCGACATAATATTTCTTTTACTGTAGTCATTTTTAGGGTTCCGTAGCCAAAATGGCAAAACCGGAACCCTTATAGATTCGTCATGTCTGTCTGTCTGTCTGTCCGTCCGTATGTCACAGGCATTTTACTCAAAAACTATAAGATGTATATTGATGAAATTTGGAGCATAAGTGTATTGTGTAAACCGCTACTTAGTTTAATAGTTAAATAAAAAATATATATTTCTAAGGGGGGCACTCCATACATGTAATCGAAACTGAAAATTTTTTTTTTCTTCAACATCTATCTATGTGTGGCACATATTTCGACAGATTTTCTAAAAACATTTTAAGATGCGTTTAAAAAAAAAAGATTTAGTGAATATTTTCCGAAATATTCACCCCGAAAGTAGCAAAAATTGTGACCGGGGGTCACTCTATTTTCTAAACGGTATGTTCAAAAATATGAAAAAATTTACAAATATATAGCTTAATAAATACTCCCAACGAAAATTATTTTTAACATGATCGGACATATCGTTTTTAAGTTATTGCCAAAAAATTGCGCTTCGCAGCAAAAGGACGTAAGTGCCGGGAGTTACGCTCTTTTGTTAGTGTTTTTTTTTGTATAAACGGCTGCGGAACCCTTCATCGGCGAGTCCGACTCGCACTTGGCCACTTTTTTTAAAGATACGTTTGTATTTAAAACGACGGAACAACCAGCCCCATAGCGGGGTTAGTTGTTCCGTTCCGATCGATCTCATAAAAAATGTTTCGGTACAAAAACTGTTTAAGGATGCACAAAACAGTATCACTTTTCAGAAACGTCAATAATCATTCTTTAAATATGTGCGTAAGCCACACAATATATACACTATTTTCATAGCTCACTTTGGTATTTTATGAAAATCGGCACGTTTAGCCCCACTCTTCTACTATATTTATACTCAACGCTTGATTTCGAGTTTCTAGATATTAAACCAAATGTCGTTCATAAAACACTTTGAGTATCACCCAAATATATGTTTATTAGAGAAAACCTTGAAACAAATGCGTAAATATTGATTAAAATGTCAAGAATAATTAAATGCGATGTAGGTAACTTAGGGGCGCCGTACACTGGGACCGTTGTATAGTCAGGCTATAATATCTTTACCCCACCAATTTTAATTGTTTTAATGTGCTTTGGTATATGGCAACACTAAATAAGGACACTAAATAGTCTTAGGAATAATAAATAAGTCAATAACAATACAATTTCTGAGATAACCGGCCTCAGTGCACTTAAGAGGCTGCTTAAAGCTAAATGGCTTCACTTGAACATTATTTTAAACATAAACCATATTCACTTAACCATATTGGTGTTATTCAAAAGTACTAAGAATGGTTAATCTTACCAGCCAAAGACTTAATGCAATGTAAACATAGCCGCTTTTCAACGGTAATCGCTTCATGCTGTTGCTTTACAGCATCGAAGTTAATGATCATGCGGAAAAACAGTTTCCGCTGACCACTTTTATATCGTTATCCCACAGTTAAACCATTATTTTTTTTAAAACCAACGCACGCAAAGATAAATTGTTTCTTAAGACACATAAACAACTTGACGTCAGTGACAGATACAAAACATTGCCATATTGAGTTTTTATATATTTGACAGTTCATTTGCTTGGAAGAGATAAAATGGTCCGACTATATAAAGTTAATATATACTTTACTGCGTACGCAAGTTCGTACGTGGAAGAGATAAAGTCATATCGTCTATTTTGTCAGCGTATTCGGGCAAATAGTATCCTATAACCATCTGGGGATGCGCAGCTGCCCTATGTTTAAATTGAAATCCGTTTAACCGTTTCGCAGTGACGAAGCCACAACGACACATAAAAACATGAAAAAAATCCAAAAAATATATAGTGACCTCCAAATAGTCCGTTACAATATATATTTTTTAAAATCTTCTATGTACAGACATGTAATTTTTACACTTTATAATAGCACTAGAGGCCGCCCGCGACTTCGTCCGCCTTAAATTCGTTTATCGCGGATAAAAGGTATTTTTCCGAGATAAAAAGTAGCTTATGTTTTTCCCCAAAACTCGATATTTTACTAATTGAAATATGAAGCATATTACCAAGATTTCAAGTTTCTAGCATAAAAGAATATTTACGGTCCATACAAATTTTTATCCCCCTTTTCGTCCTAAAAAGGGACGAAATTTGACATACATTATAGCCTATGTCCTAGTCTGATATATAAGGTACATAACTGGACAGTTTCAAAAAAAAACGTCCAGAAGTTTTTGCCATTAAATGGAACGTACATACATACTTTTACGTTTATAATAAAGTACGGATAGTAAGATTAAGGATAGATATTGGTAGTCTTAACGAGTAACACGGGAGACGTAACTATGGAAACGAGTTACAGATAAAAGTAACTCCCTTCCCCTGAAGCATCCTACATTAAAACTCAAATAAACAATAACAAAAACAGCCATTATACTCAGGCCCCAGCCACAACCGCGAAACCAGCGGCGCGGCAGGCAAACTCCTAATACATTGCGTGTGATGACAGGTAACTGGTATGCGGTGAGCGCAGCGACCGCGTAATGGAAACAGAATTCGCTCGCTGCGCCGATAGTCGTGTGTTATCGTGGTATGGCCGTCGGGACATATGTTTTGTTTACTGTATGAACATCATTGACACGAATATTTCTATGCCACCGGTTCCGTCCCTTACCTCCATAAGCTGGGTTTTGTTTTCGTAGCGAAATATAAAATCATTAGATATTATCGAGCGCCCATTATTTCCAATCCTGACGGTTTATGTTAATATTGTGCTCCTAATGGAGACGTGGGCACTGGGAGTCAAAGGACAATTATCTATAGACGCGTTTGAAGGTTTCTACAGGCGTTTCAAGCATTGTGTTTATATTTAACGCAAAACGAAGGGCTCGTCCAGAAATCGTGTGATCATATTGCCTAATTTTGACCTCCTCCCCCCACTTGGTGATTATAACGCTACGCGACATTTTAAAATTCAAAAAAATTCAAAATTATTTATTTGTGACTATAGTTATTATAACAAATATATCGAATCCTCCTTTTAAGTTTGACACTTGTATTAGGAGGTATTCGCTCTTTCGTAGCAGGTTGTGGTGAAGTTAACAATAAATAATATGTAATATAGTGTCTATATCTACAATTTTAGCCTTAGATTAAATCTTATGGACTAGTGTTTGTCATTCAAGATCACGTGTGTTTTTACCCGACTGCGCGACGCAAAGGAGTGGTAATGTGGTAATGTGGTAATTAAACAGTCGGGACCCATTGTTGGGAAGATTTGCGTCGATCTAGATTTCTTATGGGTCCCGACTGTTCAAAATCGCTATGTTCCATTAGAATTTATTATTTGTTATATTGTGAGTATCGATCATGTACTCGTATAACTAAACAAATTTCTGGGGTACTGGACTTGTTATTTTCTTTTTAGTTTTTTACGCAGTCGGGTTTTTTTGTTTTTTTTATTTACTTTTTTTTAGTATGAATTAAGTTAGCTATTGAGTAATTTCATTATTTTTTGACTTTCCTGCTGTGTAAAAAAATTACACGCGATGTCTTCTCGCAGCCCCCTCTCCTATTGTGATCGTATGTGATATAATACTATTCTATAAAAAAAACGTATGTTGCATGTTAGACTTAGAAAATGGATTGCCAGTCTCGTATCCCTGTCCATATTTGTGTCTGTCTATAATAGGCTGGCAATCGCTATTTTCTCAGCTCTCTGCAGTAACGTACTATTTTGTTACACCATATCTTTAACAATAGGTTGAATACATTATTTACAGATCAAATCGGTTACTTTTCTGATAAGAGTTTTACGACATTACTAAAGTTAATGGTCAATCCGCGTTCTTCTTATGGTCGATTACACCACCGTAGTATAAGTCTTATTCCAATAATAAGATCATTAATTACTCAATAGTAAACTCATTTTTCTCCAACTTGCTCGGAAATGTTCCCATTAATGTAGTAAAAACACACCGCGAAGTCCATCGTTATATACGTTGACACGATAATCAATTTAAAAAAAGTGGCATTACTTCCCGGACAGGCCCGGGAAGTGTACATTATTGTGCAGGTTTTTACTTTTAATTTCATCCAAGATTTTGAAAATTCACCATACAGCCAATAGTAACGTACAAAAACCGAGATTTAAAAAAACTTGAATAGTTTTCTGCGTTTAGGTGGTTAATGCCAATAATAATAGAAAAAAAAACAAAAATTATTGTGTACAAATCATAATACAGTTTATTTAGTCTCAATGATCTTCTGACTCTGATAAATATTTTATAGCAAAGGTATGTTTTTTTAATGTTGTGCGTTTAGGAATTGCCTATTCAACTAAAAGTAATAATGTATATATTTATTTCAACTATTGGTATGGGTTTTCTTTTTATTTATTTTCATTACTATATTTCCTGTGGAACCAAATATACAATTCGGACCCAAAACTTTTAACTTTAATATCCTTAAAAAAATTAAGGCGGGAACCTGAATTTCATTTTGTTAAAGAGTGTCTGTCGTGTTATTTTTACGAAAATAAGTTACATAAACATGTGTCAAATTTCCTCGCATATTTGGAGAAAAGCAGTATACATGCTTCGGCAGGAATGTCATTTCGTGGATTCGTATCTATTGAAGGACTCGGCTACGCCTCTTCCTTCAAAACCGTACTCGTCTACGAAATGACTTTTCCCGGCCTCTGCAGTAATATACTATTACGTTTCATCAATGATTAACCTAAGGATACAATTTCTAAACTAGAGAAAAATCTTACACCGCCAATTTCGGCTGAGTAAACTGTTAGACGTAGTTTAGAATTGTCATTGTCACTGTCAAGTGAATTCCATACTTACTTCACAATTGATGTATTACTCGAACAAATTAAAAAAATACTCAGTATTATTGCTTAAGCATGGGACAAACTGTCTATCTTACTTGGGTGCATTACGATTTCTTTCAATTCATTCGTTCAACGTTACTAAGTAACTATGCGAGACAATATTATCTGTAGACTAGCGTGGTGGAATGAAATCGAAGTTAACAATCGAGAAAATCGTTAGAATTAGTTTATAGCCTCTCGCGTGTAAATTGATTATTGGTGAAATCGGCCCTTGGACAAAATTTCATACTATACCAACATCTTCAGGTACTATTGTACAGATGTAAAAATGAAATGTAGATTGAAGAGTGTTATTCCTACCTGTTACTCATATTTTTGAAAAATTTTGAAAAGGAGAAGCTTCTCAAATATATTTCCTATTTTCCGTTTTTTAGTATAAAAAATATTTCCTATTTTGATACTCAAAAACGGTTTTGACAACCAAATCCCCAACAGGGGATTAGAAGGGAAATGTAGTGGAAAATGCCCGTGATTCTCAACTTGTTTTTCGTGTAAAAATAACATAGCCGTTTTTGATGTAAAATCACTATATGATTTTATCAACTTTCAACTATTTTTGTGATGAGGTGCATTCCCTTATCTCACGACCTAGATTCATTTTTGCCACCGGTTTTGTAAATGCTTATAGCATGTATTACAAGCTGAAGTCTTTCTTTGATTCATATTGTTGAAAAGAGACTTCCGTTCCGTTTATGAAACAGACCTCCGCTCATTCTCACTTATATTCATGCAATTTAATTGAAACAAATTGCGTGGATAGAGGCAGGGATGACTAATAGTTTGCAAGGTATATCAAATAACGCTTAGTTATGGTGTAATAGAAGTTAATCTAGGACCGAAGCACAAAATTGGTATTATGACCCGTTCATCACATATTCGATAGGGCTGTTGACACGTCGCACTTCAATTTTTTAACACGCTTTTATTAGGTCGACCTGTATGTAACTATGTCATGGAATCTAAGGTGAAATGAAATTTAAACATCTTCCGAGGATAGTAGCGTCATGAAAATTGGCAGCTGTATGTAGTTCTGATGACAATGCAATAATATGGTACTGTCGAACTGATCTGATGATGAAGCCGGCAGATATGAACTGGAATTTCCTAATGGCACACCGTATCATAGCTGTGTTTGGATTTGTTAGAAAAGTCTTGTAAAGCGTGTTTTCCTAGTGTTTTTTAAACTATTAATTTTTAGAATAAAACCAAGCTCATCAACAATTTAACCCCAATACATATGTATCGAAAATACCATCATAATAGTATCAGTAAAACATAATGTCACTACTTTGGAAAAAAAAATCGTATCTCTAAAACTAACTACTTTGGCGCAACAACCCAAAATGAGTTTTGGCCTCCAACACAAGAGCACGCCGTCTTGCCCGATCCTGCGTTTCTTCCTGCCAGCTATCGCTAATTCGAAGCTCACGCAGATCCGCCTTCACCATATCTTGCCAGCGATACTTCGGGCGACCAATAGAACCTTGCCCCACTGGTTCACCCAAATATGCTCTCTTGACTTTTCGATCGTCTCCCATTCTCTCGACATGGCCAATCCAAAGAAGACGATGTGCTTTGGTTTCGCCAATGATGTTAGGTTCGGCCATCTCAGTTTACTAATACTAAAAACGTTGAAACTCTGTATCACGCTAGTATGCACGTACTGCCTTTTTCTTCAAGTCGGTTTTAGATAAAAGGTTTTTATAAAGAGGTGATGATAATTATGTCACATAAATAGAGATAATAAATAAAACTGTCGGATTAGCCCTCGTATCGGGGAAATGCTTTTTGTATGACGACAGACAGCCATCTCGTTTTATTCGTCTATAGGTGAAACTAAATAAAAAACATATAAACAAATAGAGTGGTTAAAACGCCGGCAATTTACTTCAAAGGTTCTTTAGTTTATATACGGCTCCGTACATTCAATATTTGATTAATGCGTATTAAGTATACGATTTTAATGAGCTCTCGGGGCTGGTTTAGCGCTTTAACCTGTCAGAAGCGTTCCGAAGGAAATGCGTGGAGATTTCGAGCGACAAGGTCGCCGATGAAGGCTTGATGAAACTTTTAATTAAGATATTTATGATCCGTTCACAATATATATATACCTCTCGGAAATGTAACGCCCTTCCCGCTTCTCCCTCTCCCCGCCCTCGCCATAATAGTAAGGTCGACTGGGGCAATTGCGTCTAAGGGAATATGAGTCTTTTGATGACGTCTTACAAGCGGAACACTTTACATCGACCCTCGTTCTCTTTGCATTATAGCTTGACAATTCTTGCGTGACACTGGCGAAAGTATGAGCTCTCGTGAGAGAGCGCGGCTTCTCTTCTCCGGTGGGCGGGCGTAGAGGGGCGCTATCCCGATAAGCGACGGGAAGCTCGAGCCGTCCGCATGGCGAAACATGGCGCCGGTGAGCTGGCCGACGAAGTCGTCCAGTCCTTGCCATTCGAGGTCACGATGGATCGTCTCGTTCCGCATATAACGCGGGCCTGAGACGATGGTACACAGGGCCTGGTGCGTTGTTTTCCCAGTGCTGCTTCATTGAGAGTCCCCTGTCGATGGTGACGGCCAGGTATTTCACGGTGTGCGAGAAAGATGACCCTATCGCACGCGCACCTTTTACTCACCCCTGCTGTCTTTCTTCCGTCACCCGCAGACCATGGGAGTGTCACGAAAGAACTTGTCAAGCTGCACCTATTGATTGGTAACGCGGGATAGTTAGGGCTGGTTGTAATGTATTTGATAATCGTCAAATGCTATAAGAATCATTTGTTCCATACGCAATTGCCCCTGTTGACCTAACTTTTTTTGCATCGTACCCAGTATACTGACGTGACGTCACACAGCGAGGTGCGCAGATGTTTTGAGCGGGTAGTAAGTTGGAAGAACTGTGTTCAAGTCGTGACTACGATATCACCAAAAGTAAATGCCAGCCAGGGTCGTATTTACACTAGGGTCAAGCGGACCATGGCCTGGAGCAGCAAACAGCCAGGGGCGGCGTAGCAACCCTCGGTGCGCGAGTCCAACTCGCACTTGGCCGGTTTTCCCTTAAGTGCTGGGGTGGGGAAACTTATTGGCCCAGGGCGCCATATCTTCAAAATAAGCCCGCACCAGCGGATAGCTTTTAAAATCACTGTGTGTCACGATGTGTTCGGATACCGTTATTTTTAAAAGACGCAGTTGCCCCATTGACGAAATTGTCCCAGTTTCGTATTTTTTTTGCGTCGCACCCATAACGCCGACGTGACGTCACGTGGCGAGGCGGAAAGCTTTTAAAATCGCCAAAAGCATGAAAATAAGAGCCCGGTGATGTTCTCTGAGTATTTTCAGTTGCATTTAACTGTAAGAGTGTCATACATATTTTATATTGACTCGAGGAAAATACCCGTTTCCGATTTATTATTCCATATTCAAAAAAATCAACGCGAACTCGAGTTCTTGAAACAACGAATAATCATTTTTGTTTCACTTCCGGCCTGACGTCATTGCCGATTCTCTCTGAGCTTCGCGATTCTATCTTATCTCTCTATTAAGGTTTATGTTTCTTATATGAAACAATTTTTGTGTTTGTGTTTTTAATGTGGGGAAATGAACACCGCATTATCATCAATTGTGATATAATGACAGGTGCGGTCTGTAGAGAAGGGGGGGGGGGGGGGGGGGGCATGAACACCTGCCCCCCGAAATCGTACACGTAAAATTAAAAAATTCTAATTAATTAAGAAAATGAAAATGCTTTTTTTTGCTATTAAGAAGTCTTTCATTTGTTGTGGGCAATAAAAATGTGTAGTGCTCAATAAAGTTTAATTTACTCGAAATATTTAACTATAAGTTACCCCCTTTAAAATATCAAGCTGCGAACCCGGTTACTGATGTGCAACTCGCGAAAACTTTCCAAATTGCTTATAAACTGTCTTTTAAGCCTATAAGTTAACACTAGACTAAAGACCTATTATTGACTAAAAAATACTTTTAAAAGGTCTTCTAAACGTGTGATTAAGCACTGGTACGCGTTTACCCACTCGCGCTATAGTTACTCGTTAGAAAGAGACAGACAAAACAAGTTTCCCCTTTACAACGATATTCCTTAGTTCACTAGCGATGGTAACCTGTGCCCTCATTATTTTTAGAGGAGTAAGAGACAACATTGATTATTTTTATGGGTACTTTTTATCAAAAAGAGTATGGGAAGGCTGGGACTTTAAATCTCTTCGACGAAGTCGGGATAATCAAGATCAAACTTCACTTCAGGTAAGTTCGTTTGATCGTCTAATTATCCCGTCTTCGTCTCGAGATTAAAGTTTACCATGTAGATGTTTGGAGATTATCAATGTTGTTGTAAATGTTAGATAAAAGACAATAAATACTATCAATTTATATATTGTATGGTAACAAAGTTTGTTACCTAACTGAATAACAAAAAAAAGCGGACAAGTGCGAGTCACACTCGCCCATGAAGGGTTCCGCAGCCGTTTATACAAAAAATGCACTACAGATGAAAAACTACGATATGAAAAAAAAACACTAACAAAAGATCGCTTCTTCCCGGCACTTACGTCATTTTGCTGAGAAGCGCAGTTTTTTGGCATTAACTTAAAAACGGTACGTTGAAAACAATTTTCGTTGGAAGTATTTATTAAGTTTTATATTTGTAATTTTTTCATATTTTTTGAACATACCGTTTAGAAATTAGAAGGGGACACAATTTCTGCTACTTTCGGAGCGAATATTTCTGAAAATATTCACTAACTCAATTTTTTTCTAAGAAACCTTAAAGTGTTTTTAGAAGAACTGTCGAAATATGTGCCACACATAGATATTAGCTGAAAATATTTTTTTTCAGTTTCGATTACATGTATGGAGTGCCCCCGCTAGAAATATATATTTGTTTTATTTAACTATTAAACGAAGTAGTGGTTTACACAAGACACCTATGCTCCAAATTTCATCAATATACATCTTATGATTTTTGAGTAAAATGCCTGTGAGATACGGACGGACAGACAGACAGACAGACAGACAGACATGACGAATCTATAAGGGTTCCCTTTCTGCCATTTTGGCTACGGAACCCTAAAAAAGAAATGAGTTTTATTCTCTTAATACAGATTGCGTGAAGTTATACCATCAATAATCGGCCTATTGTAGAAATTTGCAAATACTGCAGACTCACGACCAAACTGCGGATTTACGTAGTAAATCAACAGGCACTCCAGCCAAATTAGCCTTGATTCACTAGTGGGCCGATTGTTACGAGTTCAATTAATATAAGTTATTAGTGTATCCGCTGGACATATACTCGGTTTTTTACTAAAGAATGGCAAATCAAGCACAGCTTGACATCGGCCAATAGCAGTTGTTTTAATTAAATCTGTTATCTTTGTGATAATTCGAACATTAAATCTTTGTATATTACTTAGATCAATCGAAGACAAAGTTTGAGATCTCCGACCTGAAGCTAACAAAATTACATTTTTTTTTGTAATCTTTTCAATCGATAACGACTCATTAGGGTAAAGATTTAAAAAGCAATTCAATACAATCATCGGATTCCACGTTACTGTATACCTCGGAAAGGAGGGTTTCAATTTGAAAAATCTCTTTGAACAATCGTCGTGACACTAGCTGGTATGTGCACATAGCAGATGTCAAGCACCGTCGGTGTAATAGGTCTGCAGTCTGTGAACATGTCATTGACAAACCAAACCACTCAATTAAGTTTGATAAACCTTCTATCCTTGCCAAAGAGAAAAGATATTTTCCCAGGATGCTACGCGAGGCTATTGAGATTAAAAAGCATCCTAATTTCAATAGAGAAGATGGATTGTCACTACCACCAGGTTGGGATCCTGTAATACATCTCATCAAGGAACAAGCGAGACACAGGACTGCAAAACCTTAATTTCCGAACGGTGTAAAATATCTTATCTGTTTAAAAGTAGTTTACTAGTCTCTGTTTTTTAAATATTATAATTAGTAATGAGGTAGCCTGGGAGTTTTTCTTTGCAGCGTTTCTTTTCTCCTCAGTACGCCTCATTTGTGAAATGCTGCTTGGTAAATTATTAGAATAAAATAATTAAGCCCTTCTGGCACATGTGTAACTGTCTTTACAGCTTAGGCCCATCTGGCATGTATGTACACCTTTATTTGTGTTTTTTCAAAAAATGGGTAGTTTGCACAAATTGTAACTTTGACAGAGGAAAATACATCTTTTCTCAGTCCTCCCGTGACCATGGAAAGCTGGAAAGCTTCCGAAACGTCGGGAACTAAAATGAGATAATATACGCGATATAATCCGTTAAATTGTTTTATTTCAATGAGTAATAATCGCGGAAACAGAAGAAAAAATTACAAAGTTTTCTGTGGCTCAGAAAAAACTAAATAGATGAAATGGTGTGGGTGGGCCTAGATATATACTTGCCTTATACGGTACGGCAAATGCAGCATTGATATTTTCGATTAAAATGGCTGTAAATGTACTGTTATTCTTGCCGTTCCGTTACAAAATTTCAAGATTTTTGGAAATATTCATCCATACCTCATTAATCCCATTATGTAACATGTTGTACACTTACTCCTCTATCCTACTTAGGTAGCAGAGACTACCGAATGCCAGACTCTATATTTCTTATACAGTTCTTTCGCTTCATTTGATTCCATGCCTCGTCGGTTGCGGGTACACCTAAAAAAAACCTGCCAAGTGCGAGTCGGACTCGCGCACCGAGGGTCTCGTACAAAATATACTACGCTAGAAACGGCCGTATCTATGAAAATCCAGTGTTAGTAGAGCCCTACTTGATTGCATAATGTACGCGGCGCGGACTTTTTTCGACACGTCCACACGTTCCTGAGAAACAGTGTCGAGACACACAGACAGACAGGCGGACGGACTGACAGACAACAAAGTAAACCTATAATGGTTCAGTTTTTTCTATTTGTGGTACAGAACCCTAAACATTAAAAAAAACCCGGCCAAGTGGGAGTCGGACTCGCGCACAGGGTTCCGTAAAAATTTCACTGAACTAACTTTATTACGCGGTTCAAATTGGTTTTTTGAAAATTGAAAAAAAAAATAGCTAGTTCGAGACAATTTTTGTTCGGTAAACTTCGGAGATAAAGGGGGGTGAATTGTATTTTTTTTTCACATTTTCCTTAATAAAACAAAATGTAATGACAAAAAAAAAATATGTGAAGGTTAAGCGCTTGTATATGATACCCTATTTGACCCAGTAATTAGACTTTTATTTTTTGCCTCCCCTTATATCCTTCGCGGTTTTAGAAAATAACAATATATTTCTAAATATTCCCTTTGCAATACACATGGGCTGGCCATATTTATAAATATTCCAAATTTTAAATAACTAGCGTAAACAGTTTTTGAGATATGGCGCTCTAATAGTCGGACGGACCGATAGACAGACGGACAGGGTCGTACCCGTAAGTGTTCCCTTTGTACCTTTTGGTACGGAACTCTAAAAAGAGAAACTGGACACACTTGACTTTGTACAAGCATTATGTGGATACAAGCAATGGACAATCAGAAGGTTTTCTGTGCGATGAAATAAGGTTTTAACATATTCATAACGGCGCGGCGGGACGGTTTCAACGCTAATTTAAAGAGAAATTTGCATGCCTCGGGCATTTTGCGTGGCTAAAGACACAGGCGTAACTATAAGATGTTTCGTGAGGAATCCGCAAGATTTTAAACACACATTATGAGGTCATATGGAGTAAAAAAAAAAAAATATGAACCCAAGTCAAATTAAAAAAAGTTTGATCGCAAGCCAACGTTTTTGATAAATAGGCACTTCGGTTACCGACCGCTGGATTTTATTTTAATATTAAGGAAGCTTGTGCGCCTACCGTGAGTTCGGCACGAGCGAGTATCGAGCGCTTGATGACGGTCTATCTCTTTCGCACTATTAGCGCGGGCAAGAGAGGTGCACTGACTCTCGATACGAGATACTCGCTAGCACCGATCGTAAACTCAGCTCATGGTACACACACTGAAAGTAGCACCCGTAGTCGATAAGCTGAGAGCAAATCGCCTCCGGTGGTATGGACATGTTATGCGGAGGGAGGGATGCGAGTCATGTGACAAGAAGGGTATTAGATAAATCAAAATATTCTTTATTCAAGTAGGCCTAGTTACAAGCACTTTCGAAATGTCAGTTACATGAGTGTGAATATTTGCTGGGAGAAATACAATATGATCCAACATTTGCTGCAAGGATTAGGGAAACCCAGAAAAACCTAATCTAATATGATATGCGTGTGGAAGGATGTAAGAGGAGGGGTAGGCCGAGGAAAAGGTGGATGGATTGCGTGAGAAATGACAAGAACAGGAAGGAGGAGAGGAGGAGGAGGAGGAGTGGTATGGAAGACAAAACATGCTGTACCGACCCTAAGTAAATGGGATAAGAACAAGCGGATGATGATGATGATGATTAAGTACCAAAAAAAAAACCGACCAAGTGCAAGTCGGACTCACACCGAGGGTTCCGCACCAAATATACGCTACCAAATGGCTGTATCTATGAAAATCTAACGTTAGCAGAGCCGTATTCCTAAGCAAAATGTACGCGGTGCTCGATCAATTTATATTGGTTACTGATAAAAGAGTCAGACAGACAGACATACAAAAATATTTTCAGATTTCTTTTGTTGATTGTGTTTGTCAAATTTCAAGTTTCTAGAATAACAGGACCCTATCAATTTCAAAAAGTGTCGAAATATACGTTTTTTGCGGTATAAACGGCCGTGTCTTTCTTTACGTAAACTTAGATTTGATTGTTTCACAGCTTCAAAGGACCGTAAACCTGAGTATATATTAATTTCTATAAAATTGTAATTGACAGTACTTGTGCATCATTGTATAATAGTGTTGTGGGGTATCTGAAGGGTTTTCTAAGCATGACTTTGATTACAGATCTCTGAGCTCTCTCTAGGTCTATTAAAACTGATTTCGCAGCACCACCCCGGACGATAATATAGTAGCCTAACACCGATTGATATATACACCATTTTCAAGACGTCTTTGCACACTAAGTCCCTTAGTTTTTTAACAATTGAAATGGTTTTTCTGGCTCTTTTTGAAACACCGGCAATGTGGGTTTTAAAATTTAAGTTTTTGTCAATCATTATTCCTAATTATTTTAGAGCGGATGCTTTCAACTCGATACCTCGACGCGTTTCCGAGAAAAAGAGTCTTGACAGAAAGACAGACGGACAGACGGACGGTCAACAAAGTGATCCCATAAGGGTTCCACTTTTTCCTTTTGATGTACGGAACCCTAATAACAGCTAAATAATTACGATAATGTAACGATTGCACTTATTAAACATGTAACCCGCGCCGTGTTATTTTTTTTCAAATCGCCATTCATCCGCACATCACTGAGCAATTTTTTTTCGGACTGTGTAAATTATCACTTAATAATTATTTAAGAAACCCGTAAGATTTATTTTTTGTTCATGTTATTAAAGAATTGCTATTAAAAAAAACTTGGTCCGTCAAATGTGATACTGACCCTGTTTAAAATTGCCATTTTTCAGATTTTTCATGTATAATTTCGAGTTGTCAATTTTCCATTTGTACTTAATAACAGTAAATCCTTGATATTAATATATGAATCGACCAATTTCACCGCTACTACCGCTTGACGTCATTTTCTTGTGCTCGGTACCAAAAGTTAGCTATATACATATTATTAATGTAGGTTTTCTGAACGTAAAGGTGCGTCTACATTTGTATCATTTGCCCGTATCAGATCGTCGTCGCGTGGCATGATCGCGTGTCACGATCACGCGTTTGGACGTTGCGCGAATCCGATCGCTCGAAATCCATTTGCTACGCGTATCACACACTTATATCGGAAGAGTGCGGCATGATCGGCGCGCCGAGTGAGCGTCCAAGCAGCGCGATACGCAGTCATGCCACGGCACGGTGATTGGATACGAGCAAATGATACAAGTGTGGACGCACCTCAATATAAGTTTAAAAAGGTACATCATTACAGCATTATGGAGCGGGCCTAAAATGTATTATTTTGCTGTCTAAAATGATAAGAAATACGCATGCACGAATTAAAATAAGAAGACTTTAAATCCCCGTACAAAAAGCCGTTCCCTAATGCTTATAACTCCATCTGTGCATAATAATGATTAGTTGGGTCATTCTCTTCTCACTAACAGTTTTATTGTTTCAAATAAATAACCAATATTCAAGAAAAGATTTATAAAATTAACATTCTAGGCATAAGTTCCGTAACCGATTTATTGACTCTTTTATACGAAAAGTCATATATTGATCATTATAGTAAAAAAGTGGTAACGCAGCGGTGAGTACCTTATTTTCATACTAAAGTGGGGACATCGATGACGTTACCTGCTTTATATTTATAAACGGCGACCAAAAAAAAAAATTAAAATGACAGTTTAGCAATGCTATATTTTAGATTAATACTCCACAAAACAATCTGACTATCACTTTATGCACAATATGCTTTTTACGTAAATATGCGAAAATATTGTGGCACCGAAATAGCTGTTAGGTGCCGATGCGGCCGAGGTTGTATCATGCCCGTCTAGAAACAGCCTATTCACTCTTGTCTTGAACACGCCCAAATTATAATGGTCGGGGAACACACTCGCAGGCAACGAGTTCCACTTCCTGTTAGATAGAAGGAGAGGAACACACGCGTCCCACACGCGCACACGCGCGTCGCACGGCTACAGCCTTATCTAGATGATAAAATCGCGACATAAAAAGAAAAGGTGGTAAAATAACTACACAAATTTACCTCAAGAATTTTCCTGGAATTACCTCCGCCATTTGTGTTTTTAGTCGCTAGCGTCGCTCCCGAAACAACTGCGATCAAAGGCGAACAAGAATTCGGAAATAAATTTGTTTTCCCTTGCTCTGGGCATCTGTATGAACGTGCGATAATATATCTATTGTAAACAAGACCGGAGATATACACGGCGCACGCGAAAACTCCGAAAGATTTTAACGAAAAAGTATAAGATTAAACCTGGACTTGAATACGGATTAATTTTGAACTAATTATAAGTTTTCATGTAAACTATTTATAGTGATTACTTAATTTAAATAAATTTTACACAAATCCAACTTGTCCCATGGTAAGTTCAATAAGGCTTGTGTTATGGGTACTAGAAGACGATATATTTAATAGATATTATTTACTTAAATACATAGAAATCACCAAAACTCAGGAACAAATATTTATGCGCATCTCACAAATATTTGCCCTTACCGGGATTTGAACCCAGGACCTCCAGCTTCGCAGGCAACGTTACTCGCGCTGAGCCAAACCGGTCGTCAAATTGATGATTGCAATAACATTTCTTATTTGCCGAATTTCGCATCGCTATTGACAGATTTTAAATTGACAGCTACCACTTTTAAAGATCACCCTTTTTGGACAAATAGCCGATACTATTTTATTAAAGGGGATAATTTTCCTGAAATAATTAACCTACATAAATGTCCACTAGTTTTATTTTTTATTTTTGAATGAATTTGAGTTTACTTCATGTAGCAGTTTTTACTTATATTGTAGTACAGACATATTTACAAATATTTTATATAAAATTATGTTTTTAGTGACCATAATGTGTAAATAATTTCAAGCAACGAAAGTGTAAAAATATGTTGTATTTTAATATGAGATAGTTGATGACGGATTTATATAAAACTTACGGACTACAGGATTGTGTGGAAATTTTAACAACGTTTTTCTTATTCTTTTTTTTGCAAATGTGATGAAAAAACATTTTCGACCTTACAGGCCTCGTCTTCGACTCGGGCTACAAAAACGCCTCGAGTGTAATTATCAACATACCACACTAGTATTATAATGTACTATTATTCACTGCGAAGCGGTAGACTTATTTTTGCGATAAGAACATTATCATTTCCCTTTGTAAGCGTCTTTCGAATTGGAAGAAATTTGCGCAGATTCGTTCAATAACCTTTTTAAAGGCCTTTTAACAGTTATTGACTTCTATTATTGAAAACTCGGGCTGTTTATTTAATATAGACAGGCTATTAAACTGAAAAGAATACTGCTTAATAATACAGTATCTTATAACGATATACGTTCAGTTTAGACTTGAACCTTAAATTAATCGACTTATGAATGAGTTTGGTAAATGACGATTGTTTTCGGTCAGTTTTGTTTTCGAAATACGTTCTCGTTTAGAATAATCTAGTAAACTTTTGATGGCAAGTGAAACTTTATTGTTATCCCTACAAGGTGAACTATCCTTAGACTGCCATTTCATAGTTATTGTTCAAAGACCATTAAAACAAGAGGACTGACATTTGCCATACTTTGGATCGTGTTAAAGAGCAAAAACTAGATGGCGCTTTAAAAGTAAACATTTAATTTTGTTGTGATTGAATAAAGAAACATATTATAGTAACAATTAGTTTGCAAATGGATAATAATAAATAAATCGTAACATTTACATTCTCCGTCACGCTTACAGTTGAATATAAAAAAAAACTTATATATGGTTCTAGCTTCTGCCCGCGACTTTGTCCGCCTTAGATTCGTTTATCGCGGACAAGGGTTTTTTTCGGGATAAAAAGTAGCCTTTGTCCTTCCCCGGGACTCAAACTATCTCCATACCAAATTTCATCCAAATCGGTTCAGCAGTTTAAGCGTGAAGAGGTAACAGACAGACAGACAGACAGATACACTTTCGCATTTATAATATTAGTATGGATTGTACATGTTGTGTCCCGTCACGTACCTCTTTGCCTCCCACGGTGAAGGAGGTGAAAATGAAAGAGGATATTACTTTCAAAGATTTATTAACCAGCTCAGACGGTGGGTTAAGTCGTGGTTCGCCGCTCTTTAATAATAAAACTGGGTTTCTACCTCCCTCTTAGTTCAAGTACTCTCCTGGAGTGCAGCCGTAGGTGGAAGTTGGGCCGTCAAGGTGTTCTTGTCCAGGAAGGTCGTACTGCTCGTAAAAAGTCCGGTAAGCCAAGCGGATACAAGCAGTACTTAGCAGCAATAAGAGGCCAAATTGCAAGCCCGACTTTGGACCCTGGAACGCGCCATCAGGCAAAGCGTCAGTAATACGTCCGGGTGGACCCGTGAACATCTACGGTAACGGTGGTGGAATGTACTTAAGTAGTGGTGTTACCGTGAATGTTTACAATCAGATACGGAGATTAAAATCAAGAAGAAAGATGAATTTAATTACGACAATTGATTTCGTAAAATTTTGAAGGTAGCATTTAAATCATTCATAATTATTATAAGTCGATTTATGTAGATGGCTTTTCATTAGCATAATTTGTCAAATCAAATGTATTAGCGCCTCCAAGCATCTGCGTACTATTTTACCTTACAACTAAACAGTACTTAATAAAAAATTTAAATAAAAAAAGAACCGACTTCAAAATAAACTAAAAAGCCAAAAATAATCTTTTATGTACAGTACGGATCACATTTGAATCACTTTTTGAAGTCGGTGCCATTCATTTATTACTATTAACACAGATGGCACGCAAGAACCGCGGCGGCGAGCCTTTAGTTACTATATATTTAGTTATACTAATTCGTATTTTTATTGAATACAGAACTTACTACAGGTTTGGCACCAATTTCAAAAGGTGATTCAAATGTGATCCGTACCGTACATAAAAGATTATTTTTGGCTTTTTAGTTTATTTTGAAGTCGGTTCTTTTTTTATTTAAAAAAAATATTTTTTTGCCTTTTAGTGATGGATTTTAGTGATATAAAGTATATTTTAGAGCCCAGAATGGGAAGATTGGGGAGGATTTGATTGAAAATAAAAATCTAAATTATGAGAATTGGCTAATTGGCTTATCTCGCAACTATTGACCGTTAATAAGGACTTGTAACTTTCATCATCAGCTCAGCATCATTAAATGACGACAAGCAGACAAAAATAACTGAATAACTTTAGAAAAATATATAGAAAACATTGTTAGTGCCTATAATACTTGAGGGTTTCTCTCGATTTCCCTGGGATCCCATCATCAAATCCTGACTTGGTGATAAGGAGACTACCTCAGAGACACACTACAAAGAATATGACTAACAGTCTTAACGTACCTACCTATAATACATGTATTTTTTAAGAATTATCCTGTAACTTTTGACCGTTAAAGGTGCGTCCACACTTGTATCATTTACTCGTATCCGATCACCGTGCCGTAGCATGACTGCGTATCGCGCTGCTTGGACGCTTACTGTCGGCGCGCCGATAATGGCGAAATCTTCCGAGATACAAGTGTGTGATACGCGTAGCAAATGGATTTCGAGTGATCGGATCGGCGCAACGTCCAAACGCGTGATCGTGACACGCGATCATGCTACGCGATGATGATCTGATACGGGCAAATGATACAAATGTGGACGCACCTTAAGGAGTTCTCTGGTTCTCCACTATTAGCTCCACTTTGCTACACTGATCTTAACTAACTTCTGTCTCTAAGCAAAATATGGTTAAGAATTATATAGCGATTAGTGAATTAAATAACACTGGTTGAGCCCTTATTAGTGACTGGTGGCTTGTGTCTTCATCATCAGTTTCTCTTCACTAAATGATGATTTTCGAGTGTAAATGCTTGTTCTTCTTTAATAAACACCGAAATCGCCATAGATGTGCCCATATTATTTGAGGAATTCCTTCGATTCCTCATCGACATCACCATCAGATCATCACCAAAATTTTATGGGACCAACTTGAAGATTCCTACTCTTCACCGAAAAAATAATTTTCCAAATCGACTCGCGATCCGCGAATTAAATAACACTGGTAGAGCCCTCAGTGGTAACTGATGACTGGTGTCTTCATCATTGGTTTCTCTCCACTAAATGGTAATTTTCAAATGTAAATGCTTAAACTACTGTAATAAATACCAATCACTATAGATGTACTCATAAAATTGGAGGAATTCCTTCGATTCCTCATGGATCCCGGCATCAGATCTTAACCAAAATTTTATGGGACCAATTTAGACATACCCACTCATGAACAAAAAATAATTTTCCAAATCGTCGTGTAAATGACGGAGTTCTGAGGTAACAAACATAAAAACAATAAATAAAAACAAACATACAACCGAATTGATAACCTCCTCCTTTTTTGAAGTCGGTTAAAAACTTTATAATGTTGCAAGACTTACCCAATATAGGGGTTTAAATGTAAACCGATAATCACACCAATCACCACTATCGAGGATACAAATATTTAAGGACTCGAGCGAAGTGACGAACACAGAGGCCACGGGTACGAGGAATATTATCCCGTATCAGAGAACGTACCTAACTCGTGACGTGCGCCGGCTTCGAACGAACTATCGGAATGACGGGGCGGCCGCGCTCGCGAGCTCATCACTCCGGCGCGAAGATGTCATCACGGCTACCATCAAACGATGGTACCCGGAGGACTCCTCCGACTCGGACACAGATGACGGACCCATTAACCATGTCGCTGACTATTACTTTGACCGGAACATAGACTTCCAAGGAAGACACCACGACTTACGGACGCACACTCCACACCGTCACCGTCGACCCCGCTGGCGGGGCCGTCCACCGCGGTCTTAAAACAAGGGTTCCCCACACAAATATCCCACCCATCGTATTAACCAAAAGTCCCAACAAAAACCTAAATGTCCCTAGCTAAGGCCACGTACTACTGACATGATGTAGACCAGCTAGCATAGCTAGGTACACACCGACTGCTCCGTACGCCCGAGCGCGGCAGTCATCAACAAGTGGTGCCGGGAGCTGCTGCGGCAGCTTCACCGCCTCAACACACTCAATCGGTAACAGCTTATTAGCTAGCCGAATAAACAATACCTCCAAGTCCAAGTCCAAGATCATTAGCGTTTTTAGAGATCCCGTGGACAGGGTTCAACCGATCAGATATGATTAAGCGAGTTAAATAGTTTTGTATTGTTAAATATAGTTATGTTTTGATTATTATTATTTTTAGGATAGTATTTAATTTGATTTATATGTATAGGTAGTTTTTAAGATAGATAGGTATTATTTAACTATATCTAACCATAGGTAAGTAGCATTTATTCAGGTGTTAAATGTGTAACACAGAATTGTAAATAATAAATGTACGTGCAATGGTACAGTTGGGGAACGGCTTTTTGTATGGAGATGGTCAGTCCTCTTCTTTTAATGGTCCTTGTTTTTGTTAAACTAATTACTTTTGCGAGATACACATTCATCTTTATTTTTTAGGGTTCCATACCTAAAACGAAAAAGCAGAATATAAGGGTTCCGTTCACTTTGTTATACTGTTGTCTATCAAGACCCTTTTTCTTAAGAACGCGTGCAGGTTTCAAGTTGAAATTAACATCAAATGCTTATGTCTGTAGTTCCTTGAAGCATTTAATTTTTCTATACAAATTGCCATCTATGAAAAACGACTCGCTAGTTTGCTGTAGTTCTAGTACAAAGTTTCGTACTAAGTATATCGAGGTCTGTAATTAGTTTTTGTGGCTTCAAATACCATGGTAAAATATAGTGAATTTAAGTTTCATACAAAACTCGTCATTGCTGTATTATTTTATTTTATAAACTGGAGCCATCTATACTAATTTCAAACCTAGATATACCTCATATCATTGTATATGCAAAGTTTCGTTACAATCCAACACGTAGTTTTAAAATGAGAACGAAACTCAGTTTGTATGGGAACTAATGGGAAGGTGAAATTCGGCCGAGCTAGCCGGGGACTCTTAAGTTATCAGACAATAACGAAAGCTGATCAGTCACTCAAATATGATTATTCACAGCAAAGACAACCCAATCACCTCATTCTACCTCATATTTTGTTCGTAAAAACCCGTAAGGACCCATGTCACGTACATCCAGCCTACAGATTAAACCATTTGATTCTGCATCTTCATGATTGCTGGCAAAAATGCTGAGTTATATCTCTTGTTTTACAGCAATGACCCAATTCTGAAACCTCGCAAATGCCTCGCAAAATTTACTCATGGACAACCTTATGTTGCCTTCGGTTTGGTTCAAATCCCAATATAGCGTAACGGATTTCCATATCTTGTTAATGATATGTAAGTACTTACGACATCATTGAAAGGTAATATATAATTGATATTAGTATAACATAGTCGTATTTAAGCTTGTATATGGCTGGATTTCGTATGCTCTGAATGAACAGTTAAGTAAAAAGATTCGTATTTGTTTTCAGATTTATACCGTTTTTGATGCTTATTTGGCAGAAGCATATTTAGAAGGTAATGGCGGGTATGGGACTTATCAATGAAGTTGGTACAGAAAACGGAAGAAATAATCGAATAAATATAGAGAAACTTTATTTTTTATTTGTTAGATAGGCAATCATTTGACTTCAATCGCGCCTTAGTTGCCACAGAGCATTCACTAATCATAAAACCAGTATTTACAAGAAAAAAAACAAGTGTTTGTATCAAATGTTTGCATATTTTCCGGTTAAGGCTTCAGTTTTAATAAAACAACTAACTCAAAAGTTTCGTTAAAGGAACTTCAACTAATCTCTCCTTTTATCAAGCTTTTATCGCTAGACTTGGGCTTTATATTAAACCTGAGTTAATTAATTCCTGCCTCTATGCGGCCGACTATGAAAAGAGAAAAGGAAAAACAGCGGTCTCTTTGAAAGGTCTTAACAGCATTTATGAAGCCAAACAACATTCTTTTGAGCTCATGTTAGGTTATTTTTATCAAATGACACATTTTTTTAATTGTCATAAAAAGTCGGATAAGTGGAAGTTAAAAGGTACCGTATTTTAAAATTGAAGGGTCTTTTTATTTATAAAATTTGTATTATTTGTTGATAAAGACTTTCTGTGATAATTCCAAGTGTCAACCTATTAAATTTTTAAGAGTTGTGGTATATAGGTAAACAGACTGATAGTGAAAGCATAGTATTCTTAGTAATTTATTTAATCTAATGGTATTTTTGACGGATTCGCTCAGCCACTAATTATAGACGTATATCTAAATTTTTCACCCATTGGGCGGCATCTTCACTAACAAGAGTGTAAATCCAGGATCTTCTTCTTATGCGTATGCTCTTGGCAGAGCAGTCGTAGTCACTCGTGCGGTTTGGTGGTAGCGCGTCGCACAATCTTCCTCCAATTCCCTCTGGCTTGAGCTCTATGAGCGCATTCGCTAAGGGAAGCACTCGTCAGCGTCTTTATCTGGTCAGTCCATCGTATAGGTGAACGGCCTCGAGATCTAAAGCCGTTGACTCTGCCCTACACAACCAGTCTCTCCACAGATTCTGGTCCTGTGATACAAATCCAGGATACCTTCATTAAATTTCCGTTTTGGACAGTCATAAATTATGTGCTCACACGCTGGTGAGTCTCGTTTACCCAAGTAGTCAGCACAACGACCGTGTTCCGAGTCTGTTAAATTGACACCATTCCCTTCTTGTAGCCGAGATTCTTGGTAATAAGGTTCCCTGTCAGTGGCATGCGGTCCATATAGACACAAAAGCACTGCGTACCCTGAACGACCATGGCTCCGTATAGGCTCAGAGAAACTGCCTACCCTAAACGACGATGGCTCCATTATAGGCGCAGAAAAACTGCCTAGCTTGGTTAAAAAACTTTGTACACGCCACTGTTTCCTATATATTCAGAACCCAGAAATAGTCATATATATATATGAATTTAAATTCACAACACAGGATTCAATGTGATGTAAAAATTAATGGGTTTGTTTGAAACAAATCAATGTTGTAATCCGCATAGGCTTTACAACGAACGAACATACATACGTCGTCATATTGTATATTTATACTATTACTAGCTTCTTCCCGCGACTTCGTCCGCCTTAAATTCGTTTATCGTGGACAAGGGCATTTTTCCGGGATAGAAAGTAGCCTATGCCCTTCCCCGTGACTCCAACTATTTCCATACCAAATTTCATCCAAATCGGTTCAGCGGTTTAAGCGTGAAGAGGTAACAGACAGACAGACAGACAGACACACTTTCGCATTTATAATATTAGTACGGATAGTATGGTTGGTATGGATGAAGTTGTAAAAATGAAATGTCTGCACATTGAAGATTTAAAAAAAATGATTGTAACGGATTATTTGGAGGAACTTAATTTTTTTTTTTTATGTTTCTATGTCCGTATTTGTTGTTGTGACTTCATCACGCTAGATCGGTTATATGGATTTTCAATTATTTTTGGTACACGGGTAGCAAGGATACTTTTTCTTCTTACCGCACTAAGCTGAAGACAAAAAAGGGGTTATGTTATGACTTTCTCTCCTCCGCGAACGAAGTTCACCTTCTAGTTTCTAATATATTCATATTTTAAAAGCATTTAATCCATATTTCCATACTTCATATTATAAATGCGAAAGTGGGTCTGTCTGTCTGTCTGTCTGTCTGTCTGTTACCTCTTCACGCTTAAACCACTGAACCGATTTGGATGAAATTTGATATGGATATAGTTTGAGTCCCGGGGAAGGACATAGGCTACTTTTATTCCGGAAAAATACCCCTATTCGCGATAAACGAATTTAAGGCGGACGAAGTCGCGGGCAGAAGCTAGTACTTTAATAATTGTTTGTCCTATAAATAAAATGAAACGATGACTAGTCATTGGAGTTTTTGTACGATAGATACTTAACGTTAAGTTCTAATATAAAAGGCCCGATTTTTGTGTTGTTTGGGTGAATGGGATTTCGTTAAATTGTTAGCCTAAACAAAATTGACATTGAATCGAGGCCTAGTCGAGATCGTGCCCTATCTTTGACTCTTACTAGCAATCTAAGTTGATTTTCTGCTGAATAGAGTAAATATATTTGATGTTGTATCTTGAGAAACTGGACTGGTGCAATGGAAAGGGCTATGCTCGGGATTTCTTTTTGTGATACAATCAGAAATGAGGATATCCGCAGAAGAACCAAAGTCACCGACATAGCTCACAGGATTGCATCGTTGAAGTGGCAATGGGCGGGCCATGTAGCCCGGAGAATGGATGGCCGTTGGGGCAGTAAAGTACTGGAGTAAGACCACGCGTAGGAAAGCGCAGCGTAGGACGGCCGCCGACTAGGTGGACGGAAGACCTCGTAAGGGTCGCGGGAAGTCGGTGGATGCCGTCTGCGCTGGATCACACCCTGTGGCTAGCTGTTGGGGAGGCAGTGGATGTCCGTGGCTGATAGATAGATAGATCTTAAGAAACTATTACATTATAGAACTGCCGTTTAAATAAGACAAAGCCTGCTCTAGTTGGCGATTTTTCAGAAAACAATCAGCTAAGCTGTCCGTAACACAGTAACATGTCCATACCACCGTTGGAGACTTGCTCTCAGCTCATGAACTACGAGTGCTTCTTATTATTATATCTGTATGTCGCCGCACCCGCTCACGGGACAATGGTGTCCCGGACCTTTGGGAGTGCGCGGATCCGAAGCCAATGCGTAGCGGCCCTTTCGACAATTTAATGAAATGTAAGGTGTACACCGCGCGGATGCTGTTCCTGCCCGTGTCATGGGACGCGCACAGAGACAGCACTCGCTAGATGCAAGAACTATTGGAGAGTGATGAGATCTAAATATGCTGGGCTACTGGATTGAAATGACGGACTCAATACTGGGCTATTGCTTCAGACAATCGGACTTTATTATTATTATTATTCTTATTATTCCTTATCTAATCAAATCAATTCTCATCACGCACTCATCCATCTCAACATAATCATTTAGACACGCGGCAGCGTGTCAAGCCAAGTTCAAGCAAAGGAACTGGCTACCAGCGGCGAGTGTAATATTACACGAACCACTTGGTGCCACTTTTGACCCTTCTATAACTCAAAACCTTTTTAACGTAGACACATAAAACTACGCGTGTTTAATTATATTCATAAGGACATCTAGAAGCCCCTTTTCATGAAGCCAGCTCAAACGGTTTTAAAAATATGAAGGTCAAAAAGTCGTAAATTTTAGCACTGACATATAGTACCTAAACCTAACATACTTCCAGATGACCTAGAAGGATGAAATTTGGAATCCAGCCTGGTAATTGTATGTAAGCGTAGAAAAAAATCTGAGAATTAAAAAAAAGTTAAAAATAGGGGGTCCCCATACAAAACAAAATTGACGTGATAACGTCTTGTAAATCGATGAACACCGGCTGCATCTACGAAAAAGTGTCACGAGCCGCTCGTTACGTTGCGATTGCGACTGTGCGACTGCGACTGCGACTGCGTACACAGGTAGGTGGGTAGGTGGGTAGGTAGGTAGATAGGTCGGTGGGTAGGTATGTAGGTAGTTAGGTAGGTGGGTAGGTAGGTGGGTAGGTAGGTGGGTAGGTAGGTGGGTAGGTAGGTGGGTAGGTAGGAAGGTAGGTGGTTAAGTAGGTGGGGAGGTAGGTAGATGGTTAAGTAGGTGGATAGGTACGTGGGTTGGTAGGGAGGTGGGTAGTTAGGTGGGTAGGTAGGTAGGAAGATCGGTAGGTAGGTGGGTAAGTAGGTGGATAGGTAGGTATGTAGGTAGGTAGGTAGGTAGGTAGGTAGGTGGGTAGGTAGGTATGTAGGTTGGTAGGTGGGTAGGTATGTAGGTAGCCATATCTATGACGCGCGGTCATCGTTTCAAGTGTAAGCGAGAGCGCGGAGCAAGCGATAGAAAGGCATGATCGGCCTAAGCGTTCAGCTTCTCTTCCACGTAAAATTATCGTCCGTAAACCGACCTTACGGACAACCAATTTATTTTTTAATTGTTTCGTTGCAACCGTTACAAGCAGATATTTAAAATAAAGTTAAGTCAAAAAATAAGTGCTGTCCCCATACAAAAAACTTGTAATATGCGCTAAACAATCGGCCAACGGTGTGTCGTCGGCGGCGCGCGGCAAGCATATTTTTTGTATTGAACTTGGCTCTTCTTTTTTACATTTATGTTTTTGGTGGGATCTCCTTAACAGCAATCTCCTGTAATCCGTCACCTTTGCAGGAAGTTGGTCGTTTGCGGATAGTAATAGCATAAATTTTACCCGACGGCGCCGAAGCACAGAGGTTTATGACATTTTGCTCATTCAAGAACGAACTTGCAGGCACCTTGTAGTCTAAACTATTATAAAGTTGTAAAGATGAAATGTCTGTACTTAGAAAACATATACAAAATAGATTGTAAGCGACTATTTGGAGGGCACTGAATCGAAACGTATTTTTTTAGATTTTTTGTGGGTTTGTATGTGTCGTTGTGGCTTCATCATGCCAAATTGGCTATACGGATTTCAACTATTTTTGGTACACGGGTAGTTAGGTATCTTCAGATGGTTGTAGGACGCATTTTATCCGACTACGCTGAAGAAAAATGAGGGGTTATGATTTTTTCAGCTCCGCTGATGAAGTTCCAGGCACCTTCTAGTAAGTATTAATCCCACCAAAAACATTCTGTAAAAAACTAGCCAAGTCACGATGGAGCTGCTTGTTTATCTCTAAAAAGTAATGAAATCTAGACAAAGTCGTGCCAAGTCTAAGGTTCTTTCCTGCGATTTTTTTATTATTATTGTTAATGGTGTGTGAGTTGGCCGTTGAAGGGTTCACAAGGGTACAAAACCAGCCTTCGTATTGCCTAACGCGTTTGACGCTCGCAATCAGAATCAAGTGTCATGATTTTGTATGGGCCATGACAGTTGATTCCGATACCAAGTGTCAAAATTTCGTTAGGCAATAACCCCGCAGGTGCTCCATGATACCATTGCACCAATCGTTGACGGTCGGACGTCGGACGGTGTCATGGAGCACCTGGTTTTGTACCCTTGTGTACCCTTCAACGGCCAAGTCACACAACATTAACAATAATAATAAAAAAATCGCAGTAAAGAACCTTAGACTTGGCACGATTTTGTCTAGATTTCATTACTTTTTAGAGATAAACAAGCAGCTCCATCGAGACTTGGCTAGTATTTTACAGAATGTTTTTGGTGGGATTTTACTTCTTTTTGTAGAAACGTGGGCATAACCCTTCGTTTGGGACATCACATGAAGCGGCCCACCAAGTTGAATATTTTTTGTAAAGGCGGTATGTCGATCTCTAATAGTTTGGTTGGGCTCTTGTGTTTTCTAATCAGGGTTACCAGGTTCTGCAGATCTGCGATTATCCTAGTTTTATAGTTTACCCTAACCCTAACTCTGTACCAAATTTCAGCTCTCTGAGTTTATGGGAAGTACTAGTTCCTTTCTGATGATCATGAGTGAGTGAGTGAGTGAGTGTCATAAATGCGAAACTTTGCTTTCACTTAACTTTGGAACTAAATGACTTTAAGTATGTGATTATAGCTTACTGGATGACGAAAATTTCTGCGTTCTGGTCTTATCCAGAGGTTCTCAAATAGGGGCCTGAAAATGCGGCGAAATGGTTTCAGTACAAGATGGTACGGCAGTGTTTGCTTCGCGCTCGACTTGGCGGGGGCACTGCCGTGCCCGCTGATATCAATGCGAAATTATGTTTGTTAGTGTGCCTTTCTCACATGCGTTAACAGGATAAGGGATTGACGATTTTTTATGCACATGAATACGATACTGGCTGGAGATTATAGGCTATTTTGTAATCTGAAAATATGTGCGGTTTCCGAGAATTAAAACATTGGGCCACGATAGCGAAATTACGAGCAAATCCTAGCGATTTATAAGTAGAAGTGAGCACCGTAAACCCACATAGGCCCTAGAAACGTTAGTTACGTCAAAATGTGATATTATCTTGAAAACAAGGTACTAATTATAATCAGGAACGAGCCTCCCGCTGGGGATCATATTTCCATTTGGAATGAGTATATTGGGCAGTCGGTTACGCCTGCTGAGTTATACCTTCGCATTACGCACATATTTTAGTAATGGAAAGCCTCCGCAACTTCGTTCGAGTTGGAAAATATAGCTGTGCTCGTAAATTAGGAAGCATTCTAGGAGCATAAATAACGGTACAGATGTGGAAAATACAAATATAAACGCTTAAACATAGTTAAAATTAATATTTTCTTTTGTTTCCGCGATTATTTCTTATTTAAATAAAACAAGTTAACGGATTATATCGCGTATATTATCTCATTTGAGTTCCCGACGTTTCGGAAGCTTTTCAGCTCGGGGTTGACTGAGAAAAGATATATTTTCCTCTGTCAAAGTTACAATTTGTGCAAACTGCCCACTTTGAGAAAACAAATAAAGGTGTATATACATGCTAGATGGGCCTAATCTGTAAAAAAGTTACACAGGTGCCAGATGGGCTTAATTGGGATGTACCAGTTTTTTCAAAGATATGGCAATTCCAAAACCATTTAGAGGAATAGGTTTAATTAACCGCTTGCAATTGTCCGTTTTCCATTCGGATGGACTGTAACAAATATACTCATCCGAATGGAAAACGGAAAAAAATAGTATCTTAAATTTACCTATATTTTACGATCTTGATGTAAAATCGAGGTCATTTTTTTATGGGACATCCCAATTATATTATTTTAATAATTACCCAAGCAGCATTTTACAAATGAGGCGCACTGACGAGAAAAGAAACGCTTCAAAGAAAAACTCCCAGACTTTCTCATTTCAAATTATAATATTTTAAAATTAAAGATTATTAAACTACTTCTTAACAAATTTGAAATAAAATCTGTTAAATTGTTTTATTTAAAATAGTTAGAATTGTCGACAGAGCCTGTGACACTTTACCACAAAAAATACTCCCAAATTTACAACCACTGCTCGTACCCTTTATTGAATTGAAGCAGGGACCAAATGTAAAATACCGTCCACTGGCTGCCCTTCCAAAGATGAATACAATGGCATCAAAAATAATAATTAAAAAAACAAAACACCCGACTGCTTAAAAAAACTAAAAAGAAAATAACGACGTATAAGAAAACTAGATCGACGCAAATCTTCCCAACAATGGGTCCCGACTGATTAAAATGATACATACATAGACTGATAAACACATTACCCTCCTTTGCGTCGCGCAGTCGGGTAAAAACTAACATCCGCCAAAAATTACACTTATGTTGTTTCTGTAAATATCCCTTCAAATGTAATCTCAGCAGATGGTAATGAAGAGTAATTTGTACTCATTTTATTATGTAGTAACCGACGTCTGACATAGGAAAGGCACGCGTTCACCCCCCCACCCCTCCCCGCCAACGTCACCCCTTTCACATTATCTCAGGATTTCTGTTAAGGAAATCCTTTATAATACAATAGAATTTAGCGGAGGCGACATAAGTAAAAGTTTGGTAAAAACATATATTTGCTACTTTTTAACGGTTATGCCGACAAGTTAAAACAAAGCAAGAGCGAGTCGGACTCGCGCACAGAAGGTTCCGTACAAAACATACGCTGATAAGTATAGAAAATTAATAATTTTAAAAACCCCTGACTTTTTCCACTAAAAGCTGAATATCTTGAAGACGAGATACAGAGATACACAAAGTCACAGAGTAACAGACACGTTAAACATATAACGCCTCTCTTTGGTCGGGGGTTAAAAAAGGTTTTGACCTAAGTAATTTCACTGTTTTTAAAGAAATATAAAATTATTCCTCTTGCTGAAAACCACGTTAAAAATATATATTATAGCTTGATATTTAGCGTACATTGTTGTTTACTGGAATAATAAATTACTTTATCTACCCACATATCATTAGTGCTCTATAATGCGTTCAGAAATCGTAGGAAATGACCAGCATTATTACAACCAATTTGACTATGAGAACTTTATTGTCTGTGGTAGTAGGTAAAATCTGTACTTTAATGTTATTTCAGTATAGATTTTTGTAACGTTATGAGTTTAAATTTGGAACAGCTGTCAAACCACAAGTGGATCTCTATTCTAGAATCCATAGATATTAAAGCAGTTATCGATACGGAACGTCAATTCAGTATGTTTTTTTTTAAATATAAACCGCACAACATTTGATCTCGAGTGATATGAGAATAAGGACTTCATTCTATTGTCAAAGATTTAAAAAAATCGTTTTGACGGAGGATCGAATTCCATCTTTTAATGTTTTCATTTGTTTGTTGGTATTTTGCTGTTACGAAAGCACAATTATGAAAGGTTATTGTTATTTACATTTAAGTTGAAAATATGAGTTGTAGTGACTCCGAGAACTATATGAACACTCCGCCGGATATCGTAAATGCAGCCACGATTGCAACAAATAACTTGTTGTCAGAAAAATCGTTAGCCAAATTTAGTACTAGTAAAAAGTATAAAGGTATTTTAGATTGGAGAATGAACCAACGCACGACTTCGATGTGGATAAATAATTTGTTTCTGTATTTCTATTTTGTTTTATTGCATTATTTTAATATCTATAGTCTATTGATATTTTAGAGATAGCACTAGTAACAATGCAGGTCATTTCCCTACGGCTATTTATGAACCCATCTTAGAGTACTTATGATATTTGTGTAGATAAAGTAGTGTATGCATCTATACATAATGCTCGCTAGCGCTCGTTTCATAAAACCACACTCGTATCTTAAGGCCTCTCATTATGTCTCAGTTGCATAAACTACTATAATGAATCGAGAGAAAAAAAATCGTTAAGTCCTTCTTCTTCTAACGTAAATTGGTTTAGGCTCTCTCGTCAAGCGACGCTTAGACATGGGACTAAAACCAATAAGTGAGTAATGATGTTCACTTTAAAATTGTCAATTGGTTTTTCAATAGGTTCTATATTTTTTAAGAAAAGTAGCAAAAACTGGTTTTAAGTCCTAAAAATAACAAATTTTGATGGTTTTGATCTTGATTTTTGTGACGACTGAAGCTAAACTAAAACAGTATATTGGTAACGACGCTGGTTGTCAACACGATGAGACATAGACAACATAGAAAAGTGAAGAGCTACGGATCGAAGGTCATTCGCGTGTGGGGGCCCCTTAAACCAAATTGAAGAAAAGTTTGAAACAGTTTGCCCCCGAGACTATATTGGATTTGTTTGGGTTTGATTCGCTCCTTCACGTCCTGATTATATCATTGCTTACTAGCAGATGCCAGCAACTTGATCAATGGAGTAGAAATAAATCGTAAACTCTCTTTTCTTCGACAGCATAGTCTGATAAAAAGTAATCTATAATCATGTGAGGATACCCAGCTACCCGTGTACCAAAAATTGTTGAAATCTGTTAGGCCGATTTTGCGTGATGAAGCCAGAACGACACGTACAAACATACAAAATATATAAAATAAATATTTTTCGTTTCAGTGACCTCCAAACAGTGGGTTACAATATATTTTTTTAAAATATCTTCTTAAATTCTTTAATGAACTAACGTTCCATTTTGATGCCTTTATGATATAATAATAATTGACAACATTTCATATTTTCAACATGTCAAAATTGATATAGGGATCGAGAGAGATTTGCCTCCCAGACACGCCAAAATAATAAAAACATTTTATTTTGATTTACATAAAAAATATAAGAAAATGAAAAAAAATACCTAAGTTCACAAAAGTTACTACCGAATAGATAGTTACCTTTACCTTGCTGCAAAAAATAAAACCGGTCAAGTGCGAGTCTGTCTTGCGCACCGAGGGCCCCGTACAAACTTTCATTTATTCCGACTTAACTTGCCGCTTGAGTTAAGTTTGCGTCTGGTATCTATGGCGTCACATACAAATGAGGGGCAAACTTAACCAAATCGGGTTATTCAAAAATGATTTTTAGTGATTAAAAAAAAAGTAAGACAGATAGATGTATGTTTGTATTACATAATTCCAGAAAATTCGAGATTTTTTGTTGGGTAAACTTCGAAGATAAAGAAGGATAATTGTATGTTTTTCCACACCTCCAAAATATACAAAATTTTAACAAGCATCAAAATCTAATCACCGCTAAGACCACGTTATATCACGATTTACAAGTTGTAATGTAATATTGAATCCTTGCGCACTGTTTTGGAAGACTCTAGAATATCCTCTAATTTCCCTCGAGACATTAATTTTCCCCTCAAATTAAACGTCAATATTAGAATAACTTGGAATTTCTGAAGAATTTGTACTTTGAACTTCTACTCCTGTTTGAAATTGAATTGGCTCCAGTGTATTCAGAGAATGGTAAACGTTTAGTACAATATTGAGAAAATCTAGCACGATCTAGAAAATGTTGGTGTCAACGACCTCTATAGGACAATCATATGAGTTCTATCTTGTTAAGAAAGTTAAAATAATGAATTGAAGATATTTTCAGAAAGATGATCGTAACGGACTATTTTCAGGTCACTAAATCAAAACATTTATTTTATATTTGTGTGTATCGTGGCTGAAGCCACGCCAAATCGCATTAAGGTGCGTCCACATTTGTATCGTTTGCCCGATCAGATCTTCGTCCCGTGGCACGATCGCGTGTCACTTTCACGCGTTTGGACGTTGCGCCGATCCGATCGCTCGAAATCCATGTTGCTACGCGTATCACACACTTAGATCGAACAAGGCGTGATCGCCGCGCCGACAGTAAGCGTCCAAGCAGCGCGATACGCAATCATGCCACGCCACGGTGATCGGATACGAGAAAATGATACAAGTGTGGACGCACGTTTAACAGATTAAATAGATTATGACTTTGAGTGAAATAACAGGTTATGACTTTTTCTCCTCCGTGAACTAAGTTGCGTGTACCATCTAGTAAGTTTTTATGTATTTAAAGTAATTCATTACTAAGCTATTCTACGTCACGTTTGGCTCAATGGGTTGCACGACGGCCTACGAAGCTGGCCGTTCTGGGTTCGAATCCCGGCCAGGGCAAGTGTTTGTGTGATGAGCACGCATGTTTGTTCCTAGCTCTTGGATTTTCTATGTATTTAAGTATTATAAATATATTTATATATTATATAGTACCCATAGTACAAGCTTTGTTTAGTTTAGGATTAGGTTGATTTGTGTAAGATTGTCCGTGATATTTATTTATGACTAGCTTCTGCCCCCGACTTCGTCCGCCTTAAATTCGTTTATCGCGAATAAGGGAATTTTTCCGGGGTAAAAAGTAGCCTATGTCCTTCCCCGGGACTTAAACTATCTCCATACCAAATTTCATCCAAATCGGTTCAGTGGTTTAAGTGTGAAGAGGTAAGAGACAGGCAGACACACTTTCGCATTTATAATATTAGTATGGGTTTAACTTCAAATTTGCATATATGTACTAGAAGACTATAAGTGATTAAGCCCCGTTTGCTATGTTGTGATAATGGGTTGTATATGTTGTTGTTTACTTGTAGGAGGGCTTAGTTCTTTCGTCATCTAATTTGCGTTTGACGATTAACGTTACGAGACGCTCTTCCTCGAAAGATTTGATGCCTTTAGAGATCGTCAGTATCGACAATATACTCTGGATGGAGACGTTATACAAGTAGACGTTAAGTATAATTCCGGGGTCTTTGTGGTGATAGTATTTATTTTGACCCGCAACTCACATTCCGGGCTTGCAAATTGAGTTGCTAAACACGCAGCGTAAAAGTTAGGCATTGTGACGCGATATTCACAAAATCTCACGCTAAACGCTTTTCGAGCTCTGTACAAGACCATAGGAGCGTGCATTTTAGCAATTATCAATCTGTGGCACATATTTCGACAGGTCTTTTAAAGCCTTTTTGCTGGATAAAAAAACTCGATGGATGAATTCTGTGAATACAAAAATTGTAATTGATTTGATTGTATTATTATGACTTATCTATTGGTACTAGTATAAACTTGTATAAATGAAATCTCTGTACATTGAAGAAAAAAATATTGTAACAGTATGTATGTTCGTATGTGTCGTTGTGGCTTCATCACGCCAAATCGGCTAAACGGATTTCAACTATTTTTGATACACGGGTAGCTGGGTATGTCCAGATTGTTATAGGATACTTGTTATCCGACTACGCTGAAGAAAAAAAGTCGGGATAACCCCTCTTCAGAAAAAGTCATATGAGTTTTGCTCCTCCGCGAACGAAGTTGCTAGCACCGTCTAGAAACTTTATCATAGTACAGATGTTACAAATTTAAAATATCAGTATCTGATAAAATAAAAAGATATCAAAAGCAAAGTCTATTCCTCCCCTTTCTTTATCCTGTGCAAACACATTTCCTCGTGAAACCGAAGGTAAAACCCATTCAAATACCGCCTTTATCATATATGTATAAAGCTGAATTCCCCCTGTCTTCTCTAACCAAATATCGGCTTATCTAATAATTTACAAATTAAATTTAGACTTTATTCCGTTAGAACACGTTTGTGTTTTATCTGACATGGATATTTTCATTCCTTAGTGGGTTATCCTTGTTTGGAAATCAAAGTTCGTTCTGTGCCTTCTCATTTCATCTATTGTCGAACAATATTTGAGTGAGCGAACCAGCATGATACGGACATCGAATTTTATATTTTGGAGTAAAAAATCAAATGACATTGTACGCTGATTAACTGACATACTTATGTATGCGGTCCCTTACAGCTGTAAAAAAATCGAGCTTCTAAGTCAACGCAATCCAAAAATATGGTCATTAAAGTGTACATGTTCCCATACAATTTGCCATCCATGGAAAACCTATAGGGTACTTTCAGGTGTCCTAGACACTTGAAATTTTGTATGAAGGTTAGTTCTTATAGTACAAGTAGTAGGGATTCGTGGGTTCTGGCTCAACCCCTAAGCTCCAACCCCCAGTAAAAATCCGTCATCCCCCCCAAAAAAAGGGGAAAATTTGGTTGATGACCTTTTTTTACGATTCGACGCCCGGTGTCGCGACGCCTTCACACCCCCGACCCTCATTAGGACGCCGGACACACCCCCTTCCTCCTTTGGCTCTGCTCTTCCCTACAATTGGTTGATTCAGGATACTCATTAGTAACGACTTTGTGCTTAGAGCTCTCCTATTGGTTGATTCAGCAGCCTCATTAGTTAACGACTAAGACGTCGGCCACACCCCCTTGACGCCGGCCCCCCCCCCTTTGGCTCTGCTCTTCTCCTATTGGCTGATTCAATAGCCTCATTAGTTAACGACTAAGACGTCGGCCACACCCCCTTGACGCCAGCCCCGCCTCCTTTGGCTCTGCTCTTCTCCTATTGGCTGATTCAATAGTCTTATTAGTTAACGACTACGACGTCGGCCACACCCCCTTGACGCCGGCCATGCGCTCTTTGACTCTGCTCTTCTCTCCTATTGGTTGATTCAGGCTCATCATTAGTAACTAACGTTTGCTGATTGATTCCCGTCATTGTTAGGTAAGAGGACCTCCATTATTAGTTATGTGATTGTATATATGGTAAACATAACCCAAAATATCATGACTCATGACTTTCGCTTACTGTCATTTCTTACTTGGAATTTAACACCTTACCAACAGATTTCGGGTTTTGGTATTATATCTTGTAATCCTTATACTAAAAGATATAATGTATTATCACCGTTATACGTTATGTTATACGAATTGAAATTAGTTCATTTGAGTGTTATAAAAAAACATTATGTAAAGTAAATATTGTGTAAATTTTACGCACCCTTAACCTAACAAACATAGATACATATCATGCCATCAAATAAACTGCATTATATCTGTTGTTACATACACTGCTGTCGATGTCGTAAGATTACTTGTTCATAATTGTTTTTTAATGTGATTATAATGTACGGGATTTCTCTGATCGCTATTGCAAAAAAAACTTGAAATATTTTTAAATAATCTAGTATCTCTAGTTGCACAATTTTTAATTAACAAGGTTTTAATGAGCAATAACCATATAAAAGATCTCCGTCGTTCTTAGTCCAGTATTATTAGTGTTTGAACAGTTGTTTCAGTTGTTACAAATATGTCTGTGAGTATGCTTTCTTTTTTGATTGTGTATAATACTATGATAGATGAGTGAGACGTCTGTGTAAAAATATGATCTCAAATAATTTATTTTGTGTTTGTGTTGTCTGTTGCAGAACTCTCCAGCCAATCTCAACATCGTTCGAAAACTATCATGAATTTGATCGTAGATGTTCAGGGTTTTAAAAGTGAAGACAATATGTTTATACCTAAAGAAATAGCAATTTTAAGTGAAAATCGTGTCCTAATTATGTTAATTAAACCACCGTATCCATTTTATAACTTAACAAGGAAAGAACGTTTGACTGTAGCATGGGTCGAAAATAACAGAGGAATTTTATGGAATGAAGGCTTTGTGCCTTATTTTAGTTTTAATTCCTATATATCAGAATTCTTTAAAAATAAGTATATTTATACTAAAGGTTATGAAAAAGTAAAGTGGTTGAAAGAAATATTAGATAATGACAATGTTTATAATTTAGAAGATTTTAACTGTCCTAATCTAGAAACCTTGTATAAAAGATATGCAACAGCATTAGATATACAAACTTGTATTTACCATAATAATATTTGTGCTTTTAAAAATGTAACGTGTTTGAAAAAATGGTGTATAGAAAATATTTTTTTATTTGAAATAAATTTATAAATAAATACTAAAAATTGTTTGATTTAACACTTTCTTTCTTTCTTTTCTTCGCACCTGATATCCTGCAATTCTTATTAAGACTACTATAATATAATTTTTTCATTCAACATTCATTCATAACTGAAGAGCTACGCTCTTGTCAGTGGAGCAATCGTCACTCAGGAAAAACGTATCTTCTACTGTGGGGAAAAGCTGTAAAACAGGTGGAATCTCATACATCTCAACAAACAGGGAAGATTCTACAAATGCGACACATTTGATGAAAATATAAATTTACGATTTAAAGAAACTAGCAAAAGTTCCCAACGTAAGTGAACATTGGAAACACGCAGATTTGCGCGTAAAGTATTACGTTAACGAAAAAGATCAAAATAAGATACACCACTACCAAGCAAGCAAAAGATGTTATATATAAAATCACAAAAGAAATTGTTGAATCGGAGGAATGCAAAAAGTACCATTTTGAATTCATAACTTAGTGATTACTAGATTTCTATCATTTATAAATGATCTGTGTTGTGTTAGTTATAATTTATATTCATTAATTATGTCATTAAGCTAAATATGTAGAAAGTTGACTGTTATTTAAAGGTTTCTCTTACCAATAAAGGAATTGTTATAGTAAAGGATTATTTTATTTCACTTACATCTAAGTTAAAAAATAAACTTCAGGAAATGATTTTCTATATATTTATTTAATCAAATATAAAATTAAACATATTATATACTATAAAATCGTTACTTATTGTATTAACAACAAAGTCGGCCAGTTTCACATTTTTCATTTTTAAATAAAGATAAACTAGACAATATTTTCCACAAACGGATGTAAAGTAGTTCTGAAGTTGATTAAAATTATAAAACCATTTTTTAGAATTTCGTTGTACAAACATTCTATGGTAACCTTCTGGTTTTCTTCCGAAAGAATCAAAATATTCACCAACTCCATTAGCGCTGATGTAAATAGCTACCCAATGAGATCCTGGTTTAAAATCTGGGTCCAAATTGCTTATTATAAATACAGGTAGCTGAACAAACATGGGTAGTTTGTTGGCTGCAAAAACATTTGATTTAAAACCATGATTTATTTTATTCATATAAAACTGTATTTCGTTTGTATCCATTTTAAGTCCACATTGTTTACAATCTTATGTTACTGTTAACAACATTCATGATCAAATGATATAACTTAATGAAAATTTCGAAAAAGACTTTTATAAGTTAATGAATAATGCTGTTTTCGGTAAAACTATGGAAAACATTGAAAAAAGAGTAAATGTGAAATTGATCACGCATAGGGATAATAGAGGGAAAGTGAAAGGTGCTCAATCATTAATAGCAAAACCCGAATTTCATAGTTTATGTATATTCTCAGAAAACTTAGTAGCCATTCAATTACATAAAACAAAACTATATTATAACAAACCAATTTATTTAGGTTTTTGTATTTTAGATATTTCAAAAACTCTCATGTACGACTTTCATTATAACTATATGAAAAAGAAATTTAATAGTAATGCGAAGTTGTTGTATACTGATACTGACAGTCTGATTTATCAATACTTTACGAATAATTTATATTTAGACATAAAACCCGACTTGACTCAGTACTTCGATACATCAGACTATGCAGAAGATAATATTTTTGGTTTCCCACAAATTAATAAGAAAAAGTTAGGATATTTTAAAGATGAGAATAATGGTAAAATTGTAAAGGAGTTCGTTGGATTGAGGTCAAAAATGTATGCAATGACTGTGGAGGATAAATTTGTTGCTAAAGCTAAAGGTGTAAACAAAAGTGTAACAAAAAAAAATGAAAATGGATAACTATAAAACATGTCTTTTCAATAAGACCAATCAATTTTCTAAAATGTACAGATTCAGATCAATAAAACATACAATATTCACACAAAAAATTAATAAAACCAGTCTTTCCTATAATGACACTAAACGTTTTATTTTACCAAATTCAACTGATACATTGGCATGGGGTCATTATAGTTTGAGAAAGTAGGTTTATGTCATTCTGTAATTACTTAATGATAAGTATTTTGTAAAATTTGTTAGTATTTAAAATTCTATTATGCAATCATAAATGTTAATGTATATGTAATTAGTTAATTTTAAGTTAATGTTTTGATGCAAATGTATATGTATTTAGTTAATTTTAAGTTAATGTTTTGATGCAATTTGTTGTAAATTTGTGTTTTTCTATTATTAATGGTGTTTAAATATATGATATTTGAGTAGGTGTTCAAATGTTAGTATATTTAGTAACTACTATAAATTTAAATCTATACGTATTTTAGATGTAAGTGTGTGTTAAATAATAAACTTATTGCTAACAATCATGTCGTTTTACTTCTTGTTACAAGAAAATAAATAACACATTTCCTTCAGATTCATTCAACATAAGACGTATATTTTACTCCTTAATTTTATAATGATTCATTTTATTCATCCGTTTACAGCCATAGTTGCTGGTCCAAGTGGATGTGGTAAATCAAATTTCGTTACTACATTTTTAAATAATATTGGGATGGTTTGTAACCAATCATTTCATAATATATCATGGTTTTATGATGAAATGCAACCATTATATAATCTGACCAATGTGAACTATATCCAGGGTATTCCAGACTTAAGTATGTTTGATGGTAAACAACCGCAACTACTTATCATTGACGATTTAATGAGAGAATCTGACGGTCGAATAGTTGACATTTTTACTAAAGGTAGTCATCATAGAAATTTAAGCGTTTTTTACGTAACACAAAACTTACTTCATCAGGGAAAAGGTCAACGAGATATTTCATTAAACGCAAACTATATCATCTACTTTAAAAATCCAAGAGATAAAACTCAAATTAAATATTTAGCTCGACAAGTTTGTCCAGATAACTCGAAATTTATAGAAGAAGCATATAAAGATGCTACAAAAGATGCACATGGATATTTATTTATTGATCTTAAGCAAGGTACAGATGATGAATGCCGGTTTAAAACAAATGTGTTACGTTTTGAAAATTATTGCACAGTCTATGTACCAAAGAAGGGTTTTAAATAGGGTGGACATCTATGATAACCATCATTTCGGAATAATGCATAAGAGAGTGATAACGCATCAACATCTACTACGAGCATTGCATACTCTTAAACCAAAATATCAAAAAGTTATATTGAAAGCTTGCAATAATGAAGAAGTGAACATTATCTGTGAATGTATTTACAACATCCTTAAAGGTAAAATTCCACTAGATGAAAAAGAAAAAAAACATCTAAGTAAACACAAAAATATTTTGTGAAAATTAATATCTAAAGGAAAAAATAAATTGAGAAAACACATTATCGTTCAAAAAGGTGGAGCATTTTTACCAATTATATTAGGTGCAGTAATTAATGGATTACTAACTTCGTTTTTGAAATAAACATGCAGCATACGAAAAAAATGCTTCTTGTTGAACCGGAATTTATAGATCGATTCAAAACATATTATGAAATTTTACCTGAGAATTCCTTATCACGTTTAGATAATGAAATGCAAAAAATTTTGAACACTAAAATTAATGATCATGAAAAATGGGCTCTATATTCCCAAGTTTTAAGAAGATATTTAAATATTGTTGAGGAGGGAAGAAGACCATATAAGCTACCCATACTTACTTTCCCCCAAGATGATGTTACAAAATTAAATAATATTAGAAACGCACATAAAGAAGAAAAATATGAAACGCCTGCATCAGTTGTACAGTCCTCTCCTACAGATGCAGTTGTTACTCCTGATAATAGAGAAACATTCACGAATCAGTATACACCATCATATATTTTAAAAGCAATTCCCAAAACTTATAAAAAGAGGGGTGAAATTTTGCTTAACTTTATTATTCAGAGTAAACCTAAAATTTGGTGGAATGAGGGAGGGGAAGTGGTTGTAAATGATGAAGTATTGGCTGGAAGCAATATATTCGATCTTATAAGTGATACTGTTAGACCACTTAAGCGTCCTAAACCATTAGGGTGGGAAAAATTTGCTTCTGCTCTAAAAGATATAAGAATACCTTTAACATGTGTCGGTAATCCAACATCTTTGGAATATATAAATCAGCTTAATTTGAAAGAGTTACAAGCATATAAAGAAAAAGAAACGACTATTTCTACGCCAATATCAGGTAAATCTACTAAAGCATCAAGAAAAAAAATTGCTTGGGAAAGATGGACCCCATACTAGAACTATCTAAAACATATTACGATATCTCTCACCCTGCTGGATTTAGTAGTATTAATAAATTAACAAAAGTTATGCGTGGAAAAATGAAACCTGATGAAGTTAAAACTTGGTTGCAGTTTCAAGAAACTTACACACTTCATAAGCCTCTCCAAAAACGTTTCTCTGGAAATAAGTATGTATTGTCTAATTATAATTACCTATGGCAAGCTGATCTGAGTGATATGCGCACCTATTGTAAATATAATGATGGTTATAAGTATATTTTGTGTGTTATTGATGTGTTTAGTAAATATGCTTTTGCTAGATCAATGAGGAATAAGAAACCTGAAACAGTTAAAACTTGCTTTGACAGCATATTTCTGGAGGCAAATGCCACTCCTCAACATATTCAGTCCGATAAGGGTACAGAATTTGTTGCAAAAGTCGTAAGGGACTATTTTAAAGAAAATAACATTAATTATTATACCACCAATAATCCAGATATTAAAGCAAGCATTGTAGAACGATTTCAAAGGACTCTTAAAATGAAAATGTGGCGTTACTTCACTTATAAAAATACTTATAAATATATCGATATCTTACAAGATTTATTATATTCATACAACCATAGTTTTCATTCAAGTATAAAAATGTGTCCATGTGAAGTAAATTCTGGCAATATTATGACTGTTTGGGAGAATTTATATATAAACAAGAAAAGAGAACCCAAATTTAGTGAAATTCCTTTACTTCAAATTGGAGATTACGTTAGAATAACTAAACATAAACATATATTTCAAAAAGGTTATGAAACAAACTAATTGGAGTGATGAAATTTTTATAATAGACTCAATCATTCAGAGAAGTCCTTGGATCGTTTATACTTTAAAAGATTTAGAAAATGAATCTATTACTGGAACTTTTCATTCAAAAGAGTTGCAAAAAGTTTCTTATGACCCCTCCACTAAACATAAGATAGATAAAATATTAAGTTCACGTCGCATCGGTGGCAGAAAGGAGGTATTAGTCAAGTGGAAAGGTTATCCGAATAAATTTAATAGTTGGATCCCGGCATCTGACTTAGAAGAAATATGAGTCAAGATAGTTTTTATATAACTTTGTTAAGTAACAGCTCAACAGCATATTATAGTGATAATACTACTGCACATTTCTTAACTAAATTACCTAAGACGGTTAAGTTGGAAGGAGAATGGGTTGTTGGTTTAGTAGAATTTCAATATCCTTGTTCCATGTATAATGTTCAAGAACATGAAAATGTCATATACGTTAAAAAGAAAGTACGTTTGCAAGATGCTAATAATCCAAAGGCCACTACTGAAATAATCGCAGAATATAAATCCCACATCCCTGCAACCACGTATGATAATATTGATCAATTCCTTGAAGCATTTAATAAAAATCCACAGTTAAAAAACAAAGTGAATTTTAGATATGATAAAATATCAAAAATGGTGGCAGTAACTACAACTGACGATAGTATAGTCTCAGTCACAACGACACCAATATTGAGTTTACAGTTGGGTTTTAAACCAAGAACAAATTTAAAACAAGCCTCAATTGGGATAAATCCTGCTAATTTGTTTTTAGGTTTACCGTCTCAAATATTTGTGTACACAGATATCATAGAACCACAGGTCGTGGGTGATGTTATAACATCGTTACTAAGAATAATTCCACTAGACCCAACAAAATTCAGCTATGGAGCTTACAAAATGCATGTTTTCTCACCTGCTCACTATGTTCCTGTCTTACGTAGAGAATTTGATACTATAGAAATAGATATAAGAGCAACTGGTACAAGAATCCCATTCCAGTTTGGATCATCTTGTGTGAAGCTACACTTTCAACGAGTAAAATGACACACGCACAATTATCCACCTCCTGCCCATATCAACATTATTATTCACATCAAGCTGGTTCTGGTATTGGGATTGTCTATAAAGGTGTTCCATTTCAACGAGGACATGGGATAGGAAGTTTTTTGGGCGGGCTATTTCGATCCGTGATTCCTTTGTTATCAAGTGGTTTTAAAACTGTGGGCAGAGAAGCGTTAGATGCAGGAGTTGGTTTGTTATCTGATATGGTGAATTCACGCCCTATGGACAGCTCGATTAGGTCTCGATTCAAAGAAGCAAGTACTAACTTAAAAAGAAAAGCAGATGAAAAAATTGATACTCTTATGTCTGGTTCTGGGTATAAAATGACAGCTAAAAGGCGAGAGGCTCTCATTGCTTTGAAAAGATCACAACGAAGCGGTGCTAAAAAAATTAAAAACAATAATATTGTTGATATATTTTCAAATTAAACAATGTCATTCCTACATAATCACTCGTGTGAATGTGCAAAATCTGAGTTAGATATATTTGCTCTCCCATCGACTCAAACTAGCATTGAAAGTGGGCAGTGGGTTCACTATAAACCAATTTCATCGTTAAGTGATGAGGGTCCAATTGAATTTCAAGTTCCTGGATCAGGTGACGATTATGTTGACCTTTCACATACATTATTACATATCAACGCTAAAATATTAACTCAGGATGGTACAAAGCTGAAATCGGATACTCAAGTTGCACCCGTTAATAATTGGCTACATTCACTCTTTAATCAACTGGATGTATATTTAAATCAAAAGCTCATATCACCTCCAAATAATACGTATGCCTACCGAGCATATTTAGAAAATCTTCTTAACTATGGGCCCGCAGCTAAAGAATCACATCTTACTTGTGGATTATGGTATGAAGATACTGCTCATCACATGGATGCCGTTGACACGTTGAACAAAGGGTTTCATAAAAGACTAGAATTTGTAAAAGAAAGTAAGGAAGTTGAAATGATTGGACACTTGCACGGTGACATGTTTAACCAAGAATTTTTTTTAAAAATGGCGTAGAAATGCGTGTTAAGTTAGTACGTTCGAAAGAATCATTCAATTTAATATGTCACCAAGACAAAAAGTTCAAAGTACAAATAACGGACGCCAGTCTAATTATAAGAAGAGCTAAAATCAATCCTAGTGTTTTGTTAGCTCCTCAAAAAGTATTAGCTTCAACAACTGCGAAATATCCTATTACAAGGGCCGAAGTTAAGGTACTTACAATACCAGCAGGTGTACAAGGTAAAACATTAGATAATATTTTCCTCGGGCAAGTTCCCAAAAGATGTATTATAGGATTTATTTCGAACGCAGGGTTTAACGGGAATTTAGCTATGAACCCATTTAATTTCCAACATTTTAATATGAACTCATTTAGTTTGTATGTAGATGGTCATGAAATTCCTTCGAGAACATTACAACCATCATTTAGTTCTGGTTTAATAGCATCAGCGTATCACACTTTATTTTCTGGAACCGGTATTCATTTTCACAATGAAGGTAATGCAATAAGCAGAACAAACTATGGAGATGGATATTGTTTATTATGTTTTGATTTAACACCTGATTTATCTGCTAGTTCAACTTCGCATTGGAATCTTGTTCGCCACGGAAGTGTTCGAATTGAGGTTCGTTTTGATAGTTCTCTTAGTAATACTGTAAACTGTATTGTATACGCTGAATTTGATAATGTCATTGAAATAAACAAAAATCGCGATGTAACTGTAGATTATAAGAGTTAATACATACATAAGTACTTTGTTTTCATTAAGTTATATCATTTGATCATGAATGTTGTTAACAGTAACATAAGATTGTAAACAATGTGGACTTAAAATGGATACAAACGAAATACAGTTTTATATGAATAAAATAAATCATGGTTTTAAATCAAATGTTTTTGCAGCCAACAAACTACCCATGTTTGTTCAGCTACCTGTATTTATAATAAGCAATTTGGACCCAGATTTTAAACCAGGATATCATTGGGTAGCTATTTACATCAGCGCTAATGGAGATGGTGAATATTTTGATTCTTTCGGAAGAAAACCAGAAGGTTACCATAGAATGTTTGTACAACGAAATTCTAAAAAATGGTTTTATAATTTTAATCAACTTCAGAACTACTTTACATCCGTTTGTGGAAAATATTGTCTAGTTTATCTTTATTTAAAAATGAAAAATGTGAAACTGGCCGACTTTGTTGTTAATACAATAAGTAACGATTTTATAGTATATAATATGTTTAATTTTATATTTGATTAAATAAATATATAGAAAATCATTTCCTGAAGTTTATTTTTTAACTTAGATGTAAGTGAAATAAAATAATCCTTTACTATAACAATTCCTTTATTGGTAAGAGAAACCTTTAAATAACAGTCAACTTTCTACATATTTAGCTTAATGACATAATTAATGAATATAAATTATAACTAACACAACACAGATCATTTATAAATGATAGAAATCTAGTAATCACTAAGTTATGAATTCAAAATGGTACTTTTTGCATTCCTCCGATTCAACAATTTCTTTTGTGATTTTATATATAACATCTTTTGCTTGCTTGGTAGTGGTGTATCTTATTTTGATCTTTTTCGTTAACGTAATACTTTACGCGCAAATCTGCGTGCTTCCAATGTTCACTTACGTTGGGAACTTTTGCTAGTTTCTTTAAATCGTAAATTTATATTTTCATCAAATGTGTCGCATTTGTAGAATCTTCCCTGTTTGTTGAGATGTATGAGATTCCACCTGTTTTACAGCTTTTCCCCACAGTAGAAGATACGTTTTTCCTGAGTGACGATTGCTCCACTGACAAGAGCGTAGCTCTTCAGTTATGAATGAATGTTGAATGAAAAAATTATATTATAGTAGTCTTAATAAGAATTGCAGGATATCAGGTGCGAAGAAAAGAAAGAAAGAAAGTGTTAAATCAAACAATTTTTAGTATTTATTTATAAATTTATTTCAAATAAAAAAATATTTTCTATACACCATTTTTTCAAACACGTTACATTTTTAAAAGCACAAATATTATTATGGTAAATACAAGTTTGTATATCTAATGCTGTTGCATATCTTTTATACAAGGTTTCTAGATTAGGACAGTTAAAATCTTCTAAATTATAAACATTGTCATTATCTAATATTTCTTTCAACCACTTTACTTTTTCATAACCTTTAGTATAAATATACTTATTTTTAAAGAATTCTGATATATAGGAATTAAAACTAAAATAAGGCACAAAGCCTTCATTCCATAAAATTCCTCTGTTATTTTCGACCCATGCTACAGTCAAACGTTCTTTCCTTGTTAAGTTATAAAATGGATACGGTGGTTTAATTAACATAATTAGGACACGATTTTCACTTAAAATTGCTATTTCTTTAGGTATAAACATATTGTCTTCACTTTTAAAACCCTGAACATCTACGATCAAATTCATGATAGTTTTCGAACGATGTTGAGATTGGCTGGAGAGTTCTGCAACAGACAACACAAACACAAAATAAATTATTTGAGATCATATTTTTACACAGACGTCTCACTCATCTATCATAGTATTATACACAATCAAAAAAGAAAGCATACTCACAGACATATTTGTAACAACTGAAACAACTGTTCAAACACTAATAATACTGGACTAAGAACGACGGAGATCTTTTATATGGTTATTGCTCATTAAAACCTTGTTAATTAAAAATTGTGCAACTAGAGATACTAGATTATTTAAAAATATTTCAAGTTTTTTTCGCAATAGCGATCAGAGAAATCCCGTACATTATAATCACATTAAAAAACAATTATGAACAAGTAATCTTACGACATCGACAGCAGTGTATGTAACAACAGATATAATGCAGTTTATTTGATGGCATGATATGTATCTATGTTTGTTAGGTTAAGGGTGCGTAAAATTTACACAATATTTACTTTACATAATGTTTTTTTATAACACTCAAATGAACTAATTTCAATTCGTATAACATAACGTATAACGGTGATAATACATTATATCTTTTAGTATAAGGATTACAAGATATAATACCAAAACCCGAAATCTGTTGGTAAGGTGTTAAATTCCAAGTAAGAAATGACAGTAAGCGAAAGTCATGAGTCATGATATTTTGGGTTATGTTTACTATATATACAATCACATAACTAATAATGGAGGTCCTCTTACCTAACAATGACGGGAATCAATCAGCAAACGTTAGTTACTAATGATGAGCCTGAATCAACCAATAGGAGAGAAGAGCAGAGTCAAAGAGCGCATGGCCGGCGTCAAGGGGGTGTGGCCGACGTCGTAGTCGTTAACTAATAAGACTATTGAATCAGCCAATAGGAGAAGAGCAGAGCCAAAGGAGGCGGGGCCGGCGTCAAGGGGGTGTGGCCGACGTCTTAGTCGTTAACTAATGAGGCTATTGAATCAGCCAATAGGAGAAGAGCAGAGCCAAAGGAGGGGGGCCGGCGTCAAGGGGGTGTGGCCGACGTCTTAGTCGTTAACTAATGAGGCTGCTGAATCAACCAATAGGAGAGCTCTAAGCACAAAGTCGTTACTAATGAGTATCCTGAATCAACCAATTGTAGGGAAGAGCAGAGCCAAAGGAGGAAGGGGGTGTGCCCGGCGTCCTAATGAGGGTCGGGGGTGTGAAGGCGTCGCGACGCCGGGCGTGGAATCGTAAAAAAAGGTCATCAACCAAATTTTCCCCTTTTTTCGGGGGATGACGGATTTTTGCTGGGGGTTGGAGCTTAGGGGTTGAGCCAGAACCCACGAATCCCTACTACTAGTACAACCCACGAAAAAAAATCTGAAAATCTTAATTTTTTATGTCTGACAGTAACTCCATACCGTGAACATATTGCTTAGAAGTAGGGCTCTACTAACACTGGATTTTCAAAGATACTTCAATTTTTGGCGTATATTTTGTACAAAACCCTCAGTGCGCGAGTCTGACTCGCTTATATTAACGGTTTAATTGAATTATAATGATTCTGAAAAGAGCTTCAAATAAGAATAGAAGTTTGAAAAAAAACACAAAATTAGTGTTACCTTGAAGATTTATATTTCAAAGCATTTACACAAAGATTTTATTTAATGTTTTTTTCTATTCCATAATGCATTGGGTTACAGTATGCTGTAAAATTTGCCCTGAGGTAACTCTATTATAACGCGTGACCTTACTTAGTTCACATTATAATCATAACAATCTCCTTTGTCGACAGGTGGAGATGTTGTACCAACGGTACTTCCTCCGCATGAACCAAACGAATATGACGCACCTTCTGGGTCTACTGCTGGCCGTGTCACTGGCTTTGATGCTGGTGCACATCCGCTCGTTGCTCATCGCCCAGAGCGAGATGTACAGCGACCTGGACTATCCTGACAGGTGAGGAATCCTGTGACTGTCATTTCAGTCTGACGGTAAGTTTCTTTTGCAAAGACTTACCAGAAGAAATGGTTACACATAGATTTGAGATACAACCAGAAAATTATACACCTGGATCTATAATTACTACTGATCGTCACGATGGCTCTGATGCTGGTCCACATTCGCTGGCTGCTTATCCCTCTGAGCAAGACGTACAGCGATCCGGACTATCCTTACAGGTGAGGGATCTTGTCATTTCAGTCTGAAGGTAAGTGTATTTTGCAAATACTTACCAGAAGAAATTATGGCACACAGATTTCATATACAACCGTTGGTCATCTTTAGTCAATTAGGTACTGAAGACAGGTCTGCTGCAAAGTCTTGTTGGGTCATCATGCTGGTCCAATACTGTCGCTGTTTATCGCTCAGAGTGAGATTTAGAGCAGACCGGACTATTTTGAGAGGTGAGAGATCATGTGACTATTATTTTATTTTTAATTAAATTACTGAAGATAGATCCGCTGCAGTTTGCTCGGGATGGGTGAGGGTGGCCATCATACCGGTCCAATATGGTCACTGCTCATCACTTAGAGCGAGATGTACAGGTGCCCTTCAGATAGGTGAGAGCTCATCAGATCCACCATGTTTAAAATAAATGACATGGACTATTTGAAAGCCACTGGATCACGATTTTTTTTGTATCTTTTTAAATTCGTTTATCGCGTATAAGGGTATTTTTCCGTGATAAAAAGTAGCCTATGTCCTTACTTGGGACTCAAACTATCTCCATACGAATTTTCATCCAAATCGGTTCAGCGGTTTAAGCGTGAAGAGGTAACAGACAGACAGACGGACAGACACACTTTTGCATTTATAATATTAGTATGGATTGTGGCTTCATCACGTCAAATCAGCTGTAAGGATTTCAACTACATTTTACACGTATAGCTAGGCTTTTGCAGACGGTTTTAGGATAAAGGAGAGTTATGACTTTTTTTTCTTACGCGAACGAAATTGCGGGCCCCTTTTAGTCTCATAATATATTCAAGACATCATATTGAAAAAAAATATACCAATTTCTAAAGCCTATATTATCGAGATGACTGGTGCCAAAATCGTATTCAAGCGTATATTGGTTATTTTGCCGACCTACTATATGCCTAGTTTGGAACTAGGTCGATTCATGTAAGAATGTCCCAGATAATTACCTACATATATATTATGCATGTTGATGATGTTCTCAGTAGTTCGCAATCGGGACAAGTTATATAAATGTGTGTGTTAGCCTTGGACTCTGCATGTTTGTGTGTGTGTGCCCCGATATACGCAGGACTTAGAGCTTTTACCAGTGGAGCAGGCAAGACGAATCATTATAGAATAAATTCTGCACGCTCTTTTAGCACGAAGCGTGGTGAACACGTACAGCACCCTACGAAAATAAGCGAGTTTCTGCAAATGCAAATAATGAAATAAGGTTTATGGTTTAAGATATTTATTTCTCATAACATTTCACAAAATCACTTACTGCAAAAAAAATATTTACTTAAATCTAGCTAAGAGAGGGTAACATATAAACTTCAAAAAGTCACCTGCAAAGAAACGAAAAAACACAAACTGTCAATTTATGGTAAAGTCGGAGATCGAATTCGAGATCAAAAATGTAAACAAATGGGTTCCCACCATAAAAAAATTAACGCAATCGAAATCGATATATCGCAAGCGATAGTTACTAAAATCATTGAAATGCTCATAAAAACTACCATATTTATAGCTAAGTATTACTGTAAGAGCATATTAGAGTAAGCCCAGTGGGCGTTTGGGGCGTAGTTTACGAATGACGATGCAGGCCCTTAAAAATACACAACTGCAAGAAGCTGCAGAGCAACTATTCACTCGTAACCACTGCTTCACCACTTTTTGCCGGTGCGTTGTGGTGTGGTTATGGTCCGTGTACCATGTGCGTAAACGCTTAGTCGACGGTACGAAAAAACACGTTAATAATAATTAATGGATTATACTTTCCTTTACTTTTTCACGAAATAGTCTCAGTGGTTAGATGTGACAGTAAATTGTGCTCAATACTTATTGGGCACTTCTCGGGTGCACGCCGGACCGTCAACATCTCCTGCATCTCCTGATGACGCCTCGTAGAGGCGAAACACGCATCGAGGATTATACTGTCTGGTGATGGTTTTTCGTATTTGCATGCGTATGTTTTCGTGGTAACTGCATGAAAATATGCGCATCTGAGCACCATTTATTATCACATCTAACCAAGACACGCGGAAAAACAAAGGAAATGGATATCCCGCAAAGTAACGCCTGAATGTATAACAATTGACAACATTTCATTTTTTTCGATTTCCCTAAATCGAAAACCATTTGGTGAAAAACGCCTCTAGATTACAAAAAATATTTTTATAGATTTTTTTTACATTACTTTTGCCAATAACTACCAAAATAGCTAAAACGGAAACTGACGTCACGCAGCTGATCCAATATTGCCACTATAAAAATAGTCTTCTTCCGGCTATCCGTTTGACATATTTGGACGCATGACAGTTAATTTCACTCGAATATCGTCTTGTACTTTTCGTATGTTTCCTGCCTTTGATTTCGAGCTTTTCAACGACTCGGCATTGTCACGGGTCTGACGGACACCTGCTCTCTCTATAATGACGACTCGTAAGCCCGTTGGGCAATTTCTTTAACAACGACTCAACTTCACAACTTTGATTTGACTCATATACTGCTCGGTTCCTTTAATTTTCTGTGACTCGGCTATTAAGACAGGACATGTGAAACGCGGAGGGATTTGTGCGAGCTGACAACACCTCAATTTGCCTCGAAAGGAGACTGTGTATATTGATGATGGAGTTTATGCAAAGCTCGCATATGTATAATTTCTTCTCTCATCAGAGGTGCGAAAACTTCACGGTCTTCCCGGACATCTTATGTTGCAAATGCTATGGGCTACGTAGAAATAAAGCGTCCTAATGATATTTTTTTATAACGCCGGAGCACATGGTGCCCATCAAAATGTACCAAGTACCTATCTGCACAAATAGATATAAGAGAATAGGCGATATACGAGTGTTGTTCATACAAGTTTTCTTAAAACAATATCTTATGCGTGGCATTTCCTACATAATTATTGAATTAATCACACCACTGCGTATCGTTTTCAAGTTTTGACGTCTTTATCTTGACGCCGTGACAACTGCCGTCATTGTAAAACTGTTTGAGTGCATTAAAATGACAAAGTTCGCATTGCATTTTGTTGTTATTTCGAACGTTTTTTTAAGTGTGTGAAACAGAGCTGTGACGTCATTTTGCTGCTAGTTAGACCTTTGTTACATACGCCCTTTTTTATCAAACTAATTATATTCATAGATTTTTGCAATAAAAAATAACATTTCCGCATATAATAAAAAATACGTGTATGTTAAAAATTTGCCTTCTTTCGTGTTCGACAATAAAAAATATCATTAAAATATATGAAAATTGTCACAGAATAACTATTTTTATAAACTCACTTTATGAGGGTTCTCTAAAATGGAAATATGACCAGTTGTCTTCACCATAACGTAAGGTCTAATTGATGAGAAGTGTCAACATCCACCAGTCACAGCACAAGATTTTGTGACGCCGACTGGTGATATTACCATTTTAGAACACCCTCATTGTTAACGTGTTATTTTTACACCGTACCCAGCGCCGATATGACGTCACAGGGCGAGTTATACCGATTATTGTGACAGGGTAGCACAGAGCAATGTGTCGGTATGTCGTCTCGAGTTGTTTAATGCCCTGAGGCAATGGAATCCCACATTGTGTATTTCAATGTGACAGTATTTATTACAAGATGCGAGAATTCATTTATGTTTTTATTTCGAGCGTACATTGCTTGTCATCGTTAGATAGGGCTTATTTACGCCGACGAAAATAGCATGTTATTACGTGAACATGTGTATCTATGTATTGTGGGGAGCATGGCAGCTCCACCAAGTGTAAGGGCCAAGGGGGATGTTGGGTAAATACGTTTTATAGAAGACTTTATATTCTGAAGCTGACTTAAGATCCTATTAACAAAGGTTAGAATGAGAATTTTTCCCGCTTAACACGCCATCTAAATTACCCTTTTTGCATTGCAGTTTGTAGCCCAGACTAAGCGATTAGCTTGGTTTGTACATACCTACCCAGATCTTGTAGAGGCAAAGCTGCAAAGCCTCGAACACCGTAGGATGGTCGCCTGCCTTGCGGTATTTTACAGGATACATTTCGGGGAGTGTGCGGCGGGACTGCGTGAACTAATTCCACCTTCTCCATTTCGTCACTATGGGACTAGACGTGGATTTGGATTCCATTCTTTTGTTGTTGATATGACAACGACTCGAACAAAGCGATTTGCTTCCACATTCCTAGTTAGGACGGCTAAGGAATGGACCTCTCTTCCAACATATCTTTTCTCGGAACAATATAACTTGGATAGACGTAAGATGGAATAGATACTACCTAAGTAAGCATGCTCCATCGTCGGCTTCATCGTCGCTTACCAACAGGGGAGGTTGAAGTCAAATGCTTGCCTAACTTACATAAAAAAAAAACCTACACTTAGATTTCATTCGCTCATTATCACCGGTGTGGTGTTTTGTTGTGTTTTAAGTTTCAATTGTTGTGAGTTAAATTCTTACCTTCATTTGTTCAGTGATGTCAAAAATTAGAACAAAAAGCATTATCAATCTCGTTTTCTTACCTCCAAATGCGATGAGCAAGTTGCAGCCAATGGATCAGGGCATTATAAATGTCCTTAAACGAGCTTATGGAGCTCGACAGATACATCGCTATTTAATGAAAATGGAGGGACTACCCTGACAGCAAGCGACTACTGAATGTTTGTTCAGAACAGTGCCATCTATCTACATTATATATAACTCGGTACCTAGATGGCTTGATAAGCATAGTAAAACCCCTGTCCTGGTCATAGTACGTCTACCGCTCTGTTGAAGGTGATTGAAGATGTGGGGCATGGCATTGAGTCCTCCCAGGTCACAATTTTGGTGCTTATTGACTTCTCTAACGCCTTTAATGCGGTCGATCATGAACTTCTGCTTGCTACACTCGATCGCTTGGATATCTCATCATTAGCAGTAGCGTGGTTTACTTCCTACCTGCAGAACCGTCGTCAAGCTATTCGTGCTAACCACTCCTTATCTGATTGGTGCGATCTAGTTTCTGGTGTACCACAGGGCGGAATTCTCTCCCCTTTACTGTTCTTAATATTTATTGATAACATTACGCTCAACATTAAGTGCTCTTACCATCTATATGCCGATGACCTACAACTGTATACACAGGCCAGGACGGACAACTTGAACGAAGCAATATCTTTTATAAATGACGATCTCAATTGCATCTTCTCCTGGTGTGGAGATTTTGGGATTGCTGTCAACCCATCTAAGATCCAAGCGATAATTATTGGGCTTAATGTCAACCATCAACTTGACACACCTGGCCCCGGTTACTTTTGAGGGCATAGTGATACCCTTTGGATCAAAGGTGAAAACTTTGGGGCTATTCCTTGACTGTGGCCTTAATTGAGACTCTCAGGTGTCTGACGTGTGTCGTAGGGTCACCAACACTCTAAGGTCATTGTATAGACTGAAGTATTTCCTGCCGGTAAGTACAAAGACACTTCTCATTCAAACTCTCGTGGTACCTGTTGTTGATTATGGTGATGTGTGCTATACGAACATTATGCAGGCCTTGCTGGACAGGCTAGACCGCCTCCTGAACAACTGCATCAGATTTATTTTTGGACTCCGTAAATACGACCATGTATCTGCTTACCGACGACAGCTTAAGTGGCTTCCTATTAGAGAGCGCAGAATTCTTAAAATCCTATGTACGCTTTTCACCATATTGTATGATCCAGCTGCACCCGATAATAACCTACGTTCTAATTTTCAGTTTGTCACGGCCCGCACGGGCTGTGAGCTCCGTTCCTCCCGTACACTCAAACTCTCCATTCCTCCTCATCGCTCTGGTACCATGTCGAACTCCTTCACCGTACAGGCAATTAGTGTCTGGAATGCCCTTCCCCTCAATATACGACAAGCTCAGAGTAAATTCTCCTTCAAGTGTAAGTTGCGCAAGCATCTCTTGGGAAATCTTCAAGATTAAGAGTCTTCATAGTAGTTTAGAAGCAGGTACCTCTGTATTTATATATTTATCTATGAATAAATGTATCATGTTTAACTTGGGTGTCTCGCCCTTGTTATTATTATTTTGTGCAAGTCTGATACCGATACGCACCAGTTATTTCTCTGTTTAGCCAAATGGTTGACTGGTAGAGAATGCCTTTATGGCATTAAGGCCGCCATTTGTACATTATTGTATTGTGCAATAAAGTTTAAATAAATAAATAAATCATAAAGATTATAAGACAGTTAAGTTAGTATTTCACGGCGTATCTCATAGGGGGAGCTGTAATAAAATGTCCACAATAGGGACCATGCGTGAAACTTTTTCGTACCGTAAAAACTATTCCAAAAAGTGAAATTAAAATTAAAATCTGATAAGAAATACTCGTGATATAGGCATTTTATACTACGAATTAGACAGCGATTTGACAGAGAGGTCCGACATAGACTGTTACGTCACAGTCTACGACGGCCATATAAACTCCATATTAAATTCTGTTTTGCCAGAAAGAGATAAAACGAAATGTTTGATAGCTTATATCTTGGTTATTTTTATAGTTATTCGAAAAAAAAAAATTCTGCCCTGTTTGTTACATGAATGAGTTTTTAATAAAGCAAAAAGAAAAGATTATGCATATTCCCTATTATATAGATTTAAGTATTGACCACTTTCCGAATACACAGCATAGCGAGTAAACGGAATCTCTTCACTGCCCCAACCAAAACCCCCGGGCTATCCACAAGAAGACAATGTTTATGACGCGATACTAAAAACTTTCCCGTTTAAGACGATTTTTGTCCTAGGTCCCCTCAGAATCGTTTTAAGCGGGTTCTACTGAAACTACTTATTTGTCTCGTATACTGCTAGTGGTATCTCACTATGGGCCTCATAAGCCCGTCACACACGGAGCGATAATATATATTAATATCTTACAGTATAGCTAAGCGTGAGGGCACACGACAAAGATATAAATATAATAATAATAATAAGTACTCTTTATTGCACACCAAAAGAAAATAACATCAGACACTTAAATCTAAACCAGTATGAGAAATGGTAAACAACAGGCGGTCTTAATATAAATATATAAATAAATCCATACTAATATTATAAATGCGAAAGTGTGTCTGTCTGTTTGTCTCTCTGTCTGTCTGTTACCTCTTCACGCTTAAACCGCTGAATCGATAGGAATTCAAATTTAGTATGTAGATATTTTAAGTCCAGGGAAAGGACATAGACTACTTTTTATCCCGGAAAAATACCCTTATCCGCGAGAAACGAATTTTAGGGCAGACGGAGTCGCGGGCAGAAGCTAGATCTTACATAAATATAACTTCCAAACAACTCTCATTGGACTTCATATAACACTCGCCTGGTGAGAGATTTTTCTATTGCCCTCTCTGTTCCACATTTAAACATCACCCAGCCTAATTGGACTCGCTTTAGTGCTCCCCTAATATTAACGTCGCACGATTGCTTACACATCCTGATTCCTCGTATAATTTAATCTGAGTGTAGCTTGAAACCCCTGAGTGCTATTGTAATTTGTAGCAAATGACTAACTTATAAAGGTAACATGACATACTTTAACTTATAGAAAAAGTAAAATTAATAAAATAACAATTACATTATTACCTAATTGAGGTCCTCTAAATCGGTTCTCTGAGGAACTGTGCCCGTAAAGGTGCGTCCACATTTGTATCATTTGCCCGATCAGATCTTCGTCGCGTGGCATGATTGCGTGTCACGATCACGCGTTTGGACGTTGCGCCTGTCCGATCGCTCGAAATCCATGTTGCTACGCGTATCACACACTTAGATCGGACAAGCGCGGCGTGAACGCCGCGCCGACAGTGAGCTTCCAAGCAGCGCGATACGCAGTCATGCCACGCCACGGTGATCGGATACAAATCAAATCAAAATATTCTTTATTCAAGTAGGCCTAGTTACAAGCACTTTCGAAATGTCAGTTACATGAGAGTGAATGTTTGCTGGGAGAAATACAATATGATCCAACATTTGCTGCATAGATTAGGGAAACCCAGAAAAACCTAATCAGATCATTTAACTTAAGTGTAATATTATTGATAAAATCATCATTTTTAAAATTAAAATAATCAATAAGATAAATCCCAAAAGGATTGTCAATAAAAAATAAATAATCTAGAATGTGTCTAGAATAAAATTCTAAATGTCAGAGTATATAAAAAAATTAAGATACGAGCAAATGATACAAGTGTGGACGCACCTTAAGGCTGGCTGCATTCCCCCGTTGAACCGCGATGCCTATTCTTTGTCCGAAGAATAAGCCAGCCATAGGATCGCGTGTGGTTTCAATGAGTTTCTTTTTTTGTGACTCGTTTGATGACTTGTTCTACTGATTCATAGACTACGGTGATCTCATAGCATAGAGCCTGATGGTAAGCAGTCTAGACACTTAATAAATAATAAATATTAAGGGACAATTTTACACAAACCGAACTAGCCCCATGGTAAGCTCAATAAGGCTTGTGTTATGGGTACTAGACGAGGATATATTTAATAGATATATTACTTATATACATAGAAAACATCCAAGACTCAGGAACAAATATTTATGCTCATCACACAAATATTTGCCCTTACCGGGATTTGAACCCAGGACCTCAGCTTCGCAGGCAACGTTACTCCCACTGAGCCAAACCGGTCGTCATAATACACTACACTTGTAGCATTACACTTGTTTAAGGGGCTACATCAACTTGAGGAACTCCATACTGTAGGTTTCTGGACAGTCTGTCAGTCAAGACTTTTCCGTATATATGGTTAATACTTGTAAGTACAGTCTGCCAGCCTAATTGGGCTCGCTACGGCAGTCCTCAAATATTAACGCCCTATGTTTGCTCACGTCTTAATTCGTCGTATAATTAACTCTGAGTGTAGCTTGTAATTCGTAGCAAGTGCGTGTAGTGTGATAAAGCATAGAGCCTGATGGCAAGCAGTCGCCACTTGGAGCATTACACGGGTTTAAGAATCCCTTAGATTCAAATCTGTGAAAATGAGCACCTCGAACATACTTTAAAAGTGCGGTAGTAGGAAGTGGCTTCAAAAAAAAAAACCTAACCATATCCTCTCTTGCAGTTACACGGCGTTAATGGCAGACCTGGACTCCCTGTACTATGAGACGGCCCTATCTACGACCACAGAGCCCTACTCGTCTAACGCCTCCATCGCCCTGCGCCGCTTACACCTGGAGCGTGAGCGCAACGTGCACGCGGCACATGTCGCGGTGTACGCGCTTGTGGCACTCGTCTACGCGTGTAAGTACACATACTACCACAGAGCCTAACTTTACAAAGACCTCCATCGATCTGTGGCTGTACCTAGGGCATGAGCGCAACGTGCACGCGGAGCACGTCGCGGTGTACGCGTTCGTCGCGCTCGTCTACGCACGTAAGTACACATACTACCACAGAGACCAACTTTACAAACACCTCCATCGATCTGTGGCTGTACCTAGGGCATGAGCGCAACGTGCACGCGGAGCACGTCGCGGTGTACGCGTTCATCGCGCTCGTCTACACACGTAAGTACACATACTACCACAGAGCCCAACTTTACAAACACCTCCATCGTTCTGTGGCTGTACCTAGGGCATGAGCGCAAAGTGCACGCGGAGCTCGTTGCGGTGTACGCGCTCGTCGCGCTCGTCGCGCTTGTCTGCGCGCGTAAGTACACATACTACCACAGAGTCCAATTTTATAAACACCTCCATCGTTCTGTGGCTGTGCCTAGTGCCCAGGGCATGAGCGCAACGTGCACGTGGCGCATGTCACGGTGTACGCGCTTGTGGCGCTCGTCTACGCATGTAAGTACACATACTACCACGGAGCCCAACTTTACAAACATCTCTATCGTTCTGTGGATGTGCCTAGGGCATGAGCGCAACGTGCACGTGGTGCAAGACGCGGTGTACACGCTCGTCGCGCTCGTCTACGCATGTAAGTACACATACTACCACAGAGCCCAACTTTACAAACACCTCCATCGCTCTGTGGCTGCGCTTAGAGCGTAAGTGCAACGTGCACGTGGCGTACGTCGCGGTGTCTGCGCTCGTGGTACTTGTCTACGCACGTAAGTACACATTAGTATGTGCAAACACCTCCATCGCCCTGTGGCTGCGCTTAGAGCGTGAGCGCAAAATGCATGCGGAGCACGTCGCGGTGTCCGCACTCATCGCGCTTGTCTACGCGCGTAAGTACACATACTACCACGGAGCCCAACTTTACAAACACCTCCATCGCTCTGTGGCTGCGCCTAAAGCGCAAACACAACGTACACGCGGCGCCAGTAGCCATTACGAGTGAAGTACACTTCTAACTTTATGTAGATTGAGTAGATGAAGCAACTACTTGTAAGTAAATTGAAGAAACTAAATTATGCGGTTATTTATTTACTATTGTCTCCGTCGTTCTGCACCGCCTAGGCGCCTACATCTGAAACACTTGCGGATGACATACGAAAAATCCAAAAATCACGAAACCGTGACCCCACAAAGGTGCTAGCTAGATAGATATATATAGATAGAGAATCTCCAATTTCAAAAATCCGTTTGATGCGCTGAAATTCGATGTAACTACTATTCAAAGAAATAGGAAACAGTTTCTCTTGAAATATTTGAATCACGGATGTAAAAGTGACTATGAGACCTACTTGCTAAATGAATAAAAAAAAAAATTCAGGACAATTAAACAAAAATCAAACTAGTCCCATGTTAAGCTCAATAATGTGTGATTGTGTGTGTTAAAATATTCTATCAATGGATTAATACCAAAAATAAAAAACACATATTTACTTGTATAAATAATAATAAATTAACACAGGTGGGTCATACTGAATTTTAGTATGAATTATGCGTCTTACCTGTGGACACCCGAAAGTTAAGGGCTTTAAATACTAATATTTCTTAGTGCCCTATAGGCGATGTACATTGATTAATACTCTAGATCTAAGCGATAAAAATATCAGTTATATGTACCCAAGCCCTTAAATATTGCGTTTTCCACAGGAAAGACGGCTAAATTCTAGAATTAGTATGACCCAGGGACAATCTTACACAAATCAACCTAGTCCCAAACTAAGCAAAGCTTGTACTATGGGTACTAGGCGACGATATACATAATATATAGATACATGATAATATTTAAATACATAGAAAACATCCAAGACTCAAGAAACAAACATTCGTGCTCATCAGACATAGATTTGCTCTGGCCGGGATTCGAACCCGGGACCGCCAGCTTCGTATGCCGTTGTACAACCCACTGAGCGAAACGTATCGTCAAACATAGAACACGTCCTAGACTCCGGGAAAAATATTTATGCTCATCATTGAATGCCCTTACCGGCATTTGAACCCGAGACCTTCAGTTTCATAGGCAACGTGACTCCCGCTGAGCCAAACCGGTAGTCGAAATGAATGATGTTTAAAGTTTGGATTTTTGAGGAGAGTTCCTAAGATTAGAGTCCCTATCATTATGAATGTCCCGATGACGAGAGCCTGTTGAACATGTTGTAACTTGTTCTGTGTCTACAGGTCTGCTGTTGTGCCTCAGCCGGCCCGCGATGAACGAGATCTACCTCCTGACCATCTCGTACGTGGTCCTCGTGACCTTCCTTCTGATGGAGATTGTTGTCGTGAGCGCCGCATGGCTCAGGTGAGTCTTGGTTCACAAGCCACTATAGTACATTATGATACGAGTGTGGTACGTTGGTAATTATTTATTTATTTATTTAAACTTTATTGCACAAAACAAAAGTAAGTACAAATGGCGAACTTAATGCCAAAAGGCATTCTCTACCAGTCAACCATAGGGCCAAACAGAGAAGCATGAAAATGGTGCAGTGGGGAAAAACATTCAGTACTGAGAGCGTTAGCAAATAACACAAGCAAATAATACATACATAATTGCTTATACCTATACTATATATGGTATACAATATATATATATATTACATATAAATAATAAATACAAAATATACCAGCTACTGCATGGAAGATGGACGCTACTTGAGTTCTTGTTCCAGCAGATGCCTACGTAGCATCCGCTTGAAAATTACCTTGCCTGGGGCTTGTCTGATAGAAAGAGGTAATTACACTCGAGGCTAGATCTTGCAGCACGAGTCGTAGACGAGTGCTGTATAAAGCCGAGAGTGTAATGACCAATGCACACGAGTTTCATACGACGTTTGTCAACACACTTGCGAGGAAAAAGTAAAAACACAATCGTACCTCACTTAAAATTTGGTCTAGGTTATACGTGCGTAACCAATTCTGTAGTCGTAAGTTTTACATTAATCCGTCATCAGTACCTCAAATTTACGTACCTACATTATGATTATATTTTAATTATCATTGCTTGAAATGATTTACACAATATTGACTATTTTAAAAAAATAATCAGTCTTCAGTATGAAATATTTGTGAATATTACATATGTCAAATCAAATCAAAATGGCGCGCTGCGACCGATGCTTTTGTCTATGCGCGTGCACGAGAGTTGAGGCAAAGGCTAATAGGCTAATCAGCCAAACATTAATAATATAATAAACTGAATTATTATATCAATTTAATATAATAAAAATGTTATTTAGAAAACGTTGTTTAGAAAACTTTATAATTTATTTTAATTAATTGCTTTTTACAATTACCAGTCAAGATTTGTGATATAGATACAAATCAAAGTGCAAAGATAAACACGATTGCTCTCGCACGTGGTCACACCAGGACTCGAACCCGGTACTTCCTGATTACGCGTCAGGTGTGTTTCCCTTTCACTAGCGAGTACTGTGACGTACGCATCGAATTTATCCATCCGCCTTGACCCCTGTACCTATTTGTATTAAAAGATATATAACCTAATAGATAGTGATGCGGTGTTAATTTTCCCGCATTAAAAACACAGAATCCCAATAAACTTGTGGTTCATATAAAGATAAGCCGTTTAGATTTATTAAAATAACCTAAAATGTTTCTTGTACCTAGAACCTATTTGCTGAAGATTTAAAAAAACTGTAATGAAAAGACACTAGTGCGATTATGTGATGTAAAAAACACGCGTGTGTAATGGACTGGATCACAGTTATAAAAACGGTGTAATAAGAGCCACTTTACGAGCAAGTGTATGGAAAATGATTTTTTAAATCTTTATTTACTTTTTCGCTATTGCGAATATGCCGCTGCATAGGACAAGATCATAAATATACATTTCAAGCCTTAACCTAGGTGTACATTATCTATCTTCAAGACCACACTTAACGAGGGTTAAAATCTTTCCGACTTCGTCGTACATTGGGAAGGAGAGGCAGGTTTTACAAAATCCAGTGGAACTGTCACCAAATATTAGTTAGGCTACTAGGCCTCTCATTTCGAACACACTCTATTAAAATATGGTAAACATTTTCTATCCGGTTGCAGGGCGAATTTACTTTGCATACGAGGTGTGCAAAATTAATCAAGGGAATGTGTCTGGAACGCAATCTTAGCAATAAAACCAGATCTTGCCTAATTAAATTGCTTTTATTAGTCCAGGGAAAATTTAGAGGCCGAGGTTGTATTGTCTTGTAGCAGAGCTCCTTTTATAATTTACGGCATCTACTTGTAACTAAACATAAACAATCACTATGTATGGGTAACAATGTGAAACTGATGCCATCGCTGGAAGCCTGCTTAGCCAGTAGGTCAGCAGTCTCGTGCCCACGAATACCTACATGAGATGGGATCCATTGTAAGCTAATGACCTTGGACATAGATTGTTATTAGAGTTGTTAGTCTTAAATGTACTTTTTTTTTACAAATATCATGATAATAATCACATATTTTGCAATTTATTAGTGGATCACTCCACTAGCGGCATTATTATAAACAAAGATCAGAAACAAATGAAAACAATTTTTCGACGATACCTGACTTGAACCAGTGCCTTGAGACAGACCGGGGCAGCACGCTCTCCCAACTGAGCTAATCGCCCATACCAGTAGTCGACGAATTTCGTCATCTGTTCTTGCTTATGGATCTCTGTATGGTGCATCCGACTGTTTAGCCGTTAGCACCGCCTAGTGCAGAACTGTGAAGTTACTTTCACCCCTTTTCGCCCTTTTTCGGTCTGGCTCAAGGCACTGGTTCAAATCCAGTATCGTCGATTTTTTTTTCATTTGTTTCTGATCTTTGTATATAATAACTCTTAAATGGTTTTAATTATTCACGTGAGTCTTGGTTGGCTTTTGGATTGGCACATGCCAATAATGTTACCAGGAACCTTCGCCAAATTCACCTTGTGGCCTACCTACGCTGCGTCTTTCGGTGCGCGGTCGCCACTTAGGACTCCATCGTCGGTCCTACGAGCGATTTGCCTTGCGCATTGCCACTTAAGGTTTGCGCTCCTCCCAGCTATGTCAGTTACAGTTCTTCTGCAAATCTCTTTAAATTCAAATTCAAATAGGTATTGTCATATTGTGAGTTAGTTATAAGGGTCGTAATGTTAAGTTAATTCATCTCAAGCAACCGCTATGCGGGGAAAAATTTCATGTTAAAATTACAGTATTAAATAATTGTCACTGAATGCTACGAAATAAATGTAAGCAAAACATTGATGTATATGGGACACGAATACAAGAAAGTAAATATAATGATGAAAATGCGGTATCTAGTATTATATAACAATTGTCTCCTCTTGAAAACTTCCGTAGAGTCAAACTTGTTTAAGTGCCCCTGCGGCCTACTTACAGAATCAAGATAAGTATTTCATTATAAATTATAAGTAATTTGGCGTTCAGTCAAATGTTCTTGGATGTTATAGTACGCCTTCTCCATGCACCACTTATATTATTTCTGCTTGTACTCAGGAAATTATAAAGTGTTGATACAGTTTGGCAAGTGATTTAATTTGAAGACTGACATGCCTTTCCCCAAGTACATTGTTTTATGGTGATCAGGATAGCATAAGTTAAGACCATGTAACTTTAAAGCTTGCCTTGGGTTATGTGTCTGAATTTTAAACTTGTGCAGTGCATTTTTTTTTACATATAAACAGACCTCATAGATATACAGCGAAGGGAATATTAATATTTCAAGTTGCTTAAATAGGGGTCAACATGCTTACTTTATTGACTGGAGTCCGCTGGGACAGACAGAGGGGGCGGGTATAAAGTGCCCCCGCCCCCTGTCTTTCCCCCATCGTCGCCAGCAGACTCTAGGAGTGTCACGAATGAAGTTCTTGGGCTATAGCGAAAACTCAGCTTATGCCCGTGACGCGTACGTGTAGCCATGAGCCCACAGGGCAATCTAAGACGACTTGCAATTACCAACACAAGGAAATTAAAGTTCGATAGAGGCGGACATAACATAATCGTCCAGTTACGCTAGCCGAGCTCGTGTCAACGCCAACACACTACTACTTCGAACTAGTCTGAAACTCCCTCGGTCAATGCCTACTGCGCTTTCACAGAACGACTTAAGCGTTTCAGAATCCCTAATTACTTAAGCCTTTCTGTGTAGCGTCACCACAGGCACCAACTTTCCTCTCAAAGCGGCTAAATCAATTCCAAATGCTCTGCGATTTCCAACTTGTTTTGTAGGCTAAGATCCCACTGAGTAATTCTGCATTTATCTGTTTGATTTCCAATTAAGAAAAAAACTGGCCAAGAGCATGTCATACCACGCTCACTGTAGGATTTCGCAGCCTTTCATACAAAAAAAATGCACTGTGGATGAAGAAAAATGCTGAAAAAAAGTGCATTAAAAAAGAGCGTATCTCCACGGTAACGTCCTTTCGCTGAAAAGCGCAGTTTTTTGGCAATAACTCAAAAACGGTGCATCCGATTATATTGAAAATAATTTTCGTTCAAAGTATTTATTAGGCTTTAGAGACTTTATCCATTTTTTTTAAAATAGAGAGGGGCTTTGATTATTCCCAAACATTCAATCAGTGAAATTTTTTTTTCTAGAAATTTCAATATTTTTTTAAAGAACTGTCGCTATATGTACCACATATTGATATTTTTTCAGTTTCCGTGACATGCATGTTTGGAGTGCCCCCCCTAGATATATATTTATTTGTTATTTAACTATGAAACTAAGTAGCGGCCTACACAACACACCTATATTCCCAATTTCATCAATATACATTTAGTAGTTTTTGACGGATGGACATGATGAAACTATAAGTGTTCCATTTTTGCCATTTACCAAATTTGGGTTCTTTAGAATCGTCTCGGTGAGTAACTGATGGATGTTTTAAGAAAATTACAGTCGGTAATAAAAGCTTCTCATAAAAATTGTTTTTTAACTTAATTTTATCTTGAAATACCACCAAAAGAAATTAGCAAATATTGGCACACGCGTGACAAATTAAATAGAAGGACCTAAATTACTTTATTGTTTACTATTTTGTGATATTTGGAGTCCGGTTTTAGTTTTTGTTAAAAATATATATATATTACAATAGCGGGCACAGACACACATTAAAACTCATCCTGGACCGTTGTCAAGTATGTAAACTTAATATTCAAGAATAAAGACAGACCTTGCGACAAACAGACATCAGAGATTTTAGCAGAGTCCATTAGTAAGTACCATTCACGTACGGATACCTATAAATGATAGGTGTAGAAATTCCTAACGGGATCCTAATCTACAAAAAGCTCCGTTATTTCCGACTCAAGTAATGGCATTAGGATAAGTTGACTGTTTTTGCGTTCTGGCTTGCCGTTTATAAATATGGACGGGGTGTTTTGGAGTACTCCCCCACAAATCATAACCGCATTTTTTGCTTTGGCATAGTTGAGTAAAAAGTATTCTATTAACATGTGGAGATACCCAGCTACCCGTGTACCAAAATTTCGGACGTCACTAAATTTTTAGATTTAGTGACGTCCAAATAGTCCGTTACAATCATTTATTTTTGTAAATATCCTCAATGTACAGACATTTCTTGTTTACAACTTTATAGTAGCATTGATAATATGGTCACCATGGCCATTACTTGTTCGACAGAGTTCTTATTCTAGTGAAATGTCCCTTCTGTGAAAGATTCTAGTGTTGTCTGCCATTTGTTCAAGTATTTGTAACATAAAAACGATACAAATACCTACTCTTTATTGCACACCTCAGATACACAGAATTACATACAAACATAGAGCATGAGAGTAAAATCTGAATAAGCAGAGGCTTACAACAGGCAATCTAATCGCTAAATTTAAAAAGACAACAATTTTAATTGAGTAGGTGGCGTGAAACAGCCATGAAACAAAAACGAAACGTCTAAAAATCACCAAAGGCTTTTAGGGTTCCGTTAACAACCTTGAGGTTTGGAACTTTAAAAAGCGGCCAAATGCGAGTCGGACTCGCCCATGAAGGGTTCCGCAGCCGTTTATACAGAAAAATGCACTACAGATAAAAAAATACGATATGAAAAAAAAACACTAATGAAAGAGCGTATCTCTCCGGCACTTACGTCCTTTTGTTGAGAAGCGCAGTTTTTTGGCAATAACTTAAAAGCGGTACGTCCGATCATGTGAAAAACAATTTTCGTAGGGAGTATTTATTAAGTTTTATATTTCTACATTTTTTCATATTTTTTGAACTTACCGTTTAGAAAATAGATGGGACACAATTTTTGCTAATTTCGTAGCGAATATTTCGGAAAATACTCACTTAACTAATCACTAAACTAAAATTTATTTTTGAGAAACCTCAAAGTGTTTTTAGAAGAACTGTCGAAATATGTGCCATACCTTTATAAAAAAAATTCAGTTTCGGTTACATGTGTGTATGGAGTGCCCCCCCTAGAAATATATATATTTTTTATTTAACTATCAAACTAAGTAGCGGTTAACTTACAACAACCTATGATCCAAATTTCATCAATGTACATCTTATAGTTTATGAGTAAAATGCCTGTGAATTACGGACGGACAGACAGACAGACATGACGAATCTATAAGGGTTCCGTTTTTGCCATTTTGGCTACGGAACCCTAAAAATGATGGGTGTAAAAATTCACAGCGGGATCCTCACCTACAAAATTATCTGCGATTCCCAACTCGCGTAATGGTATTAGGAAAAGTTAGCTGTTTTGCGTGTAACTGGCTTGCCGTTAATAAATATAGACTGGGGATGGCTGGATTTTAAGCCGTGATTTAGAAATCGTTGCGTTAGTTATGTTGTTTACCGGTAGTTAGTGGTTGTATTGTTGGGAATATTTAATTCGTTTAGTTCATAATTACTGTAATAAACAAACACAAACATTAATCTATAAATTCTTTAATCAATTAATTAATCGATTAAAAAAATAATCATCAAAAATTTGTAGACAGAGTTTTGATTTCTGATTAATGATTAATTAATCGTCAGTTGAATCGATAAAACTTCACGATTAAATAAATAAATAAATATTACGGGAAAATTATACACAAATCGAACTAGTCCCATGGTAGGCTCAATAAGGCTTGTGTTATGACGACGATATATTTAATAGATATATTACTTATATACATAGAAAACATCCAAGACTCAGGAACAAATATTTATGCTTATCACACAAATATTTGCCCTTACCGGGATTTGAACCCAGGACCTCCAGCTTCGCAGTCAATGTACTCTCACTGAGCCAAACCGGTCGTCAAAATCTCGATTAATAGTTGAAATTCGCTCTAATGAGCGCTTTTCAACAATAATGTGCACGTTACAAAAATGCATTATGTCCTGTCATGTGTACACTTGAAAAATCTTTCTAGTGTGCTGTGTGACATAAACTTGTTTCAGTAACAAAAGATTATTTTTACATTGCAGTCCTACATCTTCGTAACTCAAGACTTACATTCAAAAAATATATTATATATTCCTAATATTAAACGTGAGAAAATTAATCTAATTAATTAATCGATTAAAAACTTAGTCGCTGGATATTACTCGTAATCTACTCTTAATGTAATCAAATTCAAATAATCGCAACTCGTTCGATTAAGATTAATTAATCTTCATTTTTATATTAATCATCATTTCATTTTAACCGAATATTTCGGAACAAATTCGCTAAATCAAAAAATATTTTTAGAAACCTTAAAGTGATTTTAGAAGAACTGTCGAAATATGTGCCACATATAGATATGTGCTGATTTTTTTTTTCAGTTTCGGTTACATGTATGGAGCACCCCCCCTAGAAATATATATATTTTTTATTTAACTATCAAAATAAGTAGCGGTTTACACAAGACACCTATGTTCAAAATTTCATCAAAATATATCTTATAGTTTTTGAGTAAAATGCCTGTGACATACGAACGGACAGACAGACAGACATGACGAATCTATAAGGGTTCCGTTTTTGCCATTTTGGCTCCGGAACCCTAAAAATACTCGTATATGACGCTGCTACAACAGAAAAGGTATTAACTCTACATAACGCTAGTACTTACTACTTTTTTTACTGAGGTTGGTTTTAGATATAATCTTTTTCAAAGTAGTGACGATATACAAGTTAGTAGCTACAGAGAAATTTTCAGTAACGCCAGAGATATCAAAAGTGGGGTATAGTGTAATAATGTTTTCACTATAACACGCCGACAAAACTGCGAACAGATATGGCAGTAATGGCTACTGCAAGCATACTACCTTTAGTAACACTAAGGAACATTAAAACAAGAGGACTGACGATCTCCATAAGGACCACTATAACAAGCCTATATAAAGAGCCCGCGTAACTTCGTTCACGGAGGAGAAAAAGTCATAACTCCTCTTTTCTTCTTTAGCTTAGTCGGGTAAAAAGTATCCTATAACCATCTGGAGAGGAATCCATAACGACACATACAAACATTCAAAGATAAAAAAAATCTTTAAATATGTTGTAGGATTTAGTTATTTATAGGCGCCTGGAAATTTAGTATTTACCGAACACATATCCAGTGAACTCAATTTGTTTTAAGAACAGTTCAGGCGACAATTTGATTATGTTTATACCTAATTTTTATAGACGAAATTCGTGACCATTGATAACGATAAAATAATTACGTAGACATTTTATGTAAGACGACATCGACAAATTTAATAACTGTATAAAATGTGTTACACTAACAGCTACTTAATTATAGCATAAGCCCTGGTTCCTTATGTGATTCGCACTCTACCGTCCGATCCCTAATCGAAACAAAGGCATAAAGTTGTGTGACGATATATTTGACGCTTTGGATGCTACAGACGGTGACTGTACAAGGAATATTCATGAATTTTTATTTTATCTTTATTAAAAGCTCATTCATGTTACAAACAGTAGAGAAAAATATTTTTTCGAATAACTATAAAAATGACCAAGATATATGCCATCAAAGATTTCATTTTATCTCTTTCTTGCAAAACAGAATTTAATATGGAGTTTATATAGCGGGAGGGCACGATGACGTAACAGTGCATATCGGACCTCTCTGTCTAATTAGCAGTTTAAAATTCCTATATCATGCGTATTTCTTGGCCGATTTTAATTTTAATTTCACATATTGAAATAGTTTTAACGGTATTTTGATATTTAGTTGAGAAAAGCGATAAAAAAATTCATGCATGTATTATAACATTTTTCAATGTTTCGAAGCGCCATCTAGATTTTGCGAGAATATCTTCTTGCGGTCAGAGCAGCATCCAAAGTATGACAAGTGTAAATCCTCTAGCGTTAATGGTATTTGGTGACACCACAGACTAATAAGAGATACTACGTATCAGACTGCCAACTCAGAAACAAATATTATTTGCACTAGGAAACTATATTTAATCTGTACGATTAGTGTTGACTGACGTTCATTTTTTTTCTATTCGAGATTGCAATATGGTAAGGGATCGTAATGTATTCAGCCAAAGTGGTCTAGGTTCATTGAATGAGGTCTAATATTTAGAATGAATAGTTCCCGGCACGTAAATTTGAACACGTAACTTCAGTAATTGTATTTACGTGATCAAATTATATGCTGAGAATTGTACCTCAGTGGCAAAAAAATAAAGAACACATTATTTGTTAAACGATTTATTTTTCAATTTCTTTTTAAATTCGTCGTAAGCTATCTTCTGTATTGCAATTAATACGTCTGTCCCCTTTAATATTTTGTTTGTTGTGTTGTACCAATTCATAATTGTAAATCGGACAGCTAGAGCAATGAAATGACTGAGAATAGTTTTGTGCTCGGCGCAGTCAAATAAACAAAATGAATTCTTGCACATAATGTTTGCTAGTTCTGCGGGCTATAATTTTGCAAGATCATCACGATTTAAACACTTCATCCACTAAATATTTTCTCAGAGCACGGGAAATGGTGTAAAATAGCGTCCTTTCGCAAAGTTCTACAAACAGCACTGTTAAAACATTTTGCAAAAAGCAAGACAGGATCAACACAACGACATCACTCGATAACACATTACTGTGACAGTGACAGAATGAATTTCGATAAATAATATATAGATGACAAGACGAGTGTATTGACAACCCAACAGCTAATCACAGCAGAGAAAAACGTCAGTCAAGATTAAAAACAACATGGCGCTAACGTACGCGTTTTGTTATACGAAGATTACCAGCTGTGGGTGACACATACACTGGCGTCAAAAAGTTAAAGACCCAGTTATTGGCAATTCAATTTATTGGCTATATATCGCTCTGTCTTGCCTTGCTGCGTAAGATGTGATGATAGCACTACGTTGTACCACAGATGTTCGAGGCTTATCACCCATTATTTTGAAGTTTTTCACTTGGTGCCCTAGGACACCGAGACACTAGATTTTTGTGATAAGTGAATTATACCAGCTTCGGTCTCCTTTTATATGAACTAGGATGACAATCATGACATGTGTAGAATTGAGCAGTCATTTGGATTTCAGTTTTGAAGTTGTTAGATTAGAAATTAGATAGACTTAGACATAGTGAAAATTTACTTTTAAGTGCATTCTCAATTAAATACTTCTTTCTTACAAATGTATTGAAAAGAGTATTTATAATAAGTTTACGTTGTTTTCTAATGATTGCAAATTTAATTTGATGTTTTTTAAAATAATTTATAATAATGAAACTAAACATTGTGTTTGGTCTAAAACTTTTGAACGGTAGTGTAGTTAGATGATTTGGCGATTCATCTCACTGTTGATACAGCGCCCAATCGTTGGCCGATGTTTGAACTCGCCCATTTGATGAGCAAATTTGATAATGATGACTGATTGCCCCGATGCCTGCGTTCTGAAGATAACACTAGACTCAGTATTGATTAATGGCTTTAGGTTTTAAAAAATCACAACCCAGTGTAATGCGACTACTGGGACAAATGCGACTACGGGGTGAAATGCGATTTCGGGGTCAAATGCGACTATAGGGAAAATGCGATTACGGGGTGAAATGCGAGTACGGGAACAAATGCGACTACTGGAACAAATGCGATTGCGGGCCAACTTAAGTTTGAACATTTGTATTTTTAACCGACTTCAAAAAAAGGAGGGGGTTCTCAATTCGGTCGTGTATTTTTTTTTATCGATGTGGAATCGAAGGAATTCCTCCAATGTTATGGGCACATCTATGGTGATTTTGGTGTTTATTAAAGTAGAACAAGCATTTACACTCGAAAATCATCATTTGGTGAAGAGAAACTGATGATGAAGACACAAGCCACTACGCACCAATTAGGGCTCAACCAGTGCTATTTAATTCACTAATCGCAATATAATTCTTTGTCATATTTTGCTTAGAGGCAGAAGTTGGTTAAGATCAGGGTAGCAAAATGGAGAACCAGAGAACTCCTGAACGGTTAGCGGCTCTGATTCTGAAATAGCAACGTTCAGCTAAAGGTCGTGAGCAATTCACATTAGAATGCATTATGGCTGTAAGTAAGTGCCGTATAAAAGTCGTAGAAGTCATAAAAGTCGTGTATTATGTGTGGTTTCGATCGTCAGAAGGCAGTTTTCGTAGTCTTGTTATTTCCACTAACGATCTCTCATCATGAGGTCGATTTAATAATTTGTTGGCATCCAAATATAACAACTCTATGCATTCCAAACTTTTGACACGGCTTAGTGCAACATATATTTGCACTTTAGTAAAATTATTTTTACCAAAGGTTTATCACAGCTTTCTCGAGGGTGGTACCTTGTAGGGATCTGATGATGGGATCCCAAGAAAATCGAGGGGAAACCCTCAAATTTTATAGGCACTTATAATGTTTTTCATATATTTTCTTAAGTATTTGCATATGGTAGTCATCATCTCATCAAGCTGAGCTGATGACGAAGGTACAAGTCTTTATTAACGGTCAAGATTTGCGAGATAGTTCTTTAAATATTATAGGTAAGCTGAGACTGTTAGTCGTATTCTTTTTTAACAAGCAAAACTACTGGACTTAACCATTTTGACCGAGCCAGTTTTTATAATTTAGATTTTTATTTACAATCAAATCCTCCTCCATCTTACATTCTGGGCTCTAAAAAATACTTAATATCACTAAAATCCATCACTAAGAAGCAAAAAACTTATTTTTTTAAATAAAATAAGAACCGACTTCACTATAAACTAAAACCCAAAAATAATCTTTTATGTACGTTACGGATCACATTTGAATCACCTTTTGAAGTCGGTGCCAAACCATTAATTTATTACTATTAAAACAGGTGAGCCTTTAGTAATTGGTTTGGCACCGACTTCAAAAGGTGATTCAAATGTGATCCGTACCGTACATAAAAGATTATTTTTGGGTTTTTAGTTTATATTGAAGTCGGTTCTTTTTTTATTTAAAAATATGTTTTTTTTTTCTTATAACGTTACATATACATATACTTGTAAAAATTAAATGCTTGCACATTGAAACTTAAAAAAAATAACGGACTATTTAACTTTTTTTTTTTGTAAATCAAAAATATATAATTGTATGTTTGTATGTGTCGTTGTGGGTTCATTCATTACGCTAAAACGGCTGAACGGATTTGATAAATTTTTGGTATGCGGGTAGCTGGGTATGCTGGCCATCACTTCAGTTCATACAGCACAATGTGACAGCTAGTTTTTGCATAATATGCTCTTTACGTAAACACGTAAAAAGTTGTGGCGCTCTTGAATTAGAATGACCCAGGTTTCTGTATAAACTTTAAATCCTGCCATTCAACAATATAAAGCGGTTCATTATCGAGCGGTGGTGAAATGAGCTGTTAATAACTTAGAGTCGACTAAACGGCTGTTAGTCCCAAACTCCCCGAAGTGTATTTATCTCTAATAGCTCTTGTCAATGGAACAACTTGCGACGTTTAACCCTTTCACGATTATGCATTAAAAGTGAAACGAGTTTTTGTTGAACATTCTCTCTAATATTAGTCCTTTTCTAGGTTTTAAGGGATGTTGGTTACGAAAATGGTGTTAGTTTTAGATTACGACATTTTAAAAGGTCCTAAGAGACACATAATTAGAAATCCACTTTGGTTGAGCATTAAAAAAACGAAATAATTTTTCATAGAAAATGTATCCTGCGCGTCCTTTTCAACGTTTTAAAATCTAAAGGCACTAAATTGCGAAAGTAACTTCAGTTTTGGAATTTAATATGGCAGGAATGGCATTATTTATAATTTATAAGTAAGCTATCATGAAAATCCTTTTTAATTTAAACATTAAGGCAAATTTCTTTGATGTTAGTTTTGCATTGTAGGTTTAATATATTGTTACAATCTTAGAGTTGACTAAACAGTTATTAGTCTCAAACTCCCCGAAGTGTAGTTAGCTCTAATATCTCTCGTCAATGGAACAACTTGCTACGTTTAACCCTTTCACGATAATACTATAAAAATGTTAATTTTCATTTTATCTTAATATATATTAAATCTTGGTAGTTTTCAAGGTGTTAAGGAATGTAGGTTACGAAAAAAAAGTTTATTATTCCTATATCATGCTGGAGTAAAATCGCATATTACACACTGTTAGCTCGAAGTAAAACGTGCATATTTGAGCTGCTGAGGTGAAATAATGAAATAATGAAATAATGATCTTTATTCTGTAAGTAGGCCACAAGGGCACTTTTACAAGTCTGACTCTACCGCGTTTCCCGAGAGGAGACCACTGAAGAGAAGAAAGCCGAAACAAACTCAACAGTCAGTAATTTTTTCGAATTAACTCTTATATCTATTACAATATTCGTGCTTAGCCTAACCTAAATATATGTTTTGAGTATAAACTCAATGCGTAGTTCTTCAAGGAAACATATCAAAACTTATAAAAGTAAAAAAAATCTAGAATATAAAAAAGCAAAATAGTGATTTTTATTTAAAACAACTTACATACGTTTGATATGCCACCTTATAAGAACCGTGTCCCGTGTGTCGTGTGTGAAATAGTACATTGTGCACCGAGGGCGGTAGAGAAGGAATTACAAAGTACATTGAAGGCCGAAGCCACAGGCGGAGGGCTTCAATGACTCGAGTTTGTAATTCCGGTACCGCCCGAGTAACACCCAATGTTTTTCATCACACTTGTGAGAAAACTAATAAATTATTAAGTCAGAAAAAGCTTGTTACATTCAAGTGTCACAAGTCGCAACATTGTGTCATAAAGTGTCATTTATCAAAATCTCATTCCATAGATAACATAAACAAATGTTTCGTTTTTTTTTTCGTCCAACAAAGGTTTTGTTCCGAAACTATTTTTTAATTTTGTTGCTTACAATCTTTTACTTTAATTAATAATTGTAAAATAGTATAAACAAGCTATTTTAACGTATTTAACTATAGCGTCGACGTGTATTTATTGATATTACATTGTGTATAATTCAAATTTGCTGTTTTTGACTAATTGCGTTCGGTTCCGTTCTAAACCTGGCATATTAGAGTAGTGAATGCAGTAAAAAAAAAACAAAAAGTCATTACGCCCATGGCGTATAAAAAGCCCACGATTTTAATTAAGACCTTGTCTCTCGTTTTGCCTGCGTGTAATGACACCGTTTACGAACAAATGTGATGAAAAATATATTTTGGGTCCATATCGGGTCGCATAAAATTTAAAGTCATATTGTTGATAGGCATAAATTGTTTGGTCATAAGCATAATTACGCATATAAATTAATAGTCATAAAATTTTTGCGCATAAAATATTAAGCATAAATATGGATGGGCATAATGTTTTTGCGCATAACATTTCAAAGCATATTATACAATCGCCATAATAGTATTACAAGTCCGTTGTCATAATTTTGAGTGAACTTAAAACGAGGATTTAACTCCGCGGCTCGCTCGCTTCGTTCGCTCGTTAGGGTCACAGTTCAACCTAACACTCCTCCTCGCTTTGCTCGTCGTCGTACTTAACCTTAGCGAAGTCGGACCTGCCTTAGAACTAGATTAATGGGTTAGGTTGGGTAGGAGTCACAGTTTTAACCTAACCAAACCTACTATTCTGGTAGCAGTTCGTTTTTGTTAGGGGTCACAGTTCTAACCTAATCTAACCTACTATTCTGGTAGCAGTTCGGTTTTGTTAGGTGTCACAGTTCTAACCTTATCTAACCTACTATTCTGGTAGCAGTTCGTTTATGTTAGGGGTCACATTTCTAACCTAACCTAACCTACAATTCGGTCCAAGCATGCATTTTTGCAAGCATAAAGATACTAAAAATCAAACATATTTCATTTCTTTTTAGGCAACCCCCAAACCATGGCATAAATATCATTTGCCATAGTTGATGCATTACAATTGTTATGGCTAAAAATAATTATAATAATCAATATAATGACTAAAAGTTATATGACATTCAACATTAGGATTAAAAAATATATGACATGGTGCAATTATGACAGGGAACAATTATGACATTGGACAATTTATGTCCTTAAACTTTTGTGAGCAACAATTTTATGCGTAAAGAGTTATGACTATCGATATTATGACAATAGTCGTTATGCGATTAGAGGGACACCCATATATTTCATAGTTCTATTAAATCACACATTTCCTCGCTTTAGTGAGGTGAAAAGTTGTGTGTTTCAGGGCTGCAAAAATTATTTGTCTTCACGTGCCTTCAAAGCCTCGCTACGCTCAGGAATCTATATTTGAACCAGTCGCTCCGCTCGTGGTTTAATCTTAGCTTCCTTCGCTTGCTCGGCTTTCAATCGAAGCACTATAACAACTTTGCAGCCTTGCATAATAAATAACTATTTTAGAGTTCCGTACCCAAAGAATAAAACGGGACCCTATTACTAAGACTCCGCCTACCGTCCGTATGTCTGTCTATCCGTCTGTCACTGTCCTCACGAAACGTGATAGTTGAACTTTTCACAGACGATTTGATGTATTTCTGTTGCAGCTATAATAATTAAAATATATATATATATATATGTCTGTCTATGTCAATAACCAATATAAAATGGTCGAACACCGCGTACATTTTGCTTACAAGTAGGGCTCTGCAGACACTGGATTTTCATAGATACGCCCGTTTGTAGCGTATATTTTGCACGGAACCCTCGGCGCGCGAGTATGACTCGCACTTGGCCGGTTTTTTAATATCAATTTTGTTCCTCAGGTCGATGAGCGTCGGCGCCAGCATCTGCCTCTTCTTCACCTACTTGACATATGCGACACTGCCAGTACGTCTCCACGAGGCGAGCGTGGCTGGTATCCTTCTAGCAGCCACCAACGTTACCGGAAACCTCATTCTGTCGCGCACCTCCGACCTGCAGGTGTGTGTGTGTATTTGTGTGTCCTGCTGGCTACAATCATAAATAAATTAAAAGTTTAAAAACCACTACAAAAACACGCTTTACAAGACTTTTCTAACAAATCCAAACACAGCTATGATACGATGTTCCATCTTGAAGTTCCAGTTCATATCTTCCGGCTCCATCATCAGATCAGTTCGACAGTACCATATTATTGTATTGTCATCAGAACTACATACAGCTGCCAATTTTCATGACGCTACGATCCTTGGAAGATGGTTAAATTAGTTACCTTAGATTCCATTACATAGTTAGTTGCATACAGGTCGACCTAATAAAAGCGTGTTAAAAAATGTGCTCCCAATGAGCATATCTATATACTATTATAAAGTTGTAAAAATGAAATGTCTGTTCATTGAAAACATAAAAAAAAGATTGTTATAGACTATGACGTTTGTATGTTCATATGTGTCGTTGTGGCATCATCACGCCAAATCAGCTTAACAAATTTCAACTATTTTTGGTACACGGGTAGCTGGGTATCCACAAATGGCTATAGGATTCTTTTTAACCGACTACGCTGTCGAAAAAAAGAGGGTTTATGACTTTTCCTCTGCGAACGAAATTGCGGCCGCCTTCTAGTTAATAATAATATAACTGTATCTAGGTGAGTAAAGTTGCAAGTTAAGACTGTTGAGAAAATTCTGGGAAGTTTAGTTCACTGATAATTTACAATCGCAAATGCTAACTGCACGAATAACGTGCAAATTGTCAAAATGTACAAAGATACGCAAAATCTACATCATGACAAACGTAGTACAGTTCGCAAAATCTACTTACGCTGTAAGCTCATAATCGTCATCATAATTATCTGCCTGGTATCAAAAGTATGGCTTGGCCGTTTCATACATCTATGTGTTCAATATTGTGATAATATTATTAATTTGAATTCCTCTCTATGAAACGGACCAAGATGTAGGGTTAATGAAATCAGGGCTTAGGGGCTTCAAGCCAGTTGAAGCTATACTTTTTAAGATAAGGTGTAGGGTCAGTAAAGTCAGAGCTTGAGGGCTTTGCTTTTCCTAGGATCTGATAACGTTTTTATAGCGAAAACGTTATGAGCTTGTGTGTCTTGGCTGACAATTGTACATGAAATATTTTTGGTGAGATCAAATGTACATTAATTTGTTTGTACCATCTGTGTACTGTAGGTACATTTTTCAAGATGTAAATTTTGAGTATGTACCTTTTTACTGTTTCCACATTATGAGTATTGTTCATTATCAGCCGAAACAGTGGCTTTTCGTAACTGTTTTTAGGGTTCCGTAGCCAAAATGGCAAAAACGGAACCCTTATAGATTCGTCATGTCTGTCTGTCTGTCCGTCCGTATGTCACAGGCATTTTACTCAAAAACTAGAAGATTTATATTGATGAAATTTGAAGCATAGTTGTCTTGTGTAAACCGCTACTTAGTTTGATAGTTAAATATATATTTCTAGGCGGGGCACTCCATACATGTAACCGAAACTGAAAAAAAATGTTTTCAGCAAATATCTGTGTGTGGCATATATTTCGACAGTTCTTCTAAATGGTTTCTGAGATTTTTTTTGATTTAGTGAATATTTTCCGGTATATTCGCTCCGTAGGTAGCAAAAATTGTACCCCCCCCCCCCCCCCCTCTATTTTGTAAACGGTATATTCAAAAAATATGAAAAAATTTAGAAATATAAAACTCAATAAATAGTTACAACGAAAATTATTTTCAACATGATCGGACATACCGTTTTTAAGTTATTGCCAAAAAACTGCGCTTCTCAGCAAAAGGACGTAAGTGCCGGGGAGCTATTTTATTAGTGTTTTTTTTTCATCTATAAGTAGTGAATTTTTTTGTATAAACGGCTGCGGAACCCTTCATGGGCGAGTCCGACTCGCACTTGGCCGATTTTTATTATAGACCGAATGTACAACTGAGTCTGTTCTTGGGGTATGGCAGCGGTACGAGAGGGGTGTATTTACGGAATGTTAAGCGCCGCGAAACTTCAAATCAGGCATTTTATTTCTAATACAACATTATGTTGGTAACAAGTGTCTTAGTGCGACATATTCGGCCATTATTGGCGTATACATGTTATAATAAATTATATATTGCTAACAAAAAGTGTCAAAATAATATTATATTAAAATTAAATGTAATTATTGTCAATTAACAAATTAAAATTTCAGTCGGACGTCAGGCTTGTATAGCGAGACAGTTAAGTACACGTCCTGTGACGTCACTAGTCAACCCTCCCGTACCGCTTCAATACCTCAGGAAGACTCAGTTAAACGGTAGACCTGGAGCGCGTTTCTCAAAACCTAGTAACTTTTATTACAAGCGGATGCTCTTTCCAACAATATCAAATAATACGTTTTTGTCATTTTTGTGACAAGCTTTTATCGCTGACTGTACTTTTCCTTTCACATCGATCCACTACTCACCGAAGCAATTATAAAAAGCCCATAGGAGAAATTGCATTATTTTATTACACCGTTCCTATGACCACCTCCCTGATCCATCATCAGGTCAGCTCGGTGGTATCACTATTGCATTGTCACCAAACTTAACTATGCAAAATTTTAGCTCAATCGGAAACTGGGAAGTGGATCAAATTTAACTTGCAAGATTTACAGACCGACAGACAGACAACGGGACAAGTGAAAGTAAATAAAAGCTTGTAAAAAGAGACTACAAATACAAGTTAGAAACGTTTATGAAACGGACCCCTGTGCGCCTACCATTCAGCACGGAGTATCTAGCGCTCGATGACGGTCTATCTCTTTCACACTATTAGCGCGTGCGAGAGAGTTGCACTGACTCTAGATACGAGATACTCCCGGCCGATCGTAAACTCAGCTCATGGTAGGCACACTGTAGCCCAGATACCTTTCCACAGATGTATTGCAACATGATTATACTGGCAGCCTGCAACGTAGCCGGCATAATGACGCACCACCCTCGCGAGTTGGCGCAGCGTCGAGCGTTCCTGGAGACCCGGGACTGCGTGGAGGCCAGGCTGGTGACGCAGAGGGAGAACCAGCAACAGGTATTGTACCATCTACACCACCGTCAAAAGTTTAAGACCAAACAATGTTTAATTTCATTGTTATAAGTTATAAATTCTTCTACAAAACATCAAATTAAATTTACAATGAATAGAAAACAACTGTAACTTATTATTGTGTGCCTTGTATGCAAATATTAATTTCAATACATTTGTATTTAATAAGTATTTAATTCAGAATGCACTTTTCTAGCTAGTTAGTAGCGTTTTCATTACCGATGAAGCTTTTCGAGCTTGTTTAAGAGTCCCCGGCAATCTCGGGCGAATTTCACCTTCCCATACAAACGGAGTTTCGTTCTCATTTTAAAACTACGTCTTGGATTGTAACGAAACTTTGCATATACAATGACATGAGGTATATCTGGGGCTGTAATTTATAAAACAAACGAAATACAGCAAAAATAAAATTTGTACAAAAAACTTTAATACGCGTTATTTTTTTTACTGTAGTTTCTGAAGCTTCATAAACTAATTACAGGCTTGCATATATCTTAACATATTCTAAGGAAAAAGTTTCAGAGCAAACTAGTCGTTTGAAAATGAGAGCGTAACTACGTTTGTATGGAGAATCGAGCTTACCGGGGACTGTTAAAACTTGAATGCCGTTGTGTACAAGTCTAGAGTCAACTTAAGGCGCTGATAACGCTTCCAGTGCTGTTTGACTGTCGCTGAGTTTAAAGATATGTTTTCCTCTGGTAAGTCGATCTATGTTCTTCTGGGCACACCCGCACACATGCACACACGCAAGCACTTAGATTTAATTTTAATAAATAATATTGGTATAAATAAATACTTCAATTAAAAAATTAATAGACGCACGATTATGAGCAATCAAATTATTAAATTTGCGAGGGCAAGCTCTCCTCACACAGGCAATACATATCGACGCTGGAAAGCAAACACGTAGTAACCCACACAAGGACGATTTTTTTTATTGCATTTTTGGAATCTCCGTATTTTTCTGCGTCGATGGGTCGAATCCACGTGCAGATACGATGAAAAATGGGGGAAATAGGAACAAGAATTTTTCTAGCTTTAAAAAAAAATTGCACCGCAAACACGTAGTAAATGACAAAAAGCCTCAATTTATTGAGGTTATTTTATGTCAAATTCACGTGGGTTATTTTAATTTTCTAACGCTACTGCGTTTTTAGTGGCCATAAAAAAAATTAAGAAAATTAAAATCTCATACATTTGGCGATGCGTTTACTACGTGTTTGCATACTGTGAAAAAAAATCAAAACGTAGTAACCTACACAATTTCCACTTGTAATAACTTTTGATTGAATTCATTAAAATTGAAGTCTAGCAAATTCTGTTTATTGTATTCAATTTTGAAAAAGTTAGCTTCATAAACACGAAAGTTATGATTTTTTTTTCAAAACTCGGTAGGTTTTCGTCTCTGGTGAACGATTTCGTTTTTGTGGGTTACTACGTGTTTGCTTTCCATCGTCGATATTCACTTAGACGGCTCAACTACTGCAATATTTTAAACGTGTTTTATAAACTTATTATTTTTAGGTTGTTTTTTTTTATTATCCGTTTAGCCGATTTCGCGTGATCATGCCAAATCGGCTAAACGGATATTTCAACGAATCATAAATCTAATTATTTCATTTTAGTGACCTCCAGATTGCCCGTTACAATCCTTTTTAAGGTTCCGTAGCCAAAATGGCAAAAAAGGCACCCTTATAGATTCGTCATGTCTGTCTGTCTGTCTGTCTGTCTGTCCGTCCGTATGTCACAGGCATTTTACTCACAAACTATAATATGTACATTGATGAAATTTGGAGCATAGGTGTCATGTGTTAACCGCTACTTAGTTTGATAGTTAAATAATAAAAATATATATTTCTAGGGGGGGCACTCCATACATGTAGCTAAAGAAACTGAAAAAAAAAATTTTGCAAATATCAAGGTGTGGCACATATTTCGACAGTACTTCTAAAAATACTTAGAGGTTTCTATAAATCATTTTTGGTTTAGTGAATATTTTCCGAAATATTCGTAACGAAAGTAGCAAAAATTGTGTCCCCCCCATCTATTTTCTAAACGAACTTACGTTCAAAAAAAATGAAAAAATTTACAAATATGAAACTTAATTAATACTTTCAACGAAAATTGTTTTCAACATGATCAGAAATACCTTTTTAAATTATTGCCAAAAAACTGCGCTTCTCAACAAAAGGACGTAAGTGCCGATGAGATACGCTCTTTTGTTAGTGTTTTTTTTTTCATATCGTATTTTTTTCACCTGTAGTGCATTTTTTGTATAAGCGGCTGCGGAACCCTTCATGGGCGAGTCCGACTCGAACTTGGCCGCTTTTTTTAGTTATAGAAAAAAGGATTGTAACTTTTTTTAATATCATCAATACATTTTTATAACTTTCGGGATAATTCCGAATCCATACTAATATTATAAATGCGAAAGTGTGTCTGTCTGTCTATCTGTTACCTCTTCACGCTTAAACTGCTTAACCAATTTGGATGAAATTTTGTATAGGATATAGGCTACTTTTTATCCCGGAAAAATACCCTTATCCGCGATAAACGAATTTAAGGCGGACGAAGTCGCGGGCAGAAGCTAGTTTAGGATAATTTCGAAAAACTGCTCATGATTCCGTAAAGTCATCTCAATGCTCACCATCTTAGAGCCATCCAATACTCACATGTTAGACACTAAGAAGCTCTACTGAGCCTATTGTACTTTATTGCTGCTATAGAAAATGTGATTTTCGTACCTGCATCAAAAATCATTGAGAGTTACCCCAACGCAAATAGCATAGATTATAAAATGTAGTCGCTTTATCTGATGATTTCCAGGAAATTGGACTTAAGGCTTGGGCCCTGTCACTCAAAAGTGCTAACTCAAAGGCTCGTCACAGTAACACGCAGTTTGAGATGAAAGTTCTATTGTTAACTCTGTATCTACCCGAATAACCAGCCCACGCAACCTGCGGTTTGCCTGTAAGGCACGTTTCTGAAGAATAAATAGGGTACATTAATGATTTTCTTAAACGGTTTTCGTACCAAAATATCAAGATAGGCACTGGTCTCACTGCCGGCGATAAAGCGAGCAACTCTCGACTATTTTCTGACCCAACTCGCTCATAAAACGCACACTACTCGTAGATGTAGACTCCGTGTCAATAAAGGAGATAGATATATTTATCAAGCCTACAATTGACTGGTTATTGAATCAACGTTTTCCAAGTGACAATTTTCCATCGTCAATGTGTAGTGGTTTTGGCGACAGATTGGTGCAATGGTATCATGGTTTTGTACCCTTGTGTACCCTTCAACGGCCAAGCTACACAACATTAACTATATTAATAAACAAATCGCAGTAAGGAACCTTAGACTTGGCACGATTTTGTCTCGATTTCATTACTTTTTAGAGATAAACAAGCAGCTCCATCGAGACTTAGCTAGTTTTTTACAGATTTTTTTTTGGTGGGATAATATATTACTTATATAAATAGAAGACATCCAAGACTCAGGAACAAATATATATGCTCATCACGCAAATATTAGCTCTTACCGGGATTTGAACCCAGGACCTCAGTTTTGCAGGCAACGTTACTCCCACTGACCTAAACCGGTCGTCAAACATACAAACATACAAAAACTGCATTTTTTTCGAGTCAGTTACTTTTAAATAGACTGTACCACTAAGCTTTTGAAAATTTCGTCAATGTACAGACGTTTAGCTTTTATTACTTTATAATACTTAGATAGAAGTATAGTTTCGCCCGGTTTTTCCCAAAGTTAAAGTAAGTTGCGTCTCTGAAAGTCCTTGGAGGTTCTCTAAAGGCGCTTTGAGGCAAATTCCTGTTTACAAACTCCAGTTTAGAGGCTCTTGTACCGAACACAATGAGCGTTTTGCTGAGAAACTATACATAATGGGCCTGGGAAACGATTTTATACTTATTTTAAACTGACTAGAAGGTGCACGTAACTTATTTCGCGGAGGAGAAAAACACATTTAAAAAAAAAACCTATACAGACAGCAACGTACTCTGCATGCCGGTTTCGTCATAATGACGTAAATACATACACAGGATGCTTTTAAATACCTAATGACCGATAAAGTGATGAATGATAGTCCGCAGTCCACAACTGTGCGTTTTTCTAGAAATTTCCTGCCTCGCACGACTGAACTGTTAGAATAAATCGCCACGTATTTCCAGACCGATGCGACCTTTAAACCTTCAACAAAAGAGCGTACTCGTACTCCCACCTGAAAGGCCGGCAACGCACTTGTGACTCCTCTAGTGATGATAGTGTCTATGGGCGACGGTGATCGCTTACCATCAGGCGATCAGTCTGCTCGTTTGCCTCATATGTCATAAAAAAAACTCAATCAACGTTTGAAAATAACGCTATAGTGAAATATTAAAAAATAATCAGCGCGTAAATATTTTATTATACAAAATCATATTCCTTATTACTCAGTTCAATCTTCCCTAAAATCAATAAGGAATTAACAAATGAAATATCCTTCCAATGCGAAGCATAACATACCAAAGGATATGAAAAAGATACCAAACTCCTCAAAATAAATATACTACGTACGTGTAATATATCTATGACATGCATATGACAATGTTAGTTAGTAATGTTTTTTCTCAAACATGCAAAGAAAATTGCTTATATGTTCCGGCTGCGAAGTTTGACGTTTCAGGTGCGGCTAGGACAAGAGGTCGTTAATGGAATTTCATACAAATCATGCAGGCCTAGGCCGGCGAAGTCCTCTTTTTTAACTTTCATTCCACATAAATTTGTGGGACAGGCGTCATGAAATTCTGCCACTATGCGTATTAAAAATAAAACTGATTTTTTTGTTGTTTATTTCATTGCAAGTTTAAAAAACGCACTTTTCTCCAACTTGCTCGGAAATGTTCCCATTAATGTAGTAAAAACACACCGCGAAGTCTATCGTTATATACGTTGATATACGGTAATCAATTAAAAAAAAGTGGCATTACTTCCCGAACAGGCCTGGGAAGTATACATTATTGTGCAGGTTTTTACTTTCAATTTCATCCAAGACTTTGAAAACAACTTTCACCAAACAGCCAATAGTAATGTATAAAAGCCGAGATTTTTAATAACTTTTATTGTTTTTCGCGTTTAGTTAATGCATGTTTAATGCCAAAAATAATAAAAAAAAAACAATAATTATTGTGTCCAAATCATAACACAGTTTATATAGTCTTAATGATCTTCTGGGACTGCTAAATATTTAGTAGCGAAGGTATGTTTTTTTAAATGTTGTGCGTTTAGGAATTGCCGATTCAAAAGTAATAACGCATATATTTATTTTAACTATTGCTATAGGTTTTTTTGTATTTAGTTTCATTACTATATTTCATGTGGAACCAAATATACAATTCGGACCCAAAACTTTTAACTTTAATATCCTTAAAAAAAATAAGGCGGGTACGTGAATTTCGTATTGTAAAAGATTGTTTGCCATGTTATTTTTACGAAAATAAGTTACATAAACATTTGTCAAATTTCCTCGCATATTTGGAGAAAAGCAGTATACGTGCCTCTGCAGGAATGTCATTTTGTGGATTCGTATCCACGAAAAACCGTACTCATCCACGAAATGACTTTTCCCGGCCTCTGCAGTAAATACATACCTCGATACTAATACATACCTCGACGGGAAATATGAGGCTGCCCGCCTCAGACCTATCCGGCCTCTCTTTGCTCGGCCATCTATGTCTTCGGCCGAGAACCCCTTTCGTCCCGGCCTCTGTAGTAATGTACTATTACTGTCCGTCTCAAGTGTCAGGATACGACGTAAACTGAAGAGGTTGATTAGATTAGAATTGTAATGATTACCTCGTGTGTTCATAAGTTTTGAGACAAAATGAATACTCGAATTATAATTAGTTAAGATAATTTATTTTTATGACACAGTTATAGGGTTAATAAAAGACAATGTCTTAGTAAAATAAAAATATAATTTACTCGAAATGTCCACCCTTATTTTTTATACAGGCTCTTAAACGTGGTTTCCACTCATCAATAGCTTCACGTACTTTTTCAATAGGAATACGCTTCGCTTCTCTCACTAAGGCTCGTTTCAGGGCCTGAAGGTTTGGATGCGGCTTTCGGCATGCCCTTAGCTCTAATTCCGTCCACAAAGAGTAATCTAAAGGATTTAAGTCTGGGCTTGAAGAAGGCCATTCCTCAGTACTAATAAACCCAGGCAAATTTTCTTTTAGCCACTTTTGTGTAGATTTCGCTTTATGCGATGGTGCTGAATCTTGTTGGAAAATCCAGTCCTTTCCAGCGAATAGAGTGGTAGATAGGGGTTTTACAACGTTCTTGAGAATGTCACTCTGATAATTTTGTGCTTTAACTTTGACCCCATGTTGGCAAAAATGCAATTTCGTAACGCCTTCATATGAAACTCCCCACCATACCATGACGCTAGCCGGATGATGTGTGCGTTGGACATGTCGCACGTTAGACGGAATCTCCTTTGAGCTTTTGGCGTAGATTTTATCATTCTGCCTGTTAAATTTTTCTTCGACAGTAAATATCTTCTCATCCGTGAACAATATTTTTGTAGGGTCGTGTCGCCTAAGTAGGGTCCGACAACGTTTGAGTCGCATTTTCCGTAGACGATCATTTAGATAATGCACTTTTCTCTTACTATACGCTTTTAATTTAAGATCATATTTAAGTATTCTATTTACCGATATACGTGAAATACCCGTCTGTAGAGCCATTTTCTTCTGGGTGCGGCACGGATTTCGACGAATTCGTTCTTTGATAATCTTTATGTTCGCAGGGGTCCTTACAGAACGCGGGCGGCCAGTTCTTGGACGATCATCAATCTTTTGGGTCTCCTTATACCGCTTTATAGTATAGTATACAAAATTGCGGCTAGCTCCAATATTTTTTAATTCGTTAAAAATTTCCATTGGTTTTTTTCCCGCCTCATACAACGAAACTACAGTACACCGAAGTTGTTTCTTAGCCGCCATTTTGACAAACAATGACAATAAAAAGAAAAAAATTATATATTCTTAATTAAAACGTTCCAATTTCAAATTCTGAAACAGCCACGACAAGCTGCCAGCACGTTTTTATTTTAAATTTGAGGTTTGAAATTCGTCTCAAAACTTATGAACACACGAGGTAATGATACATTTTCGCATATAACATTTTTCAAACCGATTTTTTAAATATTATTATGGTATTATAAATAAACGTAAAACTTAGACTTAATGGTCTTGTATGTTGCTTGACGTGATTTGTCTGTAATAGGCATCAAATGTACGCTGCTTGCTGTCAAGGAATTTAATTTATATACCATTTTGTACCTTGTCACAGTCAAAATCAATATGAAAGCCGATAGAGATTCCATATCAATGTTACTATGACAAGGTACAAAAGGGTACACAAATGAAATTCCTTGAGCGTACATTGAATATATTTTCAAAAAAATAAGTGATACGGACTATTTAAATATTACTCAATCGAAATTGTAATTATTTTGTATGTTGGTGTGTTTCGTTGTTGGCTTCATTATGTCATAACAGTTTAACGGATTTCAACTATTTTTGGTGTACGAGTAATCAACTCTTTCAGCAGTTTCTTTATAATAATAACAAACTGGGACCACTGATTAATTTCAGTCAGCACATTCGATTATTGTTTATATACATCATCGATCAGAATAATAACATTATTATTATAGAGTTACGAGTAGGGGAGAGCAGGGTTAAAAGTGCCGGGGGTAAGTTGTTCCGATGACAATAGGAACGCAAATAAAAATACCGGTCAAGTGCGAGTCTGACTAGCGCACCGAGGGTTCCGTTCAAAGTTTCACTTATTCCGACTTAACTTGACGCTTGAGTTAAGTTTGCCTCTGGTATCTATGGCGTCACAGGGGCAAACTTAATGAAAACAGGTGATTCAAAAATGATTTTTGGTGTTTTAGTCAAAAGTAAGACAGATAGATGTATGATTTTAATTTTCGTGTAATATTCATACTAAATTACATACTTCCACAAAATTCTAGATTCTTCGCATGGTAAACTTCGGAGATAAAGAGGGGGAATGGTGTTTTTTTCACATTTTCCTTAATACAACAAAATCTACTCACAATAAAAAAGAATTGTTCCAAAATGTACAGATAAAGCCCTCATACCCTACTTGATCTAGGAGCTAGACATTGAATTTTTGATGGATTATGATTTGAAGGATAAGTTGTATTTAGAACGAGGAAATAGCATCTGGAAAACAGCACAATTCAAATGACATATTAAATGTGTTATCATATGTACTAGTTCATCGATACATATTTTCAGAATCCTTGTCGTTAATCCATCATATAGTAGAATTAGTATTTTTTAGTGACCGTATTATGTTACTTATTTTGTTATATCCCAAAGGAGTTAAGAATATAGTTTGATTTATATGTTTTGAATTCTTGTTTCTAATGGACGACCCTATTTTGGCATTCGCGAGTTGGATTAAATACTTGTTGAACTCCTGAGCTATAAGTGACGGATCGTCAATTATAGTCCCATCTTTGTTAATTTCTGTTATAAATTGATTGTCCATGCGGTCTTAGTCCGGTCCGTCCTTTATAATGTCCCAACATGCCTTGCTTTTATTTGTAGAATTTTGTATGTACTGATGGTTGCGTAATTTTTGGGACTTATTTATGCAGTTTATTAGAATTTGAGAATATTTCTTATATTTTTGTCTATTTTCCAGAGTTTTGTGTTTGTAATATTTGAAACGTAACGCTCGCTTATTTTAAGAGCATATTCTAAGACCCTTTGTTATCCATTTCGGTGTTTTGCAGTTTGCTGGCACTTAAACAGGGTAAATCTTATACAGGGTGTCCCAAGAAGTAGTGATATACTGAAGCTGGGACGTAGAGGACCTAGAGGGCTATCTAAATCACCCCCATGTATGTTCCGCGATTTTTCGTATTTTCGGAGTTATGACTTTTTTTTTATTCCTATTTAATTATATATAATTTTTTTTTTATTTCATTCAAAAATCTAAAGATAGTAAATGTTACCATACTGAATTGGCCTATCTATCAGCGTAGCACACAAAAAAAATCAAGCATCTACCCCAATAATTCACGTCACCATAAATAAAAATCTCATCGTACTCGGCGATAGGCGAAAAATTAAAAAAAAAGTCATAACTCCGAAAATACCTCCCAGCTTCAGTATAGCACTACTTCTTGGGACACCCTGTATATGGGAAACAGAGGTCATAGAATAAGCAGACTAGGTCGTGAATAGATTGAAAGCTTCATTCACATTCAACGCATTAAACGTTTCAGAAAAACGTAGACACTTTAAACATTCACAATATTTGCTTATGTTACTGGCACTATAATACTGTCAAACCACAGTATCTGTCAAACCTCATTATATATACTCTCTGTATGTTTGTCTTTCACGGGAATATTTAGGACTTGAGCTGTTTCGTGATCCGATAGGCCTAACGGAAGGAGCTTGCCTTCTGCTTCTTTCATGTTACTGATAATATGGTCTATACATGATTTTTGCCGGGTAGGCTTTGTGATGTGAATGCTTAAATTATGTCGTAGGACCAAATCATTCAGAGAAGTAGTAATCTTATTTTGTACAATTGTATTTATATTGAAATCTCCGGTTAGCACGATTTTTTTATCCTTTTTTTTAGCTAAGTGACATAAAACTGTGTCAAGTTCTCTTAAAAATACATGTACATCAGAATCCGGAGTGCGATATAACGTAATTTCTATAATTTATTACAAGTTAATTCTATTGCACAACATTCAAATTCATTTTGACGTGCCCGCCTATTAATATACAAGAGTTCTTGGAGTTTAAGTCCTATTTTTGTGAGGAAACATACTCCTCCTCTATTTTTTTTCCTAGAAAAGAAAGAAGCCAGTGCGAAGCCTTTGATTGTAATATTTGATTCACAACCGCTTTTAACAAAGGTTTCGGACAGGCAGATAACACCAGGACCTTTCTTCTCTTTCTGCAGGGCTGACAGAGTTAGTTCCAGTAGTTTGCGTTTTTGTAATACGCTAGCAATGTTTTGCTGCAGAATTATGAAAAATTTATCTTTAGGAACGAAAAAGATTACCGTCACTTTGCTCGTTTCCTTCGGCGAATTTTGACGGCTGCTGTAGGTTACCTTCGCTAACATTTTCTTCTTTTTCTGCAGTATTTATATTTGCTTCTATTTCGCCAGTACTTCATTGTTCTTTTTTTCCTTCATGTGTTGTCTCTTCCTCCTCATCAGTACTCGTAATTTCTTCCTTCTCGCCAGTAACATTTCTTCCTTTATTGTAAGCGCTTTCTATGTAAGAATCAATTTCCATGATGAGCGTATTAAGATCATTAATTACTGTTTTCATTCCAATCCAATTTAATTTACCTGACACTTTTGAAAACATCTTGTGTGAGTAGACTAAGTTTTTACTGCTATCTAATATATAGGCATACTGGTGCAGGACATTGTCCAGATATAATAGGTCATTAAAGACCTCTATGCGCTTATTAAATATATTTGCCTATTTACACACTTTGAACACAGGGAGGCAAACGATAATATTTGTACGTTGAACAGTTTGTAATTGTTTTTGCAAGGCATCAATTATATCTGGTAGTTTCGTGTTGACTCGAAGTCGGAATCACCTATTAAGATTATGCAATAGTCATTAAGTGTATAGTTTTCCAATTTTTTTTCACTTCCTTTCACTAGTTCTTTAATATCCCCATCAGTGATAACATAGTGGCAGATTTGATCAGAAGCAAAGTTTCTTTTAATTTTCCCTCATACGTGTTCATCATTATGAGCACTAATGACACAGACTCTTTTTTTAGGTTTCTTCACTTTTTGAATTTTTTGAATTTCGTTCCCTGGACTCTTTATGATGATTTCAGGCGCACGCAAACGTTTTATGAGAAACTCTACACGGTGCAACAACTTAACATTTTCTCTTTTTGCTTTGTCAAGTTGTACCTCTAAGTTTTCGATTTCATGCCGTAAACGCAGGATTTAAATATATTGGCCTTTATCTGTGGTTTTGATCACAGTCGTTGAAGAAGGAGTTGAAGACACCACTGATTGATGCAAGGAATGCCTTGTTTTCTTTCCGTTATCATTAATTTTCCTTCCAAGCTTTGAAGACTGGCATAAAGTCTTGAGGACTTTGATCTCCGTTGAAAGTTTATTGTGTAACTTTTGTAATTCATTGTTTTCCAGTATAGAATTTTCTAGTTCCGTTTGCGTGCTATTTAGCTGTTCTGTTAATTCGGATATCATGCTACGCATTTTATTATAATCAATTAAGTAGTTCTGCGAGCCATTTAAACAAACCATACTTTTTCATAGTTTGTTAAATGAAGAAAATGACTCGTCCTTATCCGATGATTCGTCACTAGATAGTATGTGAGAATCTAAAGTCTCATTTTGGGGATTTTGCAAACTTGAGGTAGGCTGCTCTTTCGTAAGAGTCGGTTTAGACTTAGGAGATGTAGGCGTAGTTCGCAGACCAGTAATTAACTTGCCCTCTGGAGCTTCAGATTTTTTTTTATACAATGTTGGACTCGCTTGGCAGCATTTCATACATTACCAATTCATTTTTTGAGTTATATATTATTGTATCTACTTTCAGCATTTATACAAAGCAGGTCGAAATTCCTCTTGCAACGGGAACAGGTGAGAAATTGTCTGCCTTTGATTATTTGGGCACATTTTCCACAGTGACTTTGCATGGTGTATCAAACGTACTGTAGTAACGAAACGCAATTCTTAAGTTTTGTGAACGCACCCGCAACAGCTATTTCCGAACGACACTACGCAGTGTCAGCTTAACTGACAGATTAGTTGTCAAATAGTTGTAACAAGTTATCTTCAACCCTTATTTATTTTTATTTTTTAGGTCAAAATGAGCTGTTATTTCGAATCTTTGCCATGGTGAGCCGAATCTGGACGCAAACCATAAAACACCAATTTCGTATGAGATCTGCTGTTTTCAAACCTCACGCACACAGGCTATTCTCATGGCATATCATGGATATGTTGCGTCTGTATTGAGATACGGCCTTCTTATTTGGGGTAATTCTACAGATGTAAATAGAGCATTCATAGCACAAAAAAAATGTCTACGCACAATGTGTGGTATAACATCACAAGAATTATGTAAGCCGCTATTTGTGAAACATGAAAATTTTAACACTGCCATGTATGTATATTTTTGAAGTGGCAATTTTTGTAAAGAAACACCCTGAATTGTTTAAAAAAGCTAAGATGTATATCCTAGAAGCACTAGTGCTTCAGAATATCGTGATGGACATGGTTCCCAGTAGCGCCCACTTCACGAAAAATAGTTACCAGATGTGCATAAGGATATATAATGCAATTCCAAATAGTTTTAAGTCTCTGCCCATCAACCAGTTCAAAAGTAAGCTACATAATTGGCTTAAACAAAAAATGTTTTATTCCACAACTGAGCTCTTCAAAACATGAGCTGTCTTTAGTTACAATATGATAGGTTAATTAATACTATAATTTTGCATGCTAGTATTTAGCACGATATGTCTTTGCTCCGAATTATATAATATAACATCTGATTGTACCATATCTTATAGCAAATAAATATATTTCATTTCATTTCATTTACTGATTTAAAATGAAAATTTTCTTTTGGATTTTATGTATATTTTTAGGTTTGTATGTGTCGTTGTGGCTTCATCACGCAAAATCGGCTCAACCGATTTTAACTATTTCTGGCACACGGGTAGCCGGGTATTTCCAGATGGTTAAAAGATACTCATTACCCGACTACGCTGAAGAAAAAAAAGAGGGTTATGATTTTCCGGCGTCTAGTATACACTATTTTGGTAGCTCAATTTGGACTTTTATGAAAATCGGCACGTTTATCCCCGCTCTTCTCTACGCGTACTAGAGAGTTACTTGAAGGCATTTTTTGTTAAAACTCTACATAGTTTAGAGCTTTAATTAGACCAAAATTGAGTTAGTTCCTTTTTGTAACAAAAATTACCAATATATTTATGATGTAGTAAAAGGTGCCCGCAACTTTGTTCGTCGAAGACAAAAAGTCATAACCCCTCTTTTTTTATTCGGCGTAGTCGGGTAAAAAGTATCCTATAACCACCTAGAGATACCTAGCTACTCGTGTACCAAAAATAGTTGAAATCCGCTCACGTGATGAAGCCACAACGACACATACAAACATACAAAAAATACATTGACCTCCAAATATATTTTTTTGGAAATACATATTATTAATGTACAGAAATTTAATTTTGTCAACTTTTATAATAGTATAGATTAATATTTTCATACTTTAAAAATGGAGTTCTGTATCCAACTTTTAAAGGCTCATAAACGCAAACTATTGAACTGAAATTGTTTTATAGGATTTCTGTCATGAAAACTGCTATTTTTCATCATTTTTTTTTATTTGAGTTCAGTCAACATCCCAATTTATTTATTTTTTCAATAGAATCATATCATCATCATCATCATCATCATGTCAGCCGTAGGACGCCCACTGCTGGACACAGGCCTCCTCAATTGATTTCCACATGGGCCGAATAGAGGCGACCCGCATCCAGCGAGCCCCCGCAACCCTAATCAGGTCGTCAGACCACCTTGCGGGTGGCCTTCCGGCGCTTGCCGGTACGTGGTCTCCACTCTAGAACCTTTCTGCCCTAACGGCCGTCGGTTCTTCGAACTATGTGCCCTGCCCATTGCCCCTTCAGAATCATATATCATTAAAAAAAATAGAGCCACATTTCAAAATTGTCGAATATATCCCGCATTTATATAATAAAATAACTAGAAGGTTGTTGCGCGCGCAACTTCGTTCGTAGAGGACAAAATTTCATAACCCATCTTTTTTTCTTGAGCTTAGTCAGATAAATCTGGACTAACCCAGATTTATCTGACTTGTGCCAAAAATAGTTGAAATCCGTTTAGCCGATTTGGCGTGATGAAGCCACAACGACACATACGCACATAAAAAAAATGCAAAAAAAAAAATTTTTCGTTTAAGTGAACTCCAAAAAGTCCGTAACTATCATTTTTTTTGAAAATATCTTCAATGTACAGACATTTCATTTTTGCTGTTACTAACCTATTGACATACGACGCACAGCCTTAACCGCTGATGATATAAACATGAAATTTGAAACTTATATTATTTATGGTGTATGTGGACGTGTACTAAGACAGGATTTTTCGAAATTCATCCCTTAAGGGGGTGATATAGGGGTTGAACCGTTGTATGGAAATCGTTTATTTGGAAAGTTATAGACAGAATCTTTGTATAAAGGTTTCTTACTAAAAAACAAAACAAATTATTTAGGGTTGCAATAAAAATGTATCCCCTAAGGATTTTAAAAACGAGTTGAAAGATTGTATGGAAAACATGTCGTTTTTAAATTTAGACGCTTAAAACTTCGGTCACAACCTCCTATTATACTGTGAAAAACATTGATAAGGGCATCTTTTCCAATTCATCACCTTAAATTAATTAAATTCAATTTTATATAATTTTAATTTTAAGTGAATCGATACCTTACGTTAGTCTTTTCTGTTACTGCCTGTATTAAAACTAGTATATTATGGTTTATCTACCACTTTTTGTTGTTAGAAGAGCGGTGTCTCCTTATACAAGCAAAATTACATGTTTAATAGGAGGCTCCAACCTTTGCTATTGTTAAAATGTTCAATAACCGAAATAAACTTTTTCATTTTCATTTCATCCCTTGAAGGGGTTAAGATGGGGGTTGAAAGTTCAGATATATTCATATTCATTTATTTCATGTTAAAATAACAGTATAATTTGCTTTAGTCAAAATTATAAGTATTTGGAACATGATCGTCAACTAAACAATACAATTAAAATAACCGATAAATTACCGGTAGCATTAAAATGACCGGTTTTATTTAAACCAGTAGAATGTCGAGCTCCAAAGAAATAAATTAATAAAACGATGTGTACCCAACCCAATTGTACTTACATCTGAAGCTAAAACTACCAGTAGAATTTATCGATGTTCCTAGTTTCGTAGTTTACCTCAAGTTATTCTTAACATCATATTTTCGCGAGATGTTTCAATTGTTGACACCCAAGGGAATGCCATGAACCCTCATCCGTAAAACTGTAATAGAAAAATGACGCAAACGCCATGTTTCTCCAAATGCAAGACAACGTTTCTGTATTCGTGTGTATTCCTTTGGCACGTGAATTCAAGAAAGGCACAAGCGCTGTAGTTTTCCTTATACGAAGTGACGTTTTTCAACGGTGGAGTTAATCCTGTTGATAAGTGAATAAGAGAATACCGTAAGCGCCTTAGTTTTACCAATACAAGACGTCGTTTCGAACGGTGGGGATGAATGAATGTCGGAAGTTGGGAAAAGTTGCTGAGTATGTCTGTGGATACAGTGGGCAGTTCTTGATCAGTATCTAACCGCAAAATTAGGGTTATCTGTTATGATATATATAAAGTAATTTGTTATTCTGATGATGGAGACTTTGACTCATTTTTAAGGTTCCGTACCTTAAGTAAAGGTAAAAATGGAACCTTTACAAGATCACTTTTTGTCCCTCTGTCCATCCGTCCGTCTGTCTGTCTATCAAGACTCTTTTGCTCAGGAACGCGTGGAGGCATCAAGTTAAAATGAACGTCAAATAATTATGTCTGCGGTCCCTTGAAGCACTGTATAAAAATCAAGCTTCTAGTAAACGCAATCTAAAGATGCAGTCATTAAAAAAGGTGTTTCTCTCAATCTCTTTTCTGTCTGTCTATGTCTATAACCATAATAAAATGTCCCTACACCGCATTGAGACGGTCGTTTTTAGCGTATATTTTGTAGGAAACTTTCGGTGCGCGAGTCGGAGTTATCGTTGAAGTGTTCCAATGACCTACTGTGGTCTTTTTCATCAGTTCCACTTCACCAATTTACACTTTCTGAATGCAAATGCTTCATAGGTATATCTACAATATTTGAGGAGTTCCTTCAATTCCCCATGAATCCCGTCATAGGATCTTACTTAAATTATACGTGACCAATCTGGATGCACCTCATTTCAAACAAAAAAAGAATTTTCTAAAATGACTAATCGTATTCGCTCGTTGCTAATATACCGCATTCCCGAAATACCAGATTTTGCAAAATATCGGATTATCGATATACATAGGTATACTAACTCTTAGCTTACCACATTCCCATTACACAAGGTTGACCAGGTTATAAAATTGAAAGGTACTCATGGAACTAAATCGTTTTAAGAATGTCCTATAGTGGAAATTTGGTGTGTTGGTAATGTGATAAATCAAAAATGTGGTATTTTGCAAAATCTAGTATTTCGGGAATGAGAGAGAGAGAGCGAACATATTAGCTATTAAATACATATACGATTCAGATACAAAGCGAAAAATAATTATACGATCAAGGTATAAGGTGAAACGCTACAGCTACACGTTTTTTTGCGTTTGAGGTAAAATACTAACAAACAAATAAACAGTATTTGCATCGTGTATTGTACAGGCAATATCCTTGGTCAGTAAATACTAAGGCTCCTAATATCCTTGCTACAAGTCGAACCGTAGCCCCGTGTACTTATCCCGGTGGTACTAATACCCCGAACTACACTATGACGCTAAGATATGTTGCCGTGTCTAGGGCTTGTAACCGGTTACAAATAAACCGGTATTTATACAGGTTATACCGGTTAATCATTTAGGTTACGTTTGGACGAATTCATTTAGGAACTTTATTTCGAAGTGCTCTCTAACCGGTTACTTCGTGTTCGGATACGGGATCAATGACTGCTATCGCACCGATAGTGGCACAACGACAGTCAACTACATGGAAAATTTAATCCAATACGATAGTGAGAGATATTAACCGGTTAGAGCGATGTTCTTGCGAGCGTAACCTTTATTATGGGTTAGGCTTTCAGAGTGTGCCTCTAAGCGGTACGCAACATTAACCGGGTTACAAGCCCTGGCCGTGTTTGCGTTCGTGTTCGAATCCGCGCGTCTCAAGTCGAGACTCTCGACTTCGCTTGGATAATGAATACTCATCGGACCGACCCACCCAGGCCGGTAAGAGTTTAAAAACAAATAAGGACTATTATTGACAATTTCGTACTAATATTTTCTTCTGTTCCCACGATTATTACTCATTTAAATATAACAATTTAACGGACTATATCGCGTATTTAATCTCATTTGAATTCCCGACGTTTCGGAAGCTTTTCAGCTTTCCATGATCACAGGCTGACTGAAAAAAGATATGTTTTCCTCTTTCACAGTTACAATTTGTGCAAACTGCCCACTTTGAAAAAACAAAATAAAAGTTTGCATACATGTCAGATGGGCCTTATCTGTAAAGACAGTTACACATGTGCCAGAAGGGTTTAATTATTTTATTTTAATAATTTACCAAGCAGCATTTCACAAATGAGGCGTACCGAGGAGAAAAGAAACGCTGCAACGAAAAACTCCCACGCTACCTCATTACTAATTATAATATTTAAAAAACAAAGACTATTAAACTAATTTTCAACAGATAAGATATTTTTCACCGTTCGGAAATTAATGTTTTGCAGTCCTGTGTCTTGCTTGGTCCTTGATGAGATGTATTACAGGATCCCAAGTTGGTGGTAGCGACAACCCGTCTTCTCTAAACAACATTAGGATGCTTTTTAATCTCGATAGCCTCGCGTAGCATTCTGGGAAAATATATTTTCGCTTTGGCAAGGATAGAAGGATTATCAGACTTAATTGAATGGTTTGCTTTGTCAATGACATGTTCACAGACTGCAAACCTATTACATCCTGGTGCTTGACATCTGCTATGTGCTCATTCACCCGGGTCGATACACTGCGTTTCGTTTAGGCAATGTATGAAAGACCACACTCGCAGTCCAGCTTATAAATGCCTGCACTCTGCAAAGGGGTGCTACTCTTCACGGGTCACCTTTTTCAACGGCTTGAAATATTGTTTTATGGAAGCACGATTCAAGGTATTTCCGAATTTCTTACTAAATTAAATATAAAAGCAAAGAAACTGAAATTAGAAGCACGAGTCTCACGGCATATTTTCATTTGTCTTAGAAACAACGCATCGAATGTTAACAAAACGTCGCTGGCGGATTCGATTTGCGTATACTTAAGGTGCGTACGTGTACCCGTGTGAGAAGATAAATAACATATACTTATGTGTATAGTTAATTTATCTTTACTTGTCCTCAGTAGTAAACAATATTTCAACCAAAAAGTACACCTTTCTTGTCTGAAACTCCCATTTTTTCGTAAATGAAGTTCCTGTTGGAATCAATATTTTTAGTACCACATTGCAAATTTCATATATTAAATTATTATTTTTTTCGAGAAAACAGCTGGTGTTTGCATTAAATGCACATTTTTAGGTTATAATTTTCATTTATATACATTATATCGCGTATTATCTAATTTGAGTTCCCGACGTTTGTTGTTGATATAATATACGCGATATAATCCGTTAAACTGTTTTATTTAAATAAGTAATAATCACGGAGACAGAAAAAAAATTAAAATATTGATTAATAATTAGTCATGTAGGGATAAATAGCCTATACACGTATCTTAATTACACGTGCCGAACGGGTTAGAAAACCGTTGCCGTGTAACACGGAAACGGGGACCCGGCGACGGGCAGAATAAACACGTACACGACGAAAACACTGAAGGCACCTTTAATATTTCCGGGCCTAAACCACTGAAGCAAATACCATTGTTGAAGGCTTTTGTGGCCATTTCTATTACACACGGAACACAATTGTGTTTTTATAAGCCCATCGTTTAACTAATTCGTAGCCTGCGGCAAGGGGACTGGGACCTGGCGACCAAGGGGTAGGGAATCGAGCGAGCGGGCAGTACTCCCCCCCCCCCCTACACCTAACTGGACAACACAACAACTGCCCTGTTTTTCGTAGGAGCTTAAAAACAGAATCGAGAGCTTACTTAAGAATTCCAATTTAAGTCCACTGCACGAGTAAATATCATTGTTTAAAACCTGTCGTCGCTAGTACTCCGTATATTTCCGTTAATTTCACTGATTTTAAAGTGATATATGTCAAAACGGCCGAATGGATTTCAACTATGTCTGGTACAAGAATAGTTATCAACGGATATTTATACAACAGTTTTACCCGAGTACGCCGGAGTATAAAAAAGATTATGACTTTTCTCGCCTCCGCGAACGAAGTTGCGGGCACCTACTAGTGTAATCTAATTAAACTTAATAGATTTTCACTTACTTTGTGAAGAAGTCTTTAGATTCGTCGCATCTATACTATTCTAAAGTTGTACAAATGTCTGTACATTAAAGATAATTTAAAAAAAAAACTTTTTTAACGGAATATTTGGAGGAGGACTGGGTGGGACCTTTTTTGGATTTTTTCTATATTTATTTGTTTCATTGTGGCTTCATCACGCCAAATCGGCTAAAGGTGCGTCCACATTTGTATCATTTGCCCGTATCAGATCATCGTCGCGTGGCATGATCGCATGTCACGATCACGCGTTTGGACGTTGCGCCGATCGGATCGCTCGAAATCTATTTTGCTACGCGTATCACACAGTTATATCGGACGAGTACGGCATAATCGGCGCGCCGACAGTAAGCGTCCAAACAGCGCGATACGCAGCCATGCCACGGCACGATGATCGGATACGAGCAAATGATATAAGTGTGGACGCACCTTAAACAGATTTAAACTATTTTTTGTAAACACCCGTGTACAATTTAAAATATTTTATAGCTACCTGGGATGCTCCAGGTAGCTATACAATATTTTTTACCCGACTACAGAAGAAAAGAGGAGTTATGACGTTTGTTAATTGTTAATGGATACTTTTTATGCGACTCACGTGTGTTTGTATCCGTTTGTATCATTTTCGCTCTTAAGCCGACTAAACATTTATGGCTAGATTGAAAGTCCATAGCCACGATTAAAATTATTTCAATTTGAAGACTAAATTTTTCTACTCTATTTTTCGTTTTAGCAATTACACGGTAAACTATCTAAAACTCATGGTTTCCCAAATAGAATATTGGTTTTCTGCGTTGGTGTCGAGGTCGTTTTTAGAGTTCCGTACCTCAAAAGCCAAGAGTATGTCGGACCATGCTCAGTGTAGGATTCCGCAGCCGTTTATACAAAAAATGCACCTACAGATGAACAAATTAATTTACGAAGAAGTGCACTACCAAACGAGCGTATCTCCACGGCACTTATGTACCATTGCTAAGAAGCGCAGTTTTTTAATTATAATTCACTGTATATACGATCATGTTGAAAACAATTTTCGTTGAAAGGATTTATTCTTACCATTGGTAATTTTTTTCATATTTTCTGATATACTGATTCGAAAAAGGAGGGGGAGACATAATTTATGCTACTTTTGGAGCGTTTATTTACGAAAAAATTTATTAAATCAAAAATATTTATTAGAAACCCAAAATGTTTTTAAAAGAACTGTATAATGTTGTAAAAATGACCGTTTTTTAGTTAAATAACAAAAAAAATATTTCTAGGGGGCTTTCCATACATGTACCTAACCGAAACTGAGCAAAAATACAGCAAATTTTGACAGTTCTTTTAAAAACATTTTGAAGTTTCTATTTTTTTTTTTAATTTTGTGAATATTGTCGGAAATAATCGCTCCGAAAGTAGCATTAACTGTGCCCTCCATCGTTTACTAAACGGTACGTCCAAATAATATGAAAAAAATTGCAATACTCTCAACAAAAATTGTTTTCGACATGATGAGTTATTGCTGAAAACCGGCGCTTCTCAAGAAAAGGACTTAAGTCCTATCAAGATACGCTCTTTTGCTGGTGCACTTTTTCACATCGCTTATTTTTTTCATCCATAGTGCATTTGTTTTGTTGAACGGCTGTGGAACCTTACACGAGCATGACCCGATATGCTCTTGGCTGGTTTCTGTATAAGTGTGTTTGCTTTCTTTTGAAGGTTTTGAATTCTTTCATAGCCGGCGAAGTAGAAAGAAAATTCTTAAAGTAAAATGAATAGAACAAAGAAGTGGGACTGTTAAAATTATTAAAGAAACGGTTGCAAATGAAAGGTTTCCTTTTCTTTCGTTCCTCGCTAGTACCTTAAATTAATATAGTTTTAGTTTCTTTTAAAAATGCTCTAGGAATAATGATCAGGTCGTGTTGTTAGTTTTTATGTTAACTCCAAATTGATATCTTCACACGTTCCTGAAAAAAAGGGTCGTGACACCATTAGCTATTAATATTTTCATACTTTAAAAACAAAGACTTCCCCACCCAACTAAAAGGGCTCATAAAACAAGCCACACGTAAGGTACATAAATCAACTCGATTTTTTTTGGGTTCTATCATAGAAATTACCATTACACTTCTTTTTTTTTTATTTGAATATCAATATCTCTATTGGTATTGTTATGAGTTTATTTCATAGTCACTAAGACCGAGCGAACGCGAGATGCGAGTGAAGTTCCCTGTTCCAGTTTGGTCAAAAATGCTTTCGCATGTCTGTCTGTCCAGCTGTTATCCTCTACAGGCCGCATTCAACCGATTCTCGTGAAATTTTGTGTGCACAATAGCTAAATAGATCTCCCTTATCGATTCAGTTCTTTAAGATAATGGTGGTTGAAAAACTCACAAGAAACTCAGCTCACAATTATCTCTAGTTCACTTATCTATCTACTTGATTGTCTATATATAATTTCGTGGTACCTTGCGCATGGTCTAAAATTTAATGTGCTAAAATTCTTTTGTCAAATACGTAATGCAACGAGATACAGAAAAAAAGTTTGATAGAGTTTTGGCGTTCCTAGTTTGAATTCGGGACGTGTAAAAGCGTCGAAATAAGATGATTAGGACCATCGTGATTTAACGCTGTAAAACAATATGAAGCCAAACCAGCTTTGGGCGGCCCGAGCTGAGCAAACAGCGGCCAATGTGCATTATGCATGCGGCGACGTGCGCCCAAGTATGTTCGAGTGCTGCCGGATCAAGCGAAAAGTACACACTTTTAGGTGCGTCCACATTTGTATCATTTGCCCGATCAGATCTTCGTTCCGTGGCATGATCGCGTGTCACGATCACGCGTTTGGACGTTGCGCCGATCCGATCGCTCGAAATCCATGTTGATACGCGTATCACACACTTAGATCGGACCAACAAGGCATGATCGGCGCGCCGACAGTGACCGTCTAAGCAGCGCAATACGCAGTCATGCCACGGCACGGTGATCGGATACGAGCAAATGATACAAGTGTGGACGCACCTTTTGCTGCCTTGCCACAACATTGCGCCAACAGCGGCAGCGACAGCGGTGAGCGGCAAGCGGCCAAAACAAATACAATGCGATAAAATGAAGCATGCCACGAGCCGCCGCTACCGGCGTCGGCGCGCGCGAATTTACTCGAGCGGCCGGCGGGAGCGGTGAGCGACGCGGCGCGCGGCACGAACAAAGATATGGGCGAGTAGGAGGGATGCACATTAGAGCAGTGCAAACGGGCTTATTGGCGGCAAGATCAGGCGGTAAATTAGTAATTAAAATTTTTTAGACGATTCGCATCGCAGCAATGGATACAGAAATTTTTATAACAGTTTTTTTTTTGGAGTATATAATCAAATGTTTCTAGACTCATTCTAGTGTACTCATAACATTTTTCGGGATACTTTCTATATTCTTGATATACCGTGCAAATATTGCCATATGTACAACGGTGTCTATTTAGTTAATGCACTCCTTCTCTCATATCCAAAATGTCACTCTTGAAATATGAGCTGCTTTCGAGGCACTGGAGAGCAACTTTCGATAAAGACATTTTAAATACGTCCCTTCCGCTCAATGCCGCCGACGCTACTGCGAAGTACGTGGCATGCTCGCCGCGTTGCTCTCCTTTGCCGCGCCGCCTGCCGCCCCGCTCGTCGCTAAGACCGATGTCGTGGTCAGGCCGTTAGACTTATGACGGCAGAATAAGGTTTCCAATTCCAATTAAGTGCCTTTTTGTGATGTAGGCTATCGGCGGGTTTACAGATGGAAGGCCGATAATATAGTGGTCAACTGGGAATAAAAAAGCCAGCCCACAAACAAGCAGCGGAGTAGACGGCCTCCTAGCATTGGCTTGCAAACGAGTAGAAAAAGGAAGCCTCTGAATCCTCCATACACTGAAATATGCGGCAGTCACATGCAGCGGCATTTGGTCTATATAAGCACAAAGGCCCTGTCTACCCTGAACGACCACGCCTCTATATAGGCACAAAGGCACTGCCTACCATGAACGACCACGCCTCTATATAGGCACAAAGGCACTGCCTACCCTGAACGACCACGCCTCTATATAGGCACAAAGGCACTGCCTACCATGAACAACCATGGCTCCAAATGTGCACAAAGACACTGCCTACCCAGAACGACTACGGCTGTATATAGGCATAAAGGCACTGCCTACTCTGAACGACCATGGCTCCATACAGGCACAAAGGCACTGCCTACCTTCAATGACCACGGCTCTACATAGGTACATAGGTACTGCCTACTCTGAACGACCATGGCTCCATATAAGCACAAAAGCACTCCCTTCCCTGAACGACCATGGCTCCATATATGCACAAAGGTACTGCCTACTCTGAAAGACCATGGCTCCTTATAGGCACAGAGAAACTGCCTACCTTGGCTAAGAACCCTGTACACGCCGCTGGTCAAATGGAGCCGATCTGGCTCTTCGGGTTTTTTTTTTATTTGCTCTTATTTTTTTTATTTGACGTAAGAGGCAAACGAGCAGACGGGTCGCCTGATGGTAAGCAATCACCGTCGCCCATAGACACTTGCATCACTAGAGGAGTCACAAGTACGTTGCTAGCCTTTCAGGTGGGAGTACGCTCTTTTCTTAAAGGCTTGAAGGTCGCACCGGTCCGGAAATACTGCAGGTAGCAATTGGGGGGCTGTGGGGGCTAACGAGCAGACGCATCCCCTGATGGTAAGCGATCACCATCGCTCATGTTGGAAAGACGCGGCAGGAATCATTCTGAACAGTACCACGGTCCACTCCCCGCTACACAAACGATAGAACTAGCAGAGTAAGGCCACATCTCTACTATTCTCTACGCAGTCCCAAGGAGTGAAACCGATCTGAAAAACGCAGAACACGCGACACAGTTGCAAGTTTAATTGTGTCTCAAGTGAAGCTGCTTCCATGAAGAAGGAACACTGCCAAAAGGACACTGTATAAAACGTCAAATTAAGATGAAAAGGCAAAAGATTGAAGAATTTCAATTTTGATCGCCATTGAGATATATGTGAAACGCAGACAGACGGACATGTCAAAATTATATGGATCCTTAGTTTGAATCGAATTTTTTTTTTTGGGTTCTATAGTCAAACTAGTAACCAAGTGTCGCAATATTTATCTGTCCGTCTCGTCTGTCAAGAAGTTTAAGTAAATATTTAGCTTCAAATTAATCATTTTTGTTAGAGTTGTGTGCTGCATGCTATTCGCTAAAACTAGAAATACTAAAAAAATCTAATACACAGTACTTTACAAGCTTGTATGTTAGTACGAGTATGTAGAACAATTAAGCTGACCAGAACTGTTCTAGGTGATTTATGGCAAAAGTTTTCGTTCTTAACGTCTCATATCAAGGTAATTCAAACAGGTACTTTCAAAATATTTCTTGAAACAACAACCTACCCTATTTATTATACGCGTTCTCTTATTTATTTATCGTATGGCTTAAGTTCTCTACTTAGATTACTAAAACGTTAGACTTAAGGTATGCACACATATGTTCTCTAATACATATCTAATGTATTTTTTTTGTCTTTAGGAGCGACTGCTGCTGTCCGTGCTCCCACGCCACGTTGCCATGGAGATGAAAGCCGACATCGCCAGCCAGCCTCGTCAGGAGCAGTTCCACAAAATCTACATCCAGCGCTACGAGAACGTCAGGTGAGTGTTTATGACGTCATAATTACCAGGAGATGTTCGTGCTGACGCGCCACGTTGCCATGGAGATGAAGGCGAACATCCTCAGTCAGCCCCACCCGGAGAAGTTCCACAAAACCTACATCCGCGCTACGAAAACTTCAGGTGAGTGTTATCACTTTTGTTGGGTAGTACTCCCAATATTACGATGATCGTGGTTTATTTCTCCAACATATGATAAAAGAAACTCGTAAAACTTGCCATTTTTTGATGTTTGGAGATACTTTACGAATATATGCATAGTGATTCCGCTTTTTACAGAACGATTGTGACTTGTAATCAACTTATATGAGGTGCAGATGTTGATTGTCGTTTAATATACGGCCATCTCTTGTCCACTAGACATTCTGGTGCACTCATGCAAAGATGCGGGCGTAATCGATTTCCCAACCTCCACCAAACGATTTCGATTGGGTCCATTGCATGGGTAGTCTCCCACATGAGCTTGTTTCAGCTGCCTTTCTTTGCATGAAATGACGCTCTATGGAGTTTCGTCTTGAGCTTTGACCAAAGTACTAGAGTATACGAGCCCGCACCAAAGCAGATAGAGTTCTTCAAGGATGGAGGCATTGATTCGGAATTCTGTCTATAATACCCTCAGAATTTTCCTTACACATTAAATTTGAAATGCATCTATCTTCTTCTTAATTTCTGGAAGCGTGTACGTATATAAACCGTTTAAAAATATAAGGAGCACAAAAGTTTGCTCGGGTCGGTCTTTCGTGATGTTGTTGATATTTCTCTCCATACTGTTTTGTATTTTGCATTGGAGAGGATCAACTTTTTTTTTAGTAATTCTGTCCGGTAACTCAGGAGAGAACAGTGACTGAGTAACTTAAAAAATGCTAATAATCAAGGCTACTATAACTATGGTGGAAAGAAAAAAAAAATTGGTTGCCTTTATATTATAAAAACAAAGATCAGAAACAAATGAAAAATAAATCGACTCGAAAACTACTAGACTTGAACTAGTGCCTTGAGCCAGAGTTTTTCAGCTTTCTATGCAAAAGCTGAAAAGCTTCCGAAACGTGGGGAACTCAAATGAGAATATGCGATATAATCCCTAAATTGTTTTATTTAAATGTACTATAATGTTATATAAATTAAATGAAATATCTGTTCTTCCATGACATAACGGATTAGTCTTATCCCTGGTACTTCAGACTGCAGCGTACAATCTTAACGGCAAACTTGCATACTAATTACTCTACTTTGCAACCAAAGTAAAGAGTAATTAAAGGAGCTTCTTCGTTGCCGATCTTCCGATCCCTGGGCAGAAGGAAGTTTTAGATTGTAGTTAGTTGCTCACATCGTAAGTGTAGTATAACTAAAAACCAAGAGTAGCAATGGGCGACTTTGAATGATTTTAGAAATCGAATAGTTAGGTACTATTTATTTTACCATCCGAATAATAAAATAGTAGTTACTAATCACTACAGTCGAATGAATGTTCGACTATCGACTTCGACTGCTCTACGATGTGGCGATTACCGCTAAGTAGCGATGGACGACTTTGAATGATACTAGTAGAATCATTCGAAATTTAAGTTGTTTAACTGGCAGCGCTGGCGATGGCGTGACGTGTGACGTCGACTTCGACTCGAGTCGTTTCCGGCGAGATTGACAATCTTGCGCCCGTTGAGCTCTCACTCACTCTAAGTTCTCTAAATTTCGACTTCAGTCAAATGAATCTCGACTAGTCGAATAATTCGAATGAACTTAAAAGTTGGATAATTCGACTAGAATAATTCGAAGTCGCCCATCGCTAACCAAGAGCATGTTGGACTATGCTCAGTATAGGATACCGCAGCCGTTATTATAGATAAAAAAACGATGTAAAAAAGTGCACCAAAACAGCGTATCATAACGTAATTTTTTTTTTATTTATTTATTTATTAGCCTATTTTAGTATCCCACTGCTGGGCAAAGGCCTCTCCCTTAGATCTCCACGACTCTCTATCAGATGCTACCTCCGGCCAGTTGTTAAGAAACGCATCCAGATCGTCCCGCCATCTCCGCTTAGGCCTACTTCGTCTACGTTGCCCAGCTTGTTGCACTCATTTAGTGACCACACTACGCCGGTTGCGTGTGCCGCATGCACCCGGAAGCATGCGGCACACGTGACCGGCCCAGTCCCACTTTAGCCTGGCGGTTTTTGTCTCCAACATCCGTTATTCGGGTTACAGAGCACAGCGTAGTGTTTTGGACGCGATCTGTCCTTTTAACAACCTATCAACCTTTTTGGAACCTTAAATGTGTTTTTTAAGGAACTGTCAAAATATGTGCTACACGTTGATTTTTGCTGAAAAAAGTAATTTCAGCTTCTGTTATATGTACCCGCCTAGAAATCTTATTTTTTGTTATATATAACTACTAAACTATGTAGCGGCTTATACAAGACACCTATACTCCAAATTTAATCAATATCTTGTAGTTTTTGAGTGTCAGGGATATGCGGACGGACGGACATGACATAACTATAAAATTTCCGTTAATGGTAATCAGATACTCTTATTTTCCTACTCCGAAAAAAAAAGAGGGTTTTTAAATAACTTTTAAGTACTTTTGGTTTTTTGTGTTTTTTGTTTTTTTTTTTTACAAAAATCATGATAATAATATTTTCTTCTGTTTCCGCGATTATTACTCATTGAAATAAAACAATTTAACGGATTATATCGCGTATATTATCTCATTTTAGTTCCCGACGTTTCAGGACATGGTCCTCCCGTGACCATGGAAAGCTGGAAAGCTTCCGAAACGTCGGGAACTAAAATGAGATAATATACGCGATATAATCCGTTAAATTGTTTTATTTCAATGAATCATGATAATAATCACAATATTTGCTATTTTTGTTAGTGGATCACTCCACTAGCGTTATTATGATAAACAAAGATCAGAAACAAATGAAAAAAAAATCGACGATACTGGACTTGAATGTGCTGGGCAGCAGCGCGGTCTGGCTCAAGGCACTGGTTCAAGTCCAGTTTCGTCGAAAAAAAAATTCATTTGCTTCTGATCTTTGTTTGTCATTATAACTTTTAAGTAGTTAAATAAAAAGATACATATGTAACAACCTAATTCGAAAAGCTAAGAGTTTACAGGCCTGCTAACAAATAGTTCGCGAAATCCTTTTTTGAAAGCTAGCTCGTTCGGGAAAAATATTATCATGCAAGCTCGAAAAGAAATATGGAAATCATTTCTTTGAGCGCCACTTGAGCCTATCTGTTATTACATCTAGTAGACAACGATCGCAATTTACAACGACAAAGTACAAAGCGAACTTTTGTTGGGACCATGGAGATTGTTTAGTGGTTTGTTGGACCCATAGCGAATTAAAGGGAACGGGGATGCTTTATGAAGTTTGACGTTTAGCTGTATTAACTTTAATGGCAATAAAAAAAAGGTTTTCGTTATTCTGCTAATAAATCAGATATAACTTAACGATATCATGTTTTGTGAATATGATGTTTTGCGAACATGATGTCTTGTGAATATGATGTTTTACGAATATCATGTATTGCGAATATCATGTTTTGCGAATATCATGTTTTGCGAATATCATATTTTGCGAATATGATGTTCAGCGACGGAAGGGAATGCTTGATTTTTTCATGCAAAACTAAAAATTCATGCATATTCTCTATTTTATAAGCGAGAACCCAGATAATATTTCAAGACTACCGGGTAGCTTATGAATTCAACAAAAGGGTCATATATTATTATCCTTTTGACGCGTCATTTAAATATCTATAGGAGATAAAGCTGACCACCTGCGGCCGATATGGAAAGGAATCTCATAACTTTTTATTGGGTACCCATTCATCCTTATCTAATACGTATTTATATTAAGAATTTTTTATTGACATATGCTGCCAGCATATTTGTTACAATGCCACGGGTGAGCATATTAGATGAAATTTAATTTTAGGTATCAATTTAAACCATACGAATAAAACAAACTTTTTCACCTCACTAGCTAATAAAAGTTATTTTCTCCAACTTGCTCGGAAATGTTCCCATTAATGTAGTAAAAACACACCACGAAGTCCATTGTTACGAGTATATACGTTGATACGGTAATCAATTTTAAAAAAAGTGGCATTACTTCCCGGACAGGCCCGGGAAGTGTATATTATTGTGCAGGTTTTTAATTTTAATTTCATCCAAGACTGAAAATTCACCATACAGCCAATATTAACGTGCAAAAACCGAGATTTAAAAAAAAATTGTTTTCTGCATTTAGTTAATGCATGGTTAATGCCAATAATAATAGAAAAAAAACAATAATTATTGTGTCCAAATCATAAAACAATTTATTTAGTCTTAATGATCTTCTGGGACTGATAAATATTTTGTAGCAAAGGTATGTTTTTTTAAATGTTGTGCGTTTAGGAATTGTGGATTCAACTAAAAGTAATAACGCATATATTTATTTTAACTATTGCTATGGGTTTTTTTGTATTTATTTTCATTACTATATTTCATGTGGAACCAAATATACAATTCGGACCCAAAACTTTTAACTTTAATATCCTTAAAAAAATTAAGGCGGGAACGTGAATTTCATTTTGTTAAAGATTGTCTGCCGTGTTATTTTTACGAAAATAAGTTACAAAAATGTGTGTGTGTGTCAAATTCCTCGCACATTTGGAGAAAAGCAGTATACATGCCTCAGTAGCCCCAGTATACAAGCCTAGTACTCATCCACGAAATGACTTTTCCCGGCCTCTGCAGTAATATTAATATACCATTGTTATGCAAGGCTGCAAAGTTGTTATTTGGCGCGAGTGTTTCAATTGAAAGCCGAGCAAGCGAAGGAAGCTAAGATAATATCAAATATAGATTCATGAGCGTAGCGAGGCTTTCAAGGCACGAGAAGCCAAATAATTTTGCAGCCGTGCGAAACACACAACTTTTCACCTCACTGAAGCGAGGAAATGTGTGATGTAATAAAACTATGATATATATTAAAAAAAAAAAAACAAACTAATATTTTCATTTAAAACTTATAACAATTAACCTACGAAACACACTAATACTAGTTATAACTTGATAAACAAATAAACATATCAGTAGTAAGTAGTAAGTAAGTAAATATTTATTTGTAAAACATAGGTAACATACGAGTAACAAAGGATGATACAGAGGTGAGGTACAAAATAGTTTCACTATGTTTAGCCATTTCGTGGTATACAAATATTCATTGAGTGCCTAGCATGCAGCGTGCATTACTTATACGAGTCACACAAGTAGTAGCGACATTACGGCAGAGATCAGTAAATAAGCCATACTGGTCGAGTATGAGATACTGGACGGACCGGGTCGTAGGCTATAACATAATACGAGGCCAGAATGGCATTTACGGTCGAAGCATGAATAGTGCTTTTCCTCAAAAATGTAGCTTAAACATATTTTAGAATAATATACTAAGCCCGCCCTAAATCGCAAATATTTTTTTAACATGGACTTAGCGTTTAGTTATTTTCACGGTCTCGTAGGAATCAAATTATTAATGTAAAATATTTTTTTTTCTGAAATAATGTTCATATAATAGCTGACTTTAAAAAAAAAATACAAGCCCAAAATACTAACATCAATTTTGAATTGTTTCTGCTACTTTACATGGTTTAATTATGAACAAAGCGCAAACGTCACTGGCACATTGTTTTTCTTTAATCATGTTTTTTTTTAATCTGGCAAGACTGTCAACCTCTTTTAAGTTTTTTTTTCTGTATAAAAATATGCAGTTTTATTTAATAATTAGAACAATTAGTCGTGTGTATAATAAAATTAAATAATCAATTTTTAAATAATAACATATTTAACGTACATAGAATAACGTTTTAAGATAATTAATTAACTTATTGAATTCATATAGGTACGACCTCATCGCACTCTCATTTTAAATATTCGTACGGGTCGGTTTTGAGAAAAAATATAAATTCGAACTTCAAATGACTTTTGCACGCAGATTTGCTTTAAATTGAACTTTTCCGAGCGAGTGAGGTGAAATAACTATTTATACTATACTGTTAAAAAAATCTGGTTTGTATTTGAAATATTAGCACACTAGCTAGTACTTCTAATACGGGAATAAAAATATATACTTACATTAATGTATGATGGCGACAAAACAAACAATAATAATTTGTACATTCTTTTTCTTTTAGAATCGTTGCCATTTTCTAAAACGTGTAAAATTTGTGATACCGAAATTTTCTCACAATGTACGTAGGTACATGTGACACAGATTTTTGTTTCTTACAAACTTCAAGCATCCTGTATTTCTCTACGGTACCCCGAAAAGTGAGCTCGACGTCTAAACAGCGAGTAAATTGCTCAGTAATGATACCTTTGTGACGTCACACAAAGGGGGCTATTATAGTGCACGGCCTGCCGGTAATCGCCCTCTGTCTTGGACGACTGTGCGACAATTTGCGAACAATATTTTCGATTTAAGGTAAACGTCGCGTCACAATTAACGTGGGATAACTAAGAGACCCATAAGTGTTAGTTACTCTATTTATCCACCACGGACGTCCACGACTTTTTGCTGTACGGATCTGAGACGTAGAAGGTCACTAAGGCTTCAAGTCTTTGTCAACCGCTGTCTTCGCCGTATTCTCTATACTGGCCCGAGAAAATCTCCAACATAGATCTGTGGGAACGCTGTGGTGAGACTCCGATCGAACAGCAGATCAAACGCCGCAAGTGGAACTGGATCAGCTACACGCTCCAAAGGAACCCCGATCACATACCAAGGCAAGCCCTAGACTGGAATCCCCAAGGAAAGCGGAAACGTGGCCACCCTAAGCAATCCTGGCGGTGGACGATCAATGCAGAAGCGAAGGCAATAGGAATGACCTGGAGCGAAGTAAAACGTGAAGCTCATCCACACGCCCTCTGCCCCATCCAGGGTACATACGACATTAAGTCAAAGTATGTCATGTTCAAAAGGCGCATAAGATTTCGAATGTAACAATAAATAAGTCATAAGTTTTACCCTCATCTGGAATAAACTTTTTTCTCATAATCATCATTTGGCATAATGCATTTTATTTCTGAACACGTAATTGTTATAAGATAAACCTAGGTTACGTTTGTCTTAAAACAATCCTAATGCAACCTAATGAATTTAACAGGATGATGCCTTAAAAAATCCTAAAAAACCTGCAATTACAGAAAAAAAATATTTAAATTAATAATACATTTATAAAAATATTAATGTAAATCGAAGTCAGACATCAGAGTCTCTTTTTGCGACGGTCTAGAATATTATTTATTACTAGCTTCTGCCCAGGACTTCGTCCGCCTTAAATTCGTTTATCGCGGATAAGGGTATTTTTCCGGGATAAAAAGTAGCCTATGTCCTTCCCCGGGACTCAAACTATCTCCATACCAAATTTCATTCAAATCGTTTCAGCGGTTTAAGCGTGAAGAGGTAACAGTTAGACAGACAGACAGACAGATACACTTTTGCATTTATAATATTAGTATGGATTTCAATACAGTCCGAGTTGGAGGTGATTACCACCAGGCCGTACTCTGTAATAGCCCCTTTTGTGTGACGTCACAAAGGAATCATTACTGAGCAATTTGCCCGCTGTTTAGGGACGTTGAGCATATTTTTTCTGGGTACCGTGACGAGAGGGTTCTCGATTTCTCTCGATATTTGTCTCTTATGGAAATTGTTATCAGCTCACCTCCATTGGCTGGGTGCGAAGTAGGAGGTGGGAGAACCAGGCATCGATCGCAGCGCACGCCGTGGCCAAAAAAGATACTATTGGCAGACGAACTGTCACTATTTACGAGTGCAAACTACAGGAATTTTGACAAAAACAGTAATCACAGAAATGTACATGAATTGCGTTATTTTATTAAATTTGCTTATTTCTTTACTTAAATTGTGAAACCAGTCATGTGAAAATCCGTGTGCGATTAAATTTTATTAAATATGCAATTTCAGACGGAACATAAAAATGTCAACGTTATTATCGACACTATAGACTTAGGTACCTACTCGTATAGAATATATGTAAATTACGAATTTCATTGAGATTACTTCTCGTAATGACAGCCAGCCATTTTACATTCCACAGTCCGCCGTAATTTCAACCGCTAGTTGGCGCTGTCATCTCGCTCCCAGCCAATTGTTACGACTTATAATTGAAGGTGCCAACAAATGGGCTTGTGTAAGATACTAGGATATTTACCTTAAATGACGTCATTTCACTACTTACAGTAAGAGTAAGAAATACGTAAATACATACGGTTGAAGTAGAAACTGATTAGATTAATGGATTATACTTCCTTTGCTTTACCGCGACAAAGATCTAGGTTAGATGTGACAATAAATTGTGCTCACATACGCATATTTTCATTAAAAAAACCGGTGAAGTGCGAGTCGGACTCGCGCACCGAGGGTTCCGTACAAACTTTCCCTTACCCTAAAGTTATTATCCAGTTCCGGTAAAGTTATAACAAGTAAATCTGATAGTCAGTAGTAATATAAGTAGTAAGTTTTTGTATGAGTTTTATCTGGGTATGCTATATTTTCAAAATGGTTCTGTCCTGTGTCCATGAAAGTGTTAAACATTGTACTACCACAGTGTCAGACAAATATGTATGTAATTTCATAAATTTTTGCCCTGTGTAGACTCTAACATAAATGTTATTGGTTTTAGGATTCTCTGATCCTCCCACACAGAAACAAAATTAAATTTATCTAGGGATGTCTGGCATCTTACTAGTACCTTGACATTGGCTAATCCAAACTGGTATTAAGGCGTATAAAAAAAAACCCTCGTATTCGACCTGTCGGCCATTTTAGATGGGTAGACGGGAACGTCCGGGTTACCCCAAAGCTTTTGTTGTGGCACAGGACACTTGGTAGGCCGGTGCAATCTACTGAGCCAAACGTATCGTCAAACCATACCAAAAATGTTAACACCGAACATTCTCCTCTCGACGAATTGGGTCGGGTCACGGAGCGTTTGACCACCGCTACTTTTATGTAACATAATGCATGATTTTTTTTATCGTTTCATAGCAAAAACGAAACAAAAATGTTACATTAAAGTAGCGGCGTCGGAAGGCTCCGCGACTCGACCCAATTCGTTGAGAGGAGAATGTTCAAACACCGTACAAAATATTTCAAAAAGTGGAATTAAAATTAAAATAGGCCAAGATATACGTATGATATACATTTTAAACTACTCATTAGACGGCGACTTGACGACGCCATAGTCCACGCCGGCCATATAAACTCCATATTAAATACTGTTTTGCTAGAAAGAACTAAAATGAAATGTTTGATGGCTTATATCTTGGTTATTTTTATAGTTATTCGAAAAATGAGTTTTGTCTACCGTTTGTCACATAAAATAGCTTTTTGATAAACCAAAATAAAAATTCATGCATATTCCCTATTACTGGCGAGTAAAATGTCAAACGCATCAGAGATTTAAGCATAAGGTAAAGCGAGGCATCATTTTCTATTTTTAATCAAAATTTTTATCAAATTTACATGTATGATGTAAATGATTTGTTACATAAAAGTGCAGAGGCTGGAACTCTTTCTAAAATGACATCGGCAAGATGTGAAAGCCATTAAGGAAGAAAAACCGGCTAAGAGCATGTCAGACCATGCTCAGTGTAGGGTTCTGCAGCCGTCCATACAAAAAAATACACTACAGATGAAAGAAATGCGATATGAAAAAGTGCACTACCAAAAGAGCGTATCTCAAAAATAAGGAAATCGTTCATGGGTAACTGTGTCAGGTCTTAATATAAACTTCCTAGCAGCATAACTGAGTTGTCTATTGGTAAATTCAAAAATATTGTCAAACGGAAATTAATTTCTAAAGCTTATTATAGCACACAAGACTTCATGAATGATAAAGCCGCGTGGGATTAACGTAAATTATTACAAGCGTCATGTAGGTATATGTATAATTATTTTAACGAATACCCAAGGTATTATTGTTAATTAAAGTTGGTTCAGACGAATGGAACTTCGTACAGAAAGTAGTGGAGAGTATTTTGAAAAAATGTAAAATAAATAATACTAATATCTTCAATAGTTTTTTTTTATCTTGAAATTTATCGAGTGATTTACGTATACAAGACACCTATGTAGTATTTGTAGTTTTTGACAAGACGAAACTATAAGGGTTCCGTTTTTGCCAATGTGGCTACGGAACCCTAAAAATAGAAACCGTCTTCGGAGGGAGTGTCCGCGACAGTGTTAAAAATAACAGTCGCTATATTTAACCCTCCTCGCAATCAAAATATGTCCGCTACAATTTTCCTGCGTTTGAAACAACAAATAACTAGTAATATTATCAAAATAAAACAATTCAAACGAATTCTATCGTGTATATTATCTCATTTGAGTTCCCGACGCCTTACAGCTGTTCACTAGGTTGACTGAGAAAACATATATTTTTCTTTTTAAAAACGAATACATGCTAGATTTAATACAAATAAAAAAAAAATACTATCTGCAGATACCCAGCTAGCCGTGTACCAAAATTTGTTGAAATCTTTTCAGCCGATTTTGCGTGATGAAGCCACAATGACACATATAAACATTAAAAAAATAAACAAAAACAGATATTTGTAAAATTTTCATATTTTTTGAACATACCGTTTAGAAAATAGAGGGGGGGGGACACAATTTGTGCTACTTTCAGAGCGATATTTCCGAAAATATTCACGAAATCAATTTTTTTTAAAAGATCTGTCGAATCATGTGCTACACCACACATTGATATTTGCTAATTTTTTTTTTCAGTTTCGGTAACATGTATGGAGTGCCCCCCTTGAAATATATATATTTTTTATTTAACTATCAAACTAAGTAGCGGCTTACACAAGACACCTATGTTCCAAAGTTCATCAATATACATCTCATAGTTTTTGAGTAAAATACCTGTGACATACGGACGGACGGAAGGACGGATGGATGGACGGATGGACGGATGGACGGACGGATGGACGGACGGGCGGACGGACATGACGAAACGATAAGGGTTCTGTTTTTGCCATTTTGGCTACGGAACCCTAAAAAAAACGAACCCTTATGGTGCGACTCTGTCTGACTGTCTGTCCGACTGTTAGAGCGCCATATCTCAAAAATTACTAATACTAGTTGGAATATTTATTATTTATATATTTAATGTCAGCCGACATGCATTGCAAAGAAACATTATAAAACATATTTTTATTTTCTATAACACGACCATTTTGAGGGAGGGGGTGGGGTAAATTAAAAGTCTAGTTTGGAAGAAAATACCATTCCCCCCCCCCCCCCTTCCTTTATCTCACATTAAATATGATTATTACACGACAACTATAATTATATATCTGACAGTGTTACTTTTTTAAATCACCAAAAATCATTTTTTAATACACCCGGTTTGGTTCAGTTTGCCCCTCATTTGTATGTGACGCCATAGATCGAGAGGCAAACTTAACTCAACCGGCAAGTTGAGTCGGAGTACGTGAAAGTTTGTACGGAACCCTCGGTGCGCGAGTCAGACTCGCACTCGACCGGTTTTTTTCTATAAGGGTCGGTGGTTTTATCGGCTCTAAGAATTCTTGTTCTTATGATAAGTCATCGTTTAAACGTTGCCATTATGCACATTATAAAGCCTGAAAGCTGTAACCTTTGCCCTTTCACTTGACAGCGATAATTCTGCAAACAATACCGCCGTCCTTGTCACGTGCACGTGGTCAGAGTGGGAGGGAAGTAGATAATTATAGCAAGTTAGATTGAGTTTCTCTGAGAATCCCTCGTGGACTGTTGTCCGATACAATAGAATACAGTGTAGCATTGTTTGAGACATAAGTTAACATCTTGATTAATTCACTACACACATACTTTAATAGATTACTAGAAGGTGCCGGCTTCTTCGTCGCCGGAAACTTCGTCCGCGGAGGAGAAAAAAATCATAAACCTATTTTTTTTCAGTGTAGTTGGGTAAAAAGTATCCTTTAACCATCTGGAGATACCCACCTACCTGTGTACCAAAAATAGTTGAAATCCGTTTAGCCGATTTGGCGTGATGAAGCCGTGTCAACACATACAAACATACAAAAAAACCGGCCAAGATCATGTCGGGCCAATGTAGGGTTCCGCAGCCGTTTATAAAAAAAAATGCGTAGTACATAAAAAAATACGATGTGACGAAAAAAAACAATAACAAAAGAGCGTATCTCCCCGGCACTTACGTCCTTTTGCTGAGAAGCGCATTTTTTTGGCAATTACTTAAAAACGGTATGTCCGTTCATATTGAAAATAATTTTCGCTGGAAGTATGTATTAGGCGTTATATTTGTAAATTTTTTTTGGGGGGGGACACAATTTTCGCTACTTTCGGAGCGAATATTTCCAAAAATATTCACTAAATAAAAACAATCTAGAAACATCAAGTGTTTTTAGACGATCTGTCGAACGATGGTCCACACATTGATGTTTGCTAAAAAAAAATCAGTTTCGTTTACATGTATGGGGTGCCCCCCCTGGAAACATATATATTTTTTATTTAACTATCAAACTAAGTGGCGGCTTAGACAAGACATTTATATTCCAAATTGCATCAGTATACGTCTTATAGTTTTTGAGTAAAATGCCTGTGACATACGGACGGACGGACGGACGGACGGACATGACAAAACTCGAAGGGTTCCGTTTTTGCCATTTTTGGCTACGGTACCCTAAAACTCGATTTAATGACTTCCAAATAGTCCGTTAAAATCATTTTTTTGAAAATAATATCTTCAATAAATAATAAATATGAGGGACAATCTTACACATATCGACCCAGTCCCAAAATAAGCAAAGCTTGTACTATGGGTACTAGGCAACGATATACATAATACATAGATAAATTATAATACTTAAATACATAGAAAATATCCAAGATCCAGGAACAAACATTCGTGCTCATCACACAAACACTTGCCCTGGCCGGGATTCGAACCCGGGACCGCCAGCTTCGTAGGCCGTTGCATAACCCACTGAGCCAAACGTGTCGTCAATGTAACGGACATTTCATTTTTCAGTAGTATAGAACACTTATACAACATTATAAAGGTGGGTTTACGCTAGGCGAACCGAGCATGAGCCGAGCACGAGCCGAGCACAAGCCGAACACATTTTTTTTAGTGTGGACCGACTTACAAGCCTCGAACGAGCGCGCTGCACGAAAATTATAACATAATGTCACTAACTACCTTTTCTTTATTAAAAAAAATATATATTTGAACAAGCAGGTTGCGTTAAGTATCACCTCATTTGTATGCAATGCTATAGATATCAGGTGCAAACTGAGCTCAACCGGAACCTGGTAATAAAGTTAGGGTAAGTGGACATTTGTACGAAACCCTCGGTGCCCGAGACCAACTCGCACTTGGCCGGTTTTTTTTTTCAATTATAAGAGCGTTAAATGTATAGTTGTGGTCTAGACATGATCCAAAGCATGGCTATTGACAGTCCTCTTGTTTTAATGGTCTTTGATAGATAGCAAGGTAGATAATATCAGCAGTCACAAATTTAACAAAGTATACCTAATGCACCTATATGTAAATAAATAAATATTATGGGGCAATGTTTAGTAACTGTAGGCTTAGGAACTTGTATTTACAGTATAGATAAGTATTTGATGTTAATATTTTCAACTTCATACCGGAGCAAAGACTCAAAAGAGACTTGACAGACAAACAGACAGAAGGACGCCAGACAAACAAGAAAGTGACCTTATAAGGGTTCCGTTTTTAGGGTTCCGTACCTCAAAAGGAAAAAACAGAACCCGTATAGGATCACTGTGTTGGTCGTCCGTCTGTCCGTCTGTCTGTCTGATTATCAAGATCCTTTATCTCTAGAACGCGTGGAGGTATCGAAATGAAATTAAAACTATATACTCAAACCTACAGTCCCTTGAAGCTGTAAAAAAATCAATTTTCTAAGTTTACGTAAAACGAAGATACGGCCGTTTACGTATGCCGCAAAAAACGGTTTGAAAATTTCGTCACTTTTTCAAATTGATTGGATACTTCCATTTATTCTAGAAACTTCAAATTTGGTATAAAAGAAGATCTTATAGCACGATCAAGAAATAAATCAAAACTCTATTTCTCTATGTCTGTCTGTCTATACCAGTAACCAATATAAAATGATCGAGCACCGCGTACATTTTGCTTACTCTTTTAACACTGGATTTTCATAGATACGGCCATTTGTAGCGTATATTTTGTACGGAGCTCTCAGGTACGCGAGTCCGACTCGCACTTGGCCGGTTTTTTCCTTATGAGGTAGGTACGGAACCCTAATAATACGTTACCCAGTGCTACGAAGCAACGAGAAGATTGCTCGAGCGCCGCCGAAGCGTATGGAAAGAAACAATAGACTATCATTACAGGAGAACTTAGTGTTGGAATGAAGTACCTTATAGTACAGACAGATATACAAAAGGTACATGTTGTATGTAATATTAAATACCTATACTATTTATAGTTTTCGATATTTGCATTTATAATCTTACGAATAATTATAAAAAAAATATTCCTTCACTAGAAGCTGCCTTTAACCCCCAACAAAAAAGAGGGGTGTTATAAGTTTAACGTGTCTGTGACTCTGTGTATCTGTCTGTGGCATCGTAGCGCCCATACGGATGGACCGATTTGAATCAGGTTTTTTTTGTGTCATAGATAATTTTATCCCAAGTATTATTAGCTTTGTTTGGTGAAAATCAGAGCACTCGTCTCCAAGATATTCAGCTTTTAGTGGAACAAGTCGAAGGGTATAAGATATTTTTAAATTTCTTTGGGATCGAAATCGGCCAAACGGATTTCAACTATTTTTAGTACATGAATAGCTAGGTATCGATAGATACTTTTACTCGACTACACTGAAGAAGAAACGAGGGGGTATGACTTTTTCTCCTCCGGAAATGAAGTTCCGGACACGTCCTAGTAAATTATTAATATGGAAAATCGATCTACTTCTAAACTAAGCAAATCTTTTTAGTACTTTGTCGCACTGTGTGTATACAAGTAAATGTACCAAGAATAGTTGAAATCCGTTAAGCGTAATGTAGCCACAACGACACATACAAACATACAAAAATACCAAAGACTCCAAATAGTCCTTTACAATATATTTTTTTCAATATCTTCAATGTACAGAGATTTCATTTCTACAACTTTATAATATTTTAGAGTAGCTTCTGCCCGCGACTTCGTCCGCCTTAAATTCGTTTATCGCGGATAAGGGTACTATTCAGGGATAAAAAATAGCCTATGTCCTTCCCCGTGACCCAAACTATCTCCATACCAAATTTCATCCAAATCGGTTCAGCGGTTTAAGCGTGAAGAGGTAACAGACAGACAGACAGACAGACACACTTTCGCATTTATAATGTTAGTATGGATATCTCGTCCTCGTCTTGAATTCCACCATCGATATTGCCATTACAATTTTATAAGTCCGTACCATCCCTTGCTCTCCAAGTCGAATGCAACTTCATATTTCAAATTCTATTTCGCTTCATTGGATATTTTCCAGTGCTATTTCTATTGTACAGGATATTTTCTATATTTTCCGGTGAAATCGGAGCGAGAGTAGTACATTTTCCAAGCTTTACATTAAACTTGAATTTGCGCGACTTCGTTTACGAGTTACCACGAAAGGGCTATTATTCTTAAGAATATTCTGAATCCTCTTGTAGAGACATTTCTTGTTATAATATTTCCAATGGCAACATGAAAAGATTTCTTTGTAATCAATTGATACACAGAAATTATTATTAAGAGTTTATTATTATACTTTTTGTTTTACAAATATCATGATAATAATCACAATTTTTGCAATTTATTAGTGGATCACTCCACTAGCGTTATTATTATAAACAAAGATCAGAAACAAATGAAAAAATTTTTTCGACGATACTGGACTTGAACCAGTGCCTTGAGCTAGACCGGGGCAGCACGCTCTACCATCTGAGCTAATCGTCCACAACAGCAGTCGACGAATTTTGTCATCTGTTCTTGCTTATGGATCTTTGTATGGTGCATCCGACTCTTTAGCCGTTAGCGCCGCCTAGTGCAGAACTATGAAGTTACTTTGACTGCTGTTGTGGACGATTAGCTCAGATGGTAGAGCGTGCTGCCCCGGTCTGGCTCAAGGCACTGGTTCAAGTCCAGTATCGTCGGTTTTTTTTTTTCAGTTTATTATTATGTTTGAATTATTTTTATTGATAATTAGACGGAAGAGAAAAAAGTCACTACACCTCTTTTTCTTCAGCGTCGTCGGGTAAAAAGTATCCTATAACCATCTGGAGATACCCAGCTACCCGTCTACAAAGAATAGGGAATTTGCATGAATTTTAATGTTAGCTTTATTAAAAGCTCATTCATGTAACAAACAGTACATAAAAAATATTTTTTCGAATAGCAATACAAATAACCAAGATATATGCCGTCAAACATTTCAATGTATCTCTTTCTTACAAAACCGAATTTAATATGGAGTTTATATGGCCGGAGCGCACTGTGACGTAACAGTGCATATCGGACCTCTCTGCCTAATTACTAGTTTATAATGGTTATATGATGCGTATTTCTTGGCCAATTTTAATGTAATTTCACATTTTGAAATAGTTTTTACGGTATTTTGATATTTAATTAAAAAAGCGATAAAAAATTCATGCATTTTCCCTATTGTTGAAATCTGTTTAACCGATTTTGCCTAATGAAGCCACAACGACACATACAAACATAAAAACATACAAAAAAATCTAAAGAAACTTTTTTTGAAGTACAGACATTTAAATTTTAGGGTTCCGTAGCCAAAATGGCAAAAACGGAACCCTTATAGATTTGTCATGTCTGTCTGGCTGTCTGTCCGTCCGTATGTCACAGACATTTTACTCAAAAACGATAAGATGTACATTAATGAAATTTGGAGCATAGATGTCTTTTGTAAACCGCTACTTACTTTGATAGTTAAATAAATAATATATATATTTCTAGGAGCGGCACTCCATACATGTAACAGAAACTTAAAAAAAAAATTTAGCAAATATCTAAGTGTAGCATATATTTCGACAGCTCTTATAAAAACATTTTAAGGTTTCTAAGAAAAAAAAATGATTTAATGAATATTTTCCGAAATATTCGCTCCGAAAGTAGCACAAATTGTGTCCCCTCTATTTTCTAAACGGTATGTTAAAAAAAAAATTGAAAAAATTTACAAATTTAAAGCTTAATAATCGTTTTAATGACCTCCAAATAGTCCATAACAATCATTTTTTTGAAAATATCTTCAATATACAGACATTTCATTTTTATAAATTTATAATAGTTACTGATGTAAAAAATAAAAATATTTTGAATTCGTGACCTTTAAATAATTCGTATTATTTATTCTGTTAAAAATATCTTCAATTTACAGTCATTTTTTTGACAACTATATCTATACTATTATTAAGTTGTAAAAACGAAATGTTTATTCATTGGAGGTATTTGAAAAAAAATATTGTAAAGGACTATTTGCAGGTTACTGAAACATAATACTTTTTTGCTTGTAAGTGTCGTTGTGACTTCATCACGCTAGATCTGCTAACGAATTTCAATTATTTTTGGTTCACAGATACCCAGCTAGGGTATCTCCAGATAGTTATAGGATACTTTTTATACGACAACGCTGAAGAAAGAAAAAATACGGGTTATCACTATTTCTCCTGCGCGAACGAAGTTACGGGCGCTTTCTATTATAGCCATAATAGTTCGTATCTAATTTTTTTTTTAATTTCTCAACGTACAGACATCATGTTTAGGGTTCCATAACCAAAGGGTAAAACGGTACCCTTACTAAGACTCCGCTGTCCGTCCGTCTGTCTGTCTATCTGTCCGTCTGTCACCAGGCTGTATCTAATGAATGAATCTAGACAATTGAAATTTTCACAGATGACATATTTCTGTTGCCACTATAACAACAAATACTAAAACATTATAATTTTATGTCTGTCTGTCTATTTCATTAACCAATATAAAATGATCGAACACAGCGTACATTTCGCTTTGGAGTAGGGCTCTGCTAACATTGGATTTCATAGATACGGCCGTTTGTAGCGTATACGTTGTACGGAACTCTCCGTGCGCGGGTCCGACTCGCACTTAGCCGGTTTTTACAACTTTATAATAGTATAAAAGTATATTAGAAAGGCACTCAAGTGCAATACTCCTCCTGTCGTGTTTAATTTATACAAGCCATTGCAAGATGGTACTCTGAGTGGCGATTAATTATAGATGTGTTCCTTTGACGTAAGGGCTCTCAATATTAATCAACAGAGAGGTTACTCTGAAACTCAAAGATTGAAGTTCTTAACGTGCTGTCCCTATCGCTCTCATGTTATGCTGTATTTGAGTGAGCGAGATGGCGCCATATGAACTTCGTTTCGGAGTTCGGGTAGCCCTACATAACGGAAAGCCACCTGTGTCAATAATAGACTTCGGACCAGTCAAAGAATTTTATAATGTTTTTTTTTTGTGAGATAGAACGATGGATGAATAATATTTTGATGACAAAGTTATTTAACGGTTGACATTGGTTAGGGTGATTCATTCATAGAACAGTTTAAATCAAAATAATCTATACTATTATAAAGTTGAAAAATGGAATGTCTGTATATTGAAGATATTTAAAAAAGAAAACATTGTAACGGACTATATGAAGTTCCCTGAACTTTCTGCAGCTATGTTAGAACCTGCGTTTATCGAAATGGTTTGAAGACAAAAGGTACCATAATGTTTATGGGTTATTATTTTATGTCATTTCCGCTACCCAAAGGTTGTCTGGAAGAGATCGCTCTTTAGCGATAAGACCGCCTATTGTTTACCTATTTTATGTTAAGGCTCTATTGTACTGTTTTTGTTGTTGGTGTGCAATAAAGAATTGTTGTTGTTGTTGTTGTTGTTGTTGTTAATGTTGTTGTTATTGTTGTTGTTGTTATTCAATGGTATTATTAGTTACTAGAAAGCGCCCACAACTTCGTTCGCGGAGAAGAAAAAGTCATTATCCCTTTCTATTCTTCAGCGTAGTCGGGTAAAAGTATCCTATAACCATCTGGAGATACCCAGCTACCCGTGTACCAAAAATAATTCAAAGGCAAAAACGGAACCCTTATAGTTTCGACATGTCCGTCCGTCCGTATGTCACAGGCATTTTACTCAAAAACTATAAGATGTATATTGATGAAATTTGGAAGATAGGCGTGTTGTGTAAGCCGCTACTTAGTTTGATAGTTAAATTAAAAAATATATATATTTCTATGGGGGGCACTCCATAAATGTAACCGAAACTGATTTTTTTTCAGCAAATATCAATGTGTGGCACATCATTCGACAGATTTTGACGAGATTTCGTGAATATTTTCGGAAATATTCGCTCCAAAAGTAGCAAAAATTGTGTCCCACCCTCTAATTTCTAAACGGTATGTTCAAAACATTTGGAAAAATTTACAAATATCTTAATAAATACCTCCAACGAAAATGGTTTTCAACGTGATCGGACATACCGTTTTTAAGTTATTGCGAAAAAACTGCGCTTGCCAGCAAAAGGACGTAAGTGCCGGGAAAATACGCTCTTTTGTTAGTGTTTTTTTTTTAACATCGTATTTTTTTAATCTGTTGTGCATTTTTTTGTATAAACGACTGCGGAACCCTACATGGAACATGGTCCGACATGCTTTTGGTCAGTTTTTTTTATATTCAATGTACCTACAGGCATTTCATTTTTACAACTTTATAATAGTATAGATTAATATTTTCATACTTAAAAATTGAGTTTCCCTCCCAACGTTAAGGGCTTTTAAAAAAAGCTACATGTAAAGTATCGAACTCAAAATATTAACTTAGTTCCATGTTTTGCTTGTTTTATCAGGATCTGATATTTTTCAATAATTTTGAGTTCATGCAACATCTCTATTTGTTTAATAGTTTAGTAGCGAAGCGACTAGTCCATCAGAGCTGCGTTCGACGCTATAGCTATACAGAGTGTCGTTAAAACCAACGCCAAAATGTAAAGGGATGTAGATCAACTCATATGCTACTAATTTAGCCAGAGGCCAGTGATAACACCTTATTCTTCTTAATATTTATTTAACTTTTCATGGACACAACACATCACGCATTGGCCATTTTTGGAGAGAATTAGTACTACAGTATGACAGACGTCAAAACGTCACAAGATTTGACAAGTACGATTCGTTCTTTAACACCCTTTAATGGAGATCCATCGCAATGGCCTCTGTTTTACCAAAATTTCAAAGAAATGATACACGACAATGAACAATTAACTAACGCTGAACGTGTTCAGTATTTAGTGTCGATGTTATCGGGACCAGTTTCTTCCGTCACGGCGGGCATCTTACCCGTCGCATCCAACTATCACATAATATAGAACCTACTGATTGATAAATATCAAGATGAACGTATGTTAGGTACTCAGTACTTAGATAAGATGTTCAGGGTTAAGCCCCTCTCGACCGCTTTTTCGCACAACCTAGACACTTTTATCGAATAATATTGCGCATCCGTAGCTGCTCTAAAGGCACTTAAAATAAAAGATCTCGCTGATTTTTTAATTACTCATATCGCTCTCAATAAACTAGATAAAGAAACTGTTCAATTATTTGAACAAAGCTGCCGCTCCGAAAAGATACCTACTTTCGATTCGCTTGTCAAATTTGCTTGTTCTCTCTCGCACACAACTAAGTATTAAATCGCAAATAAGTACAAATACCGCACCCGCAAAAATGCATAAAAGCTACCCGCAAAACACCGCTTACAAAAACAAACCGCTGCAATCATACGTGAAGCATAATAACTCGCCATATCCGCACCTGCAATTAGGTTGAAACTCGTTGTCGGTTAAACCGGTGTTAGGACACACGGTGTTAGTGGTTACATCTAGGTTTGATCATAGGCAACAATATTCAGTGAAAGCCGCTGCTGTGGAAACAATTACAGGTAATTTACCTACTTCTCGTTTAAATTTGCAATTAACGAATATTTTAAAACAATACCGCCCGCTGATGAAATGTTTCATGTCCCCGCTAATATTGACTGCGTAATTGGATCTGGTCTCTTCCCGCGATTATTGTTGTCAAAAAGAGTGACGCACCCATTGACATATCTCGTTGCAATTGCAACAACACTTGGTTATATCCTTATGGGTGAAATTGAAAGTGACTCACCACAAAATTCGGATCATTCTTATCACGCGTTCATAGAAAACAATGATTCCAAATTGGATAATTTGGAATCATTGTTTTCTATAAATAACAAAAAACAATTTTGGAACTTGGAAAGTTTACCCACTCGGAAAATCTTAAGCCCACAGGAGCAACAATGTGAAGAAATATTTAAGAATACTATCTCTTGCGATTCCGATGGTAGGTATATAGTTTCTTTGCCCTTTTCTGAGGATCCAGCACAGTTAGGTGACTCATACACAACCGCTAAACGCCGCCTCTTATCACTCGAATGAAAGTTAGATTGAGATGTTAATTTGCGTGTTGGTTACAATGCTACGATGCAAGAATATCTTGACAAGGGATTTATAAAGAAGGTTTCTGAATTTGAAGCTCCACCTTTGTCATATCATATACCGCACCGGGCAGTATATCGGCCTGACAAAGATACTAGTAAAACGAGAATAGTCCTGGATGCTAGTTCCAAAACATCTTCTGGAAAGAGTCTTAATGGCATACTGCACTGTGGTCCCAATCTATAAACCAATATATTCGACTTGCTCATAAATCTTCGCCTCTTTGCCGTTGCAATATCTGCAGATTTAGAAAAAATGTATTTTCAGCTAAAAGTTATAACAAAACATAAATGATTTCAAAGAATACTGTTTAAATTTCATGCAGACTGTGACCCTATTCAAATATTTGAATTTGAACGAATTCCTTTTGGATTAAAGTGCTCACCTTATCTCGCCATGCGAGTTGTTTGTCAGCTTGCTCTTGATGAAGGTTGAAGGTTCTCTGATGCTGCTCATGTAGTTACGCTATATACCTATATGGATGATTTCATTCATTCTGTAGCTTCTCCTCAAGAAGCTCTCGAATTACACAACCAACTAGTAGAAATGTTTGCCAGTGGTTCATTTAACTTGACAAAATGGGTCTCCAACTCACCTGAATTCTTACAAAACATTCCAGCTGAGACACATGCTATTAAGAATTTTAATTTTGATTCTGAAGCTGAAACAAAGATTGTTGGGCTTGTATGGGGCCCAGTGAGTGATTGTTTTAGTTTTAGAATAAAAAATTCGCATGATGAACTATGCACTAAACGTGCTATGCTCTCAAAAACCGCAACCTTGTTTGATCCTCTCGAGGTCCTCACTCCGCTTACTGCTTATATGATTCATTCCTCTCCACACAGATGGCAAACTTTCATTGCCAATAGAACATCCGCTATACAAGAAATACTTGCCCCTCAGTTCTGGCATCACATTCCAGGTCATGAGAATTCAAGTGACCTCATATCGCGCCCAGTGACCTCCAATAAATTAATAAATAACTCGACTTGGTTCCATGGACCTCAATGGATTTGGTTACCACATAGTCAATGGCCGGTAACTACATTTAATAAAGAAAATGTTCCCACTAATATGCCAGAAGCAAGGTCTGTGTCTTAGTGGACTAAACTCTTAAACGCAATTATATATGTCTTTCGTTTTGCTAAAGTTCTTAAAAGCCGTGGGCATATCACTGTGACCGACCTGGATACAGCTGAAACCCGCCTGAAAAAAGTAGTCAAGCAAATCACTTTGCTGCTGACATGAACGCAATCAATAGTTTTAAAATCTCTGCGCTCTCGTATGAGAAAATTAAATCCCTTCATTGACAATGAAGGCATTCTGCGTGTATAATAGGAGGTCGTTTATTTAACGCTCCTATAACTTTTGAACAAAAACATCCGATACTTTTGACTTATAAAGATCGCATTGTTAAATTATTGGTTGAATATTATTATAACGCTAATCTACATATTGGACCTGGTTTAGTTCTAGGGCTCTTAAGGCACAAATATTGGCTACTATCCGCACGTAATCTTGTAAGACAAGTGATTCATGGGTGTAATAAATATTTTAAGCATAATCCAAAAGAATTGCATCCGTTAATGGGAAACTTACCTGACTTCAGAGTTACTCAACAGAAATGTTTCGCCAAGACTGGTGTCGACTATATGGGACCAATTTATATCACTCTAGGAAAAAAACGAGGAGTTAAAAGCCAAAAGGCTTATGTCTGTTTATTTGTGTGCCTCACATCTAAAGCTCTCCACATCGAATTGGTCTCAGATTTGTCAACTGAAATGTTTCTCGCTGATTATAAACGTTTTATTTCACGCCGTGGGCCTGTATCTCTCATTATGAGTGATAAAGCAAAAAACTTTATAGGAGCGCGAAGGCAGTTTACCGAAATTTACGCGACCGTTTGCTCAAACGAATTCAATAAGGCTATTATTCAAGAATTAACTCCGCAGCCGATTGAATATAAAATCAATCCTCTCTATGCTCCTCATATGGGTGGTATATGGGAAAGTAATGTAAAATGTGTTAAAAACCATTTGTATAAAGTGATTGGCTCACAAATCTTAGCCTATGAAGAACTCAACACAGTACTCATTCAAATAGAGGAATTGATGAACTCCAGACCATTGTGTGTCCTGAGTAGCGATCCTTCAGAACCTGTGGCTCTTACTCCATCTCACTTTTTAAATTTAACCCCACTCAAATTCATTCCCACTGAAAATCTAGATAATATTCCAGTTAACTATTTACAGAGATACAAACTGATTGACAAAATGGTACAATCCTATTGGCAGAGATGGCATATCGAATACTTAACTTCACTGCAGAGTCGCGAAAAGTGGAATACCACTTCCCATCCAGTAGAAATAGGACAAATAGTTATTTTAAGGGAGGAGCGTCATCCACTCCTTTGTTGGCCGCTTGCTGTGGTGGAGGAAACTTACCTCGGTAGAGATGGTGTTACTCGGGTGGTTAAGGTTAAAACTAAAACGGGTAGTTACATTCGCCCTGTGGTCCGCGTTCGCCCACTACCAACGCAATAATTTTAACTCTTATTTAAATAAAATTAAACTCTTCAGCAACATAAAACGTCTAGTGTATTTTCAAAAAAATAATAATTAAGTTTTACAAAGGAAAATTATGAAATTTATTATTTTTATATTTCTTTAAATTTCCATTAACATACTCGCCTCTCTAACATTTTGGTGAAAGAATAAACCCTTTTGCTCTTCAAATCACTTAGTTAAATAAGAAATTAAGTTTTGCTTCAGACCAGTATTCGCTTAACTCTTTTACTTGAACTTCATGTTAGAGTAATACTCCAAGACGGGGGAGCATGGTCTGGCCGATTAGTATTTTGTTATAACATTTATTTATATTCCTATCCAAAAATCCATTCCTTTAAAATCACTTTACCAATTCCTGAACTCACATCGTTCTACAATGGCAACCCCGGTGCGAGTGACATAAGAAAAAAAGTGTGTTGGTCTTAAATACTCAAATTCACCGCTCCGCGCGCGCGCATACAACTCAAGCTTTTATTTTGTTGAAAACTCAAAATCTGTGCTTAATTCTGACAATAGATCTATTAAGTGTATTAAGGAATCCTACGTGACGTTTGCATCCAGTGATTTCACCTATAAAGTCTGAACCAGTGCATCACCAGTCAGCCACGACGTAATCCTTCCTATTTTCACACCAGAACGCGATCCTTGAGTCGGGCTTTACAAGAGAAATGCGATCCAATGCAATTTGCTGCACTGGCTTGCATCGCTTCAATCTTAAACTCTAGCGGGCGGAAATACGAGTGTTTTTCCGCACTAGTGCGCGAATTGCATTGTTACATTTTTTCCTCTGCTCTTATGTATTTGCTTTTATAGTATTTATTGTAGTCAAGTTGTAAGCATGAATGTGACGAGAATTGACTTAAGATAAATGAATTGAGTTATAGTGAGACCACTGAAAATAAAAAACCGGTCAAGTGCGAGTCTGACTCGCGCACCGAGGGTTCCGTACAAACTTTCACTTATTCCTACTTAACTTGCCGCTTGAGTTAAGTTTGCCTCTGGTTTCTATGGCTTCACATACATATGAGGGGCAAACTTAATCAAACCGGGTTATTCAAAAATGATTTTTGGTGATAAAAAAAAAGTAAGACAGATATATATATGGTTATAACTTTCTTGTAATATTCATATTAAGTTAGTAAATTTCAGAAAATGCTACATTTTAAATTTTTGGGTTCCTTTTTTACCATTTTTGGTACGGGACCCTAAAAATATGAACACATCAAGTGACTTTTTAGCTGCATTGAAAATTTCTAAAAAGATTCAATCACAATTTTAACACTTGATTGCAGTAGTACGATTTAAAATTATCAAATATTTGAACATTTTACTTAGTTGCCCGTAAATATTGTAACAGCAAACAAACCGAAGATAATTAACCAACATTTTCCACCAAAACTGATATTTGTTTCAATCACAAGTTAATTTGAACTTGATTGAACTTATAATGAACTTTTTTAGCGCAATCCACTGTTTATCTATCGCACACAACCACCTTATTTGAATCAAACCATTTTAAACTTGATATCAATATAAAACTTTTGAGTTATCTTTGATAATGAAGTAGTTATTAAATAAAAATTGTTGCTGTAATGACGAGAACCTCGTGAAGACCGAGAAGGACGAACTGAGCAAGTATCTTGACTTGGCTCACGAGGTGTCCGCCATGTGGGATGTTGATTCGAGGATCATTGTCCCGATACTCGTTTCGATAAACGGTCTTATAGCGAAGAGTCTCGACAAACATCTTAAGAGACTCTCGCTAGATGGCTGGATCACGGGTCAGAAGCAGAAGGCAGTAATCGTGAACAGGGCCCGCTCTGTCAGGAGGTTCCTCACTGTGCAGCCCTAACAACCGGTAGCTTGAACCCTGCCCCGCTACCGGCGGCACCCTAGGTTAGGGTTTTTACATTGTGATTATATTTTGTATTTTATTTTGTATATTCATATCGTAAAAAACCTTAACTTTATATAAATAAAGTGAAAATAAATAATATAATATCATTTAATCATAAATATTATAAATTTCGCCTATGCCCTCCACACCATGCTAGCTCTGTCTCGTGTGATCAATGTATACAGTACAGTTACCACATTGAAGTAATTAACCCCCACTTACAATTGAAAAAATATCTTCAATGTACAGACATTTCATTTCTACAATTTCATACCAGTATCGACTAGAATAACATCCTTCGATACGCCAAGCTTAAAAACAATTTACCGCGAGTTAAATTCAATGATAAAAGTTGGGTATGAACGAGCTTCAACCTAGCAATATAAGTTTTCAACTCTCTTTGACAAGACAAAGTAAGTATGGCGGAATTAAATACATCAGACTTGCAACTTTCTTTTTAAATTTCCAGACGATGAATGTCAGAGATAATCCTTCCACAAATCGATCTATTTTCAAACTAAGCAAAGCTTGTACTATGATAGCCTAATGAAATAATGATCAATATTCTGTAAGTAGGCCACAAGGGCACTTTTACAAGTCTGACTGTAAGGCGTTTCCCAAGAGGAGACCACTGTGAAGAAGAAAGAAACTCACCAGTCAGTATTTTTTTCGAAATAACTCTTATATCTATTACAATATTTGTACTTAGCCTATCCAAAATATATGTTTCAAATATAAACTCAATGCGTAGTTCTACAAGTAAACATATCAAAACTTATAAAAGTAAAAAAAAATACAAGATAAAAAAGCATTTTTTTTTATTTAACACAATTTAAGCACGTTTGATATGCGTCATTATAAGAATGGTGTCCCGGTAAAAGTAAATTATTTGGTTTCTGTTGTCTAAGATACGAACCCATCCGTTTAATGAATGAAAATTATTTTTTATCAAATTTAGTATATTAGAAAATATATCTCGAGTGGGTTGTCTAAAAATCCTCTGCTCTTAATAAAAATGTATGCGGTGTTCAATCATTTTATATTGGTTTCTGACATAGACAAACGATTTATTTATTCGGACGAGCTCACGAAGTGAGCGAGGACAAATATCTATGAGTGTCGTAATATCCTTTAGCCACGTGTTAAAACACTCTGCTTTTCACTTCGACTGCGAGAAAATAATAAAGTCTTAAAATAAAAAAAATATATTTAATGATAATTTTAAAGTACAGTTTGAGCAATTCGTTCAGAAAGTTTGGCCAATCTGATCAGGTTGGTTTGTTTGTTTTTAATTATTCGTACGTAGTATTTATTTATTTATTTATTTATTTGTTTCATATGTCACTTACAGTAAAAAAAACACCAAACATGACACAGGTACATATGAGAACATAAATAAATTGAATTATCATAAAATACAGTTAATAATAATTAATTATCACTTATCGTACTCGAAGCCACGATGGTCTCGAGATAATTCCCGGCAGTGGCTAGAAATCTCGGTTCGGAGGTCGAGAAGAGATCAAGAGTTTCGTCCTGGTCCAATATATTGTTAATGAGCTGCAGTGCGCGGTGAAGCGGTGAGTTAGACAGTGCCCTGGTGAGTGCGCGCGGGAGGCTAAGCAGAGGTTGTTTTCGGGGACGCAGACCGTGTTTACGTATTGGGGGAACGTTTAAGGAAATCTGTGATAACAGGTAACTGTTGTAAATATTTCCTCGCAGTGGCCGAAGAAAGAATTGTACTAAAGTAACATTTCGCCGTGCTTCTAATGTCTGGTAGCCTACCATGCCTAGCACGTAGGGGGTCGGGTAAAGACAGGGACAATAATACTACAGTTTCTTAAACAAGTATCTTGCAAACGTTTTTTGGATTTTTTCTATTGCAAGTACGTATTTGGCTTCATACGGATTCCACAAGATAGCATTGCTATCTGTTTTACTACGTACATATGAGTAATATAGTACATCTAAAGTCGACAATTAATTAGCTGAGTCTGACGCATAATGAAGCCCATACGTTTACGAGCTGCTTTACAGATTTCGAGAGTCTGGTGGTGGAATGTTAACTGTGAGTCGAACCATGTGCCAAGGTCCTTTACCATGGTTTCACGTTTAAGTTTTTCACCCGCTATATAATAGTCGTCATAAAGTGGCTGCTTAGATCGCGTATTCCCTTTATCTTTTAAGTGATTAACTTAAATGTTAACAAAACATAGTAAAATCTTCGATTTCATGGTACTTTTACATCTAGCGCTTACGCCAAAAAACCCCAAGCATGTAGTGTACTTATATTACTGTGTACTTGTATTAGTGACCAATAAATGCGTCCCTATTACAAATCACGCTTATTGGCTGGCTACGCGTTTGGGGCGTGATTTACGAATGACAAAGTAGCCCCTTAAATAAGATTGTCATGTGGGTTAAAGTTACTGTCCATTGGCTCAAAGTAACTAGAGTTTACGTTACCTTGAATCGTGCTCCGATCGCAAGGAGATATTCTGGCAAAATCTAAATGGCGCTTCGATAAGATTTATTTAAAAAAAACCGGCCAAGTGCAAGTCGGACTCGTGCACCGACGGTTCCGTACAAATTATCACTTACCCTAAATTTATTCCCCGGTTCCGGTTGAGTTGAGTTTACACCTGATATCTATAGCATTGCATACAAATGAGGTGCAAACTTAATACAAACGGGTGGCTCAAATAGGTCTTTAAAAAAAATTAGCTATTTAGAGACATGGTTATAATTTTCGTGTAATATTCATGTTTATTTAAACAAATTGTGGAAATTTCAAAATTTTCGTTGGTTAATATTTGGAGAGAAAGAGGGCGGGGAAGGGGGTGTTTTTTTACATTTTCCTTAATAAAACCAAATCTAGTCACAATAAAAAAAAAAAAAAATTAAAAAAAATTGTAGGTCAAGCCCTTTTGTCATAGCTAGACTTAATATTTTTGCCCCCGTACATATTCATCGTTTTTTTAGAAAATAAACATGTATTTTAAAATGTTTCCTTTGCAATACATGTGGGCTGACCATGTTTATATATATTCCAAATTTGAAGTAGATAGCGTAGCGTAGTTTTTGAGATATAGCGCTCTAATAGTCGGACAGACAGACCGACAGACAGACAGAGTCGCACCATAAAGGTTACTTTTTTACCTTTTTGGTACTGACACAGTTGAGTTTATTTCATCTTTTTTTTCAACAGTGGTCTCCTCTTGGGAAATGCCATACAGTCAGACTTGTAAAAGTGCTCTCGCGGCCTACTTACAGAATAATAATCATTATTTCATTGTACCGAAAACGCCGGCGGCGTTTCCTCGCTAAATCGCCAAACTCATTCTGTGAGCGAGGAAACTGCAAGCTCTCCGGTCGCCAGTAACATCTGTAAGCCTCTTCGAAATGTCTTTGAAAGGCTTAATTACGCTGGGCGCCACGGACCCGGGGTCTTGACGCCAAAAGAAATAAAATAATCCTACTTAGCGCCGAGACCACTGTATTTGTTTATTTTTATTATTATTTTTAAACGTATATAATTTGTTTTAATTAAAAAATCATTATTTTGCTTTTTATATTCTATATTTTTTTTTACTTTTATAAGTTTTGATATGTTTTATTATATAAAAAAAAAAAAAAAAAAAAAAACTATTGAAGAACTACGCATTGAGTTTATACTCAAAACATATATTTAGGATAGGCTAAGTACAAATATTGTAATAGATATAAGAGTTATTTCAAAAACATGACTGACTGTTGAGTTTGTTTCGGCTTTCTTCTCCTCAGTGGTCTCCTCTTGGAGAACGCCGTAGAGTCAGACTTGTAAAAGTGCCCTTGCGGCCTACTTACAGAATAAAGATCATTATTTCATTATTATTTCACTATTTAGACATTCGGCCGCTTCTGCTGCTGCTCCAGACCTTATATAAATAAAAAAAAAATATAATATATTTCGTATTACGGGATAATGTTACAGAAATCTTATTACTCCCATGGTAAGCTCAATAAGGTTTGTGTTATGGGTACTAGGCGATGAGACGATAAGATTCAGGAACAAATATTTATGCTCATAAATATTTGCCCATAGCGGGATTGGAACCCAGGACTTCAGCTTCGCATTCAACGTTACTCCCACTGAGCTAAACCGGTCGTCAAAATATATAAATATATATATTTTTTTTTACTTTTACTTTGCTATATTTGCCCGTGATTATGAAATGAAATCATGTATTTCGGACATCAAGTATCCATAGTTAATTAATTATACTAGTGGTTTGTCGTTTTTAGGGTACGGGTAGAACGGGACCCTATTACTAAGACTCCGCTGTCCGTCTGTCACCAGGCTGTATCCCATGAACCGTGATAGCTAGTCAGCTGAAATTTTCACTGATGATGTATTTCTGTTGCCGCTATAACAACAAATACTTATATATCAGTAACCAATATAAAATTATCGAACACCTGCTCCATGCTTAGAAGTAGGGCTCTGCTAACACTGGATTTTCATAGATACGGCCGTTTGGTACGTATATTTTGTACGGAACCCTCGGTGCGCGAGTCCGACTCGCACTGGGCCGGTTTTTTATCTACTATTTTGCCTAGTACGGCTGGGATATCTGCGCCACAAATTGGTAGACGTTTTATGAAATTGGCAAGCCGCCATCGCGACCCGCGGCGGGTATGAAATGCGGTACGTATGTTATACAAGCTCCCTGTGGAAATCTAGGACGTAGGAACACTATCACGGATCTTAGATGATTGTTAGTGTGGCCACTCATTTCTTGGACCATTCACAGTGAAAGCAGAACACGAGTGCTAATGGTATTCGGCAATCTTCGTGTTTCTATGGAACATACATAAGTGACAAATATATCGTCTGGTATAAGTAAGAGAGGGACGAGAATAAACGGTTGAGCACTATTAATACTTTGCTTTACTTTTTTTCAGTTTTTGACTAGGCTTTCTCAAAAGTGTCTTTCTCATAAGCCGCTACTTAGTTTGGTAGTTGAATAAAACTAGAGGTTGAGGGGGGGGGGGGGGGGGCATACATGTAACCGTAACAGAAAAAAAAGCAGTGCTCATTTCAGATATTTGTGTGGCTCATACTCCATCAGTTATTTTAAAAAAATCGAGAAGATCGAATACACCGTTTATAGGTCAAAGGTTCAAAAGACCGTAAGTGCCTTGGAGATACGCTCTTTTGCTAGTGCCCTTTTCCATATCGTTTTTTTTAATCAAGAGTGCACTCGAAATGTTTATACGAATGCACCAATGGAAACCCTAGAACCAGTTCGTACATGTATGACAAGTTAATAGGGAATATGCATAGTCTTTTCTTTTTGCTTTATTAAAAACTCATTCATGTACCAAACAGGGGAGAAAAATATTTTTTCGAATAACTATAAAAATAACCAAGATACAAGCTATCAAACATTTCGTTCTATCTCTTTCTGGCAAAACAGAATTTAATATGGAGTTTATATGACCGTCGTAGACTGTGACGTAACAGTCTATGTCGGACCTCTCTGTCAAATCGCCGTCTAGTTCGTAGTTTAAAATGCCTGTATCATGAGTATTTCTTATCCGATTTTAATTTTAATTTCACTTTATGGAATAATTTTTACGGAATTTTGATATTTTGTTAAAAATAGCGATGAATAAATTCTACGCATGTTCGCTATTGACTGAACTAGTGAGGGGCAGCGTTATCGATATTTTTGATCTCAAAATTCGAAACTTTATTTTGCACAGGATGGTGCCCACAACTTCGTTCGTCGATGAGAAAAATGTCATAACTCTCTTTTTAAATTCATCGTACTCGGGTAAAAAATATCCTGTTACCGACTGTAGATGCTCAGCTACACGTGTAGGTACCAAAAATAGTTGAAATCCGTTTAGCCGTTTTAGCGTGATGCTAAACCTTAACTGTTGATGAAGCCACAAAGACATATACAAACATAAAAAAACCGGTCAAGTGCGAGTCTGACTTGCGCACCGAGGGTTCGGTACAAACTTTCACTTATTCCGACTTAACTTGCCGCTTGAGTTAAGTTTGCCTCTGGTATCTATGGCGTCACATACAAATGAGGGGCAAACTTTACCAAACCGGATTATTCAAAAATGATTTTTGGTGATTAAAAAAAAGTAAAACAGACAGATATATGGTTATAATATACGTGTATTATTCATATAAAATTACATATTTCCAGAAAATTCCAGATTTTTTACTTTTAATAAGCAAAAATTTTTCGAGATAAAGGGGGGGAATGGTATATTTTTTACATTTTCGTTAATAAGACGAAATTGAAGCGGAAAAAAAAATTGTTCAAAAATGTACAGATTAAGCCCTTTCATATGATACCCTACTTGACCTAGTGACCAGACTTTGTAACGCAGCAAACCTCCTTGGCACAATACTGGCCAGTAATAAATTGCATCGGGAAAATTTCGATTGTCTTTTGTTTGTGGGAGACACTTTTTGACTCGTTTGGTTTGAACTTTTGCTGGACTTATGATGAAAGATCTGAGATTTTAATATATTATTAATTGATGTGCTGTTGCAAAACTTTAAAATTGTAAAACTGTCTAGTGTTTGCATTACTGCGTTGGATTAAATATTCACAAGGGCTGTCACTTCGCAGGTACATTTTCTATATAGGTAGTTATTTTTCTTTATTTTCGTGTAATGTTCTGTTCAACTCAATCTAAGTCTTATTTCGTTTTCACTGGTCTTAACCATGAAGAAATAAGGCTTGCGTTTTTGAACCATCATTATTATAATAAAATTCAGCGAAAAAGTAAGGGCTGCTTCTTTTTCGCTGAAGTTTTCCACGGAAAACCTATCTGCAGTCTACAGTCGCACCTAGGCCGACGGTTCCATCCAATGCCTTCTTGGAAAGCTGGAAATAGAAAATTGGAAAGGAAACTGAATCTCCACAACCGTCCTACCTCCCTGCTCTGATAAGGCCAGTGATTTCCGTATATTGCCGCGTACTGACTAAATCCCGTTTAGTTTGTTTTTTTATTTGTATACAAGCTTCTGCGCGTGACTTCGTCCGCCTTAAATTCCTTTATCGCGGATAAAGGTATTTTTCCGGGATAAAAAGTAGCCTCAAACCCGGGACTCAAACTATCTCCATACCAAATTTTATCAAAATCGTTTCAAGACAGACAGACAGACAGACAGGCACATTTTTTTAATATGAGTATGGATTTGGCAAAAAGGTACCTATTAATTTTAGCGCCACCTATTAGTTTAGCAAGGTACTCGATACTCGTGGGCTCGTAACACATGTTTGAGAGAAGTTTGCACCTCCTTCCTAAGTAGCGGGATAAGATTCAGGTGCAAACTTAACTCAATCAAGTTTAGTGGAAAGGAAGGGGGGGTCCCCTTTTAAGGGTTGAATTTTTATAGCCTAACCCATTTTTATAACCTGGCCGGAGATTTTTGTACCGATTGGTAAAGTTTGCATCAAAATCTGTTCAGCCGTTTTCACGTGATGCGCGTACAAATAAACAGATAAACAGATAAACAGACAAACAGACAAAAATTCTAAAAACTGTCGGAACGTGTTCTGTTATCGATTTTTCCCCGGCCAATTTTTTTTCGAATATCTTCCATGTACAGACTTTTGACCCTCTTCAGCTTTATTATATGTACCTATAGATAGTCTATTTTAATTATATTTTTTACATTACCACGTCGTCGGGAATAAAAGTTATTTTATTCCCGACGACTAGCCGGGCTACAACTTTTAATTTTTGCTGTTTAAATAAGCTAGACTGATATAGCACTGTTTACCCCATATTTGGTTTGTTGTTGTTTGCTGTCAATTAAACAATGCAATAATTAGGTTGTCTCTAAAACAACGCAAGTAACAAAAAAATATTTTGTTGTTTAGATAAGCTAGATTCATATAGTACGTTACCCCATAATTCATTTGTTGTTGCTAGCTGTCAATTAAACAATACAATATTTAGGTTGTCTCTAAAATACGCAAGTAGAAAAAAAAATTTAATAACCAAAACCTACTCGTAGTACTGTTTACCAGATTATGTTATCAGTACCATAATATAATGTTTTGTGCAACATGTGAATCTAATATCAGACGAAACGTTGCTTACGTTTGCAAATATATTGTATTGATTGCCTGAACTTTGGTTGGCAACACCGACTGGCTGCCGTTGGTTTGTTTATCATTTCATCTTTCGGAGCGAGCAGTGCGTGCGCGTGCAGTGACATTGACTGTGACAAATAGTGTGATTAGTTTAATAAATAGATATTATAGAGGTGTTCCAAATCAGGAAATGAAGAAGAAGATACATTTATTTTGTAAACAAAAACAAAAATTACAGGACATTGGAAAAGTGACATCAATAGACTTAACCTAGACTAGAAATGGAAAAGGACATTGTAAAATTATTGGAATCCTGGCAGTTGGCCGAGTACATTTTGACATGTGAGATCTCCATGTTGATTTTGAAATAACATGAATATAAACTCACAAACGTTTAATGTTTTGTTTTATTTAAGACTGTTGTGGACCATGTCTTCATTTTACTTATACAAAATGAGGGTTTCTAGAAATTTAAAAATTACCAACTGGTGACTCTATTCGACTAGAAGTGTCAATATCCACCAATCATACTAAGATATATATATATATCTTATTATACTTTGGTATTATGATAGAGTGTTGTCACCTGGATTTCCAGAAACCCTCATAGATGGTCCTTCTGATTTCAGAAGGTCGCAGGTTTAACGCCCGTTTAGGTACTGTTTCTGACAGAAAAAGTTTTAAGCAAGTAATGAGCATTTATTCTAGAGATGCAACGGATATCCGGTCACTATCCGGTATCCGGCCACATTTTAATATCCGGCCGAATACCGGATAGTTGCGTAGTATCCGGCCGGATACCGGATAATAACTCAGTATCTAATATAAGGAGAAAATTTGAGTAACATAAATATCAATCCACAAAGTAATCAATATTAAGGTCAGTCAATCTCACAAATAATTTTAAACATTAGAAAGTAAAAAACAAATACCAATAACTGCCGCCGTTGGATGCGCACTGAGTGCGAATTAAGTTCACTTTTCTATCAAAAATTGCCTACAACGTGCCTACAACGAGAAACACGTTGCAACCTGCACCGCCCATCGCGCCCGTGCGCCGTCGAATTTACTCCATTTAGGTATTTTAGGTAAAAATGTTTTGGCCGGATATTTGGCGGCCGGATACCGGATATCCGGCGTTCGCGACAGCCGGATAACCCGGTATCCGGTATCCGGCCAAACCACTATCCGTTGCATCTCTAATTTATTCTAAAAATAGAAAATAACGTAGCTTGGCGTAGAGGGTATCTTTACTTTAGTACGAAAAGTTTACATAGGTAACGTGTTGTTAATTAAGAAAAAGTTAAAATCTGTCAGTTGAGTCGCGAAAAGTATACTTATATGAAAATTTCGTGACAAAATAGACGGATTTCAACTTTTTTTAACAATACGGTAAGTATGTACATATTTTTTATATATTGTATTCACCTACTAAATATTGGAGCAAAAAATAAAACATTGTTGTAATAACCAAAAAATATAGTAAACTGAACAATATTATTTTTTTTATTATTATAGACTCAATCGTTTGATGTGATAATGGCTACCCACAATGTTGGTAGTAAACACAAAATAAATAGTAAAGTGTAAAAAAATATATAGTTTGCTAAAATCTCAACCTGGTAATATTTGCATTAAAATTGTTAATAGTCACTATAATAATCTATTAGTCGTTACTAAAAATATCGTTATCTCCAAAATAAAGCATGGAGTTACGAACGATACCAATTCCGTTATACTTAACAAAACCCATTTGTAATGGATACAGATAGGTTTTTGTGCACTATACACAAATTTTAATGATGTGTACAAGCATTATGATTTATGATTAACTGTGGTAGATATTCTTGTAAGCTATTACCAGATTTTTGTAGTAAAGTCGACAAAATAGTTAGCTGTCGTATATATTAAACGACAATCTGGTTAAGTTAACTTTATTCTGGTTACCTAAACTTGAATTTTCTCTCCGTGTTGATAGTTAAATAAAAGATATATATATTTCTACAGAGCGCACTCCATACATGTAACCGAAACAAAAAAAAAAAATTTTCAGCAAATATCAATGTGTGGCACATCATTCTAAAAACACTTTGATGTTTTAAAAAAAAATGATTTAGTGAATATTTTTGGGAATATTCGCTCCGAAAGTAGCAAAATTTTGCCATAAAAATATTAAAAAAATCACAAATATAAAGCTTAATAAATACTTCCAACGAAAATTGTTTTCAACATGGTCGGACATACCGTTTTTAGGTTATTAGCAAAAAAACTGCGCATCTCAGCAAAAGGATGTAAGTTCCGGGGAGATACGCTCTTTTGTTAGTTCTTTTTATATCGCATTTTTTTTCATCTGTGCTGCATTTTTTGTATAAACGGCTGCGGAACCCTACATTGAGCGTAGTCCGACATGCTCTTGGCCGGTTTTTTCTACCTTTTTGGTACGGAACCCTTAAAAAGCGATTCGTTGTCCTTCAAAGAGTCATACTAAGTGTACTGAGTATGATTGTAGTAAAAGATAGAAGTACGTCCCAAACTGTTCATACATTTATTGTATGTCCAGTTCGGCACCCTCACAAGCAAGGCTAGTATAAATTACTAGAATAAATCATGTTACATAGAAGGCTGTCCTGTTACTAATATTCGTTTACGTGGATATAAATTGGATATCGAGCTTCGTCAGTTTTCGTCAATCTTCGTCACTTCTAATCAACATGGTTGGATCTCTGGATGAACCAGTACTCGTCATGAACCGAGCTCGAACCGCCTATCAAATATTTCTGTATTCGAAACAATTTCGCAAGCCGGCCTGTACTAGGCCAAGAGTCATGTATGTAAAATATGTATATATACTATAAGGTACTTGCGATTTCGTTTGCGGAGGAGAAAGATGATGAAATAATGATCTTTATTTTGTAAGTAGGCCGCAAGGGCACTTTTACAGTCTGACTACGGCGTTTCCCAAGAAGAGACCTCTGAGGAGAAGAAAGTCGAAACAAACTCAACAGTATTTTTTTCGAAATAACTCTTATCTATTAAAATATTCGTACTTAGCCTATCCTAAATATATGTTTTACTATAAACTATAACTATCAACACTTATAAAAAAAAATATAGAATATAAAAAAGGAAAACATTGTTTTTTTTTATTTAAAACAACTTACATACGTTTGATGTGCCACCTTATAAGAACCTGGTCCCGGTGTAAATTATTTGGTTTCTGTTTTGGGCGATGGGAGAATACCCCTATTTTCAAGGTTCCGTACCCGGAGGGTAAATGGGAACCCTATTACTAAGACTCCACTGGCCACCTGTCTGTGTGTCTGTGTCGGTTATCAGGTTGTATCTCATGCACCGTGATAGCTAGACAGTCGAAATTATCACAGATGATGTATTTCTGTGACCGCTATAACAACAAACACTAAAAAATAGTATTTATTATGTCCATTTGTCTATGTCGAACAAGGCATACATTTATATATTTTTATAGATACGGCCGTTTATAGCTTAAATTTTGTACGGTTGGTGCGCGAGTCCGATTCGCCTTTGGCTGGCTTTTTATCAGTGTACGAGCGTAAAAAGTATTTTTCTCAAACATGCAATGAAATGTCGTCATTACGTGCGTTAAAACCGGCTTGAAAGTATCCCGTTTCGGGCGGAACAACCTGAGAGAACTGTATAAGGAATTTCATACAAAATTGAAGGCCTAGGCCGTGAAGTATTTTTTTTATTTGAATGTTAACGTGCGTCTGTGTCATGCACATGCTGAACAGCTGAATTATATTTTTTATTTATTTTTCTAATGGCTGAATGGTTATCGGACCAAAAATATCCGCGTTAATGCCTATTATACACGAACTGCTATTAAGAACACAAATCTGTATGATTCATTTATTGATGACTCAATTTAAAATCCATATTAATATTATAAATGCGAAAGTGTGTCTGTCTGTCTGTCTGTCTGTCTGTTACCTCTTCACACTTAAAGCGCTGAAGCGATTTGGATGAAATTTGGTATGGAGATAGTTTGAGTCCCGGGGAAGGACATAGGCTACTTTTTATCCCAGAAAATATACTCTTATCCGCGATAAACGAATTTAAGGCGGACGAAGTCGCGGGCAGAAGCTAGTATTGTCTATACGTAAGTCGCTAGAGACCATAGACAATATTTAAAATCCTCTGCATTTATTTTATTTAGTATAGAAATGAAGATTCTTATTATAAGGGTTGTGTATAACGGGCCTAATAGAGTCTACTCGAACACTACACACGCGAAATACGGACGACTTCCGTAAAAACATTATGGAGGGATTGAAGGGATCATTTCAAAAACTTTAGTTGTGTAATTTTTTGAATGGTGTATTTTTTTATTTCATTGCATATGTTTGAGAAATGCACTATACATGCCTCTGGCCGTGAAAAGTGCTTGCCGGCTTCGTATCACTATCCGTCTATACCTACTCACCCGCCAAGCCCTTTTTTCCCGGCGTCTGCAGTAATGTACTATTTTTTCACTTCTGTGACCTCCGAATTGTCCATTACAATCATTATTTTTAAGATATTTTCAATGTACAGGCATTTAATTTTTACAACTTTGTAATAGTATAGATTTTACGAGTTTTGTTGCCTCGTTCATTATTCAATAAATTATTTTACACTAGAAGGCGCCCGTACCTTCGTTCGCGGAGAAAAGTCATAATCCCTCTTGTTTTTACATCGCAGTCGGGTAAAAAGTATCCCATAACCATCTGTGGATACCCAGCTACCCGTGTACCAAAAATAGTTGAGATCTGTTCAGACGATTTGGCGTGATGACGCCAAAACAACACATACGAACACACAAAAATCTAAAAAAAACATTTTTCGATTTAATGACTTCCCGGTAGTAAGTTACAATATTCTTTTTTTTGAAAATATCTTCAATTTACAGCCATTTCATTTTTACAACTTTATAATACAGATTTTACGAGTTTTGTTGCCTCGTTCATTGTTGAATAAATTATTTTACATATAATGTAACCTAGCTCATTGCCTGCGACAGGCGCAAGCCCCACCGCCTGTATTGGCCTTCCCCATTCTATACGATTGTGCTCTTCATTTCAGACGATTGGCGATTATATTTGCCTCCATTGTGCTCATCGCGGTACCGATGCAAATTTAATGTTTGCGTGGCGTGTGGTTGTGATTGTCTTTTGTTTTGAATATCTAAGGTAGCCGTTACATGGACAGATGGATCTTGGTGGGGTAGTTGTTTTAATTTTTTGTGTGTGACACGGAAAACGGCTGAATGGATTTTAACAATTGCAAAAGATGCTTTATAAAAACAACATACGTACGTTTGATATTATGCTTTCTTATAAAAAAGCGAGTCAGACTCGCCCATAAAGGGTTCCGCAGCCGTTTATACAAAAAAATGCACTATTCAACTGTGAAATAAATACGATATGAAAAAAAACACTAACAAAAGAGCGTATCTCCCCGGCACTTACATCCTTTTGCTCAGAAGCGCAGTTTTTTGGCAATAACTTAAAAACGGTATGTCCGATCATGTTGAAAACAATTTTCGTTGAAAGTATTTATTAAGCTTTATATTAATATTTTTTTAACATACCGATTAGAAAATACAGGGGGCGGGGAGACACAATTTTTGCTACTTTCGGAGCGAATATTTCCAAAAATATTCACTAAATATTTTTTTTTTCTACAAACCTCAAAGTGTTTTCAGAAGAACTGTCGAAATGTGTGCCATACATTGATATTTGCTAAAAAAAAATTGTTTAGTTTCGGTTACATGTATGGAGTGTGCCCCCCTACAAATATATATATTTTTTATTTAACTATTAAACTAAGCAGCGGTTTATACAAGACACCTATGCTCCAAATTTCATCAATATACATCTTAGTTTTTGAGTAAAATGCCTGTGACATACGGACGGACAGACAGACAGACAAACATGACGAATCTATAAGGGTTCCGTTTTTGCCATTTTGGCTACGGAACACTAAAAACCGTGTAAAGGTAGGTTATCTGGTTTAAGCCAACGCTGACTGTTAGGACACATCCCGTAGTGTAGTGATGGGCAGGCTTAGATCCAAAATTAAGATTTTTGTAAGATTTCTATAAAATTTCGATAAACCGAGCCACCAGCATGTTACGTATATGCGCGGGGCACGCCACAGGATTAAATCCATCCTATATTTCTTCAGTTTCAATGACGGTGCAGCCCTACTCAACCTCTCTCACTCTAACCTCCACTAGAGTCGTGTTATTGTGCTTGTCGCTCAGTTGTTTTTATTACTCTCAATTTTTGTTATTGTTGCTTTCTTCAATAGGGAATATTCATTAATTTTAATTTTTACTTTATTAAAAGCTCATTCATGTAACAAACAGTAGACAAAAATAATTTTTCGAATAGCTATAAAAATAACCAAGATATAAGCCATCAAACATTTCATTCTATCTCTTTCTTGCAAAACAGAATTTAATATGGAGTTTACATGGCCGGAGTGCACTGTGACGTAACAGTACATATCGGACCTCTCTGTCTAATTACTTGTTTAAAATACCTATATTATGCGTATTTCTTGGCCGATTTTAATTTTAATTTCACATTTTTAAATAGTTTTTACGTTATTTTGATATTTAGTTAAGAAAAGGGATAAAAAATTTCATGCATGTTCCCTATTATAACATCGGTTATTTGATATTTGGGTCATACTTGTTCTAGAATTTAGCCGTCTTTCCTGTGGACAACGCATGATATTTTTATCGCTTAGATCTAGAGCATTAATCAACTTGTAAATCGCCTAATGGGGCACTAAGAAAAAATAGTATTTAAAGCCCTTAACTTTCGAGTGTCCACAGGAAAGACGCATAACGCTAACTCATACTAAGAATCAGTATGACCCATTTTCTTTTGTTTAGGCGAGTATTACTCATTTAAATAAAACAATTTAACGTATTATATCGCGTATATAATCTCATTTCAGTTCCCGACGTTTCCGAAGCTTTTTAGCTTTCCATGGTCACGGGTTGACTGAGAAAAGATATATGTTCTTCTGTCAAAGTTACAATTTGTGCAAACTACCTACTTTGAAAAAACAAATAAAGGTGTACATACATGCCCGATGGGCCTAATCTGCAAAGACAGTTACACATGTGCCAGAAGGGCTTAATTATTTTATTCCAATAATTTAACAAGCAGCATTTCACAAACTCAAGCAAGACAATATACGCGACATAATACATTAAATTGTTTTATTTAAATCAGTTATTTGGTTCCTAGTTTGGGCCATGAATTTTGTCTATTAAATAGTTATCTACCCTATAATATGCCTATGCTATTAGAGATTATTTCAAGAATTTCTGAAAATTTGCAAAAGTTTGATTTTAATGCATCATCTGATAAGTTATTATAAACATAATACATTGGCCTACAAATGATTTGGCTACTTTACGAACGCGGAACTTTTTTATGCCAATTTTATTTTTATATCTAGTATCAAAGTTGTGAATTCTTATTGAACGAGCCTCGTTCTTAGTAGTATAAATAATCTTCTCATAAATATATTGAGACGGATAAAATGCTAATGTCTTTCAAAACTTATCTTATAGAGCCAAGGAATTCAGGTTATACTCGTATATAGAAAAAAAACATCAGCTTTTTCCCCAAACCAGAATACCGTATGGTATAACACTATGAAAATAACTATGATAAACTAAGCGAGCAGAATCAATATTGGTCAATTGTTTATTTTTTCTAATAGCGTAAGCCAATGAAATGAAGTAACTTGCAAGTAGTACTAAATGAGGACTCCATTGCAAGTTATTGTCCAATGTTATACCTAAGAATAATTCCTTATCCACCATTGAAAGGTACAGTAGAATCGTATCAAAATTATCTCCTCTTTCGAGACATGTCGGGGTATTTAATAGATTCACGATCGGTGAACATTTAACATACGTGTATAGTGTATAGATATATTATTTAGATTAGTATTTAGGGTTGTTTATAAACAATTGTAAATACCCATTCTAGGCAGAAGTTAGAGATGTGTAGCTCACAAGTGAGTGATTCAAATTAACTATATCATTGGGTGAAGCTCATTTGCTCATTCGCTCTTTGAAGACTTAAGTTGCTCATTATATCATCTATCTCAGAACTAAATGCTCGCTCTTACTCGTGTTCCAAATGAATGCACATTCAAAGGCCTGCTCGAAAGGGAAGAGCTGATGCGAGACGGCCGCTTTAGTGCACATTTATATCCTAACTAGGAAGCTGTGGAGTTTGTAAAGCATATTGAGAATATGACAACTTCCACGCTGGTATGGGGCTATTCTGGGGTTGGGGGGGACGAGATCATCTCTTGCATCTTTAAAAAGTGCTTCAATGAGTAAAAAAAGGAATGTTATTTGTTTCAAAACGGTTGTAATAATCGCATTTTTTGGAAATGACATCATTTTATTTGGATAGGGGGCGGGGGGGATTCGAATGAGAATAACACGCCCCGTGTTATTCTCATTCGAATTATGATGGTTGGATAATTTTAGGGGGGGGGGGGGGGGGGGGGATAATGGTATTTCGCGGATGGAAATTTTGGTATTTCGCGGTATAGCAAAGGACCTAAGTATAATAAATTAACCTACTTAATATGGAATTTTGCAAAGCAATGCCTGAATCTATCAATTGTTTAAGTATATATCGGAACTAAAGTTTTCGCAAAAACTAACAAGAATTTTATAAACCCAAGTACAATATTTCCCATTCAACAAATCCAAAATTTTATATTTATCTAGAAAGTCAAAAAACGTTGGATTTTGAAAAAAATCTTTAAACTGCTCAGTTGCACTAGCACTGTTAGGAGATAATTATATATTATATCAGTGAGAGAAAGATATAATAATATCTTTTAGCCATTTGTTTTTTATTGCACATTATAAACATTATGTATATTTGTCTGTCGCAGCATCCTGTTCGCGGACATCTGCGGATTCACATCTCTGTCGGACCAGTGCACCGCCGAGGAGTTGGTGAGGCTGCTCAACGAGCTGTTTGCCAGGTTAGATCTAGTTGCATAGCCCAATGGCGTGGTGTCCATATAGGCCGATTTCCACCGGGTTACCTAAACAAAAGCTTATAACCACCATCCATTTTTGTTACGTGGACTGAATAGCCATTTTCTAAGAGATTATCATCAGCGTCAGCAGCAGAAAAAAGGTAACCAAAATTCTCACTCTGCCGGGCCTGTATCTGGGGGCGAACGAGCTTGAAGCCCCTTAGTCCTGATTTTACTAACCCTACACCTTGGTTTCAAAAGTATGGCTTGGCCGTTTCTTAGATCAGTATAAATGTCTTCAATATTGTGATAATATAATATTATTTCTCTCTATGAAATGGACAGGCTATACTTTTGAAACCAAGGTGTAAGGTTAGTAAAATCAGGGCTTAGGGGCTAAAAGCCCGTTGAAGCCATACTTTTTAAGATAAGGTCATTAAAGCCAGAGCTTGAGGGCTTGGCTTTTCCTGGAATTCGATAACTTTTTTTACAGCGAAAGCGTTATGAGCTTGTGAGTCTTGGCTGCCAATTTTACATGAAATGTTTTTGGTGGGATTGTATATACTTGACGTGATCAAATACGTGAAAGTAAACCTTGAACAGATCCCGACGCGCGGTGATGCACACAATTGTAACACTATACGTCGAGGCAAACTGCTTTCAAACTGTACACGTCTTGCCAAGTCGTAAAAGTGTCTTCATACTACTGGAGCTACCATATATAGCAAAATACCCCAAGAGATAAAAAATGCTTCAAGCACGAGGTGTTTTTTGAATAAACTTAAAACTATACTCAGATTTTTACTTCAAGACCAAAATTTAACGGCAACGGGCGCACTTTCGCTGTGATCACTGCATACTGGTTTAAGTGTTAGTATTTTTATCAATAAAACTAAGCCTAATATTACTGGATGCACGATTTCTCATTTGTATTTTTATGAAATAATGTTTATTAGATGAAATAATCAATATGAGAACGGTCAGATTCTAGTCTTGAATTAAAAATCTGAGTTTAAACTAGGGCAGGACGTGATCTACTCTGTCGATGAATTCTTACGCAACCGGGTGTAACTGGGTGCACTTCCCTAGCTAGTTCGCTGCCCCAATAAATAAATAAATAATAATTAGTAACTATATTGTATAAGGTACCTACATAATAATGTGACTCATGTATTTGAAATCTTATTCATGAATTTTGAGGGAGGGTATTGGGTAAAAACACACATGGTGTGTCTGTGTGTGTGTGCACAATGTGCGTGCATATGTGTGTGTATGCTTGGGAATATTATTTGCGTGTCGGGTTACAAAGATCCCAAAATTATTTTTTTTGGGATTTTTTTCATTATATTTGAAATTAACTTCTCAAGAAAAATTATGCTCACTAGCCAACTAATCCATTTTAAAATTGCAATTGATTATTTGTTTCGGATGAGTTAGGATTCTTTTTTTCGAGGATGGCGCGACACGAAAAAACGATCCTTCCCGACTTCGCCATGAGTAAAAAGAGGGTTTTGTTTCTCCTCCGCAATTGAAGAAGGACGAAGGATTCTAAAAGGTATTCATCTTTTAAAAACCATAGTATCGCGAAAAACTCATCCTTTTTCGTAATAAAAAGTGAGATCCATACTCACCCATCGCTACACTTACCCATATTGAGCTCACGTCTTTACTGCCGCGTAGGCTAAGATCCCACTACAATTTCTGTTATTGAGTATTTAAAAAAAAAGCGTGCCTTCACTTGATATCTCAAATTATAGACTTAAATGACCCAAAATTTTGTATGAAAAATCACATCATAAGTTTGTGACGCTTATAGAAAATGTACTGAAATTGATCTTGTTTTCTCGACACATTTTGATAACATTGGACGTGGTACGACCACTAGGATTGTAGAGGTAGTCTTAGTACTCTGAAAATTCAAATTTTTGGGCAGATGTAGCCGAAGGGTAACGGTCGAATATTGACTGTCAATTCAGTGCAGTATCATACATAACTCTATTTATAAACAATTGTAGGTAAAAGTTATGATACTAATCACATGTTTTATCTAGTGGATTGGTCATTCAGAAACTCATCAATAGGGTACATGCATGAATTTTTTATCGCTTTTCTTAACAAAATATGAAAATACCGTAAAAATTAATTCTAAAACTGAAATTAAAACTAAAATCAGCCAAGAAATACGCATGATATAGGTATTTTAAACTGCTAATTAGACGGCGATTTGACAGAGGTCTGACATGCACTGTTACGTCATAGTGCACTCCAGCCATATAAACTCTGTATAAAATTCCGTTTTGCTAGAACGAGATATAATGAAATGTGTGATAATTTATATCTTGGTTATCTTTATAGTTATTCGAAAAAATAATTTTGTCTACTGTTTGTTACATGAATGAGCTTTTAATAAAGCAAAATTAAAAAATCATACATTTATCCTATTGAATAATATACCTTTTCAAGAAATAATTTCCATTGGGATCTCAGTCTAACAGTATTGCTGCGCCGCAATATACCGGTTGAGGTGTCTGTTGGATTGACGCGGCTTCCAACTGCACCCTTAGATTAATGCGCCTTCTATACAGGGTGGAAACGTGTTTTTGTGAAAAAAATGCAATTTTAATGTTTTCATGGTGAAAAATATTGCACATTTTTTTCACAATCGACACTTTCGTAGCGCTACGCTCGTAGCCAATAACATGCGAAAAATCGTATGTAGAGAAAACTTGCTTCGAGCGGAGCGCCTGCCGAGCCGGCTCGCGGTCGTGAATGTCTTAAGCTTAAAGGTGCGCGCCGAAAAAAAAAACCCTTCATTGTGGCGTGACGCTAGTAGCGTGTATTTTAGGAGCTTGTTTTGAAAAATATCTTGTAGGCTTTTAAATATAAAAAGTACTAATGAAAAAATCACTCAATAAAAACAAAAATATTGACTTTAACACAAGCACATACTTTAAGGGTTCCGTACCCAATGGATAACAAAGGACCCTATTAATAAGCATCTGCTGTCTGTTTTGTCTATCTGTCACCAGGCTGTATCTCATGGACCGTGATAGCAACATCCAACATCAATTAGAAACGTGTTTTTACAGGTTTTGTACCCAAAGGGTAAAACGTCCGTCTGTCTGTCTATCCGTCTGTCACCAGGTTGTATCTCATGAACCGCAATAGCTAGACAGTTGAAATTTACACAGATGGTGTATTTCTGTTGCCGCTATAACAACAAATACTAAAAACAGTATAGTCTTCTGTCTGTCTATGTCAGTATCCAATATAAAATGATCGAACACCGCGTACATTTTGTCTGCCAACACTGGATTTTCATAGATACGTATATTTAGTACGGAACCCACGGTGCGCAAGTCCGACTCGCACTTAGCCGGTTTTATTGTGCACGTTGCCATAGAACCCTTCTTTTGCGCGTCAGACTGAAACTTTGCCGATTTTATTCCTGTGTCACGTTTAACATTCCACCCTGTATAGGTCCTGCCAAGGCATCGACCTCTGTCGTATCCATTCAGCCTTAAGCCGGTAGTCTATTCAGACGTCACCTGGTGAAATAAAAAAGCTATGGCTTTTTACTAGATGATGCATATGATGTACTCTACTAGGGGACGAAATACATAATCCATACTAATATTATAAATGCGAAAGTGTGTCTGTCTGTTTGTTACCTCTTCACGCTTAAACGGTGTTAGAGTCACTGAGGCTGGCGGTGCCGCGCGGGCCGCCTCCGAGACGCCGCGTGCCGTGCGTGCTCGCGCGCCCGACCACGCGCACCAACTTGCTCGTAAATGCGCCACTAGTCAGGTCCATTAACATGCTGAACCGGATCTCAAATAAAACAGATCTATTTAACTGTTCTCTGACTGAATTCACAAAAGTCGCATGTGAATTACTGTGTTATCCAGATAGAAATTAAGTATGTGTTATATTTGTTAAATTAATGTGTGTCTTTCAATCATGCCATGTCTTTTTGTTTCTAGTTCTTTGTTATTGTGTTTTATGTATCACGTGTTGGATTACTCTGCAAGTGATATGTATACCTATTTAATAAAATTAATAAAAATAAATAAATAAAATAAAAAATAAACCGCTCAACCGCTTTGGATGATATTTGGTATGGAGATAATTTGAGTCCCTGGGAAAGATATAGGCTACTTTTTATCCCGGCAAAAAACCCTTATCCGCGATAAAAAAATTTAAGCCGGCCGAAGTCGCGGGCGTATTTTAATAAATTATAATACTTAAATACATGGAAACTTTCCAAGACCCAGGAACAAAAATTCGTGCTCATCACACAAACATTTGCCCTGGCCGGGATTCGAGCCCGGGACTGCCGGCTTCGTAGGCCATTGTACAACCCACTGTGCCAAACGTGTCGTCAAAATATAATATTGGACGGGTATTACGATCTTTTCAAATGGGGAATAAATGAAAATTTTGTTTAAAAAAGTTTGCAAGAATAACAGTACATTTACAGCCATTTTAATCGAAAACATCAATGGTGCATTTGCCGTACCGTATAAGCTGTCATATAGGCCCACCAACACCTGTTCATCTTTTTATGTTTTTGTAAGCCACAGAAAAATCTGTAATTTTTCCGACGATAAGGAGGCTTATTCCTATTTTTTGAAAATTTTCGTCCATTCCCCATTAACGGAAATAAAAAAATACGGTGTATAACCTCATAAAGCAACAACATTTATGACCCATTTCAAAAAACAAAAAAGTTTTTGGAAATTTCCGCGCTATTTCGTTACCGACACTAAACCGTTGTAGAATATTGGTAGATTATCCTGAAGAGGGGTGCTGACAACTTTTTTCCGTGGTAAAAAGTTTTAGAACGACCTTTCTATAAGAAATATTGAAAAATAAACACAACGATACAAAAATGTACAAATACTTTTTTTTTGGCTTTGCCAAAAACCCTTCATACTCAGCCTACGAAATTGTGTCATCCCAATTTCGTAAGTAAAAATTAAAATAAAAAAGTAAAATATTTTTTTGGATATTATGTATGTTTGTATATGTCGTTGTGGCTTCATCACGCAAAATTGGCTAAACAGATTTTCACAATTTTTGGTACACGGGTAGCTGGGTATCTCCAGATGGTTATAGGATACTTTTTACCCGACTAAGATGAAGAAAAAACGACGGGTTATGACTTTTTCTCCTTCACGAACGAAGTTGCGGGCGCCTTCTAGTTATTAATATATTGATACTTTAAAAATGGACTTTCCCACCCAACTTTAAAGGCTCGCAGTGGCGTAGCTACCCAAGGGCTAGACGAGGCCGTGCCCCGGGGCACCCAAGCTCTCGAACTCTGACCAGTAACGTAGCTACCGAAAGGTTAGACACAGTGCCCTACACATGCCCCACAATGTGGAGCCCCAATCTCTTATTCTGCCCCGGGCCCTTAGTAACCTAGCTACGCCACTGAAGGCTCATAAAATAAGGTACAAGGCATCGAGCTCAAAATTCTAACATCAAAACTATTATAAAGTTGTAAAGATTAAATATCTACTATTTTAAGAAAATGATTATAACGAACTATTTGGAGGTCAATAAAACGAAAAATAATTAATTGTATGTTCGTATGTGTCGTTGTGGCTTCATCACCCAAAATCGGCTTAACAGATTTCAACTATTTTTGGTACACGAATAGCTGGGTAATACTAGATGGTTATAGGGTACTTTTAACCCAACTATGCTGAAGGAAAAAGAGGGATTATGAGTCTTCTCCTATGCGAACGAAGTTGCGGGTAACTTCTAGTTCTTCCGAGTTTTGCCTGTTAAATCAGAATCTTATATAATTTTTGCAAATCTTGTGATGATACATCATCCATATTATTGCTGATTTGTGCCATGCCATGCGCTGCGATCGCGTTTTATTATATATTAAATAAGGTTTGTTATTACAGTTTTAATCAAGTCCACTGTTCTATTCTCGTTAAAATTTAATCTACAGCAGACTGTACTTCTTTCCTCCTCTCTCTTATTTTGCTCGCTATAATGCAATAAGAGCACTTTGGAGAAAGTGACTGCGAACGAAGTGGCTTACATCTATTTTGTTTGCGTTGCCGGTGCTCTTGTCCTGGTTATTAATACCGATAAACCTGCGGCAGGGTCAATTTCAGAGCGTTTCAACCGCATTCATTAGTGTCACTGCATAAAGGGCCTACTTCGTCATTTGTAAATCACGCCCCAAACGCGGAGCCAGCTAATAAGCGTGATTTGTAATAAGGGACGCGTTTACTGCTCGCGCGCATCAAAAAAAGAGAAAGCTAATACACTACATGCTTGGGGTTTTTTGGCGTAAGCGCCAGATGTAAAGGTACCCTGAAATCGAAGATATTATTATGTTTTGTTAACATTTAAGTTAATCACTTAAAAGATAAAGGGAAGAATGACATTTTAACATAATTTAGCCGTTTATTCATCTGTCGTTTGTACAAAGTAGACAAAAAACGGGAACAAAAGACGCGTTTTCGGATAACTTTTCTACCGAGGAAATTTTCATTAAATATGTTTCCGCGTTAATCACTGAATAGGTTATATAGTCAAAAAACACATAACTGAAAACCAGCCTGTTTTATATACTAGATTTGCCAAAAACTGCGCTACAAAATAGCTTAAATTTTTGATGCATCCTGTTAATGGTGCCTTCTATTACAGATTCGAATGCGATACTATATCTCCTGTTTAGGGGTACTGTACCTCTACACAATATCTCAAAGTGCCATTCGAATCTGTAATAGAAGGCACCATTGATGCGGTGACACTGATGAGTGCGGTTGAAACGCTCTGAAATTGACTCGGCATAATTTCTTCGACATTGACTAACTGACGCTCTTAGTTTTTTAGGGTTCCATTCCCAAAGTATAAAACAGGACCCTATTACTAAGACTCCGCTGTCCCTCTGTCCGTCACGAGGCTGTATCTCATGAACGATGATAGCTAGACACTTGAAATTTTCACAGACGATGTATCCGTTGCCGTTTATTTCTTCTTATAACAAGAAATACTAAAAATAGTATAATTTTATGTCTGTCTGTCTATATCAGTAACCAATATAAAATGATCGAGCACCGCGTACATTTTGTTTAGGAGAAAGTAGGCACAAATGGCGGACTTAATTTATTGTTTATTGTTAAAAGATACACAGCATTTTACGGTAAAGACCAATGCACTGTGAACTACAAAAAACAAAAACATACAGAAAAACTTATAACTAGTTTATTTATGTGACGTAACTCCGTGGCTCCGTGGCTCCGTTGCGTCGTCTGATCTGGTGTAGGATTAATGGCATGGCAGTCAACTATAGGGCCAAACAGAGATTTATAAAAATGGAGCAGTGAGAAAAATCATTCAGCACTGAGAGCGTAAGGACACGCAAGCAAATAGTAGTTTATGCAACTGATACATAATGAGAGGCCTCAAAACACGACTGTGGTTTTATGAAACGAGCGTTAGCGAGTTTCATTATAGGATCACACGAGTGCTTTAAGGCATAATTATGTACAGATGCATACACTACTTTATCTACACACATATTATCATAAGTACTCTAAGATGGGTTCAGAAATAGCCGTAGGGAATTGTCCTGCATTGTTACTAGTGTTACCTGTAAAACATCAATAGACTATGGATTAAAATAATGCAATAAAAAATAAACTTGAACAAATACAGAAACAAATTATTTATTCACATCGAAGTCGTGCGTTTGTTCTCCAATCTACAAAATCTTAGTACTTTTTTACTAGTACTAAATTTAGTTACCGATTTTTCTGACAGTAAGTTATTTGTTGCAATCGTGGCTGCATTTACGATATCCGGCGGAGTGTTAATATAGTTCTCGGAGTCACTTCTACTCATATTTTCTACTTAAATGTAAATTACAAACAACTTTTCACAATTCCACTTTCGTCCAAAAACCAACAATCAAATGACAACATTAATGGCGGCAATTCGATCCTCCGTCAAAACTTATGTTTTTTTTTAAATCATAGACAAACGAATGAAGTCCTTATTTTCATATCACTCGAGATCAAATGTCGTGCGGTTTATAAAAAACATACTGAATTGACGTTTCGTATCGATAACTGTTTTAATATCTATGGATACTAGAATAGAGACCCACTTGAGTTTTGACAGCTGTTCCAAATTTAAATGTAATTAAACTATCGGTTGCCGATATCGTAAAGTAAAAATTACCATGCACCCACAGATACAGATTTCCTAATATAGTATATTTGCTTATCGCTGCCAAACATATTGTAGAGAACTTATAATATGGATGTAGATAAATATACATAATACAGTCAGCCTTTTTAGACAAGAACATTGACCAGTGTTAAAAACTATTGTCAACGCAAGTTTTATGTGTTAAAACCTGCTATATCAACAATTTTACACAGTTGAACTAGTCCTATGGTAAGCTCAATATGGCTTGTATTATGGGTACTAGACGACGATCTATTAATACATATATTTACTTACATTCATAGAGAACATCCAAGACTCAGGAACAAAATATTTATGCTCATCACACAAATATTTGCCCATACCGGGATTTGAACCCAGGACCTTCAGCTTTGCAGGCAACGTTACTCCCACTGAGCCAAACCGGTCATCGTCGTGCTATAAACCTGTATAAACATCAATACTACGTTGAAGATATTTAAAAAAAAGTGATACGCACTATTTGAAGGTCACTGATTCGATTTTTTTTTATGTGTCGCTGTGGCTTCATCACGCCAAAACGGCTCAACGGATTTCAACACAAATTGTTTCTGGTACATGAGTAGCTGGGCATCAATTGATGGTTATAAAATACTTTTTTAGACTAAGCTGAAGAAAAAAAAGGGTTATGATCTATATCTCCTCCGCTGGCGAAATTGTGGACGCGCACTAGTAAGTCATCATCATCTCCCTGCCCTTATCCTAGTGTACGGTCGTCAAAACATGTTTTCTTCCATTCATCTCTATTATTCGTCATTTCAGCGCTTACTCCTTTCCTTCTCATGTCCTCTCTCACACAATCCATCCATCGCTTTTTTGGCTTACCGATCGCTCTTCGTCCTTGGACATTCATCCCAGATTCTACTAACTACTCTACCAATCGCAAGCGAGATGCGTTGTATACCTACTATTCTTTCATAACTTCTTAAATTCAATATCATAAGCCTCGACTCGTTAAATTAAACGTGCCTATTTATTATAAAATTTCAATACACAGCATCTGTACTTCAGTAACTTAGAGCAATTATCGCTCAGTACACTCCTTCAACGTCCTGGCGCTTATTATTAAGATTATAGGTAACAAGAGCGCCCTCGAGTAAATCTGAGTGAAATTAAGGCGCTTACGACAATTTAGTTCTTACAGTTAATAAGAAAAAAATATATATACAGAGGCCGCGAAATACGGGGGTTGCCGGCCGAGTAGTTACAGATCCATCTAGTTATACGAGGCCGACAATCCCTTTTGCGCCGAGACTTGTATAGTGCTTTTCTTAAACATGCAATGAAATAAAAACAATACTTTTTATACAGGGTGGCACATTTAGATCGGTTAGTATGGGAAAATCTGAAACTATAAGAAAATCTTTTCTTAGGAACCATGTCATTGATTTTATTAATAAGAAAAACTGCATTAATTAGCACTTTAGCGTAAGCGCCAGATGTACAAGTACAATGAAATCGAATATGTTATTATGTTTTGCTAACATTTCGCGTAATCAATCGCATAAAAGATAAAGGGAAAAATGATTTTTTTACATAATTTAGCCGTTTATTAATCTGTCGTTTGTAAAAACTAGACAAAAACTAAAAATGAAGACGCGTTTTCGGTTAACTTTTCTATCGAGTAAATTTTCAATATTCATTGTCAAATAACACATATCTAAAAACCAGCCTGTTTCATATGCTAGATATGACAAAAAAATCACTAAAATATATCTTAAATTTTCGATGATGATGCTCGGGTGATATTTCGCGGCGTCGCTTTCCATCAACTTTGCCGACCATAACCAGCTTTTCTAATATATATCTATTTCTGCGCACTATGTAATCGAAACATCCAAGAATCCTTTGATAGCACATCATGGATAGTCTCGTCTTTATCAAAACATTCTACCAGCACTTAAAACGATTCTTCCAAGCGCAAGTGAAATGAACTGTACGTCTTTTGCCATAATGTCTAAACGGCGCTAGTTAAATTTAATACCAAGCAACTATACTTGTGTAACTAACAGCATGTCTCTTTCAGTATACTCTGTCAACGACTAGCGCTTAATATTTATGACAAGAGCGCTCTCGAGAAAATAGCCGCGAAATTGAAGGACTTACGAATATTCAGCTGTTTTAGATGCTAGTGCTTCTCGGTATACGACATTGCTTACAGGCAATTAAGAGTATTATTATACAAGATGTCTCTTGAGGACTCCCTAAGATTTCAACCTGACATTCCTGAGGTCATTTGGAGTAAGAAATATTGCACTGTGGGTGGTCGATTAATACAACAGTGGTAGAGCTTTATTTATTTATTCTTCGAGATCAAAGTCAGTAATGAATATTATAACACATTATACATTACAAAAATAGAGATAGAAGGCCTTCCTCTATCTCGCTTTCCCTCAAAATATTTCCTTCTATGATATTTTGGAGGAAAAAGTAATTTTTGTACATAAAACTTTAATAACTTTTTCTACTCCTGCACTTTTATCTGTCATTTACATAGTCGCTGTCATATACAATGAGACCGATAGTAAGTTGGCAAAAACTCTATGCTCTATGGTCTATAAAAGCATTGTTTAAAGTGGTTTTATAGTTCATACATTTTTCATAAAAGCACTGTTTACCAAGATAATAACATTAACTTTTTTTTGAAGTAAGGCTTCAGTTCTAATAATTAAGTAACTAATTACAGCAGTAACAACTTTTTATAAAACAATATTACACAAAATAAAGTCATATTTTCAAGTTAAACATTGTATACTTATTTGCTATAAAAAGTAAAATACAAAAAGCCATAACATTGTATTATTATTATGTTATTTACTATTGTATGTAACAAAGTCATCATCAATTCTGTTTAAGTATCAAATTTTATTCATTCTAGATATTTTTTATTAAACTAGACAGTTGGCATTACTATCCAGTGCCAACAAATTAAAAAATAACAAACCATAGATAAACGGCATATTTAAGTTCCCACCAAAAATTTTAACTTTTTAAGTTCCAAGTTACTATTGAAAAGATAATAAACGTTAAATAAATAATTAATTTCTGTCTTCTTTCTTTTTATCTAATTAAATATTGTACTTAAACAGATAAAGTATCTTCTGTTTCCATAAATAAACAAACTGTACATACATACCCTAATTTTGTTTTATTTAAAAGTAGGTAGTCGTAGAAAAACGATTGTATGCAACGGTGTATAACTGGTCTAAAAACGCTCGTGGTGTATTTACTTGCGATGTTCGCCAAGGCTCACATCGCAACCCACGCCACTCGCGTTTTAAGACCCTTCTCATACAACAGTTGCATAAAATACTATACGCTTCTCTATGAAAGGTAACCTTTTTAATAAAATCGTAACGATTATTTTTCCAAACTATGGTGACTTAAGTGAGTGGTAGCTGTTCCTTTGATGTCTGTCAATAGCGAGACGACATTTGGAAACATACGTGGCAATGTCACGAACAAAAGAACTTAATGCAGTTCAGTAATCACAATAAATAGTTTACATGAAAATTGATTATAGCTTCAAAACTAAGCAAGATTTTCCTGGAGTACATGTAAAAATTTTTGGTCCTAATGACCTCAGGGTTCCTCATGAGCGCGTGGTAAAGTTATCGAGTGGGTGCCATTGGCAAGCAGGCGGCAGGGCAGGGCGATATGATTAACTTATAAAAGTAATGGTAAAAAATAGTTATCTCACATTTTAAAAAAACTTTGTCTAACTTTGATTAGCTTTTTTTAGGGTTCCGTAACCAAAATAGAAAAACGGAACCCTTATAGTTTCGTAAGTAATCGCTCCTTCAGTTAAAAAAAATCACCCCCTCTATTGAAACAAAACTCAAAAATGAAGCTTAATAAATACTCATTTAAATAAAACATTTTAACGGATTATATCGCGTATATTATCTCATTTGAGTTCCCAACGTTTCGGAAGCTTTTCAGCTTTCCATGGTCACGGGTGGACCATGGAAAGTTGAAAAGCTTTGTTTTATTTAAATGAGTAATAATCGCGGAAACAGAAGAAAATATTCTTAATAAATACTTTCAACGAAAATTGTTTTCAACGTGATCAGATATATCGGTTTTTAATTATTACCAAAAAACGGTGATTGTCAACAAACGGACGTAAGTGCCGTGGAAATACGCTCTTTTGCTATAGCATTAATTTTCACTTGTAGTATGCATTTTTCCTATGAACTGCTGCTTAACCCTATACTGAGCATCGTCCGACATGCTCTTGGCCGGTTTTCTTTGTTAATATTTAGCCTTAAAATGTGGTTTTCCAATGAAGTTAAAGGAAATTTAATGCTTGCGTAACGTGCTACCCAAAATTTAGCTTTAGTATTTAGTTTAAGACATATTTAAGACATATATTAGTAAGAGACTTAAATATCAATTAAATAAAATCACCTTCTAACAAAACACCACAGACAATGTATCGAATAAACTGACCAAATTTTCCGCATGCTTTGCCAGAGGGTGAGTCCGTATATAATAAAAATAAGCCTTTTTTATTTCCTTTAAACTTGGAATATGTTACATATCAATACTTATTTTATTTATTTAGGAAGTTAGTGATATATCGTATCTACTTTATTTTATTAGTAATATTTATTATTGAAATAAAATAATTTAACGGATTATATCGCGTATATTATCTCATATTAGTTCCCGACGTTTCGGAAGCTTTCCAGCTTTCCATGGTCACGGGTGGACTGAGAAAAGATGTATTATCCTCTGTCAAAGTTACAATTTGTGCAAACTACCAATTTTTGAAAAATCTAATAATGGTGTACATACATGCCAGATGGGCCTAAGCTGTAAAGACAGTTACACATGTGCGAGAAGGGCTTAATTATTTTATTTTAATAATTTACCAAGCAGAATTTCATAAACGTACTGAGGGAACTAAAATGAGATAACATACGCGATATAATCCGTTAAATTGTTTTATTTCAACGAGTAATAATCGCGGAAACAGAAGAAAATATTAATATTTATATATAGGTAACTTTAAAGGAATATTTGGAGTTTGGAGGAGGCTTATACCGTATGGGTATAAACCTCCTCCAAACTACTCCAATTTCCGCTTTGCTCATCCAAAGTTTTCCAGCTGTGGCCACGATGTTATCACTCCATCGCTTTCTTGGCCGCCCTGATTTCCTCTTGCCACTGGGTCCTGTCCATAGTGTTACTCTCTTAGTCCACCTTTCATCCTTATAGCGTGCCAAGTGGCCGGCCCATTGCCATTTCCTTTTTAGTACAAAACGTAGAGCATCTGTACTTATTGTTTTTTCTCTTATTGTTTCGCTTTTTACTTTGTGGATTTTTCTGAGTTTGAGCATGTATCTTTCCATTGCATTGATATTATTTAATTTTTGATTTTTAGTGAGTGGCTCCAAGTTTGACATCCATATGACATCCGTATACTATCCCCCAATGCTTAAACGCTCTGAGGCAGGTATCAACCGGGGTAATATAATGGAACTTTATCAGTGGAGAAGAAAAAAGTCATAAAAAGTATCCTCTAACCGTCTGTTTAAATTCATTCAGCCGTTTTAGCGTGATGAAGCCTGAACGACATATAGCAACATGCAAAAAATCTATATAAAATTGTTGTAGTGACCTTCAAAGAGTTTGTTTTTTTTTATACATCATCAATGTACAAACATTACATTTTTACAATTATATTATGGTATAGATGTAATCATTAGGTTTTATCCCAGTTTGATTGGTTTTGCCCCGGCGTGGAGTAATAAAGAATAATATCAAGATTTTATGGATTTAATAAAAAACTGAATAAGCGACTGATGGATACAGAACATAAAGCGCTGTTACTTGTTTAACCGACTTCGAAAACAGTAGTGGAATATCTGTATTCTATAAGTACCTAGACCGCCAGTTTTACAAGTCTGACTCTACGACATTTCCCAGGAGACAGACACATTCCCCACTGTTGAGAAGAAAGCCGAAACAAACTCAACAGTCAGTTTATTTTTATAAATAACTACCAACGATTACAATATTATTACTAAGACTATCTTAATTCTAAAATACATCACATATTTTTAAGTGTAAGCTTAGGCGCGCGTAGTTCTCCAAAGACACATACCAAAACGTTTAAAAGCAAAATTGTAATAAAAGAAAAAAAAAACAGAAAATGTTTTGAAAACAATTCGTTTAATCTTCCTTGTAAGACGTGTAAACATACATAAGGTAAGTCGTCAATAACAGGTCACCTTTTAACAACGAGCCACGTTATACAAAAAAAAACGATGCGAGTCGTACTCGCGCACCGAGGGTTCCGTACAAAATATACGCTACAAATGGCCGCATCTATGAAAATCCAGTGTTAGCAAAGCCCTACTCCTAAGCAAAATATACGCGGTGCTCGATCATTTTATATTGTCCCACACTTCTTACTCGCCCCTGCTGTCTTTCCCCCCGTCGCCCGCAGACCATGGGAGTATCACGAAAGAACTCGTCGAGCTATAAAATAAATTCCTATAAATATAATTTATTTTTAGTACAATTGAAGCCAGTTATTGAACAGTGGCCAGTTATTGACAATTTACCCTACTCGCAAATCAAATGTAAATGTTCTCTGACACTTGGAATGGGCCCTTGAGAAAAAAAAATGTTTTTAGTTTGGAATTTTTCCGAAAATCGAGCCGAATATTTGGAACGTGGATGACAGGTGAATTTGTCTTTTATTTTGTACTACCTTTCGGGAAAAATAGCAACAGTTTCACGATGAATGGAAGTCGTGATTGCTGTGTGCATTTTGAGAATTTCGTCGCAAAATGGCAAAAACGGAACCTTTATACTTGCAGTGCGTCCGTATGTCAAAGGCATTTTATTCAAAAACTATCTATCAGCCTCGGACTTCCACTGCTAAGCATAGGGCTCCCTCATAGTTCGCCAAAGGGTGCGATCCTGCACAGATGACATCCCCGTGACCCTTAGACCCCGTCCACCTAGTCGGGGGCGCTTTCTTATGCGTGGTCACTCCAGGACTTTACTGCCCCAACGGCCATCCGTTCTCCGGGCTACATGGCCCGCCCATTGCCACTTCAACGATGCAATCCTGTGAGTTATGTCGGTGACTTTGGTTCTTCTGCGGATATCCTCATTTCTGATTCTACCACGAAGAGAAACTCCGAGCATAGCCATTTCCATTGCACATTGCGTAACTCTGAGCCGACTTATGAGTCCGATTGTGTACCATGTCTCAGTTCCGTAGGTCATCACCGATAACACGCACTGTTTGAAAACCTTCGTCTCAAAACCTACAATACATATATTGACGAAATTTTGAGCATATGTATCTTGTATAAGCCGCTACTTAGTTTAGTACTTAAATAACAAAAATAAATATTTCTAGGCGGGGCATGAAGTGTAACAAAACCTAAAAACATTTTCAGCAAACATCAACGTGTGGCGCATATTTCGACGGTTATTCTAAAAACATTTTAATGAAACTTAGCAACTTTTTTGATTAAGTGTATACTTTCTAAAATAATAGCTCCGAAAGTAGCATACATTGTGTCTATCTTATAAGCCGTAGTGTCCGAAAATATGAAAAAAACCAGCTAAGAGCATGTCAGACCATGGTCAATGTTTCGCAGCCGTTTATACAAAAAAATGCACTACAAATGAAAAAAATACGATATGAAAAAATAAACAATAACAAAAGAGCGTATCTCTCCGGCACTTACGTCCTTTTGCTGAGAAGCGCAGTTTTTTGGCAAAAACTTAAACACGGCATGTCCGATCATGTTGAAAACAATTTTCGTTTAAATATTTATTAAGCTTTATATTTGTATTTTTTTTTAATATTTTTGTAAATACCGTTTAGAAAATAGAGGGGTAGGGGACAAAATTTTTGCTACTTTTGGAGCGAATATTTCCAAAAATATTCACTAAATAAAAAAAATCTAGAAACATCTAAGTGTTTTTAGACGATCTGTCGAATAATGTGCCACACATTGATATTTGCTGACAAATCTTTTATTCAGTTTCGGCCACATATATGGAGTGCCCCCCCTAGAAATATATGTATTTTTTATTTAAGTATCAAACTAAGTAAGCAGCGGCTGTAAGTAGCGGCTTACACAAGACACCTATGTTCCAAATTTCATCAATATACATCTTGTAGTTTTTGACGAAAATGCCTGTGACGTACGGACGGACGGACATGACGAAACTATAAGGGTTCCGTTTTTGCCATTTTGGCTACGGAACCCTAAAAGGGTAACAGAAAAATATTTTCAACGTAATCGCTTATACCATTTTTGAGTTATTACCTAAAAACTTAACCCTCTCAACAAAAGGACGTAAGTGATGAAGAACCGACGTAATGATGTAGGTACGCATGCAAAACGTGGACGCTAACCGTCGGAAGAATCCACCGTCTGAAGGTGGCATAGCGAGCTATGGAACGCTCAATGCTTGGAATCTCTCTGCGAGATAGAATACAAAACGCGGACATTCACCAACTCACGAAAGTCACCGACATCGGTGAAAAAGTTGCACAACTAAAGGTGCGTCCACATTCGTATCGTTTGCCCGATCAGATCTTCGTTCCGTGGCATTATCGCGTGTCACGATCACGCGTTTGGACGTTGCGCCGATCCAATCGCTCGAAATCCATGTTGCTACGCGTATCACACACTTACATCGGACAAGTGGGCCATAATCGCCGCGCCGGCAGTGAGCGTCCAAGCAGCGCGATACGCAGTCATGCCACGCCACGGTGATCCGATACGAGCAAATGATACAAGTGTGGACGCACCCTAAAGTGGGGATGGTCCGGACATATATGTCGCAGAGACGATGACAGGTGGAGTCAACGAGCGCTACACTGGAGACCTCGAACGGGTGGCAGAAGCGTTGAAAGACCGCAAGCCAGATGATGGGATGACATCAAAAAGACGGCAGCGCCGACCTGGAATAGAATCGCCGCATCAAGAACCAATGGGAAATCCATGCAAAAGGCATATGTCCAGCAGTGGACACATATATGCTGAGAAGAGAAGAGAGAAGATGAAATGCTCTTGCTGGTATACTTTTTCATATCAAATTTGTTTCACCTGTAGTCCATTTCTTCATAGTAACGGTTACGGAACCCTACACCGGGCATGGTCTGACATGCGCTTGGCCGATTTTTTCTATTTTTAATCGCCTTCGAAAAAGCTTTCTCGAGTCGACTGCACTCTGTATTTACTTTAACTTTATTTCGCAATACGTATATGTAAAATATTTCAAGCAAAGCTCCTCTTATAACAGGCTTATGAGGTCCTTAGCTTGTGCCCACGACTTCGTCCGCCTTAAATTTGTTTATCGCGGATAAGGGTATTTTTCCGGGATAAAAAGTAGCCTATGTTCTTCCCGAGACTCAAACTATGTCCATTACAAATTTCATCTAAATCGGTTCAGCGGTTTAAGCGTGAAGAGGGTAACAGACAGACAGAAATATAGACTGACAAACAAACACACTTTCGCATTTATGATATTAGTATGGATTGGTATGTATTAAATTGCGGGCATCCAGTCTTCACTATTATAAAGTCGTAAAAAATAAATTACTGTACATTGAAAATATTAAAAAAAAATGTAACGGACTATTTGACACAGAGTGTTTTTTTTTGTATATTCATACGTGTCTTTGTGGCTTCATCACGTCAAAACGGCTAAACAGATTTCATCTATTTTTGGTACACGGTTAGCTGAGTGTCTAAAGATAGATTAAGAATACTATTATTTGACTACGATGAAGAAAAAAAGGGTTATAACGTTTTCTCCTTCGAGAACAAAGTTGCGGGCACTTTCTAGTAGTAAATATTAGTATAGATTGATTCTGTAAAACAGTTTTCTGAAGCTCTTTCCCCTAGAAGGCCGTGGATACGTTAAGTGTATTGGCTGCTGACTATACAATGAGACTACGGGGAGTATGGTATGACAACCCGGCAAGACGTTGCAATCAAACTTGGATCCGGTACCCAGTTTACATCGACAGGATTATAACTTTAAATTAAAAATCTAATTTTGATTTTTATCTTCTATATATTTTATTTTTATAAGTATATTGATATGTTTTCTTGGAGAACTACGCATTGAGTTTAAACTTAAAACATATATTTAGGATAGGCTACGTACAAGTATTGTAATAGATATAAGGGTTATTTCCAAATAATGACTGACTGTTGAGTTTGTTTCGGCTTTTTTCTAAACACGCCGTAGAATCAGACTTATAAAAGTGCCCTTGCGGCCTACTTACAGAATAATAGTATATTACTGCAGACGCCGGGAAAGAAGAGCTTGCCGGGTGAGTACGTATAGACGGCCGACCGTAAGGAGGCCGGATAGTGATACGAAGCCGGCAAGCACTTTTCACGGCCAGAGGCATGTATAGTGATTTTCTCAAACATATGCAATGAAATAAAATAAAATACACCGCTCAAAAAACTAAACGACAAAAGTTTTTTTAAATTTTCCCTCCGTCCGGCCGTCTATACCTATTCACCCGGCAAGCCCTTGTTTCCCGGCGTCTGCAGTAATGTACTAACCTTTATCTAGTACAATTTTCAGATGGCCACAACTATTAGTTGTTAAGTGGATGCCGCTCAAGAGAGATTCAACCACCATTTTCGTGTGTTGTGAAATTTTGACGGATAAAACCTATGCTATTGTAATCCTGTACACATTAGATATAGCGTTTATTCGTGAGCTTACAAATTTACGCTTTATCCACTTATTAAGTAGCTTATAATTGTCAAGATCCCATAACATACGGGAACGGCGGCTGAAACGCTCCTGAGCCTCACCTTAATTCTTAATTGCTTAAGCTTGCCTAAATGCTCAATACCTCGTATTATTAAAAAACTGTATCACATTAAGGAGCCTAATTTGTAAGCAGGACTCCAAGCCTAAGCGAGGGATCGAATCCCGCTCGAAGCATACAATTTTTGTGAGCGTCGGGATGACTGGACCAAGAGAGGTTTTGCAAGTTTAACTATCCTATGTTTTTGTACCTATTTTGTACCTGATATAAAATAATTTGTACCACGCTAATTAGGGAGAAATATTAAAAATAAAGTGGCCAGCCATCCTGACGTCAGGATGGCTGTACCACGCTGTTTTCACCTAGTTTTAAGCATTATAACTAGTAAATGTTTCTGTAAAGATTTAGTACCTAATTTGTACCTTTACATTTGATTTACGTTTACATTTTATCGATACACCAAAAAAAGTGACACCTTAAATAAGATTTGCATGCAAGTATTGTAAAGCGAGTCACACACGGAACATAAGGAATATAAGTATTATAGCAGTCTCATGTGTAACGCGCTTTACTTACCGGTGATAATTTAAGGATTTTTTGATGATGATTTTGCTCATTGTTTGTATTGTACAAAAAAATAAAATAAATTAATAAAAGGATGTGTAATTGTTTGTTCATTCGTAAATTGCTAATATTTTCTTATAAATAGCTGTGTTTTAAAAACATTAATCAGAATGATGATTTTAGCCTTGTTGGTAATGCCGCAGCCTCTTACAGTAAAAAAAAAACTAATTTGACGTAATATTTTCCCAGCAACAATTTTCAATCTGATTCAATTTAACTAAGAGTTAATTTGCCGTTATAATGATTTTATTAATACAGCTCGGAACTCTCGGAAGTAATTATCTTATTTGTTTTTATTTTATTTTCATATATCTTAAATATCCTCTTCGTATAATAAATATTGGTATCACCGGTAAAGCACGTCGCACATGAGATTACTATAGTATACGTAATACGTAAATTCCTAGGTTCCGTGTGTGACTCGCTTTACAATACTTACATGCAAATCTTATTCTTGTTGTAACTTTGTTTGGTGTGTCAATAAAATGTAAACATAAGTCAAACCTAAAGGTACACATTAGGTACTAAATCTTTACAAAAAAAAATACTAGTTATAATGCTCACAACAAGGTCAAAACAGCGTGGTCCAGCCATCCTGACGCCAGAATGGCTGGCCACTTTATTTTTAATATTTCTCCCTAATTAGCGAGAAACAAATTATTTTATATCAGGTACAATAGTACAAAATAGGTACAAAAACATAGGATAGCTAAACTTCCAAAACCTCTCTTGGTTCAGTCATCCTGACGCTCACCAATTTTTCAACTTTTCGCTTTAATATTTGCATTAACAGGGGTTTAAACTGCTATCAATTTCCTCTTCCATAGATTGTGTTGACGACGTGAGTTACAATTATTGTGAAATTTTAATTTTAAACAGTATCGTCTAAAGAGTTTTGCTGCTGCGATGTTCGGGGGGTGGCACGAGACGAAATAAACTCCCGAACGAGTCGATCCGGGGAAGCTTTAAAGTAGCTGAGATACAATATAAGCTTTGGGCTTATAACTACTAAATTGCAGTTTACCTCTTTTTTCAATGTTCCCAGAACTCAAAACTTCTTGGTTTCAAAATACCTAAATTGCAGAATGCCTAATTTTTTTTCTTAAAACACCGGAATCTTAATATGGCCGAATTTTAAAATAGCTTAGTCTCATAAATCATAATGCCTAAATGTCAAAACACGCATGGCAAAACAACATATTCTGTATTTATTATCAAACTGTCATTCGGAATTTGATGGAATTGTGCATTTCAATCTTTAGATATTTAGAGAATATGACGTTTTAGGTAAAAGTCATAATGAATTTCGTTCATTTTAAGAAAGACACAATTTGACATTTAGGTATTATGAGCTCTTGGTAATTAGAAAATTGGGGGTTATAATGAATAAAGTATTATGAAATTTAGTGGTTTTAAGCCCAAAGCCAATATAAGTACCTACACTCCGGACTTTTGTCGCGATGACGTCACAACAGGGCATGTTGGGGAGTAAATGGAACAGTCTACTTTAAATCAGGGACTGAATACCGGTATTCTTTCCATACAATATAATCGAATATATTAATCTATTAGTGCCTCCTACTCAAAATTGTTGCGATATCCATACTAATATTATAAATGCGAAAGTGTGTCTGTCTGTCTGTCTGTTACCTCTTCACGCTTAAACCGCTGACCCGATTTGGATGAAATTTGGTATGGACATATTTTGAGTCCCGGGGAAGGACATAGGCTACTTTTTATCCCGGAAAAATACCCTTATCCGCGATAAACGAATTTAAGGCGGATGAAGTCGCGGGCCGAAGCTAGTACTAATATAAATCCATAGACTTTTCTTCATTTCATTCCTTATGTTATACTCATTAGAATAATCAGATTTAGTAGTACTAAGTGCTCAAAACGATTTATATATATAAGTTAAACTTGTTCTAAGCCTACACAAGTACTCAACACATTATCAAGACAAGTATTTAGATTTGTACTTATTCTAAAAAACACTTTTCTATTTAAACCAAGGACCGTTACCGCTGCTAATTTAAATTTAAAGAAGTAAAAAAAGACTGAATTTTGAAACAAGTTCAAAAAAATATAAAAATACGTAATAATAAGCGAGATACTGGAAATTAATACCGGTTTAAATTGTATTGAAATAATACTGGTATTGAGTCCCAGATTTAAAGTAGACTTTTCCATTTACTCCCCAACATACCCTATTGTGACTTCATCACGACAAAAGTCTGGAGTCTAAACATAAGATGCAATGGAATCGTCTAAGGTGGTATAGGCACGTAATATGCAGAAAATTTTTACCCATAAAAGAGGGCAAAATGACCTATTGACAATGGGCCTAGGGCCAGAAATGACGGAAATCGCGTAGAATGGCGTAATAGTATGAAGCCAAATAAACCCCGGAGCCCTTATGACTAATTTCTCCAAAAAAATTGATAGCGGTTGAAACGCCTATATAACTAAACAACCAATTAACGTCTCAAAATACTGTTTCTAATACTTTAGCTGCGGCTGATGCACCATGCTGCTTGCGAATGCACACTAGAATCGAAACAGCGTAACTGCATACCGATTTCTACGGTTATTAAGTCTTTTTGCTATCTACGTTTCGTGTGGGTCCGCGAAGGAAGGTTATGTGTATGGTTTATTCAAGATCTGACGTGATTGTGGTCTCTACGACTGGGTTCTTTAGTGTAATGTCAATATGGACTTATTCATGGAATACTAGAATAAGCCACTTCTTTTGTGGAAGAAAGAAAGGTCAACATTTGACCCGTACAAACACATACAGGATGGTTCAAATAGATTCCTTGCAGCTACACGTATCCGAAACGTATATCTCCGACTATATAAAAATGTTTGGGTAAGTGAAAGTTTGTACGGCCCTCGGTGCGCGAGTCCGACTCACACTTGGCCGGTTTTTGTTTATTACATTTTTTTACCCAAGTTTAGCCGTTATCGTTAGCATTATTATATCTATTACTATTAATATTTTAACCATTAATAATGTATTGACTGTTGTTACTGTCAACATAGATTGACGAGTTCTAAGCCGTCACCATTTATTACTGTTTAGTTATTTATTTAATCGCATGGCGTAAGGTTAGTAGGAATTTATAATTCTATATCTAGGTTTCGCATCCAGTCCAGCGGGCCTATGATGGTCTCGTTTATCACGCGACAAATGATATGATAATGCGTCTATTACTCTCGCACTCACAAACGTTTCAGAAAGTGACAACAGCTATGTCATTCATTTTTCGCGTGACAAACGCAACCATCATAGGCCCGCAGAGCATATTGTGGCAAATTATTATAGAGGTCTTTCGGGTCACCCCAAAAGCGTCGTTTTGGACAGTGCTCCACGATATGCTGCACGGTTTGACCCTGAAGACCACAGTCACACATAGAAGTCTCGCTCCACCCCCATTTGGGCTTCAGATAGTTGCACCTGCCGTGACCTGTGCGGATTCTGTTGAGACGGCACCATTGTTTCCTCTGTAAAGATAAACCCTTGGGTTTTTGACTGGGGTCTAAGTAGGTGACGTGATGACCGGCGGTCGCTTCCGGCCATTCTTTCTTCCAGGACTTCTCCAACAGAAAGCCATCGGCTACCAACTTCTTTGCTGCTAAGCTAAGGTCGTCGTGATTTAAGTCGCTGCGCGTGCGAGTAACCCATTAAACAATATCAAGAAAAATCATATATATAACGTAACTACATAACGATCCTTTTAATGAGAAATAAAAAGGCTTTTTGTTTACCATACTCACTGTCGGGGTATAGATGATTTAGAACAAAAGATGTTTCACCCAAGAGTAACCCTTTCACGACCGCGATCGCGCTCGGCGGGCGCTCCGCTCGTAACAAGTTTTCGCTACATTTCGTTTTTCACATGTTATTGGCTACGAACGAACCGCTACGAAACTGTCGGTTGCGAAAGTGTTGAGACAGCAAATTATTATATAATAAAACAAAGCTAACCAGGCTTCCCCTTTCAGATTCGACCGCCTGGCAGCCGAGCACCACTGCCTCCGCATCAAACTCCTCGGCGATTGCTATTACTGCGTATCTGGTCTGCCGGAGGCGCGCGACGACCACGCACGCTGCTGTGTAGAGATGGGACTCGACATGATCGACGCTATTGCGTGAGTATTGCTGTCTCTTTCCCTCAGTCATTGCAATCTGCAAAGTTGTCATGAACAGCCAAAACTGCCACGTCCACATACAGAACGGGCTCGACATGGTCGATTCTATTGCGTGAGTACAGCTTGCTCTTTCCCTTAGTCGTAAGTCAGTGGGCTTCATAATAAGGCTGAAGAGGTAGGAGCTAGCTATGCTCGGAAGCTCCTTGCGTGATCGAATCAGAAATGAGGAGATCCGCGGAAGAACCGTCGTCGACATAGCTCAGAATAGTCAGAATTGCTAGACATCAGTGGCAGTAGACTTGTTGAACCGACAGCCGCTGGGGCAGAAAGGTTCTCTAGTAACAAACGCGTACAGGACGACGCAGTGCAGGAAGGCCCCTAAGAAGATAGACCAATGAATTGGTAAAGATTGCGGGAAACCGTTGTGTGACGGTGGTGCATAACCGGTCGTTGTGGAAATATTTGGGATATTATCGGCCTTTATCGATCCGTGATCCTTAGGGGACGTCCTTGGGCTGTTATGAAGATGATGATGATGATCTAATGTTGCCATGTTATCTTTTTATTTTTAATGTTCTGTTCTTGAATTGTGAAATATCGTTGAACTAGTCTTACTATTTTATTTGTATTAATCAATTGGTGTTACTCGTATTAAAGACATTTACTTAAAATCTTACTTGAATAAATATTTCCTAATCTTTATAGGATACAAAGGGATTCGGATGTATATCTAGTCTTAGAATATGTATTAATTTAATAAATTCCGCAGTCTGGTGCGCGAGGTGATGGCGGTGAACGTGAACATGCGCGTGGGCATCCACACCGGGCGCGTCCACTGCGTCGTGCTCGGCCTGCGCAAGTGGCAGTTCGATGTGTGGTCCAATGACGTCACGCTCGCCAACTACATGGAGAGCGGCGGGGTCGCTGGGTAAGACCCTTGCCTCGTGCTGTTGTGTGGTCACAGGTGGTAGTTCGACGTGTGGTCCAATGACGTCACGCTCGCCAACTACATGGAGAGCAGCGGGGTTGCTGGGTAAGTCCCATGCCTTGTACTTTTGTGTGGGCCATGCTCGCCTAATACAAGGAAAGCGATGGGATCGCTGAGTGAGAGTGAACTTCTATGGCTTGTTATGCGTCATGTGGGTACAGGTGGCAGTTCCACGTATAGTCCACATCAAATTTATGTCTTGCCCCGCTGTCAACTAGCCTTTAAGTGGGCTATCTTCAAAATAACATTCGAAAGCTCCGTCGCATTGTCATGACCTTAGAACGACAGCACCCTTTTTCAAAGCTTAATGTTTTTAAAGCTCGTGTGAAATGACGAATTCCTGGTAAGTGCGCTCAATCCTAAGTTTTGTCTTCTCTTTCTATCCAAGGTAAGCGTAAACCCATTGTACAAAATAAACTAACCGTTCACAAGGCTTGAATGTACACAAGACAGTTCTGGCAGCTGATTTTAAAGTGAACACAACAAAACGAGGCTTAATCGCGTATAAATATGATATATTTAATTACCTTTCGTTCATTGATATATACGTTACACTAGATCCGCAGTAAGGAGCCAGAAACGTGTAACTTGATAGAAGCCTGTAAGCTTCTGTCAGGCTTACCTCAAGTCAGTTGACAATTTGACACTGACCGGCAAACTAGTCCGTGAAAATTGCAAAATGCAGCGTAAAATCATGCACATCGCGAAGTGAAAATCACAACAAAACACACGGAATTACTTTTCACATGAGAGTGTACTGTTTCTACACTCAAACTCATATAAATAACACGAAAAATTAATTAAATCAACTGTCGGCATTTTTTACTCTTAGTGTTGCTGGTAAAACATTATTTCAATTCCCCGTATTTTTGGGAGATTATAGCTTATTTGACCCATACTTTTGACATTCTTATTAAAATTAATATAAGTACTGATTACTTTCATAATTGATATATATATATGAGGGTCAGTATAGGTATCCAACATGAAAATGTAATGAAAATTTTTATTCCTAACTCCTATGATATGAAAAGTCCGTTAAATAAAGTATAAAAATACATGCTGCTATTTATCAAAATGTATGTCTGTAATATCTATCTTCTTTAATTTCAAAGACGATTTCATTTTTGGAGAACACACAATACCTATATTTCGTTTCCTTCCAGAAACAATTTTTTATAAGATGTATGCCATTTTTTAAATTTTCATGAACGTTTCATGTTTAAAGAGCACCAGATAACAACTTTGAAAGCTATTAATGAAAAAGTTCTAAATTCCTATACCTTACAATTTAATTTCATAAATACATATTTAACAGAGTTATTTATGTACGGTACATATTTGAAAACATTATTCGTTGTTTAGGGGAAATATTTCTATGTCGTAGGCAACACTGATCTGTTACCTAAATATTTTCATGACAGACAAAGATGGCACTATTACCTCGCGCAACGCGACGCCAGGCGGAAAAGGGATAAATATATTTTGATAATTCACTTTGTAATTTTTGTCGGTTACGTCCTGGTTTTTGATACGTGGCACGCTTTTTGTGTTGTGGTGTTATGACGTTTGCTCCTCTTGTATATTTACCTCAATGCTTTCGTTGGTAATTCTTCGACGTTTCGGACGTCGCGTTACTTCCATGGTCTCGAAGGAACTGGAGCGGCGAGTCAACGTCTTCTAGCCGCGCGAGTTTTTCGATCTACCCGCGCTTGATGTTTATTATTAGTTGGAACACTACGGTCGTCGCTAGACCGACACACTACACTCCCAACGTCAGGCGATTTATCGATGTTATTCGATGTTGTTTACATTTACTAATTACTGAAATCCACGAAGATGAGCGTTTTAAACCGTCATCCCGGTTGAAATTTCGGTGTTTCTTGATTTCAATTGCTTCACGTATGATTCTACTATAGTAATTACGTTCAGTAGAAAGGATCATGGGATTAAGAAGCTCAATCCAGTGGCTTCTAATAAATGTTCGGCAGTAGCGAATTTATTCACCTGGCGGTTCTTAACAGCTGCGAATTAAATAAATATGTATACGCAATTAACCCCCGTTTTGTTGTGTTGTGATGTTGTTATAATGAGTGAAGATCGTGTAAGTTTAAATCAATGATTTTAAAGTGATTTGTTAATCGTCCGCCGTTGTTCCAGACGCGTCCATATCACGAGGGAGACTCTCCGCTGCCTGGGTGATGACTACAAGGTGGAACCCGGCTACGGGGGGCTTCGTAACGCGTACCTAAAGGACCACAACATCGACACGTACCTTATTGTGCCGGACGACACTAGCCGCGTGGTGAGCCACCTCAGAAAATGCACACGTACACTTTTTATCCAGCGACTAAAACAGCCACTGTGCCCTTAGAGCATTGAATCACTGCGGGCCTATGATGGTTGCGTTTGTCACGCGATAAATAAGTGACATAATTGCCGTCACCTTCTAACACGTATGTGTGTGCGAGAGTGACTGGAGCGCTATTATATTATTTATCGCGTGATAAACGCGACCATCATAGGCCCGCTGGAGAGGCCATATGAATACATTCTCCTTAACCAAAGTAATCGCAAAATCTCCAGTTGGTTTATATTGTAAATTGCCTGTATGTGGGTGCCTCTTTGTTTGTAGATGATTTCTTTCAATTGTATGCGTTTGTGAACATTGTAATATTTCCGTATTTCTCGGTCGATTTTAATTTTAATTTCACTTTTGTAATTGTTTATTTATTACGACATTTTGTTACGTAAAGCGATTTAAAAAAATCATGCATGTACCCTATTGCTACCTAAACGCCACGAGGCCGCGATGTGTAATTAATTATAAATATGGTTTTGCTGAAATTTCTGACATAGTATTTCTTACAGGACAAGAAACCCCAGAACACATTCTCGCTCAACGGGAACGTGTCAAAGGAGATGAGGGTGATGGGGCACGGATCGCGACACGGACAGCACTCAACCAAGTGAGTCAAACTCAATTTTCTTTACTCAAGTAGGCCTAGCTACAAGCACGTTTGATCGTTATTTGCGAAAGGACTATTTATTGTTAAAAATTTGACAACACAAAACACAATTACGTTATTGAAATAAAACAATTTAACGGATTATATCGCGTATATTATCTCATTTTAGTTCCAAACCACTCAATTAAGTTTGATAAACCTTCTATCCTTGCCAAAGAAAAAAGATATTTTCCCAAGATGCTACGCGAGGCTATTGAGATTAAAAAGCATCCTAATTTCAATAGAGAAGATGGATTGTCACTACCACCAGCTTGGGATCCTGTAATACATCTCATCAAGGAACAAGCGAGACACAGGACTGCAAAACCTTAATTTCCGAACGGTGTAAAATATCTTATCGGTTTAAAAGTAGTTTAATAGTCTCTGTTTTTTAAATATTATAATTAGTAACGAGGTAGCCTGGGAGTTTTTCTTTGCAGCGTTTCTTTTCTCCTCAGTACGCCTCATTTGTGAAATGCTGCTTGGTAAACTATTAGAATAAAATAATTAAGCCCTTCTGGCACATGTGTAACTATCTTTACAGCTTAGGCCCATCTGGCATGTATGTACACATTTATTTGTGTTTTTTAAAAAAATGGGTAGTTTGCACAAATTGTAACTTTGACAGAGGAAAATACATCTTTTCTCAGTCCTCCCGTGACCATGGAAAGCTGGAAAGCTTCCGAAACGTCGGGAACTAAAATGAGATAATATACGCGATATAATCCGTTAAATTGTTTTATTTCAATGAGTAATAATCGCGGAAACAGAAGAAAATAAAATTACGTTAGTAAGTTCAAAAAAATAAATAAACCACGGGTTGCACTCCGGGAGTGCCGGCAGAAGTGAAAACTTGAATATTAACGGAACAGGTCACGTTTCCCTCTTACGAATTCTCAATCTGTCGCTAGTTTAACATTCTTTCCCCATTACAAAAAGTGCACAGCGCCGCTAAAGAAGTTTTCACTTCAAAATAAATAATAAATAAATTCCCATAAAGAGATCGTGTATTATTGATGTGTGACTACACTTTGTCTCGGGTACAGACTGAAATAAAAAAGTCCAGAGCAACAGCATTCATTTGGGTTTTAATTGTATACCTACTAAAGAAGGTGCCCGCATTTCTTTCACAGAGGAAAAAAAAATATAACCCTCTTTTTTTTTGGTTCCGAACCCAAAAGGTAAAACGGGGCCCTATTACTAAGACTCCTCTGTCCGTCTGCCTGTCTGTCTGCCTGTCTGTGTGACTGTCCGTCTATCACCAGGATATCATGAACCGTGAAGATGATGTATTTCTGTTGCCGCTACAACAACAAATACTACTAAAAACAGTATTTTTTGATGACTGTCTACCAATATAAAATGATCGAGCACCGCGTACATTTTGCTTAGCATTAGGGCTCTGCTAACACTGGATTTTTATAGATACGGAAGTATATTTTTTACGGAACCCTAGGTGCGTGAGTCCGACTCGTACTTTGCCGGTTTTTTTAGCGTAGTCGAGAGAAAAGTATCCTATAACAGAATCAAAAAAAAATATAACTCAGAAAATTCAAATACATTGAAAACTTAACAGTGGACACACAATAGGTCCATCAAGCAATTGCGCAAATTCCAGAAAACTTTCCAAAATGCTTAAAAAGGGTCTTAAGTCTCGTGTTAACTTACCTGTTTAAATAACCTTTTTTATGCATTTTGGAATTTTTCTGCAATTTGCCCATCAGTTCAAGCCTAGTTCAGACTAGGCTAGTATTTCACTATTTAGTATCGAGTATTTTAGTTGGTAATTATGTTGAATCGATCCATTTTATTCTATTTTGGGCAGCAGTGAATAGTTTAGCTACTAAATTATTCGCTACTGGACTAAAATACTAGCCTGGTCCGAACTAGTCTTCAGACATACTCATACAACAGATTCCCAGAGTGAATTTATGTGTATTAATTATTATAACTCATCCGGCAAATCCAGCATTCAATTAAAAGTATTCTTTCTTGTTGGTTGTAATAACCACTTATAATTTCGGTAATGTTTAGGTAGATAGTCACCAGAGGCGTGGCGTGAAAAGGTGGTTATAAGTAAGCCTATCTTTGAGCAACCCGGTCGCAATCGGCTTATATGGACGCCGCCTCTGTTAATCATTAAGAGTAGAAAACATTATAAATGAAAACCCACCTTTCGTTTTAAAGCAATATGTTGACATTATTAATCCAATACATGCCAGGTAATCCAATGACACGGGAATCAAAACAAAATAACCAAATATGATTGAATATTTTTCTGCTTTCAAAAACAACCTTTTTCGTTCATTCGCAGGACGTGGGCATTCATTAGTGAGCGAATCCGACGGATCGGTTCACTAATTAATTCATTCGGTGTTTTTCCTTCATTTTGTTTTGAGTAAAATATGTGAAATGGAAAAGGAAAGGTGAATTTGTCCCGTCTCTTGACATAACTGGGAGCTAAAAGGTGGGTTGAGGGCATTAGGGCAAAGTACGTTTACCATCAGTTTGACTGTTTAATTCTATGATCGAGATCTGTTTATGATTTCTTATATTTCAAAACATGGATATCCCAAAAGTAGGTACCCGTAGTTTTAATGTAAAGTCACCAAGACCAAAAAGTGTCTCTATTTAAATAAATAACACACACAAATACAGGGACAAATCTTACGCAAATCGACCTAGTTCCAAACTAAGCAAAGCTTGTACTATGGGTACTAGGCGACGATATACATAATATATAGATATATGATAATACTTTAATACATAGAAAACATCCAAGACCCAGGAACAAGCATTCGTGGTCATCACACAAACACTTGCCCTGGCCGGGATTCGAACCCGGAACCTCCTATTTAGGTGACTTTATTTTGTCTTCCCTTTCGGTCCCATCTACTACCAGAAGTTGTCAATCCATGTAATGCGTATTATATCGAAGCTGCTCTAAATAGCCAGTCCAAATCATACTATAAAGTTTTTAAAAATTGTTTTATTGCAATCTTTGCGAATGAAAGTACCCTGAGGCAATATCCAGTTTCGAAAGACACAGTTGAATCTGTGTGTAGCATAAACCATTATAACTTCCATTACTGTCTAATTTTACGTCAGACTATCAAGAACATTTACACCAAGTTATCATATCTTTGTTTGCCCAAATCCGAACCCTCAAAGCCGCAATATCCCAAACCCCACACTATTATCACCCCACAATGTCCACAATCTTATGTGCTGCTACAGTACTAATGACCTTATTGTTATAAATTCACTTTTATAGTCGGAATCCTGGGATGTTTTCTCTGTGGATCTCAAAGCAAACGAGCCCCCGGGATGTTATCAGCCCCTATTAGTTTCGGTTTAAATCACAAACTGGAATTATTCTCACATTAAAACTTCACAGTACCACACAAGAGTAACTCCGTGAAATTGTACAACTATACCCAGTCTTGAGTTTTGATATGTAAGGCTGGTTTTCGATTGAGAGAGGAACGGTCAACGAAAGTTACTGAAGCGGTCGTTCAGTTACATTATTATACTGTATAAATAATACTTGCGTTTATTAAATACATTTACGTAGCAAGGGCCACGTGAACGTTATTTTGTAAATAATAAGGAGTACATTTTTCATCTAAAAAAGATAATGCTATCTCATTGATTTAAACTAACACGAGTTTGAGAGAAAAGAAAGAGATAGCATCATTTTCACAACACAACAAACGGCGCTTAATCACGTATAAATATGATTTTATTTCATTATCTTTCGTTGGTAATTCTTAAAGGTTCTTTAGAGACCAAGGACGTAACGCGATGTCTGAAACGTCGAAGAATTACCAAAAAACCGGCCGAATTTGTCATTCTCTCATTCTAAGCAGTTAGGCAGGTTAGGACTAAGAAAAAATATCTGTCCATGGCTCAGAAATCACCCTGCACTCCCCGAATAGTAAATCTAACCGTCTTTATATTTTACAGCAACAGAAACGAGCAAGGTAACGAGTTCAAACAGCCAGAAGACGAAGTGAACGAATATCTGATGAAGGCGATTGACGCACGCTCGATCGACCGCCTCCGCGCCGAGCACTGCCGTCCCTTCACCCTGACCTTCCGCGACGAGAAACTGGAGACCAAGGTAAGAAGCATATCATCTGCATAAAGACCACCACTATTGGTCATAGTTTCAGCCATCTAGACCGGCCCTGCGTCGCCCGCATGAGATATACTCCATAAGAACAGGATTTAACAAGGCAATGAATTTATGAAGCCTCAAGAAAGTGAACGAGTACCTGAGAAAGGCGGTCAACCGCGTCCGCGCCCAGCATTGCAAGCCCTGATTTTGACCTTCCGCGACGAGCAACAGGAGACCAAGGTATGGAACCTTAATAGTCTAATCAGTTATGCTCTGCAGCAACAGAATTTTACTAGGCGACGAGGACAAGCTGGAGGACTAAGTAAATGTGTACTGAAGGCAATTAAATTTAAGTTAATAGCCAAGAATACTGTTTGATATGCTGTAAGAACCACGCTTTTTCTTGTTTTTTTTTTCATTTTCGTGCGTTTCATATCCCTGTAAAATTATTTGGCACCTTGTGCCTTGAAATCTCTTGCTACAATCTGAAGTTTACTTTTTAATCACTCGTTTCAATAAAAAAAAATGTTTTTGTAGTCTTAGAACAAACTTAACGTAACTTAATAATATCTAAGGCAGTCTTAGATAAATTTGACCTAGTTCCAAATGAAGCAAAGCTTGTACTTGCGGCACAAGGTGACGACGATAAACATTCTTACGTAGCTAAATATAATACTTTAATACATAAAAAAAAACATCCCTCCAATATTGTGCTACCAAATTAGCGAAACACGTCATCAAGTAATAGTGTCTATATCTGTTAAAAAGATATGAAAAATCAGTCTCAATGTGAAAAGTTTTCCAAAAAACAGAAAATGAAACATTCTACAAACTTTCGTCTTAGAGAATTTAACTAATTGAGATGACGTGCCGTGTCATAACATTACAGCACACTACGGAAATATTCATATTTGTACAAACGCACACAAACAAAAGAAATCACCTACACGACAAAGAAACACCCACACATTGGCAACCGTATTAACTAACCGGAGATTTCGTGATTACTTTGGCAGTGGGTTATTTATTCGTATGACATCTTCCGTGGTTAAATGCTCTTACACTTTGTTCGGTGAACTAAGAGGATTCCGTACAAGGCGAACCCCCTCTGTATAAATTATTAATTACATCTGTAACTCGGTTGCAAGTAGCGATGGCCGACTTTGAATGGTTTTAGGTATCGAATGACTAGTTACTATTTATTTTACCATTCGAATAACAAAATAGTAATGTACTAATCACCTAAGTCAAATGAATGTCCGACTTTCGACTTCGACTGCTGTACGATGTGACTTTGAATGATACTAGTAGAATTATTCGATTTTTGAGATGTCTAATTGGCGGCGCTGGCGATGGCGTGGCTTGTGACTTCGACTTCGACTCGACTCGTTTCGGGAGAGATCGACAATCTTCGACCGACCGCGGTCGCCGCCTGATAACCTCTCAGTCTCTCTAAGTTCTCTGAGTTTCGACTTCATTCTCAAAATCTCGACTATTCGAATAATTCGAATGAATTTAAAAGTCGAATGATTGGACTAGAATCATTTAAAGTCGCCCATCGCTAGTTGCAAAGCTAACCGTTCGCGATTGCTTTATGATACTAAACTCTAATTATATTACAAAGATTCGACGCTTCCGGTACATTTCAAAGACTTCCCGAACAGGTCCCGAGTTACTCCAAGTTTGGGGCAAATTCAATCGTGAAGTTATTGGGCAATTTAAGTTACCTCTCGACGGTCAGATATTTTAAAACACGGTTCTTGGGACGTTAAGGGGCTTACAGCTCTGAATGACCTTCGATCTGTAGCTCTACACTTTCCCGTGTTGTTAAAATGGCAAAAACGGAACCGATTTAGCTTCTTTATGTCTGTCCGTCCGTATGTCACAGGCATTCTACTCAAAAACTACAAGATGTATATTAATGAAATTTGGAATATAGGTGTTTTGTGTAGGTCGCTACTTAGTTTGATGGCTATAATGAAATATAATGTAAATCTAGCGCACTCCGTACATGTAACTGAAATTGAAATTAAGAAAACATTCAGCATAATCAATGTGTTGCACATACTTCGACAGACCTTTTAAAACGATTCTGAGGTTTTTGAAAAAAAAACATGTTTTGTGGATATTTTCGGATAAAATCGCTCCGAAAGTAGCCTACATTGTGTCTTCCCCTCTATTTTCTGAACGGTATGTCTAAAAAAATATGAAAAAATTTATAAAGACAAAGCTTTATAAATAAATACTGATATATTTGAGCACCTGTAATTCCTAAAGTACTTAAGGTAAAGCTGTAATCCTGATGTTGTTTTTCAGCTAATATCTTGTACTACCGAATAACATCAACAAAAACCTATCTTAACGACCTAGTTTTCATGCAAAATTAAAGAAATTGAAAAATGAAGGTGAATCTATTACTATTATTTATTTTGAATATTTTTTTGGCCTTGTTTTTGAAATAGTTGAGTCAAATTAATAACTTAATTAGATTGCTTATTTAATAAGCTATCTGAAGAGATTTTTTTGCAGTCTTAGGACCGATAAGAGACAGATAATGACAGAAATACCACGTTCACCCGTATTCAGTTCTATGACATTTTAAAATTGCCACCATTTAATTACCGTTGACACAAAAAAAAATTGCGTGGTAATTTATCGACAAAATTGATTGTTGTATACGGCCTTAAAAGCTCCGACATCGCTGACCAAACACACTGTATAGATATAATGCTAATACTATACACCGTGGGAACGATTAACACGACATACTTTAACCATCGAGTTTAGTGCCTCATTTGAGTACATTGGTATCACGTTCATTAAAAAAAGCTAAAAAAATATATGCGCGTGTAATAAAGATGTGACTTAAAGCTGGGAGATATGAGAACTATTCGACACGAATTACCGTCAAATAAAGTATAAATATTGCTCCTGTGTATAAAAATATTAAGTACTAGAAGGCGCCCGCAACTTCGTTCGCGGAGGAGACAAAGTCACAACCCCTCTTTTTTTCTTTATTGTAGTCGGGTAAAAGTATCCTATAACCATCTGGTGATACCCAGCTACCCCGTGTACCAAAAGTTATTGAAATCCGTTTAGCCGAATTTGCGTGATGAAGCCACAACGACACATACAAACATACATAAAATCCAAAAAAAAAATCGTTTTAGTGACCTCCAAATAGTCCGTAACAATCATTTTTTTGAAAATATTTTCAATGTACAGACATTTCATTTTTACAACTTTATAATAGTATGGAAGTGGCTACATTACGTCATAAAGGCGTGATAGTCATGAGATTTATGAATTTACTAGAAGGTGAACACAAACTTCATCCAGCGTACGAGAAAAATAATTATAACCCTATTTTTTTCTTCAGCGTATCCTATAACCATCTGGAGATACTTAGTTACCCGCGTACCAAAAATAGTTGAAATCCGATGGACCAATTTGGCGTGATGAAGCCGCAAAGATTCATACTAACATAAAAAAAATATTTAATGACCTCTAAATAGTACGTTACTATTATTTTTTTCAATATATCTTCAATATACAGACATTCCAGTTTTATAACTTTAAAATAGTATATAGGTAAAAAAAAAATATTACATTGTTATTATACTTTATATGAGACCCGTCAATGTTGAAACCAGAAATAAGATTGTGGTACTTTTGTTAGAAAATTTTAATGGTAGTCTAAAATCATTAAAAAGAAACCGTAATTTTGTAACCTACTCTATTTTTATTATAATAGAGTAGGTTACACAATGTCATAACGTCAATAATAATAATGTCATAACGTCAGCTGATGCATAAAATGCGTCATACACGTCTCGTACTAACCCGGCTGGTTATGAAAATGGTCCAATACCTGTTCTTTTTTTCTCACGTGAGTTGAGGTCTATCCGAGCCAATCGGCACCGACGGATTGATATTTTGAAGATATATTGACGATCACACGGGCATTCCTAGGCTGCCTTTGCTTGGGAAACCCCTTTGAGTACAAACGAAGAGCGGCATTCCCTTTACCCCTGCACTCTCTAACTAATTAGGCTCTACATTCAATGGTTAAAGGCTGTCGGGTTTCTCGATGCCACCGTGTATATATACATATTATTTCACGACACGTTTAGCTCAGTGGGTTGCAGAACGACCTACGAAGCTGGCGATCCCGGATTCGAATCCCTGCCTGGGCAAGTGGTTTGTGTGATCAGCACGAATGTTTGTTCCCGGGTCTTTGATTTTTAACTTTGTACGCGGAGGGGGAAAAGTCATAACCCTCTTTTTTCTTCAGCGTAGTCGGGTAAAAAATATCCTATAACCATCTGGAGATACCCGGCTACCCGTGGGCCTTAAATATTTGAAATCCGTTAAGCCGATTTTGCGTGATGAAGCCACAACGACACTTACAAACATTTAAAAAAATAGTTTTAGTGAACTCCAAATAGTATGTAACAACCATTTATTTGAAAAAATCTTCAATGTACAGAAATTTCATTTTTACGACTTTATAATAGTATAGAGTTATTAATTATTAATATCGTCGCCTGGTATCCACACATGTTTTACACAAAACGACCTAGTCCCAAACTAAGCGTGATTGTCCCTGATTATTTATTTGATTATGATGAAATACTTAATGTATACATTTAAATCTGTAACCTAAAGTAATGAGTACATACTCAAAATTGTCGAGAAACATAAAAAAGCACGAATAATTTATTTGAAATCGGTTTTGTATTTAATTTAGAGATATACAGTTGATTAACACAATAATATATATAGGGGAAAAGCCCCTAACATCGGACGGCACCTATCACTGGGCAGACGTAACTCCGTCTTGGATATCAGATGTATGTGTGAAAGTAATTATGACTTTTAATTATATTGTAAACAAATCTTTTTGACATTTTGGCATTTTGAAACTAAGATAATGTGAGAGATTGAGTCAAAATATGTAATTATTAATCTTTAATTAAGCGAGAGTCACAACCGAGTTGCGGTGTTCAGGTGTTTTATGTTTATTTTTAATAAAACCTATTGGATTGTAAATCATAGACTATAATATAATGTTCAGATGTCCATATATGTGATTGATGTTAGATGTTTTAAGATCCGGTGCTACTAGGGGTCGACGACTGGTTTAGCTCAGTGGGAGTAACATTGCCTGCGAAGCTGAAGGTCCTGGGTTCAAAAGCTGGTAAGGGCAAATATTTGTATGATGAGCATAAATATTTGTTCCTGAGTCTTGTATGTTTTCTATGTATAAAAGCAAATATAAATATCTATTAAATATATCGTCGTCTAGTGCACATAAAACAAACCTTATTGAGCTTACCATGGGACTAGATCAATTTATGATTAAATTGTCTCGTAATAATAATAAGGGTTTTGAAAAAATCCGTCAGGTACTAGGTGCCACTTGCATACAATGCGTTTTTTTCCTCAAAATTTAATTCATGTAATTTAATATATTTATGCAGAAATTGTATGTTTGTTGTGTTATTTTGATTTTAATGTTTATTAAGTTACGTAATTGTTAAAAAAAATATTTTATTTATTAGTTTTATTATATTTTTTCCTATATCCCCTTGTATACCTAAATCTAACGTTATTTGAAACATTTTTAGGTGTGCCATTTTTTCCTTTTAATGGCAGTTAGTTAATTCCGATAATAGTACCTGCTTCAGAGATACTTGTGTTCTAACTTTGGACTGTGTTTAGTTCGTGTTGAACTTGTTTCATAACGTGATTGCTAACGTAACTAGTACCTACTTAAACAAATATTATAGGACTTAATACGAATTGCAATTAGGTAAAGAAAAAAGTTAATAGACCATAACATTATTAATTTCCCAAAGTAACTATAACAAACTGGAATAATTTAATTATCCAAGCTAAGTTTCTGTAAACCAACAAAAGAGTAAAATATGTCGAAAAAGACCCACGCCTATTATACTAGCCGTTCATTTGGGCTTCGTCCACTCCGTTAATTATCTAGATATACTAATTAATCACCGTAATTACGTTGAGACGGTCAGTGTCAGGTGGCCGGCGCTCATTATACAAATTAGAAGGGCCGTGGCTAGTAAGGGCGTCCTGGCACCGTCCTGTCTGTACCGCATAATAAAAACTGATTCGCAACAACCAGATAATTATCATAATACCATAGACTAGAAATCAATACAGCCATCCAACGAAGTCGTCTAGACAGAGCAATCGTACGGGGTGCGAGGGGCGAGACGTGGGAGGGGCGAGCCCGAGCTGCATAGTCCGTATTAGTTAGATAGTTCGGGACATGTCATTGTCATTTACGCAAGCGTCAAAGGCGTCGGCCCACTATGCTTTTTATACTGTGATAATACCATATTCCTATTACGTCGCAATGACAAAACAGATTAGTTTCGAAATGTCTACAACTTGAAATGACTTACGCCTTCTTCTTAAAATACCGTACTCTTGATATGACTATAATTCAAATTGACTTTACTGACAATTGATAAATTTTAAATATAACTATGTCCCAAAATGTCTTAAATTTATCGGTTACCCTCATCGGGTATAAAGATTTTTGTCATACTCATAATAATCATTTGGCATGATGCATTTTTTTCTGAAATGGTCGAAATTTCTAAATTTTTCCAGGCATCATTCTGTTAAATGCATTAGGATAGGTTGGGTTTGTTTTATAACTATCCTGAATAGTTCACGTGATGATGATGTATGGTTAAAGTAGAATAGAATAGAATCATTTATTGCATATCACATTTCAAACATAGAAGGTGTTAAAGATAAGACAATAGGTATACATTTATTAAGAAATACACCCATGAAGGTTTAAGCACTCATAGATAATTATTATTTACTTGTACAAAAAAAAACATTACCATAAATTCAACTTGCAACAACAAACTCATGCAGCAAACGTGAGAAGTATTTTTCTACTCATCGTTCCTCCCAACCTGCGATCCCCGCCTCAGCGAGTAGTGAGACAGTGAACAGGATAGGATGGTCGTGTCCCAAATTTTGTTAAAAAATTATTCGTGTCTGAATTTGACATAAGAATGAGGAATGGTAATGAAGTACGGAATATGGTAATGATATAAGATGTTATTTTTATTATTGGTTCTTAATTCTTTATTACCAGCATCGCATTTTCATTACTATAACATCTTATGTCATTACCCTATTCCGAACTTCATTACCATTGCTTGTGAAAAAAAAACAATTGCCCATATCTCGTTCAAATTTGCGTATAATTAAAAATAAATTATATTACAGTGTTGTTTTTTCCTATTTCTTGCCAATGGCAGAAATAAAAAAAAATAAAAAAAAACTCCGTAATTCGGCCGATTTCCACGAAATGGTAGAATGACACATTGTTATTTTTACTAACTCTACATTTTGGATATCAGATGTAGGTAATATGTAAAAATCATCATAATTATATTATGATATTTATTTATTTATTTCAATTATAAGTTTACAATCAACACTTACAGTATATAACCAAGCATGCTGATTAACTTAGTATACATATTAATGCAAGAAAACGCATTACACAGTAATTGAGCTAGGCCTAACATTAGACTCCAAGTAGCCGGTAATTGAGGACATGAGCCAGGACTCGGAGCTAGAAAATATATCTAGATCGGTGTCACTGAGTAAGATGTCATTGAGTAACGTTAGCGCGTGATGGAGTGGAGAGTGAGAGTGGCTCCGCGTACGCGTTGGCGGGACCGCGAACAGCAAGCGCCGCCGGGGGCGGAGGACGATGGTGGGATCCGGGGGTACCCATAAAGAAATTCGTGACAAGAGGAATGGATTTGGTTGAAGCGTGACGGTTCCCCCAAAAAAATAGATTCGTTTTAGTTATCTTTCTTCTATGTTTGTATGATTGAGGGTGGATGCATACAGTAGTACCATTAATATAAGTTACATCGCCAATCTTCGGCCACGCCGACGAGCGCTACCAAGTACCGAATGAAACCGAACGTGTGACCATTTCAATAAAGACTTTGTTCCACTATAAGTACGGTACATATGCAATGACAGGTGAACTCGTGCTCTTTCGCTCATGGCGACTGATGTGGCGCCAGACAAAATGGCGACCGGCAGAGCTGCCAGCGTCACGCGTAAAATTTGGTCCAATGGGCGTTGAAGATTTAACCCGCGCAATCGCGCTGCCTTATAATTGGTTAATCTGTTTTCAAAAAAATGCTTTCTGCGCAGGTACATCGTTATAACTTATATTTGTGGTACTACTCTAAACCAATCTTAATGTAGCGCTTGTGTTTAACTTTCACTTTTTGCCTGATCCCTAATTACGGTAATATTTTAACTGTCCAATCATAATAATTTTAGTGACTGTATTGGCGTTTCTTTAATTTATTAACGTCATCTTTTTGTATTTTAATTCGTTTTCGGTACGCTGACCCTTGCAGCCTGAATGGAAAATCATTTTTTTCTCTTTCCCTCAGTACACGGCGGAGCGGGACAGGATGCTGCAGATATACTTCGTCTGCTCGCTGTTGGTGTATGCCGCCATGACCGTCGTCCAGATGTTGGCATTCGATGTGTAAGTTCAGACAATAAGCATGATGGCGTCAGTTAGTCAATAAAAGAAGGTTCTGTCAAAAAAAGCATTTTTGTGACAATCTTTTTTTATCGACTGTACTTTTCTTTGAACATCTGTAACTACTCAGAGTGTATCGCAGGAGAGGAACTCTGAAACGGCTAAGTCATACTTTCTAGGGTTCCGATCCCAAATGGTACTCTACTACTAAGACTACGCTATCCGTTTGTCTGTCTGTCCGTCTGTCACCAGGCTGTATCTCTGTATCTGACCAGACAATGAAAATTTTCATAGATGATGTATTTATGTTGCCGCTATAACAACAAATTACCCCCCTCCCCCCCTTCAAGATCACGTTTATTTTTAGGACCAAGTAGTTAGCGAGTAATTTATTACACGTGATGTCTTCTCGCTCTGTCCCCCCCCCCCCCCCCACAATCGTGATCATTTGTGATATTCTTGTGACTTCCACACCCCCTATAAACGAACACATGATTTCTGGACGAGCCCTTAGCAGTAGTTCTCGATTCATTCCTTAGGTATGGAACCCTAAAAAATTTCAATCCCTATTGAAAGAGACATTTTTAACAATAATCTATATCTTTAGTAACATTGTGGGCATAACCTATCTTTTCATTTTTTTAGTAACATTGTGGGCATTGTCGCTGTGGCCTTCTGCGGTTCTGTGGTGCTGGTACTGGATTACCTCGTTCTCTGCCTGGACTTCAAGGTATGAATCCAATCTTACTTACTTTGTAAATATGTGTCCAATTCAGATCAAAATTGGGATGTTGATTGTACTCAAAAAAAATTGGTGCGCAATGGCTGTTATTATGGGGTTCCCCTTATCTGGCATAATCACGATTGTCCTAATCATCATTTTTTTCAGACACTAGAATTTTCAGGACTTTTTAAGGCATTATCCAGTTGAATACATTAGATAAGGTTTGTTTTTATAAAAATCTTGAATAGTTTACGTCTTCAGAAAAAAATGCATTATGCCAAATTATGAATTCGGCCAAATGATGATTCGGACAAAAAAATATGTGTAAACAAGGGAACCGTTATTATGATAGGAATCCTAAAAAAATTAGTTCGATACGTTGCATGCGGCGTGTTTTATGTTCCTTTAAAGGACCTTGGTCAACTTTGCATGGAGCTAAGAGAAAGTAAGTAGGTATTTAAATGTTTTTCAATTCGTTCTATAGGCGCCAAGTTGAATTCCATTGCAAAACTGAGATATTCATATATGTTAGTCAGTGTGGATACGATCTAGTGTAAAAAAAACATATTTTTGTAGCTAATTATTGGTATCCATAAATAAGGACGGTATCGTTAATTATGGATACAAATTTACCTAGTCGTATTTCTTTCATAAAGAATTTTTAGGTTTTTTTTTTTTTGCACATGCGTTTAATCACTGTCTTGATAAGGGACACATTTCATCCTGGGAGCACAATGTGAAGCATCTGGTTTAGCCAAAATATTTGATGGTTAGGTGGACAAAATCAATAAAATACGACGGCATTTTCATTTAAGGGTAAATCCTGCCGCGCGCTAGTCTGTCAACCACTTTATCACCACGCCCCGCGCCTCTTACCGAAGGCGACGATTCAATTAAGCAGTCGGCATGTGGTAACGTGTTATTTTTTACCCAGCACGCCGGGGCCACCTTCCGTCGATTCTCTCAGCGAGTGCACTCAAACCGGACCCTCGCGCAGGCGCTCTCGTTCGCTCTCCTGGGTGCTGTGCTCCTCCAACTCCAGCTGCTCATGGTAAGTCTGCTGGTGAGATCATCAAACATGGTCCTTCGGAATTGGATCTTGGCCCAGGCGCTCTCATTAACTCTCCTGGGTGCCTTTCTTCTCCAACTCCCAATGTTTATGGTTAGTCTATTGTATAGAACCTCAATCGTAGTCCTCTAGAAACGAAGGCTGCTGGGCCTGGGCCCAGGCGCTCTCTTTCAGTTTCCTGGGCGCTGTTCTTTCCCAACTCTAGCTGTTCATGGTGAGTCTGTTGTATAAATTCCAATCATGGTCTCATGGAATCAAAGCGCTCTCGTCCGCTCTTCTAGGCGCTGTGATTCTTCAACTTTAGCTTCTCTTGGTAAGTCTGATGGATATACCACATATATGTCTTTCTGGAACCGAATCTCGGCCCAGGCGCTCTCATTCGATCTCCTGGGCTCCGTTCTTTACCAACTCCAGGTGTTCATGGTGAGTCTATTGTATATACCCCGATTATGGTCCTCGGCATTCAAATTTTACCTCAGGTGCACCCAACCGTACTTCAACTTCTTATGGTGAGTTTACAAGTCTTCCACGACATGGGTCTATGGGAAGATTCGACCATGGGGCCTACCAAGAGTTCTTAAACAAACTGTCTGCATTTCAATTGTAATCTCGGATATGAGTTACCAAATAAATAAAATAAAAAGTGAGCTTATGCACTTTTATTCTATTATAAAGTTGTAAAATAGAAATGTCTGTATATTGAAAATATTTTTTAAAAAAGTGACAGTACTTTTTGAAGTTTACTAAATCGATTTTTTAGATTTAAAAGTCTAGCTACTAGGTCAAATAAGGTGTCATATGCAGATCCTGACAAAACCATAGCAAAACAAAAGAATGTCGCAATCAAACTAGTGTTAGAAACATTTTTTTATCGATATCGATAGTTGGGTAATATGAAAAAAACCGGCCCGCCAAATGAAAAAAATGTATTTAATACAAAATTTCACATAGGTTTGTATAATTATACAGGTACAGATGCAATTTCTTCCTCGAAGTCCACGTCAGTACACACAGCTGCACATGACATCTTGTTGGGTTTGTTATAGTGATAGGAGAAGATAATCATTAATTTTTCAACATTCTCTGGGAGAAGACTGTTTCGTTTATCACTATAAAGCCATTTATGTATACTAAATGAACGTTCGAATTCACTCGACGTCAAGGGAGCAAATTTATTATACTCATTGTAATTGGTATAATATAAGTTACGTTGCGTTTTAGATGAAATAACACATATAAAACAAACCCTTAAATTACCACTCCTTTTGCGTTTGGCGTGAATGATTGTAAAATAATGTACCTGAACATATCAGTATGTTTTTTTAGACACAACTTACTCGATATCGACAAAAAAATGTTTCTAACACTAGTTTGATTGCGACAGTCATTTGTTTTGCTATGGATTTTCCGGGCTCTGATCATATGAAAGGGCTTGATCTGTACATTTTTAAACAATTGTTTTTATTGTGATTAGATTTTGTTTTATTAAGAATAATGTGAAATAAATCCGGCGAATTGCGAGTCGGACTCGCGCACCGAGGCTCCGTACAAATGTTCACTTACCTTAACTTTATTACCCGGTACCGGTTGAGTTAAGTTTGCACCTGACATCTATAGCATTGCATACAAATCAGGTGCAAACTTAACGCAGCCGGGTTGTTCAAATAGGTTTTTTGCAATATAAAAAATAATTGCTAGTCAGAGACATGGTTTTAATTTTCGTGTAATATTTGTGTGTAATATTGCGAAAATTTTCTATTGCTAAACTTTGGAGATAAAGGGGGGGGGGATATTGTCTTTTTTTTCACATTTTCCTCAATAAAACAAAACCAAACAACAATAAAAAAATTAAAAACATCATTCGAAAATGTGCACGTCAAGCCCTTTCATATGATACCCCATTTAAGCCAGTAGCTAGACTTTTAATTTTTACCCCCCCTCATATACGTCGTTTTTTTTAGAAAATAAAACATTATTTTTAATTATTTCCTGTGCAATACATGTCGGCTGACCATGTTTATAAATATTCCAAATTTCAAATAGTTAGCATAAGTAGTTTTTGAGATATGGCGCTTTAATAGTCGGACAGACAGACAGACAGAGTCGTACGATAAGGGTTCCTTTTGCACCTTTTTGGTACGGAACCCTAAAAAGAAGATTACCAAAGTTTACCAGACGGAAATTATTACATTTTCATTGTCTCTAATTAGCTATTTATTTTTTATTTTTCTAAAAACTTATTTGAATAATATATTGTTATTTTTTTCATATTGGTGTTTGTTCTGCAGGCGCTAAACACTACGATGGTGACAGCAACGAAAATCACGAATGCCACCTTCTGCCCGTACTCCATCAACGAGGTAAGTTCACATCTATACTACAATCACGATTCTGCTAGGTATCTGGAAACTGTGTTACAAATAAGAATGTACTTTGTTAAATAAATAAATAAAAATCTAAACTTCTAACATATTCATTTAAATTGGAGAAACTTTTCGTTAACAGCCATTTCTTGAGTTTTGTTTTAAATCTAACACCATCTTGCAATGGTCAGGCAAAATGATTAAATATTTTAATTCCAGATACATATGCGCAATACTCAGTATCTCTTAGCGTACATATGCCATATTTATATTGTGATCGAATGATATTTTCGTTATACTTTTTTTTATTAAAATGTCATTTAGGTCTTTAAAAAATATTTTATCAACCAGACAGGAAGAATAATTACCTAACATACTTATCTGAACGATAAAATAATGTCTCACCGCAAATGTTTACGTGGAGTTTTTCTATATTCAGGACTTGGTTTTTACAAACTAAAATTACAGAAACACAAAAAGTTTTGTCTTATTTTCTCACACATTATGGGTTGAAACCTGAAATAAATGAATAAATAAATAAATAAATAAAGCACCATCCTTAGTATGTGGACGAATCCATACTTAATATTATAATTGCGAAAGTGTGTCTGTCTATCTGTCTGTCTGTCTGTTACCTCTTCACGCTTAAACCGCTGAACCGATTTGGATAAAATTTGGTATGGAGATAGTTTGAGTCCCGGGGAAGGACATAGGCTACTTTTTATCCCGGAAAAATACCCTTATCCGCGATAACGAATATCCGCGAATTTAAGGCGGACGAAGTCGCGGGCAGAAGCTAGTCATAATTATAATAATCACAACGTTTCTTGCATTATGGTAACACGTTCTTTCAAGAAGTATAGGTACCAGGAGCCTGAAAGGTAATAACAATAGCTTTAACACTAACATACACAATATAATATAAACTAAGTACAGCCACAGCTGAATGTAAAGTTACTAGTAATATAAATAAACTCAGTAACAAACTAAAGATAAAGAATACCGCCCAAGAACATGTCGGCCTGTGCTCAGTTGATACAACCGTTGGTACAAAAAATGCTCTACAGATGAAAAAAATACGATATGAAAAAGTGCACTAGCAAAAGAGCGTATCTCCACGGCACTTGCGTCCTTTCGCTGAGCAGCGCAGTTTTTTGGCAATAACTTAAAAACGGTATGTCCGATAATGTTGAAAATAATTTTCGTTGAAAGTGTTCATTAAATTTTATCTGTATATTTTTTTCATATTTTTTTAACATAAGCTTTAGAAAATAGATGGGGACACAATTTATGCTACTTTAGAAGCAATTATTTCCGAAAATATCCACTAAATCAATTAAAAATCTTTCAAACCTCAAGATACTTTTACATGATCTGTTGATATATGTGCCACGCATTGATATTCCCTGAAAACATTTTATTTTTCAGTTTCGGTTACATGTATTGTGTGCCCCCTTATATTTATTTTATTTTATTATTTAACTATCAAACTAAGTAGCGGCTTACAAAAGACACCTATATGCCAAATTTCATCAATTTCTTGTCGTTTTTGAGTAAAATGCGACATACGAACGGACGGACGGACGGACGGTCATGACGAAACTATAAGGGATCCGTTTTTGCCATTTTGGCTACGGAACCCTAAAAATAAACATATAATAGATATGTTACAGTCAAGACTCTTTCCCGGTTAAAACTACTTTTAACTAGCAAAATTAGTCAAATGCTTTTGACTACAAGCCTTGGTTAAAAGTACTATTGACTGAAATTTCCGCCAAAACTAGTTTTGACCAAGGCTTGTAGTAGTCAAAAGAATTCTAACTACTTTTCCTAGTCATAACTAGTTTTGACCAAACGCAGCGGTCAAAACATTTTATTTTATATTTGAAAGGAGTAACTAACCTAACCAAATATTTGGCAAAGTAATTTTAACTACCATTCTTGGGCAAAAGTAATTATGACCGATATTTTATTTAATATTTCTAGTCAATAGGTAATGATGTTGACTACCAGTCAAAATCTATAACAGCCCAAAATTTTCAAGTTAGAACTACTTTTAGCCTACCGTTTTAGTCTGACTGTTTTTATTAATCAAAAGTAGTTTTAACCGGGAAAGAATATTGACTGTGACAAATTTACTTCAGTACTATACTATTAAATAAAGCTGTAAAAATGAAATGTCTGTACATTGAAGATATTTTCAAAAAAACTTTGTGACGGACTATTTGGAGGTCATGCCGAGATCCTCCAGCATCTCTGCCGGGACCACGATGTCGTCGGCAAACCAAAGGTGCGTGATGTACTCGCCATTAATGCTGATGCCGAATTCTTGCCATTCCAAGAGCTTGAAGGCGTCTTCCATTGCGATGGTGAAGAGCTTCGGAGATAATACATCTACTCGGCCCTCGAAGTTGTCGACGAATACGTCTGTCTAGGGCAAACAATCAAGTTAGGCAGGTGCAACTTCGAGAAAGAGATCAATCGACGGATCCAACTCGGATGGGGCAGCGTTTGGGAAACTGCGAAGTGTCTTCTCGTCCAGGATACCTCAGTGCTTGAAGACGAAAGTCTTCAACCAGTGCGTAGTACCAGTGATGACCTACGGAGCCGAGACGTGGTCTCTGACTATGGGCCTCTTAAGGAAACTGAGAGTCACTCAGCGAGCTATGGAAAGACCTATGCTCGGGATCTCTTTACGAGATCGAATCAGAAATGAGGAGGTTCGCAGACGAACCAAGGTCACCGACATAGCAAGCAGGGTAATGAAACTGAAATGGCAATGGGGCAGGGCACATAGTTCAAAGAACCGATGGCCGTTGGGGCAGAAAGGTTCTCAAGTGGAGACCGCGTACCGGCAAGTGCAGCGTGGGAAGACCAGACGCAGAATGGTCGGTCGACCTGGTTAGGGTTGCGGGGACCCGCTGGATGCAAGTCGCCTCTATCCGGCTCGTGTCGAAATATATTGAGGAGGCCTGTGTCCAGCAATGGACGTCCTATGGCTGAAATGATGATGATGATGATTTAGAGGTATCGAAATAATTTTTATTTTGGATTTTTTGTATGTTTGTATATGTCGTTGTGGCTTCATCACGCGAAATCGGCTAAACGGAGTATAACTATTTTTGTTTGATACACGGTTAACACGGGTAGCTGGGCACCGCAGCTGGTTAAAGGATACTTTTTATTTAGGACTTTTTCTCCTCCGCGAACGTAGTTGCAGGCATCGTTTAGTACACAAATCAATAAAAAACATCCAAGACCCAGCAACAAACATTCGTGCTCATCACACAAACACTTGCCCTGGCAGGGATTCGAACCCGGGACCGCCAGCTTCGTAGGCCGTTGTGCAACCCACTGAGCCAAACGTGTCGCCAGTAGCTTATCTCTCAATAGGGTACATGATGATGGAATCCGTTTAGGGATTTTGGCGTGATGAAGCTACAACGACATATACGAACATACATAAAATAAAAAATAAAACAATGTATTCATTGACCTCCAAATAGAACGGTTTAATCATTTTTTTTTAATATCCTCAATGTACAGACATTTCATTTTTACTACTTTAATAGTATAGATATTGCCGCCTAGTACTCGTAGTACAAGCTTTGCTTAGTTCGGGACTAGGTCGATTTGTGTATTGACCCTGTGTTATCTACTGACTTGCTTTTGGTAACAATAGTTACCTGTCAACATTCTTATTCTAATGTAAATAGAGCTCAGTCCTGGATTTCAGGCAAGTGAGTTGTAATTATGATTATTACTGAACACTGTTCTTTAGAATCGATCGATCTTTCCAAGAATCACAGTTAACAAAAAAGATACTCATCAAGTTTGCAGAAACTTGACGTAAAAGAAAAATGTTCGCAAATTGCTCGCCCGGCTCGACCGGGATCTTGACTTTTTTATTGTTTTACATCCTTTGTTCCGCAAAGTTGAAAATAATTCAGTTCAATTCAACAATACTGCTCATTCTTGTGACGTGAAATTATCGAATAATGAATGGGTATACAGGATGATCAATCTAAATCGGTCAGTAGGGAGAAGTCAGAAACTATAAGAGATACGGAAATCTGTTCTTAGGAACCATGGCGTCGAATTAAGATTTATCAAAAACTGCATTCAATTTTTTGTTCGTATATCTCATACATAACCGGGAATCGAACCCGGTCAAAATTGGAGAGGAGAAAAAAAAAAGTTGAAGATGTCAAGGGATCTTATTTTTTATTAGCAACAAATGTCTGTATAAGAGTACATACATTTAGAATGCTCTAATTACTATGTACATCGTCGCCTAGTACCCATAGTACAAGCTTTTCTTAGTTTGGGACTCAGACCGCATCCACTGACTCCCCGCGACCCTTACTAAGTCATCCGTTCACCTAGTCGGGGGCCGTCCCACGCTGCGCTTTCCTATTATCCTATGACTTTACTGCCTCAAGGGCCATTCGTCCTACGGGCTACGTACGTATTTAGTGTTTCGAAAGTATTAAAATAGTAGATTATATGGTCTGTGGAAGCAACATATCGACATTGTGAACACTTTCACTGCCAAACTTTCCGTAGTGCTACACCCTTTCCTCTACATACGGGGAAACGAATGGCTACGTGTCTACGAGCAGAGCGCCCGCTAGGCGGGTTCCTGACAGTGAATGTGTTAAGAGGATATACTAGCAAAAGGCCTTTTGGAAATAAGGTCCTTTAAAAAACTATTGCTATCGCATCGCCTCAAATCCCCCCGTAGTACAGTGCAAAAGGGACAACTGCAGCTCGGAACGATCACACCTTCAGAAAATTGGCGAAAACAGGCTTTCGTAGTACCCTGTTTTAAGTGAGTGGCTATTGGTGATGTACTACTCCATTATACTAGTCATTTGGAATTAAAAGTTCCAAATAAGGGTATGTTCCCACTTATTTGTAAAAGTTGCTCGTAAGTGACTTTAGGGTCTTATACGAGTATGGCACTATTGCTTCTTATTCAGTGACAATTAAAACATGCATGCAACTTTAAGTAGCAAAATCGACTTTACCCAACCGTCCATACTATCCATACTATATAATATTATAAATGCGAAAGTGTGTCTGTCTGTCTGTCTGTCTGTCTGTCTGTTACCTCTTCACGCTTAAACCGCTGAACCGATTTGGATGAAAATTGGCATGGTGATAGTTTGAGTCCCGGGGAAGGACATAGGCTACTTTTTATCCCGGAAAAATACCCTTATCCGCGATAAACGAATTTAAGGCGGACGAAGTCGCGGGCAGAAGCTAGTAAGTAATAAATAATGAAGTAGAAACAAAAAACGCTCCTAAGCAACTGGAAGGACAGAATGAACTCGTATACAATTTTGAGTTGTGTTTAAAGCTATAAGTTTTATACCACTCATTTAGAACATAAAGCTATAAGATAAGCTGCAAAATTCACTAATGTGTTGCTTGGGCTATAACGATTTAAATTTGGTTAGCAAGCCGTTCTCACAAAATTTTCATTTAATTGCATTGTAATAAATCCCTGCAAACTTCTCAATAATCCCCACGATAAAGATTGCAAAATTGACTGACTTTTATAATTTTAACTAAAAAGTAATAAAAAAAAAGCAAAAAACCCGACTGCGTAAAAACTAAAAAGAAAAAAAACAAGTCCAGTACTTTAGAAATTTATTAAGTTATAAATAATGGAAATCTTTCATGGTGCATGATATCGGTCGATTTGTGATATTGTGAGTATCGACTCACAATATAACAAATAATAAATTCTAATATGGAACATAGCGATTTTGAACAGTCGGGACCAATAATTTAACAAATTTCTAAGGACTTGCTTTTTTTTCTTTTTAGTTTTTACGCAGTCGAGTTTTTTGTTTTTTTAATTGGTCCAGCCTGATTCTACTCTTACGAATACCTTTGCAAGCTTTTATAAGAATATAGTATCTTATAGCTTGAAAAGGTCTTTCGTGATACTCTCATGGTTTGCGGGTGACGGAGGGGTAGACAGCGGGGGTGGGTATGAAGTGTGTGCGTGGCAGGGTCATCGTGCTCCGCCACGCGCACTCTTCATACCCGCCCGCTCCCCCAGCCTGCCAAGCTAAGATATAGTGAAGAAATTCACTTTAAAAATCACGAACATCGTGATGGTAACATATATCGTGATTTTCATGTAAATTGTTTTACATTACTATAGACGCCGGGAAAGTAGGGCTTGCCGGGTGAGTAGGTATAGACGGCCGACCGTAGGGAGGCCGAATAGTGATACGAAGCCTGCGAGCACTTTTCACGGCCAGAGGCATGTATAGTGCTTTTCTCAAACATATGCAATGGAATAAAAAAATGCACCACTCAAAAAACTACACGACAACATTTTTTGAAATTTTCCTTTCAATCCCTCCATTATGTCGTCCGTATTTCGTGTGTGTAGTGTTCGAGTAGACCCTTAGGGCCCTTATACACAACCTCTCTAATAAGAATCTTAATATCTGTAAGAAATAAAATAATTGCAGAGGATTTTAAATATTGTCTATGGTCTCTGGTGACTTACGTATACATAGACAATATTTTAAATGTATTCATCAACATAATGAATCATACAGATTTGTGTTTTTAATATCATTTCGTGTGTAATAGGCATTAACGCGCATATTTTTGGTCCGACAACCATTCAGCCACTAGAAAAACAACCAGCTGTTTAGCCCGTTCATGAACACAGACGCCATGATTAAATAAGAATTAAAAAAATATTACTTCCCGGCCTAGGCCTTAAATTTTGTATGTTTTTTTTTACACATCTTTCGAGTTGTTCCGCCCGAAACGTGATACTTTGAAGCCTGTTATAACGCACGTAATGACGACATTTCATTGCAAGTTTGAGAAAATGTTAATTATTAACAACCTTTGTACATTTATGTTTGCTGTCGCTTGTTATAAACTGCGGTTGTGAAATCTTCAAACGCTGTCGACGCACGTTGAACGAAAATCATTTAGATTAAGTTTTGTTACGTTTCAACGTCAGACTGTGGTTTTGCGGCTTCAAACTTGGCGTTTCTTATTATAATACAGAGGACGATAATCGAAACTCGTAATGTGCCATCCCTGTCGGTTTTGAGTTGATCAATACTGGAATGAACAGGACGACAGTATGAACTTATTAACAAGAGTTCTACTTACAACAGTGAAACCAGAACAGTAATTATACTCTGAAATCTTCGTGTTGCTGTGGAACACGAGTGACTAATGTACTGTCAGCACAAGTGAGAAAGAGACAGCAATAAACAGCCAAGTAAAATTTGTACTTGGTTTCACTGTACAGTCACCAGCATATATCTGCCATAGCAAAGCGTCCTAACGGCTCCAGAAATAGTCGTGTCCAATATTTATGCGCGCTTTGTTGTGACAGATATTAATGCTTGGTGACTATTATATTCTTTATTTATTTTACATCTTGGTAGGTTTTTATTTACAATATTAAGATAAAAAGTATGATAGAAAAAGGAAATGAAAAATATAAACACATTATAAAAAACCTAACTTGTAGTACGGCACCTCATACCGTTTAACAGCAAGTTGCTGCTGAATAATCCTGGTTACTTGGTTATGTCTGTACAAGTACTCGCCGTTAGCAAGATGAGAACAACCGGAGATGATATGACTGTGTGACTCTCCGGGACGGCGGCATGTACAAATTATTGTCAACATAAATCCCTATTATTATTATAAATTTTTGATCTTTTCAAAGCTATGTAGCTCAATACACATGTAACTCGGCGACGCTTCTTTTTGTTTAGTAAAACGTAGGTAGTGCTCATGGCTTAGCAAATCGAACCCAATATTTACTTTACATTGCGCCAGTTTATTCTATATTGAGCTTTGCCCTATACTTCTTTGTATGATGAAGCAATTAGTTTCTCTTTTATTTGCTTCATGTTGTCCTTCTATGCCTTCCCCCTTTCCTTTTCCCGTCTACTATTCCCTGTATTTTTCTTTTCATTGAGCTGTCGTGACGTACCTATAAGGTGACCTAACAACTTTTCCTGTTTTCAATAATCTTCATCAAATCTTTGTTCCTTTGGGATATGTATTTTAAACTTCCTCGTTACTTTCCTTGTTACATTTCCATCATTGGAATAAAAACTTTGTGGCTCTTTTTAATGATCCGTAATAAAGTTCTTCTCTATCAATACCGGAGAAGCTTACTACGGACTTATTAGAGGTCTACCTCTAGACGCAGTCACGAAATGGATAATATTTACTACACACTATAGATGCGAGGAACCCGAATACTTTAAACATTGATTTTAGTGCCTTATTGATATTACGATAAAAAAAAACTTTATTTGAGACTAGAAGGCGCCCGCAACTTCGTTCGCGGAGGAGAAAGAGTCATAAACCCCTCTTTTTTTCTTTTGCATAGGCGGGTAAAAAGTATACTTTAAACAGAGCCCGGAAAATCCATAGCAAAACAAAAGACTGTCGCAATCAAACTAGTGTTAGAAATATTTTTTTATCGATATCGATAGTTGTGTAATATGAGAGAAAAACGGCTCACCAAATGAAAAAAAAACTAATGCAAAATTTCTAATAGGTTTGTATAATTATACAGATAAGACGCAATTTCTTCCTCGAAATCCACGTCAGGCAAATTTATAAAACTCATTGTAATTGGTATAATAATAAGTTACGTTGCGTTTTAGATGGAATAACACATTTAAAACAAACCCTTAACTTACCACTTCTTTTGCATTTGGCGTGAATGATTATAAAATAATGTACCTAAACATATGGGTATGGTTTTTTTTAGACAAAACTTACTCGATATCAATAAAAAAAAATCTAACACTAGTTTGATTGCGACAGTCTTTTGTTTTAAAAGTATCCTATAACCATCTGGAGATACCCAGGTACCCGAGTACCAAAAATAGTTGAAATCTGATTAGCCGATTTTGCGTGATGAAGCCACAACGACACATACAAACATATAAAATATAAAATCATTTTTTGTTTCAGTGACCTCCAAATCATCATCATTATCATCATATCAGCCCTTTATCGCCCACTGCTGGGCATAGGCCTCTCTTCGTGCACGCCACCTATCCCCGTCCTGAGCCAATCTCATCCAAATAGTCCGTAGCAATCAATTTTTTGAAAATTGTTAGAACATCGAGTTTAAACGAAAACCTATACAAACTCCTATAGAATAAGTTTTTCTTTTACATGACAGTTTGCTATGTTTGTCTGTCGGCCCTTGTCTCAGTGACAATAAATTACTTGAACAGTGCACTTGATTTTATCTGGTGATCCCAAAACCTTCCATCATGGTAGCAGAGCGTGGTTCGTCTTCAATGTACAAACATTTCATTTTTTAACTTTATAATAGTATAGATTTAAAAAATCGTGTGTAATCAATGAAACTTAAAGTACTATTCAACATGGATTATCGTGAAAATGACAGTAACTTTCTTGCTCTTCTAGAGCATCTATAAAACCTTTAACAGCCAGCCCAATTTTCCTTCAAAGCTGTAGACTCAGGCACTCAGGGCTGGTTTCTGGTTGCAAAGGTGCAGTTTGAATGCAGTATTTTTGCAGTTGACAACTGCATTGACCTTCAAAAAACCAGCTGCGCAGACCACCAGTCGACGTGCAGTTGTGATGACTTACAAAGACTGCAAATCAGCTGCACGGTTGTAATGCAGTTCCGTCACAGTTGGTATAAATACTAGTTATTGCACACCTGTTATTGAGGTATAGGCTAGATGTGATCCCTGTTTTATAATTTACTAGCTTTTGCCCGCGACTTCTTCCGCCTTAAATTCGTTTATCGCGGATAAGGGTATTTTCCGGGATAAAAAGTAGCCTATGTCCTTCCCCGGGACTCAAACTATCTCCATACCAAATTTCATCCAAATTGGTTTAGCAGTTTAAGCGTGAAGAGGTAACAGATAGACAGACAGACAGGAGGACACACTTTCGCATTTATAATATTAGTATGGATAAGGATATGGGTAAAATTAATATCCTTGAACTTTGTTAGTGTGTCGAATAACTAAATCGACTGCATTAGAACGGCAATTGAACTGCATTAAAACTGAAATAGCCTGGTACTTTCGTAAGAAGCGGGAGCGCTATTGCAGTTCAAATGCAGTCGTACAGAACAGCATAAAACCGTGCAGCTAGATTGCAGTCAGTGTGCAGTCGTCAGAACTACACACCGTCTGCAAGGGAACGCAGCTTGTTGTCGTCGATGCAGTTATATCAACTGCAAAATTACTGCATTCAACTGCACTTTCGCAGCCAGAAAGCAGTTGTAACGCAACCCATTCTGTTATGGCCCGAAACCCGTAAACCCTATTGAGTCGCCAAACTTTAAAATTCTTTACTGCCCTATTTGTGTAATGTGCTAATTATAATGTGTTTGGAGCACATGTAAGCCACAAAACCGCATAAACGTCACCAGGCGTGAACGCCGGAAGTGTGATTTCTCCTTTGTTACTTCAGATGATGCTTTATAATAACACTAGCGGCCGCCCGCGACTTCGTCCGCTTTAGTTTCGTTTATCGCGGATAAGACATCACGTGTAATTTTTCACACAGCAGGAAAGTCAAAAAATAATAATTCATACTTAGTCCCAAAATACACGTGATATTCAAAGGGTGGAGGGGGTAGCGTTATAATCACCAAAATCAAATCAAATCAAAATATTCTTTATTCAAGTGGGCCTAGTTACAAGCACTTTCGAAATGTCAGTTACATGAGAGTGAATGTTTGCTGGGAGAAATACAATATGATCCACCATTGGCTGCAAATATCACAAAGGGGGTACGGAGGGGTCAAAAGTAGGCCAACTATGATCGCAGGATTTCTGGACGAGCCCTAAGAAGAAAAGTTTTTTACGCGGCTTGCACTTGACCGGTGTTAATCTCTTTACATTTTCAGCACTACCTCCAACTGACGCTGCTGACGATGTTCCTCTGCGCGGTCCACCAGATCCTGATCACCTCGGTGAAGACAGTCCTGCTGCTGATCGCGACTGGGGCGTACGTGATCTTCACACTCCTGGAATACCTGCATCCAGCCGAAGTCATGTAAGTGCTTGCAGCTAACTCTTGGCGATGTTCCTCAGTTTAGACTCTAGTCACCTTGAAGATCTGCTGCTGCAGAAATACCATCAAGGATACTCCTAGTGATTCTGCTGCATCCACCAGACCTCATCCCCTCGGTCAAGACAGCCCTGTTGCTCATCGTGACTAGGGCGTTCATAGTTGTCTACCTACTGCAGTATCTCTAACTCTCTTGTCGATGATTCTGAGTCCAAGGTCTGGCCACTTCGAAGACTTGCTGATTTATCACTACGTCTGTCGCTCAGTGCTACGCTTCACCGTCCAATAGATCGTCACCACCTCGGCCAAGATAATACTACTCCTGTATGTATTCCTTTCCCTTCTAGAGTACCTGAACCCAGTCAATTCATGTAAGTGATCACAACTGACTCCTAGCGGTTCGTCCCCGTCCACCAGACACTTATCAGGTCAGTAAAGAAATTCTTACCCCTGTACGTAGTTTTCACCCTGCTGAAGTACTTGTAACCGTCGTAAGACGTAGGAGTATTAAAAAACAACGCCCTTTGTGACGGTACTTAATGCCGGGACAAAGAAACCTCCACACTTATATTGATAAGTCGACAAAACCACAAGCAAGATTTGGGAACTCCAAATAAAATCTTGCCATTTTGAAATGAGTATAAATTAATTTTCCACCTTGGATTTAATTACCATTGCGAAGGAGCTCAATAGTGACCCGCATCTAGTAAAGGTAAAACTGAAGCCCCTTGTATTGTACACCGTAGGAAATTTACCAGGTTATACGGTTAATGATTGCATTGAAATTTGAATTCGAATCACTTCATATTGATTCTAACATCTCTACACCGATTTTGGGTACTGTTCTTCCTTATGTAAATGACATTGTACTGTTTCAACGATGCACTTTTGACTTCATGCCATGCTTTGTAAGTCAATTGTTCAACTGGACTAAATAAGAAATAAAACTATAAATACAAGGTGATGTCATAATAGTATATTACTGCAGGCCAGGAAAAGTAATTTCGTGGACGAGTACGGTTTTGAAGGACATACATACGAATATGATAGATACGAATCCACGAATGTCATTTCGAGGCATGTATACAGCTTTTCTCTAAATATGCGAGGAAATTTGACACATGTTAATGTAACTTATTTTCGAAAAAATAATACGACACACAATCTTTGACAAAATGAAAAATGAAATGTTCCCGCCTTATTTTTTTAAGGATATTAAAGTTAAAAGTTCTCGGTCCGAATTGTATATTTGGTTCCACATGAAATATAGTAATGAAAATAAATAAAAAGAAAACCCATAGCAATCGTTAAAATAAATATATACATTATTGCTTTTTGTGTAATCGGCTATTCCTAAACGCACAACATTAAAAAAAACATACCTTTGCTACAAAATATTTATCAGTTCCTGAAGATCATTAAGACTAAATAAAGTGTATTATGATTTGGACACAATATATTTTTTTTCTATTATTATTGGCATTAACCATGCAGTAACTAAACGCAGAAAAACGTTCAAGTTTTTTTAAATCTCGGTTTTTGTACGTTACTATTGGCTGTATGGTGAATTTTCAGTCTTGGATGAAATTAAAAGTAAAAACCTGCACAATAATGTACACTTCCTGGGCCTGTCCGGGAAGTAATGCCACTTTTTTTTTAATTGATTATCGTATCAACGTATATAACGATGGACTTCGCGGTGTGTTTTTACTATATTAATGGGAACATTTCCGAGCAAGTTGGAGAAAATAAAATTAACCGCCGCTCTGTTAATCACGTCTTCATAATGTGAACAAAGTTGTCATATATTTAATGTAAAGGAGTTACTTCCTTAGTGCCAATGTCTTTCAAGATCTTAATTTTGTATCGACCGTTGGACACCACGTTTAATGTGGTTATCTTCCGCAGCTGGCAATGCAGCGAGATGAACCAGGAGTGGACGAGCGTGGTTGTGGCGTGCGGCGCTGCGGTCGCACTCATGCTTCACGCCCAGCAGACCGAGAGCACCTACCGCCTGGACTTCATCTGGAAACTGCAGGCCACAGGTAAGAGATACTTAAGATGACAAGTTCAACTGGAGATTTACCCGGAGTAGAACATCGTGGTGGTCGTGCTTATGTGACACACTTAGTACACGGAGAGCACCTACCATCAGGACTTCACCTGGAAACTGCAGGCTACGGGTAAGAGAATACTTGATGGGAGAAGTTCAACTGGAGGTGGACCAAGAGTGAATAAGCGTGGTGATTGCGCTCATGCCACGCGCCAAGTAGACCGGGAGCAGTGGCGTGCTGTACATAGTGGCACAAAGTTCATGCCTACCCTGAACCACCATGGCTACATATTGGCACGGAAAAACTGCCTACCCTGAAGCCCTGCACGGCCATGGCTCTATATAGGCACAGAAAAACTGCATACCTTGGGCAAAAACCCTGTGCACGCCACTGACCGAAAGCACCTACCACCTCGCCTGGACTACATCTGGAAGCTGCAGGCTTAGGGTAAGAGATACTTCAGAGTAGATGGCTCATGCCGCACGCCCCGCAGATCCAGACCATATAACGCCTGGACTTAGTAAATCCTGACTTGAGTATGTCACTTGGTATGTTAGCGATGAAAATTCTACCAAACTAACGATGACTGATTTTCTTGTCCCACACTAACAGGGTTATATTATGTACAGACGAGAAAGAGGACATGGAACACCTGGAGGCGTACAACCGCAAGCTGCTCGCCAACATCCTACCCGAGCACGTTGCGCAGCACTTCCTCTGCAGTGACAAGAACATTGACGTGAGTAGGAGGGTTTAGTTCTAGAATCTCTAACGATATTCCACTAAGTCCAATAAAATGCGTTCCATCTTTTATTTTTATTTTTAGGACAGCAAAAGTGGATCTCTCCCAGCGAACTTTATCTTAAAAAATATATCTCGGAATCAAGATTGTATTGGCTTTTTCTAGGCCAAAGCCTTTATATTAGGGTTTATCACTTTGCATTAGATGAAATCGTGGGCAAATCATACTTACCTACTTTTAACCATCGAAAGCAATGAGCCGAGGTTTTGGTATAAAAACAAAAAAAATCAAAATGCTAGTATTTTGTAAGTGTTGCTGGGCCGCGAAGCGACCCATCTTAGAACAAATAATTCTCAATTAGAAATTGTTCGCCTTGTCAGGGACAATCTGACACAAATTGACCTAGTCCCAAACAAACCAAAGTGTGTTCTATTAGCACTGTTAGACTAATTAAATAAAGTTGAAATACGAGAAATATACCTTCTCAAAATCGTATTCGGAAATGTTAGTTTAGGTTAAACCTATTTTTCGGGGCCCATCCAACATCATTATCATTAATATTAACTTCTTTTTCTCAATCATTAACCTACAGGAGCTGTATCACGAACAATGCGAGTCTGTCTGCGTCATGTTCGCCTCGATCCCGAACTTCTCCGAATTCTATGTGGAGCTTGAGGGCAACAACGAGGGTGTCGAGTGCCTCCGTCTGCTGAACGAGATCATCGCCGACTTCGACGAGATCCTCGCCGAGGACCAGTTCAGATACATCGAGAAGATCAAGAGCACCGGCGCGACCTACATGGCCGCCTCTGGTTAGTAGTATATAATTTCTTATATACCCAAGACTGATTCTCGCCGAGGACCAGTTCAGATTCATCGAGAAGATCAAGAGCACCGGCGCAACCTACATGGCCGCCTCTGGTTAGTAGTATATAATTTCTTATATACTCAAGACAGATTCTCGCCGAGGACCAGTTCAGATACATCGAGAAGATCAAGAGCACCGGCGCGACCTACATGGCCGCCTCTGGTTAGTAGTATATAATTTCTTATATACTCAAGACAGATTCTCGCCGAGGACCAGTTCAGATACATCGAGAAGATCAAGAGCACCGGCAGAGTGTTGCAAGCGAATTTCAGGGAATGCTTTAAAACTCTCGCCGGGAACATCGTATCTCGAGCTTATGATGGCGTCTGTCGCGCGATAGTTAAACCATACTGTCGCGTATATATACGTCCTCATTTGTATTTCATGGTACATTAACACGACATGCTTTTAGGAATGTATTTAACACCTGATTCGTGTAATAACCATAATTCTAGCTTAGTAATGATATATCCTATCTTATCAACACAATATTTTGTGTCGTCAGGTCTGACGGTTGCGACCCGCGACCTCCTCGGCTTCCGGCACGTGACTGCGATGGCAGACTACGCCCTGCGCCTGCGCGAGCAGCTCCAGTATGTCAATGAGCACAGCTTTAACAGCTTCAGGATCCGAATCGGTGAGTGACATTTTAGTTATACGGGGTGTGTCACGCGTAGTCGGCAATTCAACATTGAACGCACACGTAGTATCTTTTCATGTATTAATAACGGTTTGTGATTGGAAATCATGCTGGCTTGTCTTTTTTTAACACTGTAATCGGATGTGTATATTTCGAACTTCGATTTTATATAACCTGTTAATACAAGATTCAGACTATTGAAAAATACCAAAACTCTTATATACTGACTACATTTATTCATTTTATTCATTTGAAGTATAATACAATATTTAGAGTAATAATATAATGTACAGTTAGCCTTATGATTCAAATATTATAATTCAGGGAAACAGCGAATGTTGTTATTCTCTAGAGAAAAATGGCGCATGGTGACACATCAATATCAAATAATCCATACCATATAAAATAATCATAATTAAAAAACGTTAAGAAACAGTGTACGGTAAAAGGTGCAATTTCAAAATTAATGATACCATCGAAGACAGAGTGCTAGCAGTTAATTAAGCTTTGTAAGCTTTATAATCCAGAATTAATATATATATATATATATGTGTGGAATACACACACGCACACGCACACACATAAACCTATAAACTGTCATAGAATATTGCCTGGGCATTACGCATCCCAAAAAACCGTCGTATTCGTAAAGGCCTAATTGATTTGCTGTTTATGTAGATCATGCATAAAGCGAATTCCTATTGCAAGCCCAGCGAAATCTTTTTCACTAACAAAATATGTCCTTTAGTTTTCTGTCGGCAACCTTAAGCCCTTATGTTCAGGCATCAACATTGGACCGGTGGTGGCTGGTGTCATTGGAGCTCGAAAGCCGCAGTATGACATCTGGGGCAATGCTGTCAACGTCGCGTCTCGCATGGACTCCACTGGAATGTTGGATCACATCCAGGTTGGCATTACGGATGAATTGAAGAATACTTTTGGTCTCATGTTTAATTTGATTGTTTAATCTTTTATTTCTATTTTTTCACCTTGCTTCATAGTTAATTTACATAGAGTTTGTCATTTTATTTTTATTCTGTTTATTAGTCAAGCCGATTACTTTTTGAACTTTCCGGATATATGGTTTTTAACATTATTTGAAATCTTTCTGGTGTTTTAAAGTCAACATTCCCGTATAGAGGACTTGGCGTCACTTGACATTATTTTTTCTTTTGTATCCGGGAATTTCTGTTGATTAATTGAGAACGTTGACTGTGAAAACATCATCGTGCTTGGAGTTAATGTGTTCGTCTCTTGAAACGAAATAAAAATAAGCAAGGCGATCACAATTTCTATCTTATGCATTAAAAGTGTTTAGATTTAAAGCTTCGCGGTTGTGGTACCACAATAAACTAGGATAAATTCTATATCTAATAGCAGCGGAGTCGAAATCACTTAAAAACAGGTGTGAAATTACTCGACAAAGCTTTCAGCGTTCAACATAACTCTAGTTGCTCGAAGCGATGTTTGTAACTCAAATTGCTTTTAAGTTTATTGATATACAGGCATAGTGTTACACCGATGTTTTTAAGTGTCGAAACTGCGTCAATTATATTGCTGTAAGTTTGCTTCGAGCGAATCTTTGTTGGCTCGTAAACTTCGGAGGCTGTAGCGACTGGTCTCTTAGGTGACGGGTGAAGTGTTTGAGATCCTGGCGAAGAGAGGATACAAGCTTCGCTGCCGCGGGCTGGTTGATGTGAAGGGCAAAGGCAACATGCTGACATACTTCCTGGAGGGCATCGGCGAAACCATCGTGCCAGTAGTGCCAAGCATCTATGATGTAAGTACAGACTAGGAACATTACTCTCGGAGCGTAAATAGATAATGAAAATTCTGAGTGAACTTGGTCGATTTTTAGAGTTTCGTATAACCGTGAGTTGGGATCCTATCACTAAGACTCTGCTTTCCGTATGTCTGTCTGTCTGTGCGTCTGTCACCAAGCTGTATTGTTGTGTATTTAGACACTTGAAATTTTCACAGATGATGTATTTATGTTTCCGCTATAACAATAAATACTAAAAACAGTATAATGTTTTCGTCTGTATGTCTGTCTATGTCAGTAACCAATATAAAATGATCAAATACCGCCTTCATTTTGCTTATGAGGAGTAGGGCTCTGCTATCATTGAATTTAGTAGTCGCGGAGACCGGGTAATGTTGTCTCACAGGTTGATTGGCACAGCGGCCGACTTATGAACCGGTGTCTAAAGATTGCCAGAGCATAGTCTCCCTCCCAAATAAAGCTCTTTCGATCTTTTAAGACCGATCGGTAAACTTATTCGTTCGTTTAGTTTTCTATTATAATTTATAAGACAACCTTGCAGGGTCTCCCCTATTCTTATTTCTAATGTTATCTCCGTAACGCCCAAACTACTAGAACAACCAACCCATTCCAATAGACTTCAAATATTTTTCAAAGAACAGAGTTGCATATGTTTTGCTTACTTCCGAATTCTTCATCATCATTTAACTTAAGAGCTATGCTCTTGTCGGTGGAACTGTTCTCTTTTTGGCCAGCTACTTGACTTCTTGGTACGACCTGACGTTCACTTTCTCCTTTACTTGTGCAAGGTAGGCGGTCTGAGTCTGAATACTTAAAATAGTAGATTGTTAACCAAGGGTTGAAAGTGACCTATTTCACCCAAGATAATAATGGGTAATTTCACCCGAGTTAAGCACTCAACTTTTCATTTCGACTGTTAGAAAATTAAATACTACACGCACATTCTATAAAACAGGTGCCTATATTAAAAATAATCAGTTAAAATGTAAAGTAAAAGTAGAACAATTTGAAAGATTATTTTAATATCAACCTATAGATCGTAATAAACACGTCTCTTAATACATAGCTGAGTTTATATGTATGAAAAGCTTTTATTTTAATAATATGACGCAACTCAATTATCTTCGACTCCATGGCTTACGATTGTAACCATAAAAATATGCTTTCCACCCTTAAGATGAAAAACCAACTTTCCACCCGGCTGTCTCTACCTTAATACCTATGAAAATTTAACTTTTCGAACAGGAGAGATTAAAAATATATTTTGCTTGCATATGTACGCGTAAAATTGAAACACGCATCTTTTTCTGTCTTGTCATAATGAGAATGTCCCTGTGTGTGTTATTTAAAAATCTATACCTACTTCTGATGGATCAGAGGTTGTCCATATATTTGGACCTGATTTTTTTTAACTGATAATTTCTAGAATCCGACTCCATCGACGTCATCCCAGGGCGCTGACGCGGAGCCCGGCTGCAGCCGCCCCCCGGACCACCGCCCCCTGGAGACCCTCTCGGAGGATCACGGAGACGAGGATACATCACCACGCCCCTCGATTCCAACAGGTAATTTTTTTTGAGTCCATATTGCCATAATGCTTGCTATGGACATGTTATGCGGAGGTATGAGAGCCATGTGTCAAGAAGGGTAAGTATGCATGTGGAAGGATGTAAAAGGAGGGGTAGGCTGAGGAAAAGGTGGATGAATTGCGTGAGCGATGACATGAACAGAAAGGATGTAAGTGACAAGATGACGAGTGATAGAGAGGTATGGAATAAAAAAACATGCTGCGCCGACCCCAAGTAAATGGGGTAAGGACAAGCGAATGATGATTGCCATAATGTTTGCATCCATATCAGGGATCAGAACCGGTATTTTCTTCAAACCGAAATAACGATTCGTTTTTTTCGTTCAATTACGAGATTTCCATTTATTTTATTAAAATTCTAAAACTTAAAGTAGCTGTTTTGTGATTAATTTCTTTTCTCTTAGACAGTTTTAAGACATTCCAGAAATAGCGTGTATTTTAGAAGATTTAAAAACTTGATCTTTGATCCATACTTATGTTATAAATGCGAAAGTGTATCTGTCGGTCTGTTGGTCTGATACTGTTAATATTCCTTGCCCATGTGATGAAAATATCTTACTCTAAAGAGAATAGTTTCCAGATTCAGCAGTATCGGCTATGCGTTGGTGAATCAGTCAGGACTTCTCATATCTTAAATCAATACGATTATAATGACAGGTATGAAGTGTGCCCGCGGCGGAACACGATGTGTCTGCCGCGCGCACACTTCTTACTCGCCCCCGCTCTTTCCCCTCGTCGCCCGCAGACCATGGGTGTATCACGAAAGAACTTGTCAAGCTATAACTATTTATATTGTTTACTAGAAGACGCCAGCAACTTCGTTCGTGGAGGGGAAAAAGTCATAACCCCTCGTTTTTTATTGAGCGTAGACGGGTAAAAAGTCTCCTATAACCATCTGGAGATACCCGGCTATCCGTGTACCTAAATATGTTGAAATCTGTTTAGCCGATTTTGCGTGATGAAGCCACAACGACGCATACAAATATACATAAAATCCAAAAAAAATATTACTCGTTTTTTTTTGACCTCCAAATAGTCCATAACAGTCGATTTTTATAAAATATCTTTAATGTACAGACATTTTATTTTTACAACTTTATCATGACCCCCATGCTGGGTCGTTCCTGTTGCAAAGGTTGTCAATCGCAATTCAACGCGGTAACGCAGCGAGCGTGATGGGCACCTTTGCACCCGGAATGACTCGGGGCGGGTTATTTCATTCAATAAATTCATCCATCTTTGGAATATGATATCTGGAGCAGAAGAAGTACGGGCTTATCTCATGACTCTCACGCAAAGTAATATATGCACTGTCGACGAACTGAAGCCGAAGGGTGATTACAGGTCGTATAAAATAGGGGTTCCCGCTGATATGTATGAGACATGTCTGTCTGCTGCCGTTTGGTCTAATAATGCCCGCATTTGACCCTGGACGTTTCGCAAAAGTAACGGGAGCCAGGCAAGAAGTCAACAATGAGATGCATGTGAATTCGAAATCATCGCTACATTTAATTTATCAAAACGTCAGGGGTCAACACGAAGCTCAGTTTTTTCAAACTAAATCTTCTGTGTCTTGAATTGGAAATCATAGCTGTAACAGAGACCTTTCTCTCAGAGTCAGTCAATGACTCCGAGCTTGTTGGCGATGAGTGGAATGTTGTGCGTCGAGACCGAGCTACAGGCACGCATGGGGGCGGCGTGCTGCTCGCCGCGCGTACAGACCTTGCGCTGCGGCGTCACCAGGATATGGAGTCACTAGAGGGTGAAGACCTGTGGGTGACCGTTACCAAGAACGGCATTACTTTTTATGTATGTGTGGTATATGGATGCCCCGTAGGCATCTGATGACATGATGAACAATGCGGTGGTTCCAGACTGTAGAGTTTACCGGCTCTAAAAGGAGTAGTGGTTATAGTCGGGGACTTAAATTTAAATCCTCGGTATACATAGTCTAATATTTTATGTTATTATGCTTACTTTTTATCCGTGTGTGGTTTGGGAGAGATGAATCATGTAAAGAATTTGTATGGAGGAATGTTAGATGTCGTGTTGGTATCGGAGTGCATCGGAGGGGTCGGTGTTCTTGAGATAGAGGGTGGAGGGCTTGTTCTACAACGAGACGCATATCACCCTCCGCTAGAGATCTCGGTTCCCCTTGATGATTCCCGTCGACAGTCGCCTTCTGAGTATATTGATCCCAGTAATGTGGATGTGCAGCGGGACTGGAATTTTGCAAAGGGTAACTACGAGCTATTATATAAACTTGTATCGGAAGCAAACTGGGAGAATGTCCTAAAAAACCAAGATGTCTGTAGGGCTGTAGATACGTTTTACAAAATTATGTATGACATATTTGATGTTTGTATCCCTAAAAAAACCCAACCCGAAGGAATTGTTAGACGCTACCCAGTATGGTTTAACGCTGACTTGATTAGGGATATAAAATATAAGGCCGACCTTCATCGGAAGTGGAAGGCTACTAAAAATAATACACTGTATATTGAATTCTCAAGACTGAGGGCTGAAATTAAAGACGTATTTCCTTTGCGTACAGTGACTATATACGGCTAGTCCAATCTAAGTTAAAGTATAATCCACGGGCGTTTTGGCAGCATATCGATAGTCTCAAGTGTAATGGAGGGTTCGTAGCACAGGTCACATTTGATGGGCAACAATTTGAGGGACAGGAAGCCGCCCACGCTTTCGCTAATTACTTCTCAAGCGTATTCTTACCCAATCCTCCTTGTCTTGACTTAAGTCATGGGAAAGATTTTAGCCAAATACTCTCAGCTAACTTTATCCACCTAACCTATATATCCATGCCGGAAGTTGAAGCCGCTATTAAGAAACTTAAGCCTAATAGCGCTGTAGGGCCGGACAACTTACCCGCATACATCATCAAGGGATGTGCTGAACACCTAAAGACGCCCATACACTTTCTACTTAATTTGGCGCTCTCGACTGACACCTACACTCGGTAATGGAAGACCTCAAGGGTAAGACCGATCCCAAAGACGAGTGATATAAGCAATGCGGAAAGCTATAGGCCTATCTTATCTGCATTGGCCAAACTGTTTGAGTCCATACTTCACAAGAATTTATGCGCACAACTTAAGCCTTTCTTATGTGACTCATAACATGGTTTCAGAGCTAATCGATCGGTTGATACTAACCTGATAACCTTAGTTGACACTATCTCAGAGCACGTGAATATGGGAATCCAAGTGGACGTTTTATACTTCGATTTCCGTAAAGCCTTTGATCGTGTGGATAAGGATGTTTTGTTGCATAAGCTTGAGGTTATTGGGTTCACCCCGAAGTTACTCAGCTTCTTTGCCAGCTATTTGCGCGATACGTGCAACAAGGCCATTTCGTCTCGGATCCATATCACACCCGTTCTGGTGTCAGCCAGGGTTCTATTTTAGGCCCATTCCTATTTGGAATTATGGTTAACGACCTCGAATCAGTAGTCCGCAATGCGAGATGTTTACTCTATGCTGATGACCTCAAGTTGGTGTACGGGGTAGAGAAAGCTGCGGATTGTATATTGTTACGAGAGGACATAACATCCGTGTTCAGATGGAGTCAAGTCAACAAACTCTGTTTCAATACAGCTAAGTGTCAGGTGTGTACATATAGCCGTGCCTGCATGCCAATACATGCCCAATACTTCCTTGGAACTGAGCCCATCACCAGAGTATCCTCAGTGAAAGATCTTGGCGTTGTATTTGACGCACGGCTTACGTTTCACGATCACATTAAAGCGCTGGCCACTAGTAGCTTTCGTAGACTTGGCTTCGTTACTCGCAATGTCAGGGATTTTCATGATGTTGGTGCCTTAAAAACTTTGTACAACGCTTTAGTGAGAAGCAAGCTAGAAGCATCAGCGCTTGTGTGGAACCCTTCCGAATCCTCTTATCCTCTTCTCTTGGAAAAAGTTCATAAAGCTTTTCTGAGAATGCTCTACAAGAAAGTATATGGATACTACCCTTACCTCTATCCTACTAAATTTCTTCTTGGCACGTTAACTTTTAATTCCCTTGAAGTCAGGCGCTATGCCAGCCTGCTTGTGTTTGTGTGTCGTATTCTCCGTGGGGATTCGGACTGTCCGGAACTTATCGAGAGGCTGGTGAGACTGTTTGTCCCAGATGTCTCGAGGATTACCCTCAGGCCGCGGACGCGTCCCCTGTTGGCAGTGCCACCAGCGCGTACAGTGGCACATAAAAATTAGCCGCTCCTTCGCGCTCTGAAACTTGAATGCGCTCCTGGTATCAGCACCGGAATGTGACTTGCTTGCGTGGCGATGGGCGGCTGTGTATTTTGAATGCTTGAAGTTTTGTGAGTTGATGGATAAAAGACAATCTAGTGTTTTAATATAATGCATTTTATGTCATCTGCTATATCTTCTGTAATCTAATGTGTATGATTAACAGTTATTTTATTGTGTTTTCCGTAATTTTAAGTCATTTGTATATAGTTCCACAGTGAATTAGTGTCTAACTGTAATGCCGTGTAACCCAATAAATAAATAAATAAATTTGACTAAATCAATGCTGATTTGTGTGTATATATTATTATTAGTTAAGGAATTATCATTTTGTACTTGGTTGTTGACATTTTGTGTATTTTGGAATAAATCACAAATACTTTATAATAGTATAGATGTTTCGTGTGTTTGTATGAGTTGTTGCGGCTTCATCACGCTAAAACGACTACACTGATTTCAACTATTTTTGGTACACGGTTAGCTGGGCATCCACAGATCGTTATGAAGCTACCCGAATACGCTGAAGACAATGGCTTTTTCTCGTGTGCAAACTAAATTGCAGGCGTATTCTAGTATCTATTATGTTTTTTATCGTCGTCTACTAGTCATAAGCAGCACCCCTAGCAAAAATGAAAGGCGATTCATGTAGCGAAAAAAAAAAGTTTTCTGTCTCTTTCTTTTCAATACTGTGCGAGAAAGACCGGTGATGCAATATCGCGCAAGAAGTGAAGTCGTGAAAAGTTGCGCTAGCCCAGCAGTAGTCGGAATTTTCGTCGCATAGACTGTCGCAATATAACTAGTGTTGAGACATTTATTTATTGATATCGATAGTTGTAATGTAGAAGAAAGAATGGGCCAATAAATGAAAAAAAAAACTTGTTTCATTATAAAACCGTTTACTGTTTACTTTGCTGGACGTTAGGGGAACTAGTTTATAAAACTCATTGCAATTGCTATGATATTCTGGTTGGGAGACTAATAATTTTATTGAGAATTTCATGGTTATTGGCTCTACGAGTAATAACAGAAAAAAAGGGAAATAAAAAAGATTTGGCTTGAGACATGACATTAGTTTGTGTTGTGATGGTTTAACTTTGTCGTTAAGGCACACATATATCGCCATAAATTCTGGCTCAATATGGCAGATAAATTTTCAATTGCTGTGGGTAATGTCATGGACTTCGAAGAATAAATTGCACGTGTTTCTTTATAAGCAACTCTATACAAAACTACAATGACTGCTCACGAAAGAGTTTCTATTAAATGTACCTGTTTTTTGATTTGGTTGGCCATTCTTTCTTCTATTTTACAACTATCGATATCGATAAAAAATGCTTCTAAAACTAGCCAGATTACGACAGTCATATGTTTTGTCTTGAAAATTCCACCTTGTCATAACCATAACGCAAGCCTTATTCAGCTTGCCATGACACTAGTTACATTTGTCTAAAATTACCCCCTAATATACCTTCCTTGGCCTTCTTACAGACACCCAGATTGATACCAGCCTGCCACTCCCGGCTAGCCCGCGGCTGGAGGCTTCGCGTGAGTCTCTCGCGGTCGCCGTGAGAGCCCGAGTGCGCCGGCGCCTCGAGCGGCCATTGTCGCTCGTCGACTGCCCCACCCTGCCGATGGTGATCACCATGATGCAGGCCAGGTATGACACAGCTTTCAGGTACCGGCCTCCTAGGAGTCTAGTCTCTAAGATTCTTTAGTGAACGTCGTGTGAGTGAGATAGTACAAGGGCCTCGAGAGTCCTTTCTCACTCGTCAAATGCCCCACTCTGCCGATATGATACTCACCGTGATGAGGTTAGGGCCCGGCCATGACAACGAGCGACCAGCGATGCGGCAAGCGAGTTCCTAATACATTACGTGTGATGCCAACTAACAAGTTTTAATCAGCTAAAAATAAACCGTTATTTATTTGGGTTTTACTGGTTAATTATTTAGGTTACGTTCGGACGAACTAAATTTGTGAACTTTATTTCAAAGCGCTCTCTGACCGGTTAGGTACTCCGTGTTCGGATTCGGGATCAATGACCGCTGTCGCGCCGATAATGATGCAACGACAGTCAACTACATGAAAAATTTAATCGAATACCATAACAAGCAAACCAATCCTGTTTAAACGAGCGGTTATTCACCCTAGACTCCGCTCACACGAAGGAACCGCTCTCTAACCGGCAAATGGATTTCGCTCCATGTTTTGCGTTCCAAGATATTAACCGGTTAGAGCGATGTTCTTTATTATCGGTTAGGCTCAAAGTGTGGCTCTAACCGGTACGGAAAATAAACCGGGTTACAAGCCCTGCAAACTGCTGTGTGGTGAGTGCCTCGACCGCGCAAAGAAGAGAGAATTCGCTTCGCCGCGCCGCGAGTCGCGCGTTGTCATGGCAGGTCTGTTAGAATTTGTTCCTGATTCGTCATATTCCTGATTGGTCATATTCCTTATTTGACACTTTCCTAACTGGTCATATTCCTGATTCGTCATATTCCTCACTCATCATTGTACAGTCAAATGAAATCGCGAACACTTGCGAAGTAGTTATACTTTATACTACGATTGACTTAAGTTGGAATCCCAAAGAAACGGAAAATAATGTAAACAAACGGCAATTTTGTATGACTTGGTTCATAAGTTAAAATTTTGTCAAATTTGTTATAACTTAAAAATAAATATTTTTTTACATTATATGGGCTAGCTATTAAAAATGTAAGCTGCTGCCTGGTACGAGATAAAAGCACAGAAAATATTATTAAGTTAGATTTATTTCTGGTTTCTACATTGTTTCAAGATTGAGACATAAATAATAATTATAATGACATTAGTTTCATGATAGACAAGTGACACTCGTCTATTAATTATATAAAGAGGTTGGATTGATTTCTATACTAAGTTTGTGCAGGAAAATGTACATGATATGACGAGTGAGGAATATGACGAGTTAGGAATATGAGCAGTTAGGAATATGACGAGTTAGGAATATGAGCAGTTAGGAAAGTGTCAAAATAAGATGACCAATCAGGAATATGACGAATCAGGAACAAATAGCTGTTAGGTTAGGTTAGTTAATTGGCATCTGAGGCCCGTTTCATAAACGCTTGTAACTTGTATTACAAGCGGAACTTTTTAATTCATATGCATACTAATATTATAAATGCGAAGGTGTCTGTCTGTCTGTCTGTCTGTCTCTCTGTCTATCTGTTACCTCTTCACGCTTAAACCGCTGAACCGATTTGGATGAAATTTGGTATGGAGATAGTTTGAGTCCCGGGGAAGGACATAGGCTACTTTTTATCCCGCAAAAATACCCTTATCCGCGATAAACGAATTTAAGGCGGACGAAGTCGCGGGCAGAAGCTAGTTGTTAATAAATTAAGATGATGTAAATTTTCGCTTTCAATATTGACACAAACATTATCAAATTTGATAGTGTTAATTTACATAAGTGTGTGACTCGTCTCGCCACTTCACGTCTGTCTTTCTACTGATCACCTTTTTAGGGTTCCGTAGCCAAAATGGCAAAAACGGAACCCTTATAGTTTCGTCCCTCCGTCCGTATGTCACAAGCATTTTACTCAAAAACTATAAGATGTATATTGATGAAATTTGGAACATAGGTGTTTTGTGTAAGCCGCTACTTAGTTTGATAGTTAAATAAAAAAAAATAGTGTACTCCATACATGTATCCGAAACTCAAAAAAAATTCTTCATCTAATATTAATGTGTGGCACATCATTCGACAGATCCTCTAAAACACTTTGAGGTTTTTTAATTTTTCTTTTTGATTTGTTGAATATTTTCGGAAATATTCGCTCCGATCTCTGGCCTCTGAATCTTCTGATCGCACCTTTCCATTTCCAGGGCACAATCAACGGACATCCCCCTGATTCCGACATCGCACAGCAGCGACGACATCGAGGCTCTGCTGCAGCCGCGCCGCTCAGCCAGCTTCGCCGACTTCGTGCGCCGCAAGCCACGCTCGGTCAACATCATCGAGAACCCGATGGTCGTCAATGACAACGTCATTCTCACCGTCGCTGAGACACACAATTAAATACATGGACTAGACGATAGTGGAAATAGTAATGATCTAGGTTGATAGTAGTTAATTACCAGGAATTCTATAGAACAGAGATTTTTATACACGTTCCAGGGCACTCTTAGTTCTATAGGACGATGGGGAGTTACCTTTTAATGGGCTTGTGCGTTTGACAATGATTTAATCTCCGAATTAACGTCTTCTACAATAGAATTTCTACGTTTATCAACTTTTAACTCCTTGATTAAAATTGATATTAACGCAAAACTCTGCAAGCACATCCTGTTTTCTCACGTATAAGCGGAAGCTCAATTATTAATAGCTAGTATTGATTACTGTTTCCACGCCTTTAAATTAATTGGAATACACGATTTAAGACGAATAGGTATAATGAACATGACTGACTGATATTCCCAAGGTTAGAGCGAGTCGCAAATGTTATTGACCGCTTTTACCGTCTTATGATTACGATGAACTGACTAAAATTAGCCAAATTTTGCGACCTGCAACAGTATGGCATCTACGGCCGACTGTTGCGCCGCCAGTGCCGGTTTGAGCTGCCTTCCAGACATCTTGAAAAGGATGCGTAGGACTCCCGACACGGTGTTTAGCCACATACTGAGACTAATTCTTATATTATGTTTAGGACTGCCATCCTGAGTATGTTATAGAGGTTTTCCGATGGTTCATGAATCGTGGTGCTATATACAAATGGATACTAACTAGAGCAAAAAGGAACGACAGCCGCTGTTGATAGACAATGAAAGAGGACACGGGATGAGTTTCATCTCAGAAATCGTAATGATTTGATTAGTTTTTCTCTGACGACGACTTTTGGTGTACGTACTAGTATTTCGACTTAGTAAGGATGGCAGCCAGCGTGCAGATAGTTGATTGGTTGTGAAGGCAAATGTACAAGTGTATTTCACTGTCCATGTCTTTTACCGGATATATGGCAGGAATTTGTCGAGATCTTGTCATTGTTTTTTGAGAAGCAAACCAACAAAATCTCCAAAAACAAGTTTCGGTAGTGAAGTCGACTTGTACCCCGTCGTTATTGTCAATTCAACTCGCTGAGTAAGCATAATATTTAATGTAGTTATAAGTTTTGTCATAAGCCGAGGCAGTGTTTGGTGGAAAAAAACCGTGGGACACAAGAAACAAGATAAATAGGTTAACATAATGAGGGCCGAGGTGGCTGCGTTCTTCAGTAAATCATATCATTACTATTCATATTTTAATATCATTATACACAACAAGTCACCTAAATCTAGTCAAGTTGGCCTTATCTCACTAAATTAAGGCGGACTTGTTAGTAAAAAAGAAACATATGCTAAACCAATTCAATGCATACCTAACACAGTTATCCATTTAGAGTAAAGGTTGATGAAATTGAAATCCGGGTCAATGATAAATACCGATCCAACCGATCGCGCCAATTAAACTTCCAAAAATTTATAATTATTCGGGTACTCTTTATAATTATTAATTCAGACTTTCGATGAAGAGTAATGGTATGATCATCTAGAGGGACGGACTAGGTAGAATCGCGATGTCTCAAACATTTTTATTGATGTGTGGTAGGTATAGCCATTTCTATATAATCAATTTAAACTTTTAAAGTGTCTGTTTCCACTAAAGTTTGGTATTTGAACGCGGACCTACGTTATTGGTTTTCCACCATAAATGTATCTATTCGGTAATTAAAGTCACTTCAAAAGATTAATCTGTAATTAGGTAATTACAAGGTAATTTTGGGTGGGTGTATAATGGCTCCTTAAATTCTGTAACTTCTTTAATTTCATTTTAGTGGAACTCGATTCTAATTGATTTATTATGATGATTACACGGGTACCTACATACACCAGTTTTTAAATATTTATTGTTACCTGTTCTTGTTTGGTTACGTTCGCGTTCAAAGTCAAAATTTTCATACGCATTAAATTAAATATATCGAGCTTATTTAAGTAGGTCAATGCTATTGTAAGCTTAACATAGAATACTAATGAAATTTGGCTACGACCCACTGCATTTTTATAATTTTTTCGTATTATTTTTGGGGCATTATTCGCGATAATCTCATCTTTAGGTGCTTAAGTACTGAAACGTTTCTTAGTTAAGTTGCTTGTTATATGATATTATTGATTCCTATGAAAGTACATTATGAGTAAGTTAATTTATTTGTAAATGTTTCACAATGATACGGGCAATTATTGATATAAGTATTACGATACAAGTCAGATAGTCTTTTTTAAACCTTGTCATTCGATCCAATTCTAACATAGTAACAGCCAAAATGAAATCATCCATTAAAATTATTGGTAAAACCTCTGTTCCTCGTTCTAAATATTGTTACGTATGTGTATTATAATTTTCATTAAATATTTCCTAAATTGCTTATATCTGAAGACAGTTTGAGAGTTGCTCATTTTCAATAACTTGATTTCTACTGCCATATTGTGTTAATTTGAACTTGTTGACAATGAAAATGCATGCTAAAGTTTGCATATAAGGCTAGAATAAATGCAGCTGAGTGTACAGAACAATCTGGAATGTATCTGTTTTAATAATTTTCGTCCAATTTAATTACAATTAATTATTTATTGAGAATTAATTATGATAATTAGCGCAATATTATTTAATTTATAATTAGCTTTTTACTACTAACAATTATTAATTCCACTCTACAGCAACATATATAAGGTGTGAGTCGTGTTTATGACAAAGAAATTACCATATAGCGGACCGTTTAACCATTATTATTACCTATGCATAAAAAAATCCCCGAATATCTAGGATAAAGCTTAGTACTTTTCATACAACTAAACCGATTCACGTGATTCACAGTTAGTACACTTTCAATTTAAGTTATTTCTTGAACAAAAGAAATTAAATCACAATATGTTAATGTGTTTAGGAGCTACGATACCGCCGACAGATAAAGGAATAAACAAGTTTAACTTATAACTAACTTCTTTTTGTCTGGGGGAGGTGGGGTTCAATAAGTTATTTTCACAGTCCATCTGACGTTGTACCGACTCAGCCTAAAATAATTTCCTACGGGTATTTTTTAAACCAAAATGTAGCCAAATAGCGTAGTGACTAAGACAAGATATTTCAATCGTATACGATCTATTATTTATTGTACAGTCGACCACAAGGAGATGTAATCACTTTTTGACCTTATTACAATTTAAGAAAAACTGGATACATATTTTTGCCGTTGACTGTACCCAAAGTAATATTATGTGTTTGCACCAGATAGATAGAAGAAGCACAATTCTACGAATTCTTAGTGGTTTAATAATAAGCTGTTCTCAATATTTTACTGTAATATTTTTTGCAAGGTAATGTTTTTATCGAATTATCAACACAAATCCTTTTTATCGTGACGTTTCTTCTGACACCTCCAAAGAGGTACTACTTACAGATAACTGGCTGGCGATCTTGAATCTACGCTAGACCAGTATCAAAACAGAGAAATCTGAATTGCATCGGTTTTAAAGGCGATGGTATGTTTTTGTCATAAAGCAACGTATCGTCAAGTCTCAATATAATCGTGAGATTTATAAAATCATCAATTGAAAAAAATCATATCTCCGCTCATTTTGTAAAGCCATTTTCCTATATTTTTTACCATAGAAAATTTAAAACATGACCAATTCTGCGGGGTCCAAATTAATAACTATCGATATCGATAGATAAATTCAGGAAACCAGACTTATATTTGCTTTTTACTAAAGTTCGGAATATGCGATGCGGTTCTGTGAGTTTCGGGATCAAGATATTTTATATGCCACGGGATATCCAAGTCAATTTACATATTACAGGGGTGGAAATATTGGCACATCAAAATCCATACTTTTGATATTAAATCGTCGCACATAGGGGTGAATTACAAATTTAGGCGGTCAAAATTATTTTGTCGCTCCAATGTCATTAAATTTCATCATCGTTTATTCTTAAAGTTGACAAACGTATGAAAAATAATAATCGTAAAAAAAGACTACAAATTTATATAAAAATAAATATTTTTCATACATAAGTTTAATTAAGTAATATAATAGTAACATAAGAGTTATCCAAAATGTGTACAAGCAACTGAATGAAAAATATGCTCTCTTACCTGTAGTATTCACAGCCATCGCGAGCTTTTTCAAAATATTTAACACACAAAAAAACACTGAACTCCAAACAAACTGCGTTTTCACGAACAATTCGAATAAATTATGCACTTGGGATAACAATCAAGTTCCGAGTGACGTAGCGATGAAAGTACTTAGATAAGGGCTAGGGATGGGATTGCTTATGGTTCTAGGAATAGTCAACCTTATCAGGAAGGTTTTATTGTTCATGTAGGACAACTTTTGAAAAACGATTATTGGCCGCCTAAATTTGTAATTCACCCCTATGTGCGTCGTCCGTCTGACGGGAGTACAAAAAGGTAAATAAAATAATATAAAATAGAAGGAGACAACAGAAGTCAATGTTGAATGACACCACAAATCGCACCGCATATTCCGTCTGTTTTTTCTATGTTCATTGATTGAGACAGCCATTTTTCTACCTACTTGTAAATAGTGAGTTCTACTCTAAATAAAATATTAATGTAAAACAGGTAATCATAGGTGCATGCAGAAATGTTGTAAGTAGTTTGGTTAAGTATACCGATTCAAACGGACGCTTCTTCGCTGGGGTGGGGAGGCGAGCGGGGTTCATTCTCAAGGCTGTCGCAGACATAACCGCGAGCCACCGGAACGGCACCGGCTCAACAGAAGTCATCGGTTTCTTTGTAAGAAACTCAATACTGTAACGCACATTTAACGGCATCGAAACGGCATCTCGCCTTAGCACAATTTAGTGAACAGTAAGCGGCGCGACGGCAACTCGCAATTCGCCGCTGTTGCGCAGAGGCAAGCGTCTCGCCGTGGGCGGCGTCACACGCGGCGATGCCCCTTGCTTGCTCCTCCCGGCGTTTCTCGACTCCTCGCTGTAAGTTTACGCGCGGTCATTCAGCCGTAAGCGCGATATCATCCAGCCGTAGCCACAGACACCTCAAATTTCCTGAGCTGTTTCCGTTGTGCTTGCGCATGGTTGACGCCTGGGTGACGCTGTGCTTAAGCAGCGCTTGTCCGGTGCCGAGTTGTTAAGTGCGCGATAGCCTTTAATCTTCGGTATTGCGGTCGTTTTATTGGCCTTCCTGTTTTGGAGTTATACCTTTGATAAGTTTTCTAGTAGATCCGACCCGGCAACCGTTCGTCGAACCGGCCCTCTTATCGTTTAACTGTGATGATCTATTAAAACGAAATTATCTAAGTTATTTAAGGTTTAGCCAGTATTCGAGATTGTAAATTTTGCAATTGTTAGTAATATTGCGTGACTAGGGGAGCCCTGACTCTAGTTTCTAATGTCAAAGGGTTATTATTATATAAAGTCCCCAAGTTAACGTTATTGAATACGCTTGATTTTATCAACATAAATATTGATTTGTCTAAAGTGCAGAAACGAGTCCATGGATAAAGTTTGAACCACGTGCGATTTTTTCCCAAAAAGTCTTTGTGTTTAATTAAACGTTTCCAAAGCATTGGATGTATTTAAAAAGCTGCAATTTCTATCAAATAATTGAAAATCTCCTGCAAATCTTCCTGCACACTTAAAACCACGGAAATTAGTAGGTAAGGTAGTACGGTCGTAGGAAATGTAAGCGCATCATACACAGTGGAAACGATTAACTCGACAGAGTTGAACCATCGAATGTAGAGCCTAATTGGAGCATATAAAGTGGTATAACATGTAGTCCATAAACGCGTAATTTCTGAGATATTAATTATTTTTATAAACTGCTAAATGATTATTTAATACTTTAATGCATAGAAGCGGAACCTGCATACTTTTTGGGCAGTTTGTATTAAGTTTTGCAATAAGGTTACATTTACATTTTTTTCTTCATTGACGGTAATTCGTGTCAAATAAGACTCGCTTTAAGTCGCATCTTCATTACATGCGAATCCATAGAAAATAAAACCAATAAGGCGCTAAACTCGATGGTAAAATTCTTGCGGGTTTCCAAACAAATTATGTTGGTAACTAATATTAGTCAAGTTCGAAAATTAAGAGAACTTATCTTGTCAAGTTATTCAAAATAGACGAAGAAACCTGATACAAATAAAATTATTTAAATTATGAATAAATATGGACTCGTTTCTTGCACACTACTATTTATACACAAATCCTATTTACAAAATAAAATTGTGATTAAAAGATATTTCGGTCCGTTCTAGACCAATCCTGTTTATTTCGTAAATGTATTAAAAAAGTATTTTTCGACCTATATTTGTATTTATAGAAAAGAATATCTTGTGCCAATTCATCATTGTCCGACAGTATTATTGTACAATATTATATTACATTGGTTTTACACTGTGCAAGCGGTGAATTATATTATAAAGAAGCGTTGGTTTCTCGCAACCCTTTGCGTTTACTATATTCTTTACCTTTTGTAGATTTTGTCGAATCTTAATCATAGTTTTGGGTAATTAACTAATTCAGACTTAATTCACTTAGGGCCGATTCCAACTCTATGGTTAATTTCAATTTCGTTTCACCACGCAAGTCTAAGGATAACTTACTTTCTCATAGTTACTCTGTGATGTTGAACGAAAGAATTGAATGAAATCGTAATGCACCCAAGTAATATAGACAGTTTGTCCCGTGCTTGAGCAATGGTGCTCTGTATGTTTTAAATTTGTTCGGTAAATACGTTAATTAGGTATTTGTAAGGATTTGACTTTATTTTATTTATTTCAAGAAGTCCACATACATTTTATTTTACACGTTACGATATCTGCCACTTGACAGTGACAAAGACAACACTAATCTAACATCCAGTTTACTCAGCCGAAACCGGCGGTATAAGATTTTACTCTACTAGGTATAGACATTTTGTCTTTTGTTTAAATATTGGTGAAACTTAAAATGAGTTTACTCGCGAGTGATTAATAATTTATTAATGGAATAAGACTTATATTACGTTGGTGAAATCGACCCTAATGTAGTCAAAATAAGGCTATTTTTCAGGTGTAGCGTAGCAAGGCGTAGGCGAAGCCGACCCTCGCCTACGGTCTCGCACTTAAAGGGCTCTTGTGGATTGGAAAAAAAGGTCTCCGCTAATGTGACTTAGCCTAAGCCTAGATCGGTCCTGGCGAGTTATTCCCATCTGTTACCACCAACTTGTTGGGAGTAGTAACAGCTGGGATTTTTACTCACTTTAGTGCTAACTGGTAACAGTTGGGAATTTAATTCCCAGTACTTACCACTGGTAACAGAGGAGGAGAAAACCTCAGCTGTTACCACTCCTTACAAGTTGGTAGCAACAGGTAGAAAAACCCGTCCACGCTACGCCAGCGATTTTTAGTGATAACCTGAACTCATCTGACGTTAAAACCGCATCCTACTTCTGATGTTCACCGCTTGCGCAATTTGTTTTACCAATACGTTATCACGTGTGACGTGGAATAATATCTTACGGTTTCAAACCTGAACAAAATACCTTAATTTAAGCTAACTTAAAGACCAAGTGACTATCAAAAATCAGCTTCCTCGATCGCTATAGTTTTATTCAACACGTCCGTTTTAATCATGTAATGTAATCGTAACTGTTTGTAGTTCGTGTCGATATTTAACATTTTAGTCATAACCGCTGACTTGCTTTTGGTAACTTTAGCTACCTGTCGCAATTCTTATGTTTAGTACAAATAGAGTTCAATTCCAAAAAAAAAATATTCGAGCAAGTTAGTGGATAAATGTCTCTCGAATACTTATTCTACAGTGGATGTACTGTTTTGTTTATTCCCTACATTTGGCTGGAAATATTTCTGGGCAAGGTCATCTAGTGTTTAATATTGTCAAGCGATTTTTTGCGAGACAACGTAAAGCGGTGCTCGGAATAGACAATTCTAGCCGAAGAATGTTTTTTTTATGCACATTTAATTTTCATGCATCTTCCAAACGTGTGCACGTTGATATTTAAAGATATTTTCTATCAGAATTGATTAAATATGGCCTAAGTATTTTAATTTTATACATTAATAGTTGTTTGTTTTAATTTGTGTCAAGTCGCACGCTTGCAACGACTAGGTATTTTGATTACCTAGTCTAATGTAAAACATGATCCCGAAAAAGAACTGAATGCAATTTAAATATTAATATTAACATTGAGAGGTTAAGCGCCCTGACACATCGTTCGCTCAATATTACAGTACGGGTTTTTATTATACACTTACAGATTAAATAAAATTTCATCATATGTCACTGCTCAAATTTCAATTCTTTAAATGAGAAACATAGAACCGTCTATCACCACAACACAACAATCGGGGCTTAATCGCGTATGAATATGATTTGTTGAATTACCTTTCGTGTAGTGAAAACCTTAGTGTTCAAATAGATAATCAAGACCAAACGCGGGTAGATCGGTAAACTCGCGCTGCTAGATGCTTATAGTCGCCTCTCCAGTTCCTTTAAGGCCATGGACGTAACGCGTCGTCCGAAACATCGAATAATTACCAACAAAAGGTAATTGAATAAATCATATTTATACGCGATTAAGCCCCGTATGTTGTATAGTGATAATGTGTGAAAATCGTGTCAGTTTAAATCAATACACCCATCTAATATTGAGCCGGCGACTTTCAAATGGTTCGATGACTTATTTTTTTTTTTTAAATTAACAGACTAAACTAAATCAGCCGGTAAATAATTTTTTAAGCGTCATCACATTCCGAACGGCACTAATTCGGCAAATTGACAATTCCACAAATAGGCATTATTATTGTTAAAAAAAAGGGATTTCGGGAGAATTATGACAAGTTTATATTATTCATATTTGATTGAGTTTATCACGATTGGCTATTGGATGGGGCAGAAAAATATCACAAACCATTGCCACACAATTGTTACCAGTTTTAATTTTAATTACTAGATCTTGACTTTATTTATTTTTTGTATACTTCTAGTATGCATTGTAAATTGTGGCAATAAAAATAATAATCGGATACTGATTCTTAAAAAACGATGCCGTTATACCTTACAAAGTTACGTGTAAAAGAAAACTTTTAGAAAGAATTCTCCTGAAACCCTTCCATAAATCCATATTAAAATCTAAATATTTTTTGTACACATACAGATGATTTAATTCGCATTCCTGTCAATGGAATAAAATTCCATTGAGCTTGTATTATTAATTGTACTATTAATAATTATTAATGTTATACGATTTTATATTTAGTGTATGTGCAATGTCAGAATCGGCATGCTTCCTAAACGGCAAACCGTATTCGCAATTACCATTAACAAGAAACCAAATATAGCCATCTCCCTTTTTTTACTTTGTTCACTTCTCTCATTTCGCTAGAAATAACCAATTTTGAAGTAATTATGTGCCTCGCTCCGAAATTCTTTCCCTTTCTGACTAACATTCTACCACTCTTCAAAAAAATTAAATAATAAAATGTTATAATTGCACCTCCTTAGTAATCCTATCTTTTACCCTTTTCCCCGAGTATCCCCTCCACCCTTCCCCCGAACAAAATCCTGTTTACATACTTGTAAGTAATGTGGTACTGTTAAGTTCAGGTTTCATGACGACTCTGATTGTTGCCGCTGTCATATACCACACCTTTGTCTATATATACTTCTGTCTGAATAATAAATGGTGTTACGTGTAATCAATATTTTTTTCTTCATATCCTACCAAATTTTTTTATGCAATGAGTGATAAGCAGGCAGACGCGTCACCTGATGGGAAGTGGTCATCGTTGCAACACCAGAGGAATCGCAAATACATAGCCAACCGTTGAGCGCCCTGTTGACTCCCTTTTTGAAGAATCCCATGTTATACATACATACATACAATCACGCTTTTTGCCCATTACGGGGTAGGCAGAGACTACCCTCCTTCCACTTGCTACGGTCCTGACACACAACTGCCGCTTCATCAACATTCTCATCTCTTTATTTTGTGCTGTCACAACCTTTTCGCTTTGTCTCATTCACATACAGAATATCAATATTTCTCGCATCCATCAACTGACATACTTCATCTATTTTATCATTAATTACTCCCCTTACATTTAACGTAGCAAAGCGGCTACCTTAAATTGGCTATGGAGAGCCCATGTTATAGCTGTCTAGAAACACCTCAGGTCATCCATAACTTGCAAGTTCGTGGTAAAAATGAGCGTGATGCCAGTGAACGAAAAAAACATAGAACGCGAGCTTCATACAAAATTGCAGTACAAAACGGGGTAAATATTCTAAATCCGCATGCGCGTTGTGTGACCAATAAGAGTTGGCCAAAGTATCAGTCTACTTTCTATTACCCAAAACAAATAATTGTGATTGGCCAATTTCATAATAACTGGCTGTGATTGGCTTCTAGCGCTGACGTTTTATAGTATCAACATGACGGCGACTATGAAAACGCATACGTAGTAGACGGTCACATGCAATAAAGAGTAATTCTGTAGGCAGAATTGTATTATTTAAATTGAATTTTCTGTTTTATTTTATATTAAAATAATCATAGAATAACCTTACACAAATCAAACTAATCTCCATTTAAGATGTAGCATACTTATACTGTGAATACTAGACGACCATACGAGTATGCATATATTATAGCTTGCTAAATACTTAAATACAAACAGACAATCAGCCACTAGAGTCTGGGAAATGAAAGATGAGAATCAAGGGTCCTCAACTGAGGAACTAAACTCGTTGCCCACTGCCGTTTGTTAGTTTGAGTTGTTTTTTCCATTGTTGCCACATGGATGAAACAATAAATATATAGTAGAAAAAATAACAAGTTTGGAGACATATCATTTGACATATATTTAAGCCATTATTGATCTAACTGAATTTTTACGTTTATTCGTATACTTGTTCAATTATTTCAAATTAAAATGATAAATATAACAATTTATGGTAGAAAAGAAATTTAAAACATCAAAGTAAGTCGTAGTAAAACAAAGGATATACTAGTCGTCACAGAGTACTTTTTATATAGGGTACTAGTCGTAAATGACAATTGTCAACGCAACCTAACCTGAGAGAAAATAAATACTAAATATCTTCTGGAATTAAAAATATATTGCTAAAACGCAAAGAATTAGATTCAAACAAGATACAAGTGAGAAAATGTCCGTTGATGTACATCGCAGGTGCTCCAAATGCGGAAGGACTCCGTATATGGACAATTTGAAAAAAAAAACATTGGTTTCCGAATCCGGGGATAATCAACGTTTTAAGGTAAGTTAATTTGTATAAAATCAGACCGTGCCCCGAGATTTCAACAGCATTATTGATGCAATTGGTCTTTGCAATAGTAGGTACCCTAAAGCATGGGGTAGATATTGTTGGCCATGCCATAACAGAAATCGTGATCAATAGAATCCCTTAAGAAGCTGTACTGTATAAACAAAGTCTTGTGCAATAGTATACGTGTATGTCGCTTTTCCCCTTGGTTAACAAAGGGGAAGTACACCCGATAGAACCATTAGTGGTGCCACGGTTAGTTTGACATGTCCTCAGTACCGCCAACTGGGTGCCAGTGGTGCCACGGTTAGAACCTATCCTCAGTACCGCCAACTGGATGCTAGTGGTGCCACGGTTAGTTTTACCTATCCTCAGTACCGCCAACTGGCTGCCAGTGGTGCCACGGTTAGTTTGACATGTCTTCAGTACCGCCGACTGGGTGCCAGTGGTGCCACGGTTAGTTTTACCTATCCTCAGTACCGCCAACTGGCTGCCAGTAGTGCCACGGTTAGTTTTACACATCCTCAAAGTAATCGTGGTACCACTGGTGGTTCTATCGGGAGTACTACGGTTAACAAAGGGCTTTTCCTTGTATGGCAGTTAGCCTTCTTCTCCTTGTGAGTAGTATATTCTTTGATGAGAATGAAATCAACCGCGAAATTTAAAAAGGTAGCTGCAGTGTGCATGTATGAGCTAGATATAAACTAATTTAAATGCTTTTCTCAGTAACTAATAACTTGATAATTAATGACAAAAGCAATGAATTTGTGTAACATTAGCTCATACACGCACACTGCAGCTACATTTTTAAATTTCGTGGTTGATTTCATTCTCATCTTTAATTTGCCAGACTCTAGCAATCATAACTTTTGTAGTACGTTAAAACAACGCAAAAATGGAGCTTGCGTACTTTTTTTGTTGCCGTGTTAGTATGTTTGAATGATGATGGATACGGAAGGTGGGCATAGGAACTCTGAAATAAGTTTCCGTAAAGCTCGGGTTTCCTAGGATAGCGGTGCCGTCACATAGCGGCCGTCTCCATACTTCGTACTTACTTCGCACTAGTACGAAGTATGGAGACGGGCGCTATATCACGGCACCGCTATCCTAGGAAACCAGAGCTTTATCCTACCGAGTTTGAGCTCTTTAGTGCATGATAACTTTAAAATCAAATTACACCTTTTTCGAACACTGTATATAAAATAGTTATATGCATGAAAACATGTATCTCGACACATAATATAATATATCAAATGTTCAATAGGTATCATAATACCTTTTCATTTACATATTAACATTTTGATGGTGTAAGGTGGCATAACAACATCCCTATACAAAATCTCTTCGACTAAAAAGATAAATAATTATGTTTACGGTAGTTTTTACATGTGAAAAGTGATTCCATCTTTATTTTTATATTTTCTAGAATGATTAATACACTATTTTACTGATCAATAAGCCGTATTTTTTCAGTTTGGGAATTGAAATAATACGACAGTCATGCAGCGCGGCTAATATGCAACTAACAGCCCGTTTGACCCAGTTTATACGCCCCGCCTTTTTCGACAGTTTTCGTGGGGTCATTTTGCGACGCTAGTTGTGCTTCTATGTTTTTTTCGTTTGCTGCGCAATGCCCGTTTATTTTTCGGATGCCAAGCATCCAGATAGTGGGGATGTGCTTTGTCCCTGAGACGGGAGGTGCGATGATAGAAACGTGACGGTGGCATTCCCCATTGTATTACCCTAGTAGCATTTACCGTTGGGGTGTTCTCGCCAACGGTGGGGATTTTGTAGGGAAGTGGTAGTGGACATGCCAGGAAAGCCCCAACATTGGGGTAACCGTGTTGAGTTCTCGTTGATTTTCCCACTAACATATATCATTGGGCCCACTAACTCTGCGATCTATCAACCAACGAGGATATTTTCTCGTGGGTATATCGTTGGGTTAACCGAAATAAAATTCACAAACTTTTATTACTTTCTACTCACGTTTTAATGAAGAAATTTTATTCTATTTGCAAATCTATGCTATTAATATAAACTTCCATTTGGCTGCTACTGATTAAAAAAATATATGATGTGGTTAAAAACGCAATGGGCCTACAATGTAATACCAAAGTGATATTTTCCACAAACGCATGACAGCGGCCCAATGCCCTCAACGGTTGACTAGCCAACAATGTTTGTATTGTATTTATCACAAAATTATAACGTTAGCCCTACAGCTCTATGGTTGATATTTATCATCAAGGAATTTGTTCAGTTGTTACATCGTTGGCCTTACCAAATTGAAGATACAAACAACCACTTAGTATTTTTCTGTATCTACAAGGTAGGTTATACTACAAACTTCAGATTTCGAGTTTTACCACTAATTCATATACAACGTTTAAGCTTAACTATAAGATCGATGACTAAAAACACTTATAACGGCATGCGAATCCAACGAGCCTTTCTAATCTCCACATTAAAGACATACATGTAAAAATAAATAGTAAGTTTCGTGATATTATTTTTAATGTAATGTAAAATAAAATTATTGTAGTCCGTTAGGTAATGCTTCGTTCTCGCGACAACTTAACGTGGTTCAACGACGTTATACGGTCGAGGTCTTAAATATCTTTACAACAGTCGTGTCAAATACCTACCTGTATAATATTTCCTTTTATATGTACTTACCTACAGATAATACCTTACTTAGGTACTAACACCGATATTATTGTCCGAGGCATATTAGAAATAGATACCTACTCACATAATATTTCTGACTTCGACTATACACATACTAATACATAATAATATTTAAATAACCTTTTTTGAGTTTGTTAATCGGCGATTATGTACCGGAATTTTTGAAATCGCTCCATAATCTGGTGTTATTGGGCCTGCCATCATTGCCGCACGCACTACACATTGGCGCGAGTGGAGACGAATGCAAGATACATTGCCGTTTTGAAACACGGGAAGGACTCAACACATTTAGAAAATCATCAATGTATGTCGGCCTCGCTCGATTCGCGCCAATGTGATAAAGCGCTCAAAATGCGGCGGTGTTGCCACTGTTCATATATTTTCTGAACATACGCAATAATGCGAATGATAACAAATATAAGTTGATAAATATTGGCCTTATATAAGGTACATGCCTACGATAGACAAGCTTATGTAGCATAATAAGAAACCTATTTAAAACTAGGCTATCTTTTAGACTGCATCTTTATATTATTATGTGATGTTTATAAATAAGTATTATTATTATTATAAAACCAAAGTTACGCTGAAGAGGTATCGAGTGTTATTATTGAGCTACGTATTTTCAAACTAATAGGATCACTTCGTTGTCGGTCTGTCTGTAACTTTTGCAAGGTTAAGATATAGAATTCTAAGTCAACGCAGTGACGGTTTTCTAAATTTTATAATTCACCAGCTGGCGCAGAGGTGAGCTGCTGACTTTTCGATTTCAGAAAACCCTCATTAAAAGATACTGCCCTTTGTGCCGCATATTTCAGCACCCACAAAGGAATAATAACCTATATAGCGTACTTCCCGTTAACCTTGAGTCATAAAATTTGGTAAGAAACAGTGCCAGTATCACAAGGAAAATAAATCTGAAAAACCGTAAATTCGTAGTAAGGAAAAAAAATTGCGGTTATATACTTATTTGCAGTTGGTAAACTAACTACAACCTACCTCGATGTATAAGGACATCAGTTTTCCAACAGCAAAGTTAAGTTTGTACCTCAATCCAGTTTATAATTTCGCTAGAGCAATGTTCTGTCGTTTTCGTAGTTTATGAACGCCAATAAGTTACCCAATTATTTTGACTAAAATTACATAACTGGTTATTATATTGAGGTATGCAATTCTTGAAACTTACAATAGACCGTAGGAATTCAAAGATTTTTATTTGCCGGCAATAGCAACACTGCACGTGGTCATGTCAAAAATGACATTTTGTTTATTTGGCGTTCGGCGAGCACAACGACGCGGTTCTCGAACGAGACACGAAAACTAGTTTGTTTAATGTAGTGCAAGTGTAATTATAAAACTACAGTAATCAAATCAGGTAAGTGATTGTTAACTCCAAATAATGGCTATTTCAAGTTTGCAGTGCATGATTTGTGGTGGTATTCCTAACCGCGTGGACCGCGTGGTGCTAGTGCAAGATTTATTCATGTCTAATAAGTCTTGTTATGATTATGACTAATTATAATTAGCCACTGACTAAAACTGTGGATTTTGTAATATGGGTTACTTTGAACGAAAGGCGGCGCATCATTTTTCTCCCGATTATAAAACCTATTGCGTTTTCTACTTTTTCTAGTAACATTCCACTTAACATAACCTGTTGTACAAAAAGACAGTAAGATAAAAAGATGAGGATGTGTTGATGATGCCCCAGAAGCAGCGTTGCATGTGGCCTCCGCACAAATTAATGACCAAGCTTAACAAATGTATTGATGGATCCATTGTTTTATCCAAACATTTGCAAATGGCGTCATAGTTAACAATTTGTATTGAAACTTTAAAAATGTATATCTCGTGTACCGTAAATTGCCGTAACTTGAAAACTTGCAAAAAGCTTTTATGAGTAGGTACCTATGTACTATCTAAAAAATATACGAACTTCCAAATCAATGGCCCATAATTAGGGCTGCCATCTCGATAATAGCCGAACCCGGACAAAAACTCCAAAAACCTTGAATATTTGAAGTAAATCACATTTTCTCAGGACCTGATAGATTTTATTATAGTATCAGTGATTGGAACTTACAGGTGCAAAAATTTAATGAAACTTGCCAAGCGGACATCAAAGTATGTTACACTGAAAACAAACATACCAATGAAGAAACTGAAAAATATCAGAAGCAAAGGTAGCTGGTACTAACTACACCGGGTACTTCCACTGCTGAAGGTGTCGCTGAAAAATATCAAAAGCATGTAGCTGCCACTGAAGTGTACCTAACTACATAGTTTAGGTAAGTTAATATATGCTTTAAGTTTGTTACAACATGAAGCTAACTGTATTTTGAAGTCTGATATATTTTTTAATTTTATGCACACCTAATTCAAAAACTTATTATTTTAAGGCTCCCTGAATTCGAATGTAACACCTTTTTTAAAGGATACTCCTAAATCTAAAGCCCTAGGTAAGATAATTACAATATCCCAAAATACAAATATTTGTTATGGAGGTCATGAAACAAACAGCCTTTTTTGCGAGATTTAATCAGTTTTTTTTTTATATATAGATGCTGTTCGCCAGAACCAAATTGCTACAAATGCTACAGATGCCGAGATACACGAAGTAATATCGAATTGGTTGAGTTTCAACAAAAACCGAAATGGAGGAAGGGAAGCCCGCAGTTAAGGAGTAAATCAGCTGTTTCAAGGAGGTCGAAAAAACGGAATCTTGCTAGAAAAAGTTCACAAATCAAGCAAGAGGTAAATGTCACATGTAATTTGAATAACAAACCATCCGCTGTATCTAATGAGTCACTGTTAAGTACAGAAGCTGTTTTTTTACCGAATAATGAAACCTATATGATTCAAACAGCTTCCCACTCAGATATTTCGCTAAATATAGTTCTGCCAAGGAACCCTTCAGTTCTTCAGATGTTAATTCTTTTCTTATATTGTGGTCTAAGAAACATAATATATGTCATTCTGCTCTCAATGATTAACTTAGAAGCTAAAACCTTACCACCCTTCTTTGCTGAAGGTTGCACAGAGATTATAGGTGACACCATACAGTGTTAATGCTTGCCAATGATGTCTTAAATAAAATTATGTTTGTAGCTAGATAGATTTTTGTAATTTGATTTTGTGCCGAGCATAAAATCAAATTATGTAATGTCCCAATTTCCTCACTTAGGGATATAGTAATCATCTTACCTAGGGCTTGAGCGTTAGGAGTTTCCTTTAAAATGGTGTTGCAGTCAAATCCAGGGAACCCTAAAATAAGGCGTTTTTGAATTAGGTATGCATAAAATTTAAAAAAATCAGCCTACAATATACAGTAGCTTCATATTGTAATAAGCTTAATGCATAATTATATTTACTTACCTAAACTATGCAGTTAGGTATACTTCAGTGACAGCCACATCTTTTTGATAGTTTTCAGCTATATGTTCATCAGTAAATAAATAAGTAGAAGTACCTGGTGTAGAACATACTTAGTACCAGCTAGTTGCTTCTGATATTTTTCAGAAATATATTCTTCATTAGCAGAAGTACCCGGCGTACGGCATTACTTTAGTGGAAGCTACCAGCTTCTGATATTTTTCAGTTTCTTATAAATTTTCAGTGTAGAATGTACTTTAGTGGCAATTTGCACCTGACATTTTTCAGTGATGCATTCTTCATATCAGTACAAGCACCTGATGTAGAATAAGCAACCGGTGTATGGTGCACTGAGTACTGGTTTTCGTGATAACATGGCGCAGAGGACCCGGGTCACTGTGGATTGAAAATAGGCTCCCTTTTAGACACAAAAATTAAACATTTAGGTTTTTTTTATTACAATGAGTTTAATCGCAGTTATATGCTAAAATATTTTTTGGAATAAATAGGTTTGCAAGCAGGTGAGTAATTTTTTTTTTCTGAAAAAAAATATGCAGCTGGATTCATGAACTCAATATTTCTGAAACCGTGTTTTTGAATGATAAGAGTTTTTATTTGCAGTTATAATACCTACTACCGCAAGCCCTGTACTATGCCAAAAAATCAAAAATAATTCCTGTTATTGCCATCTCCGAGGATATAACGGTTAGGCTTTTATATAAAAACCCTTTCCATTTAAAAACAGATAAAATAGAGAACAATTTTTATGTCTATGGGTGCCGCTTTTCGATCCACAGTGTGGCTTTACGGATGTACCTAATGTTGGCTATTCCCAGCTACTTACAGTTCTTTATTGCTACTTACTGTCAACACCCATTTTATTAGTGTTATATTTGGAAAATAAATGTGTGTGAAGTACTATGTTTTTTTATTAACATTGGCAATAGTTGAGAAAATAAAATATCCCACTAGGCCCAGTTGCCCCAACTAGAGTAAGCCCTTAACCCAGAGTTAAACGTCTATTTACGTACGCTTGTTGCCGCCTTACCTCGGCTTAAGACGCCAACTTTGGTTGGCGCAAGTGGACTTATTCGTAGTGGCAGCAAAGGGGTCGAGCCCTATATTTTCAGTGTCTTTCAGGTGCCCTTCCGAATATTTAGAACTGTAGATATATCTACGTTGACCTTCCGTTACTTCTAACGAAAGACTGACGTAGACAGTCCCTAAGGTCCCACTCCGGTGTAGAAAATGTCATGGGGATATTTTTCAACAACGAACAAGTTATTCTGTAAAGTTGTTTGGTATTGAAAAATATCACTAACGTTTTTGTATTCCGGTATGGGACCTTAGGGACTGTCTACGTCGGTCTTTCGTTAAAAGAAATAACGAAAGGCCAACGTAGATATATCTACAGTTCTAAATATTCGGAAGGGCCTCTGTAACGAAATACCCAATTGGCACTATGTGGATAAACAAACAAAGGCCAACGGTAGGGGTTCGGTTAGAAAACAAGCAATTGGCCTTACGTGGATAAACAAGTAAGGGGCCTACCTAGAATTGCTATCATTGGGCCACCTTGTTTTAAGGTAGAGAATCCAACGTAAAACAAACGGTTGGGCCTTTGTAAGCACACCTGGTTGGCCCAGTACAGAAAAGCATATTACGCTTAACGGTGATCCTACCGTTGGTACTACTATTTTTAGGGGTGACAAGCCTCACCGTTGCCCAACTAAAAGGTGGACGGAGGCCCAACAAACAGCCAACTCAAAATGCTACTAGGGTACAACGTTAGCTTGTTTCTAATGAAGGTTGTATAGAACTTTTTGTGGTGCGACTTTCACGCCTGCCCCAAACATCCTCAAGTCCCACCTTGTAGCCAGATTTGGTATATCTAGCTTCGAAATGGGAGAATTATTCGATTCGAGGCTAGTTTCACTAGTTAACTAAAAGCGAGATTTGCCTGCGGTTAATATAACATTGTTTAGGGCCTAATGACCTTAGGTATACGCTGGTATAATAAACTGGGGTCCTAACGAGCACGTTACACATTTGATGATGACTGTACCTAAAATTCAAACGCTGAATTGTTCCGCAATTTTTATTTAAGTGAATGCAAAATTACATATAACGATACCAATCTTAACAAAATATTATCAAATGAAACGTGAGTATTGAATAACAAGTGCAGTAAAAGTCCAAACAACTAAGTAATTGTCCCAGTCGACAGCAGATACTGCCCCAATAATTTTCGGTGTCCTAGAGGCAGCCTCGCTAGCGGACGCCTCGCGGTGTCGCACAGCACCGCTGTGCCAACCACAGTTATCACTAGGGTCCTAAGCGTCGTTGACCTGGAGGCAGCCATCGCTCATGTAGGGCTGCCTCGCGGATGCGGTCTTAAGCGTCAGTGTCCTGAAAGCAGCCATTAATCACGCAAGGCTGCCTCGCGGTCCCTGTCCTAAGCGTTGGTGTCCTTGAAGCAGCCATTGCTCACGCAGGGTTGCCTCGCGAACGCGGTCCTAAGGCACTTGTCCCACCGCCGGCGAGTAAGCGATGAGCTATCAGCGATTTTCTCGCCCAAGAAACGAACAAAAGATAATCGCTCCCGTGTAAATAAAAGAGAAAGATATATTTATAGTTCATCGCTGGCTGTTCACACTGCCGGCGATCTATCTCTCTCTTTTATTTACATGGGAACGATTATCTTTTGTTCGTTTCTTGGGCGAAAAAATCGCCGATAGCTCATCGCTTATCGCTGGCAGTGGGACAAGTGCCTAAGCGTCGGTGTCCTGGAGGCAGCCATTGCTCACGCAGGGCTGCCTCGCGGACGCCTCGCGCAACACCCTGCGCCATTTGACAGTTGTTACTAGGGTTCTCAACATCGGTGTCCTAGAGGCAGCCATTACTCACGCAGGGCTGCCTCGCGGACGCCTCGCACAACACCGCTACGCCGCCTCACAGTTATTACTAGGGTTCTAAGCTTCGGTGTCCTCGAGGAAGCCCTTGCAGACGCAGGGCTGCTTCGAGGGCGCCTCGTTGTCGGGCGAGAGCGCTCGCAGAGCCGCCACCTGCCCCGCCAGCCCGCGCATGCGCCGCTGCGCCATCTCGCAGTTGTCCTGCAGTCGGGACACTTGATTCTCCATATTCAGCCGCAACTGGAAAAACAGCGTTTTAGGGTCAATGCTTGTCGATTTTTACAATTATTATGCGAGCAAAATAACATTGGGAATTGGGACTGACATACAGCCATCTTACTACCAGCCAAATAGTTATACAAAACTTGGGCAACTTTACATATACATATATTAGATACATATGACTGTAATGTGACGACACAATAAATAATAATACTAGATGGCGCCTGCAACTTCGTTAGCGGAGGAGAAAGATATTATAATCCTCTATTCCTCTTAATTGTAGTCGAATAAAAAGTATCCTGTAATCTGTGGATGGTTAGCTGCCCGTGTATCATTTTTTTTTGTAATCCGTTTAGCTGATTTGGCGTGATGAAGTCACAACGGCACATAAGAATATACAATAAATCAATCAAAAATATATTTCGATTCAGTGACCTTAAAATATACCGTATCCGTTTTTTTAACATCTTCAATGTACAGAAATTTGATTTTTACAAGCTCGCGAGCCACATCGATACCTACAAACTCAAAGGGCGTAATCGCCAAACAAATCTATGGTAGATACGTCATTTGTGTCTAAAGGTATCGACATGCGGGTTTATGGATGTAAAGCTGCAGCTTTAACTATATAGATTCGTTTCATTAGCAAAAACTACTATTTATTGTTGGCGAGATTCTTTATGTGTTTCTTTAATAACTTGGAAATTTTGTAAGTTGATATTTTTGAGTTTACTCAAAAGTTTGCCGTCCCCAGGGGCCCGCTTCTCAAAAGCTTGTAACTTTCACTAAAGCTAAAGTCTCTTTCCAACAACAGGAATTCAAAAGAGACACTGCTAGTAATACTAATCACAAACGTTTATGAAACGGGCCTCTGGTATAGATAAGCTATATTATTAACAGAGCTCGGAAAATCCATAGCAAAACACAAGACAGTCGCAATCAAACTAGTGTTAGAAACATTTTTTTTTCGATATCGATAGTGTAATATGAGAAAAAAGGGCCCACAAAATGAAAAAAAGATAATTTTTCAACATTTTCTGGGAGAATAATGTTTCGTTTATAATAATGATTATCTACTCCTATCACTATAACAAACCCAGTAAGATGTCATGTGCTGCTGTGTGTACTGACGTGGATTTCGAGGAAGAAATTGCATCTGTATCTGTATAATTATACAAACCTATGTGACATTTTGTATTTTTTTAGGTAAAAAGTATCCTATAACCATATACTGGAGATACCCAGCTACCCGAGTACCAAAATTAGTTGAAATCCGTTTAGCCGATTTTGCGTGATGAAGCCACAACGACATATACAAACATACATAAAATCCAAAAAAAAAATCGTTTTAATGACCTCCAAATAGTCCATAACAATCATTTTTTTGAAAATATCTTCAATGTATAGATAGACATTTCATTTTTACAACTTTATAATAGTATAGAAGTGAAAGTATGTATTGTATGTTCCACTTAATCTCAAAAACTACTGGACCATTTTTACCCGACTGCACGACGCAAAGGAGTGGTAATGTGTTTATCAGTCTATGTATGTATGAATGTATGTTTGTTCCTATCTGGCACTCTAGAGACCAAACGCATGAACCGATTTTGATGATTCTTACGTCAATCCATGTGTCTTAACTGTCCGCATGTCACTGAAGACATGAAAACGATGAAAACTCAAAATGGTGATCATGAGACGCCATATTGTGAAAAAGAAAAAAATGAAAATCGACGTACTATATCGAGTGGGGTATCATTGAATAGGGATTTACAAATCATTATTAAGTTTCTTTTATCATTTTTAATTTGGACTTACCAGTTAGGAACTATAACCATTTAAAATTGGCTAGCAAGCTGTTCTCACTAAATTTTCATTTCATTGTATTGTAATAAATCTGTGCAAGCTTCTCAATAACGCCCACGATAAAGATTACGAAATTGACTGACTTTTATAATTTTAAGTAAAAAGTATAAAATAAAAAGTAATTAAAAAAAAACAAAAAACCCGACTGCGTAAAAAACTAAAAGAAAAAAACAAGTCCAGTGCCCCAGAAATTTGTTAAGTTATACATGATCGATACTCACAATATAACAAATAATAAATTCTAATATGGAACATAGCGATTTTAAACAGTCCGGACCCATTGTTGGGAAGATTTGCGTCGATCTAGATTTCTTATGGGTCCCGACTGTACAAAATCGCTATGTTCCATATTAGAATTTATTATTTGTTACATTGTGAGTATCGATCATGTATAACTTAACAAATTTCTGGGGTACTGGACTTGTTTTTTTCTTTTAGTTTTTTACGCAGTCGGGTTTTTGTTTTTTTAATTACTTTTTTTCATGAAACTTTCCAGTTATGTACCTTATATATCAGAATAGGACAGAGGCTATAATGTATATAAAATTTCATACCTTTTAGGGACGAAAAAAGGGATGAAAATTTGTATGGACGGTAAATATTTTTTTACGCTAGGAACTTGAAATATTTTTGTAATATGAGTAAAATATTGAGATTTGGGCCAAGACATAAGCTACTTATTATCCCGGAAAAATACCTTTCCCATCCGCGATAAGCGAATCTAAGGCGGACGAAGTCGCGGGTGGCTGCTAGTGTTTTTATATGTATGATCGTATGTGTCGTTGCGGTTTCATCACGCCAAATTGGCTAAACGGATTTCAACTATTTTTGCTACACGGGTAGCTGGGTATCTCCAGATGGTTATAGGATACTTTTTACCCGACTACGCTGAAGAAAAAAAGAGGCGTTATGACTTTTTCTCCTCCGCGAACGAAGTTGCGGGCGCCTTCTAGTATAATATTATCTTTAAAATAAGTATAGTTCTTCCACTTCGTTCAAATGCAGAATGCAAATTACTTGGGTTATGGGCATGTACCGCTGTTCGACACGCATTTGTGGATTGGATTAGATAACATCATAATAGGCCCCAAAGTGCGCGCCGAAGATTCAAGCCCGGGAACCACGAAGCCCTGATTCCATCAGGCACTTCCCCTGACCTCTTTCCCGCGCCACTTCATCATCCCTAAAATAGTCGTCCAGAGAAGTGACAACAAGGACATACAAAAAAATGTGGTTTGGATTGCACACATATTGTGGTCTAATCCGTACAAAGCGCGCCACAGGTCACCTAGGGTTGCCACTTGTACTATATAATATAGTATCGCACTATGTATATGTATTGCAGTCAGCATCCATACTAATATTATAAATGTGAAAGTGTGTCTGTCTGTCGGTCTGTCTGTTACCTCTTCACGCTTAAACCGCTGAACCGATTTGGATGAAATTTGGTATGGAGACAGTTTATGTCCCGGGGAAGGACATAGGCTACTTTTTATCCCGAAAAATTCCCTTATCCGCGATAAACGAATTTAAGGCGGACGAAGTCGCGGGCAGAAGCTAGTAAGTAATATAGAACCAAAAATAAACTTTTGCACTTTTCTTCGTATAAACATCGACTAAATCACTGAAATGGTAAGCAATGAAGTGATATAGGATTTGTAATTTGTATATAATGTTAAAAAAAGATGAATGAATGAACGTATATAATTTTTTTTCCTAAATATCCCGAAAGTACTATATTTTGGCAAGGTTTTGAGAAAAATACTGTATTTCTTAAAAAAAAACCGGCCTAGTGCGAGTCGGACTCGCGCACCGAGGGTTCCGTACAAATTTTACTTACCCTAACTTTATTAGATATATATATGGCATTGCATACAAATCAGGTGCAAACTTAACGCAACCAGGTTGCTCAAATAGATTTTTGCCAATTAAAAAAAAAATAGCTAGTTAGAGTCATGGCTATAATTTTCGAGTAATATTTATGCTTCTTAATACAAATTGTGAAAATTTCAATTTTTTCGTTTGGTAAACTTCGGAGATAAAGGGGGGGATGGTGTTTTTTTTTCACATTTTCCTTAATAAAACAAAAACTAATCACAATAAAAAAATTAAAAACATTGTTCAAAAATATGGAGTTTAAGCCCTTTCATATGTTAATAGATAGACTTTTAATTTGTACTCCCCGTCATATTCGTCGTGTTTTTAGAAAATAAAAAAATATATTTTTAAATATTTCCTGTGCAATACATGTGGGCTGACCATGTTTATAAATATTCCAAATTTCAAATAGTTAGCATAAGTAGTTTTGAGTTATGGCGCTTTAATAGTCGGACAGACAGAGTCGCACCATAAGGGTTCCTTTTATACCGTTTTGGTACGGAATCCTAAAAAGGTGGCAACCCTACAGTTACTAGCATAGAGTATTCTTAAGAGGACACCTACCTCTTCACGTTCCTTGTTGCCAGTGGCAACCGCCGCCCTGCTGACAGCCAGCTGTCTCTCCAGCTCAGCCACTGTCGTTTGCATGCACCTACAGTTAAAAACACATTGAATAAAACCAGCCTAGAGCATGTCGGACCATGCTCAGTGTACGGTTCAGCAGCCGTTCACACAAAAAATGCACCTTACAGATGAAAAAAACATGAAATGAATAAATTAATAGTTTAAAAAACACTAGAAAAACACGCTTTACAAGACTTTTCTAACAAATCCAAACACAGCTATGATACGATGTTCCATCATGAAGTTCCAGTTCATATCTTCCGGCTCCATCATCAGATCAGTTCGACAGTACCATATTATTGTATTGTCATCAGAGCTACATACAGCTGCTAATTTTCATGACGCTACGGTCCTTGGAAGATGGTTAAATTAGTTACTTTAGATTCCATTACATAGTAACATACAGGTCGACCTAATAAAAGCGTGTTAAAAAGTGCACTAGCAAAAGAACATATCTCCATGGCACCTACGTCCTTTCGCTGAAATTTATCTTTGTCATCTTTTTCATATTGTTTAGATATGTACTGTTTTGAAAAAAGAGGGGGAACGGACACAATATATGCAACTTTCGGAGCGATTATATCGGAAATAATCAGTAAATAAAGAACCTTTTTAGTAGAAACCTCAAATTATAAAAAAAAAAACTGTCGAAATATATGCATTGATTTGACGGAAACGTACGAAGGTGTCTTGCTATTTCAGTCGGCCACAGTACAAAAAGTACTGAGGTTGACTGAAGTAGCATGACAAATACGAACGTTTCCGAGAAAATGCGATGGTAAACAATTATGCTGTACATCTGTAGCGGTTTATACAAGAAACACTTTGCACTGCTGACTACTTTTCTTTGAACACCCTTCAGAGCTGTACTTTTTGTTTTACAAATATCATGATAATAAGCACAATTTATTAGTGGATCACTCCACTAGCGTTATAATTATAAACAAAGATAAGAAACAAATGATTTTTTTTCGACGATACTGCTAAAGAGTCGGATGCACCATACAGAGATCGAAGAGACGAAATTCGTCGACAACTGGTATGGACGATTAGCTCAGTCGGTAGAGCGTGCTGCCCCGGTCTGGCTCAAGGCACTAATTCAAGTCCAGTATCGACGAAAAAAATTTTTTCTTTTGTTTCTGATCTTTGTTTATTACCCTTCAGAGCTACTCATTGAGACGATTTTAAAGCGCCTTAACTCGGTAGACGGATTTCTTTGTCTCCAACAATGATTGAAATAAAATGTAATAATTAAAATCAAATCATGTTTATACCTAGAGATTTTTCTGGCACAAACGTCAGGTGACTATTGCTTGACAAAAAAATTACATCGGCTGTCCTGATATCGATAAGTGCAACTAAGTCAGTAGTAAGTAAGTGATACGAATCTACATTTAATAATAAATAAATAAATGATCTTTGATAAGTTCATGCCTTAGAACTTATTAGGTTTGCTTTGTAACAATCCTGAAGAGTTAAGAGTCCCCCGCAAGCTCGGCCGAATTTCACCTTCCCATACAAACGGAGTTTCGTTCTCATTTTAAAACTACGTGTTGAATTGTAACGAAACTTTGTATACACAAAAACATCAGATATATCTAGGCCTAAAACTAGTTTATATGGCTCCAGTTTATAAAACAAACGAAATACAGCAAATATAAGTTATGTATGAAAAACTTAAATTCGTTGCATTGTTTTACTATGGTATCTGAAGCTACATAAACTAATTGCAGGCCTGCATATAACTTAACTAACTTAATCTTAGTACAAAGTTTCAGAGCAAACTCAGTCACGCATCTCAGTCGAGATGCGTGAGTGAATGAGAGCGTAACTACGTTTGTATGGAGAACCGAGCTTACCGTGGACTCTTAACGGTTTCGTAGATCCATGTACAGAGATGTGTCATTCCTAGCTTCTCTCTCTGTTCTCCATAGAAATAAGAGTAAAGAAGGTGTCATCACTCACTTGCGCACGGTATCGGCTCGAGCATTTGCACGCAAAATGGCGCGCTCGGCTTCCTCGCGAATTCGAGACTGCTCCGCCACCAAGCCGGTGTTCTCGTTTATCTTCTCCTGGTATCTGACGTCAGACATGTTCAGGGACTCCTCCATGCGAATAAGACTGTTCCTGCATGATAACAAGGGCCAATAAATAAATATTATACGACACATTGTTCTCACAAATCGAACTAGTACGTAAGCTCAATAAGGCTTGTGTTATGAGTACCAGACGATGACATGTATACTATTATAAAGTTGAAATAAAACAATTTAACGGATTATATCGCGTATATTATCTCATTTTCGTTCCCGACGTTTCGGTAGCTTTCCAGCTTTCCATGGTCACGGGTGGATTCCCGTTATGTAAATATTCGCCCCGGAAATCCAGAAAATAGTACGCCCCCTGTAACTTTTCAACCACGAGTTCAAAATTAGTATTACATGAGCGAGTTCAAGTCGTTTTAAGATGAGAGTAATGGTCGACGAACCGGGATGACCGTAGAAATTATCGGATGGAGACTACGAACCCGATGACACAATATTTACAACTGATATAGTTTTTAGATAGGTATTTTTTATTAATTAACTAACTGATATTCGTCCAAATGTCTTTCTGTCTGTCCGTCCGCCTGTAAGCCTATCTGTCACAAGGATATTTGTCTTGAGTAGTAAAGACTTTTGAACTTCTTTAACGGTGTTTTCACTGCATATGTTTTAACATAGCCATGGGGCTATTACTCCTTACACAACAAATGATAAAAATAATTTAAATATTCAAAGAGGTTCCCATAAAAAATTGTTTTTTTGGTATTTACATGCGATAAGTGTTGAAATAGTGCCTAACCATGTTCTCAAATCCCCTCTACGCCTCTTCATATACATCGTCATCATATATTCATCATCAGCGTAATGTTAGCGTCAAGACGTAACATACACTACAGGACAAAGGCCTCTCCCAAAGATTCCACAGCGACCAGTAGTGCGCTGCCCTCATCATACGGTTGCCGGCAATCTTGGACAAAGCGTCGGTTCATCTTATAGGAGGCCCTTGCACACATACCTATATCTTATAATATAAAAATAATATATGATTACCGACCTGCAGCCCTTATAACATCTGGCCGATTTTAGTTTCGTAATTTTCTTACTAAATTTCCAGCGTAGAAACACTAATATCTACAATGTTATTAATAATACGAGCAACTGCTTATTACGGCTTTTGAAGAAAGGCAGCAACCATATACTTAAGGTAGGTTTATGAGAGAACTAGGTGTTACCCGTAGCTTAGCTAGCGTGGAATTTATAATTTGCGTTTCCTTAGGGAATCTGAGATACCTATACATCAGAAAAAGCATGATTAACGATTCTTGGTAACCTACGTTACCATGTGACAAAACGTCTAAAAAGGACAACTAGCCCACTAATCAACCAACAATCACTGACTTGCTTTTGTGACGGTGGTGGGTATATCATATATCTCTTTTGCTAGGCCTGATTTCTCCTCGTATGAGCATGAATATATTCGTATCCGATACCTTTATAGTAGTTTGTTAGATGTTCGTCAATCAGTAACGACCAATTAACGTTTGCGAAGAACAAAACATCATAATCCTTTTTAGGATTACCGTAGTAGATTAAGTAATCCATACTATCCATATACTGTATATACTTTAAAATACTTTATTTATACACTATATATACGGACTATTTAAAGGTCCCTGCATTGAATCAGCTTTTTTGGAATAATTGTATGTTTTTATGTGCGTTTTAGCTTCACCCCGCCGTCAAAACGGCTAAACATCTCTCAACTATTTATGTTAGACTAGTAGCTGGGCATTCACAAATTATAGGATATTTTTCAACCTACTACGCTGAAGTAAAACAGAGGGTTATGACTTTACTCTTCCGCGAACAAAATTGCGGGCACCTTCTAGTAATATTATAAGTCTGAGAGTAACTCCATCACAAGGCGCCCGCGACATCGTTCGTGAAGAAGAGAAAGAGCATAACTTTCTCTTGTCTACACTGTTGTCGGGTAGAAGAGTACATATAGCAGACAACTATACTTGTGCCAAATATTTCGTTCAGCCGTTTTGACGTGTCGTGGCTACAAAAACATAGGTACCCACAATGTTTAAAAATAAATATTCATGGTCCTTAAAACCCCATTTTATTAAATAATAAAATGAAATTTCTGTACTAATCATGTTTTGCGGCAGACTATCACAGCGCCGCGTGGAAGACATCCGAGGAACGTATAGGTAAAACTCGTGCACAGGACAGCCTACAGCTCAAGCAAGAGGGACAAGACCTACATGAAAGAATGGATCACCGAAAAGCCACCATAATGATGATGATTATGACCAATTATGCTTTGTTTATTATATAACTAGCTTCTGCCCGCGACTTCGTCCGCCATAAATTCGTTTATCGCGGATAAGGGTATTTATCCGGTATAAAAAGTAGCCTATGTCCTTCCTCGGGACTCAAACTATCTCCATACCAAATTTCATCCAAATCGGTTCAGCGGTTTAAGGGTGAAGAGGTAACAGACAGACAGACAGGCACACTTTCGCATTTATAATATTAGTATGGATTGTTTTGAACGTGACTTCATCGAGATTGTTCTTTGTTTCAAGAAAATTGGATCGGACATTTGAAAATTATCATCATTTTTCTAGGAGTATCGGGGGTATTTTTTTAATCGGTTTACCGGTTAATTGTGGCATAACACTGTTTTTATATCTGAGCTGGTTTTTTCGACATTTGTCCTATCATTCTCCTTGTAATAAAAGCAAACGTCATTTGTATACGTATAGTTAGTTAGATGTAAGTAGCATATAGTGTAACGAGCGTTTAGAAAAATGACGACAAAATGTGTAATTTATAAGCAAACTTGAGCCGAACTCATGGTAGGTATCTTGAACTGAATGCAAGAAAATGCTCGTTTTTTGTAGGATATTAATATTATTGTAATCTAAACTAAGTATTATACAGTACTAGCTTCTGCCCGCGACTTCGTCCGCCTTAAATTCGTTTATCGCGGATAAGGGTATTTTTCCTGGATGAAAAGTAGCCTATGTCCTTTCCCGGGACTCAAACTATCTCCATACCAAATTTCATCCAAATCGGTTCAGCGGTTTAAGCGTGAAGAGATAACAGACAGACAGACAGACAGACAGACAGACAGACAGACAGACAGACAGACAGACAGACAGACGGACACACTTTCGCATTTATAATATTAGCATGGATTATAATTGAAATGTCTGTACATTTAAATATATTCAAAAATAAGTGATAGGGCTATTTGAAGGTCACTAAATCGACCAATGTTTTGTTAGAAATTGTATGTATTGTAACGCTAAATTGGCTAAACAAATTTCAAGTATTTTAGGTACAATTATTTGACTACCCTCAAGAAAAAAGAGTGTTGTATATTTTTTCTCATATGACGAAGGTGCGCGCTCCTTCTAGTATAATATAGGAAGGTGTTTTTTCTTTTATTCGAATGTATAATTGACTTTTTCCTACAAGTGCTGAGTTTTTTTTATTGTATCATCCGAATTTTGCATCACCCAGTATACAAATATACTGGGCGTTGGAAAATTCACAATTGACTAAACCTTTTTTGGTTGTTTTCTCATTTTGTATGCTTTATAGAACCTATTGTAAATTATTTGTAGCAACTATACTATACGTAAGTTTGGTTACAGTCTAAGAACCATAACATAACATGATCTTATTCCATTGACTGATATTGATATAAAAGTTATTTTGTGACATTATTTTTGCACCTACTCACAGGACAATTATGTTCGTACACGGGAAAACTAACCCGTTTCTTTAACTAACCGAGAGCGTTTCGACAAGTTGATGTAACTAAAGGGGTACACCGTGCGGATACTGTCTCTGCGCTAACCGTGGGAATAGGACGCAAACAGGAGCTGCTTGAGGTAAGAAATATTGAGGAATATCAGGCTATTTGTTCTAGTTTATGATATTACTACTCCCTTGAACCGTTATGAGAACCAAGGTAAGAATATTCGAAAACAACTTTGTGTGAAAAAAAACGTCTTGTCGTTTCTAAGGAAGGACTACGCAGTGCCAGGGGTGCCCAGGTACAGAACGCAGACTCTGTGGGCGCAGAAATTACTAGACCAGATTTAAGTGCAGTTATAGAAGAGCGCACCGGACGCATAAAAGTGTACTTACTGCACTGCTAGTATGCTTTACCTCCACCGCGAAGGAAGTTGCGGACACTTTCTACATAGTCCAGCTGTAAGGCTATCGTACTGTACTCTTATTATTTATGTGTCAAGTGGTTTGTATCATTTCAAATTGGTGCCTTTCGGTCTTGCTGACGCAGCGTCTGCCTTTCGGAGACTACAAAAAAGGTGTGGTGTTTGTGGGAAGGCCGGTGCTTTTATGTTATGAAATATTTACTGATGCGATGACAAATGAATCAACTTTAAATGAAAACTTGAAGTTAACTGCATCCCTAAAATTACAGCGCATTTGTCATCGTATTTGTAAATATTTCGCAGTATAAAAGCATTGGCGGTTACAGCCCGAGGCCTAAAAAAGAAAAAAATAAATCAGGAATAAAGGAAAAACATTTTTTTTTGTTATGTTCACTTGTTATGTCGATTAAAGTAAATTTTTCAAATCAATTTTTTTTTGTACATCCATAGTATTTCATGCAGTAGAGGGTTAAAATATATTATTATATAAAAATTGATTATTTTTTTTTAATATCGACACGACTAATTGTTTTTTTCGATTTAGTAAGACTGCATATTTTCATCCAGAAAAAAAAAATTAAAAGATATTGACAGACTTGGCAGATTAAAAAAACAATGTGCCAATGACGTTTGCACGCAAATAGTATATAAGCTGCGTTTAGTTCATAATTAAACCGTCCAAAATAGCAGAAACAAGTGGAAATTAATGTTAGTATATTGGGATTGTATTTTTTTTTTTTTTTTTAAAAAGTATCAGTTATTATATGATTTTTTTTCTGTAATATTTTTTTTTTATTAACAATTTCATTCCTATGATAAGACCGTGAAAATAACTAAACGCAAAGTCCATGTTAAAAAAATATATGCGAATTAAGGTGGAGTTAGTATATTATTAAAAAAAAAAATTAAATTAAATTTTTGAGAAAAAACACTATACATGCTTCGACCGTAAATGCCATTCTGGCCTCGTATTATGTTATAGCCTACGACTCGGTCCGTCCAGTATCTCATACTCGACCAGTATTATTTACTGATCTCTGGCGTAATGTAGCTGCTACTAACATGTCTATTTGTTTGTCATGTTATAACTATTATTAGTGTGTTTCGTAGGTTCATTGTTAATAGTTTTCAATGAAAAAAAATTATTTGTTTTTTTTTTAAATATCTTTCATAGTTTTATTACATCACAGATTGCCTCGCTTTAGTGAGGTGAAAAGTTGTGTGTTTCGTACGGCTGCAAAATTATTTGGCTTCTCGTTCCTTGAAGCCTCGCTACGCTCAGGAATCAATTTTCATATTTGAAATTATCTTAGCTTTCTTCGCTTGCTCAGCTTTCAATTGTAGCACTCGCGCCAAATAACAACTTTGCAGCCTTGCATAATAAATGACTACATTTATATTTTTTCTTTATCACAAAATCGAAAAAACCGTTTTTATTAACCTAAAATTTTTTTGCCCGTTCCCGGATTTTCACATAAATACCAGTAACTTTTGAAAGTACTGCATAGTGGCGAATGGATTATATATAAATAGATAAAGTATAAGTTCCCATTGTCGCGAAATGTATTTCAAACTGCGATGAATTGTGGTTTTCTAGAAAATTGCAATTTTCCGTGAAAATTTGGTACAATTTTTCCGTATGTACCACTGGCACCATCTATTGAAATGTTTTGAGTAACTCAGCGACTCTGATCACCTTAAATTGTAATATTTAAGTATCTGTACCTACAATTGCTGCACCCAATCAACTGGGTACATAATGTGATCGCATTGATATAAGTAATGTAACACCTGTAAAACCATTATGTGCAATAAAGTATTGAGTATTAACTTTACTAACTTCAACCGATCGACCTCGGACTTCATCTTGTTGTTCTGTTCAGTCAACTGCTGTACCCGCTGCTGTGTGGCCGCCAGCAACTTCTCCTCGGAAGCACGATCAGCGCCAGGCTGCTTCTCAACAGGTTTGTTCAACTCGTGCTGTAGTACTAGAATCTACAATATACACTAACGTCAAATTTCAAAATATATAAGCAAAGTTCGATCTGAACGACAATGTCAGTCAAAACAAGACAATTATAAATAAATAAATATTATGGGACAATTTTACACAAATCGAACTAGTCCCATGATAAGCTCAATAAGGCTTGTGTTATGGGTACTAGGCGACGATATATTTAAGAGATATATTACTTATATACATAGAAAACATCCAAGACTCAGGAACAAATAGTTATGCTCATCACACAAATATTTGCCCTTACCAGGATTTGAACCCAGGACCTCAGCATCGCAGGCAACGTTACTCCCACTGAGCTAAACCGGTCGTCCAATCAATTATAGTACTGCTAATTTCAAGTGGCTATAATTACCAAAAGTGGTTGATAAGTGGTAAGGTAGGTGGGGGCCAATTTTTTGGCAAGTTACGTCGTTTCATTTGCTAAATTTTAATTGATTCCGTTGTGACACGATAATTATTCATACGATTAATATGCCAAGTTTCGTGTCACAATGGAAACAATTAAAAATCAGCAAATGAAGCACCCAGGTAACAAAAAGACTCGCGTTGTATCATAGTCATATTCATATGACTGACATATTCATGTTAACACGTTCACAGTCCAGTGCCCCATACATGGGCCACGACGAAATATCTTCACAAGTCCGTGCCCCACACATGGGTCACTATAGACCGTGACCGTGACCCATACGTGTAGCATGGACGAACGAGTAAATCGAAACATTTTTGTATGGGATATTTATGTTATGGGATATTCGGGTTTCGGAACGCAACCCGAACTAAACGTCAAATCCAGACGTCGTATTTAGAAATTGTATATTAAGTGTTAAACCGTTTATTAACTACTTATTTTTAGCTTTAAAGTGATTTTCTAGCTTTAGCTTCAAGGTGCTGGTTCCCAAGAAGAAGTTATTTTGAACCGAGGCAATTTACACAAAGAAACCAACCAACTGTCACTGCTATAACTGTTGAAGAGTTTGAAATTTTCTTCTTATTGTCATAGAAATTGGAACGGGGACGTATAAAACATTGCATAGAATAATACAAAGTGATATTACATTCTATTCAGTAACCTTTGCCATGTATTTGTGTTTAAAATATTGTAAATAATTGTTAGATAACACTGTATTGACTTTCTTTTGTTGAATCATTATTTATCAAGTATAAGTTATCTTGCTTATAAGTTTTAAGAACAAATATTAAGCACAACAACTATGTTTTCAGCTCAAATCACAAAACCAACCACTAGGAGTGATGTTTTGGCCAGCCGACTGAGGCAAACACAGTTGGAACTAAAAGAGGTTAAGGAGCTTAATGAGAGGCTTCTGCAGGAACGCGAGGAGAGTGAAGAGGAGGTAGAACGCATTGTTCGCACCAACACAGTCCTCAAAACTCAGCTCGCAGAACAGGATATACAGTTCGAGGACATGGTGGGTCAGCGCGATGAGCTCCAAAATACTGTGGAGCAGTTTCAAGAGTGTTGCGCTACTCATGAACAAGCATTACAGCGCATCCGTGACCTCGAACAACAGCTTGAAGAACTGGAAAGAAAGACCAACTCGTCTGTTACCTGCAAAGGTTACTCGGAACAAGCGGAAAACAATTTAAGTATATATGCCGAATTGAACAGCTGTGAGTATGTAGATTTATTAAATGACACTATAATAAGTGGACCTGCGTTAGAAACAATAGATTTAACAAATTCAATGTATATGAATAACAATAAAAATGTAAAGATTGCTGTGCAAGGGTCGAATAAAATTAAAAAATATCTTAAATTGGAAAGACATATAAAGAGATCTAAGAGGTTATTAAAAAGTCACAGGTCATTATTTAGATCAGTACCCCTAAAACATAACAATGTGGCTCTAATGACTGATCTCCTCAATTGTCAAAATGAACTGGACCACGCTCTAGAGGACCTAAATAATAGGAATGAAGAGCTCCAAATTCTAGATTCAGCCCTAAAAAATCTTAACAGTAAATATGAATTGTCATGCAACCAAATGCGGGAATACATAGGGTTTATGAACTGCATTATAGACCTGGGGGACAGCAACGTGGAGTGCCTCGAGTCTCTGGTGAGCACTAACGACTTGGGCCGTACAGATGCCGCCTGCCGCAGCGGGCCGGCCTCGCCTCGCGTGTCGGGCTCGGGGCGCTGCTGGCCGGGCGACTAAATCATTCGGTGACCAACAACTGTCTGCCGGGAGCTCCGCTCGGCCGGGTGGCCTCGTGTATCTCCGCCGACGCGCTCGACCGACACACCACCGTCGTGATCGTGCTGGGAGACAGTTTGGATTATACCAAACGAGACGTTGTCGACTTCTGCGATACGCTCACCGGTGTTGCCGACCGAGGTGTAGCGAAAGTTATTGTATGTGCGTTACCGTTTCCGAACAAAACATCGGAAGTATGTATAAAAAAATTGATTATTTTAATTCTCTCCTATACAGGCTATCACTGTATAACTCTACGATTTCGTATTTTGATACGAATAAATTTATTAAACATTACGTCCTGTCTCGCGATTGCACGTATCTTCCGAGAAGATATTTACGTGATTGTGCTAATCTGTTAGCATACAGTATAGAAGACTCCGTCATGACTCGCATGAAGAGTGATAGTGCAGGGGCGAATCCGGCGTTACGTTGTAGTAGCGTGGGATCCGCAGGCACCGAGTCGCCGAATGATTTAAACTGATTTCTCCGACAACGTGTGCACTCGCCGACTCTAAGCCCATCGACGACTGTAACACTGGTAGTAGTTCTAATAATAATACGATTAATATAGTTCACCAAAATATACAAGGGTTTACCAGTAAACAACTTGAAATTGGTTTATTCATAGACCACTCAAATATCCATATCCTGTGTATAACTGAACACTGGCTTAAAGGTCATGAACTTATGTTCAATTTTAATAATCATAGTATAGTGAGTTCTTTCTCTAGAGAGTTTTACAACCGCGGCGGATCTTTAATCATGGTAAGACATGATGTAAAGTATAAAGAACGGAAGGATATTGTTAACATGTCCATTGAACGTCAAGTAGAACTGTCATGTATTGAATCAGATCAATTTATAATTATATGTGTATACAGACCCCCATCAGCGGACTATAGTATATTTGAGTCAATTATGGATAAAGTGCTCCATAGCGTATTCTCTAGTAACAAGTGTATAATTGTGTGTGGTGATTTTAATGTCAATTTACTTGAAGTATCATCTATGAGTGTGAGTTTGTTGAGCACTTTCAAATCTTCTGGCCTAGAGAATTTGTTTTGTGAGCCTACCCGAATCACAGCCACCAGTTCAACATGTATTGATAACATATTTAGTAACACGAATGCGTTGGATAAATCTATCATAAATAAACTAAGCTCTGACCACTGTGGACAACATGCATCCTTCAGTTTCAGTAGAAAAAATGAAGAGAAACCACAAGACACTATGTGCAGACCTATTTCTGAGTATCGCTTAGATTTATTTAAACGGAAAATTCAGGAGAAACTGTGTTATCTTTGTTTTACTCAAAAGGATGCCGACGGCATGTGCTCGGTCTTATTTGATTGCATAAAAATGAATTTGATTCTTGTCTCAATCTAAAGAAAGTACAAGGCAAGGTTAAAACTACATTTAGCGACTGGGCTACGCCTGATATTCATGAAAAAAGACTTCGTCTTTACGATCTATATGATCAAAGGTCAATTGATAAGAGACCGGAATTTCTAGAATACGTGAAGAATTTTTCCAAGTCCTTCAAACAATTGTGCGCTGCTGCTAAATCGGAATATTTGTCTAAAAAAATTATTAATTCTAGTGACAAGGTGAAGGCCGTCTGGAAGGTCATAAATGACGAAACTGGGAAAACTAAAGTAAAAAATCCTCATTTTAGCCTAAAAATCAACGATGAAACAGTAAATGAGGACATTGAAGTTGCGCATCAGTTTGAGCGGTTCTTCTCTAATATACCTGTAGAGACAACAAAATCTTTAAATTCATCGCCAGATATTGCTTAATCAATATTAAAAATGTATGTACCAGAATGTAAAGACTTCTTCAAATTTACTTATGTTACTCCAAATACTATTATCAAAACCTTTAGATCGTTAAATTTGAAGAAGACTGAAGACCTGTGGGGCCTTTCCGTTAAAGTGTTACATTCAATAATAGAGGCGATTGCACCATATTTGGCTGATATATTCAACAAATGTATTGACACTGGAGTATTTCCTAATTTGATGAAGCACAGCAAGATCATTCCTTTATTTAAATCAGGAACGAAAACAGACCTCACAAATTATAGACCAATATCAATACTACCCGCATTGAGTAAAGTTTTTGAGAAACTTATTCTTAATCAACTTACATCTCATTTTAATGGATATAACCTACTTCATAGCAGTCAATTTGGATTTACCAAAGGTAGCTCCACTGCTGATGCTGGGGTAGTGCTAGTTAAACACATCTTTGATGCCTGGGAAAATGCTCAAGATGCTATTGGGATTTTTTGTGACCTATCAAAGGCATTTGATTGCGTTGATCATAATAATTTAATGCGTAAGTTGGAACACTACGGAATAAAGAACGGTGCACTTGACCTCGTCTCATCATATCTTTCAGACAGAACGCAACGCGTAGTCATCAACGGGATGCAATCAACTGGGTCATCTGTTGCTATGGGGGTACCCCAGGGCTCAATTCTAGGCCCCTTTCTGTTTCTAGTGTATATCAATGATCTACCAAACCTTGTGCAAGATAAACATGATATCGTGTTATTCGCAGATGATACTTCTCTTCTTTTTAAAGTGAAAAGAAGAGAGAATAACTTCGTTACTATAAACGATGCGCTGTTTACTATTGTACATTGGTTTACTGCAAATAACTTACTTTTAAATGCCAAGAAAACCAAGTGCATCAAATTCACATTACCGAATGTGAAACAAGTAGATTGTGCCAAGGTGACATTGAAAGGCGATGTGCTAGAATTTGAAGACAAAACAGTATTCCTGGGTGTTACTTTGGACTCTAAACTGCAATGGAATGCGCATATAGCCACTCTTGCAGGTAAACTAAGCTCCGCAGCCTATACAGTGAGGCGAATCAGACAGTTAACAAACGTCGAGACGGCAAAGCTCGTGTACTTCAGTTATTTTCATAGTGTAATGTCATATGTAATTCTGTTGTGGGGCAAGGCGGCGGACATACAAACCATCTTCGTACTACAAAAACGGGCAGTACGCTCAATCTATGCACTGGGAGCTCGTGCATCACTGAGAGAAAAATTCAGGGAAACCAATATTCTCACCGTAGCATCTCAGTACATTCTCGAGAATATTATGTATGTTCGGAAAAATCAACATGATTTCAAACACAACAGTGACATTCACCACTACAATACAAGAAATAAGAACAAGCTTGCCATGCCTGCTCATGGTCTCCGCAAGGTCGGAACTTCGTTCGTGGGCAACTGTGTACGCTTCTATAACAAAATACCTAACGATGTAGTGAATTTACCTTGCAGCAAATTTAAGTCCCACATAAAACGTCACCTACTAAACAAGGCGTATTATACTGTAAATGACTTTTTAGACGATAAAGATGTCTTTAAGCCAGTAGTTTAGTCTTGTGTATGTAAAGTAAGCATTATTTTAAGAGGTAATAATAGTTCGCATTTAATGTAACATGAGAGCACATTTGTTGTTTCTCACCGGGCAATACTATTAGTGTTTAATGCCCGGCAGTGTGAGCATGTCATGCTCGCTTAAAGGTCTTTGCTTACGGTGGCGTCGTTGATCGGGTCGCAACCTTCCCTAAAATATGGTTGAGGGAGGCGATGGCTGAGATATGCGTCATGCTCGTGAACGGGTGCCGTTTGTGGGGTCCGGTCCGTTCATGCTAGCAAGGGCCAAATTCATTGTATACCTAGTAACTGCCTACCAGTGTTTAATGAACTGATGACGTGAGAGACTTCATCCTGTACTCGATTTAAGTTATTCTTTTTTTATTTGATTTAGAGACTGTATACATCTCTAAGAGTTTTGTTTTATTTATAGAGGTATATCCTTAAACATTTCTGAGGATTTTAATTAACTAATTTTATCTTTTTGCATGATATGACGCCTAGAGACCATATACATCTCTAAGAAATTTAGATTTAATAATAATTATGTTTAATGAATTATTCACTTTGACCCCTAAGAGACCTTAAACATCTCAGTAGAATTCAGTCAAATTATTATATTTAATTTTATCGCATGTCGTGACGTCTAGAGACCTTATACAACTCTAAAAAAAAAAAAAAGATTATATTTTATATTAACATTGATCTGGAGAATTTGTACATCTCCTCTGCGTGTATCAACTATAAATTAGTTATAACACAATTGTAAAAGTTTTAAGTATAATTAAGACAATATTGTAATAGTTAATTGGTACACGCATATTAATTGTTTTATATACTCTGACATTTAGAATTTTATTCTAGACACATTCTAGATTTACTAATTATTTTATTTTTAAAATGATGATTTTATCAATAATAAGTAAGTATTATACTTAAGTTAAATGATCTGATTAGGTTTTTCTGGGTTTCCCTAATCCTTGCAACAAATGTTGGATCATATTGTATGTTTCCCAGCAAAGACTTCTCTCATTGTAACTGACAATTCGAAAGTGCTTGTATCTAAGCCTACTTGAATAAAGGATATTTTGATTTGATTTGATTTGATTTATGGGGACTGTAAACGTGTGAAAATAACGGACTTAAACCCCGGGAAATTGCAACCTAGATCCAATCACTGCCCATTATAAGTAAACAATTCATTGTTATCATTTAGTTTATAAGTACACGTACAGTACTGATGACAAAATGCACACCTTTGCGTAATGTTCCCTGAGAGATGGCACTGTTATAAGGATTTGTTAATTAATTTATCACAATAGATAATAATGCGGTGTTAATTTTTTCGTATCAGCCGTATCAATGATACGGCGCATCCAGGCTACTGAGGGCACTTCATTTGGGCCTCTCAACATATTTTAATACAGGGCATCTAAGGCACTACGCCACTGTACTTTGTCCCTAGAGAAGTTTAGATATCCAACCGTTACGATGCTCGGCCAGGGCCTATATTGCTGGGCGTTTTGTTGCAAGGCCTGGGTCTGACACCTGCAACCGTTGGACTCTAATGTAGACTACCCTGTTTCTAGGAGCAATTGAGGTATCCAGCCATTAAGGTGCTCGGCCAGAGCCTATGGCTGTGCGTTCTGGTGCGAGTCCTGGGTCTGACAATTGCAACTGTTGGACTCTGATGTAGACTACATTGTCCCTAGAGCAATTGAGGTATCCAGCCGTTAAGGTGCTCGGTCAGGGCCTATGGCTGAGCGTTCAGTCCTGGGTCTGACACCTGCAACCGTTGGACTCTGATGTAGTCTACCCTGTTTCTGGGAGCAGTTATGGTATGCAGCCGTTAAGGTGCTCGGCCAGGGCCTATGGCTGAGCGTCAAGTGCTGGGTTTGACTCCTGCAACCGTTGGACTCTAATGTAGACTACCCTGTTTCTACGAGCAGTTAAGGTATGCAGCCGTTTAGATGTTCGGCCAGGGCCTATGGCTGAGCGTTCTGGTCTGACACCTGCAACCGTTAGACTCTTATGTAGACTACTACCTTGTCCCTTGAGCAGTTGAGCTCCCTAGCCAGCTGCTCAGTGCGGTGCTCGGCCAGGGCTTGCTGCTGCTGGGCCTCTTGGAGTTGCCGATGCGTGGCCTGCAGCAGCGACGGCAGCGGAGCCAACTCCTGCAACTTCACCTGGAACTTGATCTGAAAAAAGAAACGAAATCATGTTAATAATTCTGCTAATTATACTTTACACATTATGCCTGACAGGAGTGACAAGAGTTTTATCAAGCTGGAGATGTCGCGAAACTTCTTTAAATCGCAGCTACGTGCTATAGACGGGCCCTTACATGTAATGGACTCTATTTTTTTCTGTATGCACCTCTTATAATAACGGTTATTTGTGCTAAGTATCAACATCCTCATTCTGTCTTGTTTTGTTGTTGACTTACGAATTTTTAACGTTTTTGTAAATATTTTTATACACGCTTTTTTTTTAATTTTAGCTATTATTCTTTGTTTGGTATAAAAAATAATAATAAAATTGAATAAAACTTTCAATATACTTTTTGTGGTTGTAGTCACAACTCCCGATTTCTTTCAGGTTGTACATCATTGGCCTACTATAAATTTCTCTAAATATCGACATTTTCTACTTGGTATTTTCTGTCCAAAATCAACAAAACACTTGAAATGTCTAGAGTTTAAAATGCTGTAAATATACGACACAAGATCAATTGATTGAATACGATATGAAATGTATTACCTTGACACGCTGTATCTCGTAGTTGATCTGCTCAGAAATGCGGACATTTTCAGCATCCAGAGCAGCCAGCTGCCGAGTCTGCTCCTCCGACATTTGTCGCGCCTGTAGATACTGCAACACAAAATCAAAATAAATTGTGTTTTATTTTTTACTTTGTTAGGCCTCGGGCTATAACCGCCAATGCTTTTATACTGCGAAATATTCAAAAATACGATGACAAATGCGCTGTAATTTTAGGGATGCAGTTTAAACGTAAGCTAACTTCAAGTTTTCATTTAAAGTTGATTCATTTGTCATCGCATCAGTAAATATTTCATAACATAAAAGCACCGGCGGTTCAAACGCCGGTAGCCTTCCCACAAACACCACACCTTTTCTTGTAGTCTCCAAAAGGATGCTGCGTCAGCAAGACCGAAAGGCACCAATTTGAAATGACACAAATCACTTGATACTTGAATATAAGAGTACAGTACGATAGTCTTACAGCTGGACTAGAAAGTATCCACAACTTCCTTCGCGGACGAGAAAAAGCGTAATAGCAGTGCACTAACACTTTTATGCGTCCGATGCGACCTTCTCTTTAACTGCACAAAAATCTGGTCTCGTAATTTCTGCGCACCTCCAGAGTCTGCGTTCTGTACCTTGGCACCGCTGGCACTGCCCTATTTACGGCACTGCGTAGTAAAAGTATTCTATAACCATTCCCGTATTTACAGTCAACGTGATGTCATGTATGTAAATATACAAATCCATACATCCATACTAATATTATAAATGCGAAAGTGTGTCTGTCTGTCTGTCTGTCTGTTAACTCTTCACGCTTAAACCGCTGAGCCGATTTGGATGAAATTTAGTATGGAGGTAGTTTGAGTCCCGGGGAAGGACAAAGGCTACTCTTTATCCCGGAAAAATACCCTTATCCGCGATAAACGAATTTAATTTATACGTTTATATTTATACGACCTTATTCCACAATATCGACTTTTTGGGGTTATATATAATTAGAATCGATTGTACATTTTGAACGTTACACTTTCTATGGAAAAATATTTTTCCAGTGCCTCTACTTCATAGAAAAAGAAACATTCCTACAATAATGTGACGATCTGGAATAGAAAGAGCCCCAAAAAATCAATATTCTAAAATAATTAGTGAATTTATACTCTATTTAAAAACGCTCAATGAGGGTTTTCTAAAATGAAAATATCACTAGTTGGTGCCACCATGACGTAAGGTGTAACTGACAACAAGTGTCAACATCCACCAATTACTGCGCAAGATTTTGACATTTCTTATCAATTAGACCTTACGTCACGGCTGCGCCAACTGGTGATATTACCATTTTAGAAAACCCTCATTACGTCCGCCAAACTGCGTCCTGCGTGCCTCCAGAATCTCGGTTGCGTGACGCTATTCTTTAGATACATCTAACAATGCAATGGAGTTAATTTTTGCTATGTTAATATTCAATAACTTGAATCCTGTAATAAGAATATTAATAAGGTTAATTCATTCAAAGTTTACCTTGATTCGATAATCTTGCAGTTGGACATCCATTTCAGCCAAAAGTGCGCGCTGTTCCTCTATTTCGGCGTTCGCCGCGCGGAGCATCTGACGGAGATTTTGTACGTTCACTTCCTGAAAGAGAATACGCATCAAATCAGATTTTACTATGATCATGTTCATCAATAAATCAGGAGCATTCACCTGCTATAACCATACGGGCACGTCAGATGGTAAGGTTCACAAATAAATCAATTAATTTTCGAGTTGTCAGAATAGGGTATTTGGTGCATTCCACCAGAATGTCGGGTACGTGACGCGATTTTGTCTCATACTCGTACTTATGAAAAATTTAGGATGTCTATTTTTTGTATGTCAATATTTCATAACTTGTGTAGCGCCAGCTAGCTCGGGTTCATGCGACGGGGCTAAGTATTTAAGTGAAAACACTACGCGTATATAAACACATGAACAAATGCTCATTAGCAATACTCTTAATGAAATAATTGTAGTATAATCTTATAAGATAGTTACCTACACTTGGTAGCGCGTAGGTTGCCGGACTGCGCGGGAGCGGCGTGAACGAATTTCAAACGGCTCGCTCACGCGCAATGCGTTCCGATTCTCAGCCGCTATTAGCTGTTGCGCTGCAGCACAATATTCGTCCAATCCGCGGGCCCTATTAGTGATGGCCGGCGTTTGAATAGGCCGCGTTATACTTGGCTTTTGTGCTTGGTAGTGAAATCTTGGACTTTTTATAAGTTTTTAAGGTCATAGTCGTCACGTATCCGACAAAGTAGACGTTCTGGTGCAATGAACCAGTTGTACTTAATATTTGCTACCTAGTATTTGTAATATGCAATTCCTAATGCCAACTGGTATTAGTTACTAAAGACTTTGGACTTGCATATTACAAATAATAGGCAATCAATACTAAGTAAAAGTACCGTATTTTGATAACTAGAAAATTGATTGATTTATTTATGAACTTCACCATCTGACGTGCCCGCAAGATGCCCGCTGGGGTGCTACGTTTGGCAATAACATAACTTTACAATACTATCTGGAAAGCATTCGCTTTTATTGAAACAATTCAAGTTACTTGATATGCAAATTATCATTTAACCACTGGAAAAGACAAGCCCTGATATTAGAGATGACTTGGGCATCGAGAGGGAACGCAGAGCGTTGTCATTAAGGCTAATATATTTGTTCGAAGGTTTGCTATATTAATATATTTTTGGAAATAATTGCTTCAAAAATAACATAATTTGTTTCCCCCTCTCTATTTCCTAAACCGAATGTCCAACAGCTGTGAAACTTAAGAGTTATTGCCGAAAAACTGCGCTTCTCAGCAAAAGGCCGTAAGTGCCGCGAAGATACGCTCTTTGCCTCTTTTGCTAGTGCACTTTTTCACATTGTAATATTGTCATTAGTAGTTCGTTACATTGTAGCCCTACACTGAGCAGGATCTGACATGCTCTGGGCCGGTTTGTTTTTGCTGAATTTTTACTCTTGGCCTCAGAAATGCCAATTATTCGCTTGCGGGCACCCTGTAGTTACATAACGTGATATGTGTGTATAGCTTGGAGTATTTAGTAATGGAGTACGCATCGCTACAAATCTTCTAACAAAAAAATCTGCCGTTTTTCGAGGGGGGCGAGGTAGCGCACATATAAACAATCTACCTACAAATGCATTTTTTCCTCTCGTTACTACGCACCCACACTAAAACAATACCACAATACTAACTTAAATTACCACACTAATGCAGTAAAAACTGCATACGGACACAATTTCAAACTATCGGTGTAGGCGTAATCAAACCGATTAATTGGGCTTTCAATTGTCTGGAGAATATCTTATCGATATATTTTTCTAGACGTCATAGATAGCGCAACTTGGTACTCGTGGAATACTTTCACAAATATATCAAATATCCTACTGGATTACAAATTTAAGTAAATTATTCAAGTATAAATAACGTCACTGCTACTACTACGAGTATATAGAGAGTATTTTACATAGAATATCTCTAACTAACTTTATATTAGGATGGTTCCTGGAAAAGAGGAGACATAATTTTTTACCTATTCAAATGTACATGTAATATTGTCTTCGCTTATCGCGAAAGTTCACACTCATAAAATATAGCAAATAAGAATAAAATTTTGAAAAAGGATATTATTTCCTCTGTTACTCGTTGACCACGAACGCTGTAAAATGTTTATAAATTAAATGTTTATATAGGCATTCGTAATAGGAATAAACATCTAAAATAATATTTCATTTCACATCGATATTGTATCGTAAAGAATAACATTCACATCACTAGTTTAGTTTAGCGCACACTGCAGCATGTCAACCGGAGCAATAAATATTCAACCTTAATTACTTATTAATAAAATTAATTATTAGACAAAGGTAGATCCTTCTCCCATACTTAATTCGGGAAAACTGATATTTGCTTGTAATTTCATACAAAATTTAAAAGCTAGTAGACCTTATTAACCTTACATACGGGGAGTTATATTACGTCAAACTTGCTCGAATCTGTCAAAATGAAATACGAATTGTATGCGATATTTTTCAAACTGATTTTGTAATCGATTCCAAGATGCCTGATTTTCTTGAAAACGTTTTATGTATTAATATGTTGTAATATGATATAATAAAAGCAATAATGTGAAATGATATTCCATCCTTTTATGCTTGATGTATTTGAACGCTTTTTGCACACATCACATAACACAGCATATGCAGGCATTTGAAGGAGCTTGTCCCGCGTAAATAACGATTGCAAGACTGCCAATAATCTATGAATGAAGTAATTTTTATAAAACGGTTGGAACATTGTACCTACGTCTTTGGCAGAGGGGAAATGACATGAAGGCGTCTCCATTTACTAAATACTCCAAGGTGTATAGTCTGGCTATAATATCTTTATCCCACCAATTTTAATTGTTTTATCTGTGCTTTGGTATATGGCAACACTGAATATAGGGCACTAACACCACATAATACATTCTCAGTGCACTTAAGAGGCTGTTAAAAGCTAAATAGCTTCACTTGAACATTATTTTAACAAAAACCATATGGGTGTTATTCAAAAGTACTAAGATTGGTTAATCTTACCAGCCAAAGACTTAATGCAATGTAAATATTGCCGCTTTTCAGCGATAATCGCTTCTTGCTGTTGCTGTACAGCATCGAAGTTAATGATCATGCGGAAAAGTAGTTCTCGCTGACCACTTTATATGGTTTTCCCACAGTTAAAACTTTATTTTTTTATAAAACCAACGCACGTAAAGGTAAATTGTTTCTTAAGACACTTAAACAACTTGACGTCTGTGACAGATACAAAACATTGCCATATTCAGTTTTTATATATTTGACAGTTCATTTGCTTGGAAGATATAGAATGGTCCGACTCTACGGTCATATCGTTGGCAATCCATACTATACTAATATTATAAATGCGAAAGTGTGTCTGTCTGTCCGTTTGTCTGTCTGTCTGTCTGTCTGTTACCTCTTCACGCTTAAACCGCTGATCCGATTTGGATGAAATTTGGTATGGAGATAATTTGAGTGCCGGGGAAGGACATAGGCTACTTTTTATCCCGGAAAAATACCTTTATTCGCGATAAACGAATTTAAGGCGGACGAAGTCGCGGACAGATGCTAGTAGATGATATATCTCACAGTTTCAAAGGCCTTGTCCGCGGGCCCCTGCATCTTGGTGGCCGGCGCGAGCCCCTCGAATCTCATCTCGAGGTTGCGCAGGCGCGCCTTGGCCTCGCGCGCGACGCAGCGCTCGCGTTCGGCCTCCTCCTTCCGCTGTAGAAGCTCAGAGCGGAGCAATGCGCACTGAAACGTTAAATTATTCATTAATTAATAAAACTCTAAATCACAGCTTGCGACACAAACTAAACAATAAAGGTAAACCGTACTGTTGCTCACGATTAGTTTGATTCCACAAATGTCTAAATCCACGAATGTTTACCAACCCGAATGTCTGTCTCCTTTAATGTCTAGTTGTAAGTGTTTTGCGGCGTACGACTTTTCAACAAACCGCTCACGATCTGTGACTGTCCACTTCAATTTTGGATTGGTAAATTAAGAAAAACTTTCATAAATGGCAAAATAAACAAAATTATTTCTACCGGCTAATTACTATTAACAACCAGTTTAGCTCAGAGGGAGTAAAAAATGCAGGACATTGAGAATATTTTCTTAACACCTTACATACTAAATATGTAATCCTTTACGACGTTCAAGTTGTACTTATCGATAACATCACTGTCGATGTTATTTTTATGTCAAGCGCTAGCCACCTGACGTTCGTGCCAGAAAATTATTTAGGTATATTTCATCATTTATTAATTGTTGTATCATGTACATTGCATTGCACTGATACCCTGAAAGGGCAAACAATTATCTTACCAACTAAGTTCATAAATACATAAATATAATTCTCATAAATTAGCTCAATACAAACACAACAATATTACGTTACAATAGGTAGGTATCAATTCTTCATTTTCATGTAGGTATTCTAAAATTGATTGATTAATTAGTTTATAAAATTGATGAAATAAATTTTTAATTCATATTTTTATTATCATTTGAATATTAAATAAATTTTAGAATTTAATTCAATTTTTTTTTATTGCTCCTTATGATCTCTTTTGGCCTGTGAAGGGCCATTTTAGAGTTTCTGTAGTAGGCGCGTCACTCCTATGAAGGATGCGCCCGAAGAAAACGCCGATGGTAGGCGCCTGTCCGCCGGACTGCGGCGCCAGGGCTTCTGAGTCCCGCCGGTTTATGAAGCTGGCTGCGGCCAGCTGTGATGAGGTTACGAAGATGGGAAATGACACTTTGCAGGGCCTTTTCCTCCATCTTCTGTCTTCGTCTTGAGAATGCTGCGATGGGATGAGCTCGAGGAATACAGGAAGACGAGCCTCTCCCAGATTCTCCACGCCGCTCAAAGGGGAGGCCGATAGGCCACAATCCTACGTGGACGACCCTGGTGGCCGCTGGACGACGGGAGCCGGAAGAGCGCGGGTCTCTGCATTCTCTTCAGCTCGCATTAGTGATGTTTTTCGCTCGGTGTTCAGCGTCGTCGATGTCCGTGCGTTATTGGTGATGCCGGTGCGAGAAGCACGGACGACGGGCAGTCCCTCTCCGGAGCCCCCAGCAGGTCGCCCTCAGGCTGGTAGGACAGCACGGCGTGATGCGGCGTCCACTTTGTCACCGACTCGAGGAGGTCATGGTGTAGGATCCGGATTATTTCCGCTCCCCGCAGATGCTTCTCACTCCAGCACAGCAATGTGGTTACTCAATATGAGCATTGATGAAATTTGAAAACACTTTACCGCCGGGAGCTGAGCTCAACCGGGGCGCGCGGATGGTAGTGCGACTCCGTGCCTACAGAAACACGGGTTTAAATTCAATAGAGACATAAATGTGTGATTATAACATTAATAACAGTCCCGAGACCCGTGTTCGTATCCCGGCCAGGGCAAGTGTTTGTGCGATAAGCACGAATGTTTGTTCCTGGGTCTTGGATGTTTTCTATGTATTTAAGTATTATAATTTATATAAATATTATGTATATCGTCGCCTAGTACCCATAGTACAAGCTTTGCTTAGTTTGGGACTAGGTCCATTGTCCCTGATATTTATTTATTTTACAGTTCCTCTTAGCTAGCATCATCAAACATGAATTCCTGGATAGAGTAGTACAATTTTTATACAAGAAACTGTTTTAGGTTCATAAAGAATAAACAATATTTGTCTAGCTATTAATATATGACTAACTAGATTCCCTGTCCGAATATCCTTATACTGAATGTGGATACACATTTCGACTTGTGACATGTTCAGATCGTTTTGAGTGACACCACTGAACGTATTAAGCTTAATACTCTTTTGACTAACCTCTGCTATCTTGCTCTTACACTCATTTTCGGAAATCTGGAGTTTTTCCTTCAGCTCGATCACCTCCTTTTCTGCCGGCGTCTGCGCAGAAGTTCAAAAATCATTTTTAAATATTAAATCATCATAATAACAAGAATACGCTTTAGAATAATATTGAGATTTGCCTAGCCCACCAAGAACCACACTAGGTGCATAATGTGCGCACAACAGCCAATGGGGAATGGCTGAAAATATTCTAAAATCTTGAAATTTTGTTTTAGGTAGGAATAAGCCTTCTTATTGTCAGAAAAAAAATACAGAACTTCTGTGGCTTAGAAAAAAATCAAAAGATGAAAAGGTGGTTGGCCTATATACCTGCCATATACGGTAAGGCAAATGCAGCATTGATATTATAATATAAATATGCTGATAATTGTGCTGTTATTCGACTATAAGGATGGTTAATGGTGTTTTAGCAATTATTTTTTTAGCTATGTTTTATTTACTGTTGTTTATGGGTTTACTCGAAAAGTATTGTATACAATAGTTATATCAATAGTTTTTTAAGTCTCGTACCTTTATTACGGCACTGGCCAGTGGCCTAAACGCGGTACTAGACTGAAAGAGCATACATTATATATAACGATTGCATAAAATACTGATTAAATAAGAGCACTCACCAAAGGTGCATCGGGATTGCAGGATGCAGGACACGGCGGGCACAACTTGCACTGCAAACAGACACAACACTGAACCAGCACCGCTAGCACGACTGTGATAAGCGAGTCTTTGACGCGCAACAAAGATTGTCTGTCTCTTTCCTTACTATGCAATTCGAGAAAAACGTATGACGCTATATCGCGTGACAAGCGTATAGACACTCCCATGGTCTACGGTCGATGGGGGAAGAGACAGTGTGGGCGAGTAAGAAGTGTGCGCGGCAGGATCATCCTAGTGCTCCGCCGCGCACACCATTGCACCAATCTTTGACGGTCGGACGTCGCACGGTGTCATGAAGCATCTGATTTTGTACCCTTGTGTACCCTTCAACGGCCAAGTCACACAACATTAACTATAATAATAAAAGAATCGTAGTGAAGAACCTTAGACTTGGCACGACTTTGTCCAGATTTCATTACTTTTTAGAGATAAACAAGCAGTTCCATCGAGACTTGGCTAGTTTTTTACAGAATGTTTTTGGTGGGATTTCACTTCTTTTTGAAGAAACGTGGGCATAGACTTTCGACTTTTGACATCAAATGAAGTGGCCCACCAAGTTGAATATTTTTTGTAAAGGCGGTATGTCGATCTCTAATAGTTTGGTTCGGCTCTTGTGTTTTCTAATCAGGGTCACCAGGTACTCCAGATCTTCGATTATCCTAGTTTTATAGTTTTCTCTTTTTGTGGCCATTAAACCCTAGCTCTGTACCAAATTTCAGCTCTCTGAGTTTATGGGAAGTACTTGTTCTATTCTGATGATAATGAGTGAGTGAGTGCGTGGGTGTCATAAACGCGAAACTTTGCTTTCGCTTAACTTCGGAACTAAATGACCTACAGACTTGAAAGTTTGGATTTAAAGTATGTGATTATAGTTTACTAGATGACGATAAAATCTGCGTTCTGGTCTTATCCAGAGGTTCTCAAATAGGAGCCTGAAAATGCGGCAAAATGGTTCCAGTAAAGGATGGTACGGCAGTGTTTGCTTCGCGCTCGACTTGGCGGGGGACTGCAGAACCCCCTGGTTAATTGCGATCCACTGCAGTCTAAGCCGGAATCGAACTAGCGTCTCTGTTATACCGGAATAGCGCCCTATCCGTTAGACCATCAGACTGCTTGTGATTCACAGCGAATTAATCCTCTACCTTCGGTAACGATACGTTACTCTCGACCTATCTAAGCCGGAATCGAACCAGCGTCTCTGTTAAACCCGAAAAGCGTAACAAGTTTTCAGAAAAATAATGGTACCTACATAAGGTCGTGAGTAACGTATCGATATTTGTGAAATACACGAAAAAATCTATACAACATATTATGAAGATGTAAAAAGTAGATGGTGTTTTAAAAGTAAACATTTAACGATATTGTAATTGAATAAAGAAACAAAAGGAAGCTAATCTAACCCGCGGCTGCTCTGGTATTGGTCATAACAACATTACATCATTATGAGTCTTGTGTTAATCAAAATAAACGTTCTCTATTCTATATTCTATAAAACAACTTACATCGCGTTGCAATGGAGGCATCGGTGGCATTCCCGGCTGAAAAAAAAAGTGCCAAGGTAAAATATAAAAGCTATTAAAGCGACGGCACGAATCATGGGCATTAGTACCCAGTAATGGACAGCACAGATTCAGTGCTTTATAGCCCACCATTCATGGACTTTACCAGTTACGAACCTTCCGTTATATGAGCATACAATGTTTTTAGTTTCAAAATGTAAGTGTCCCATACTTTGTAACCAGAGATGGGCATTAATCGATTAATTTTTTAAACAATTACAAAATTAATCGCGATTAAATTAATCAACAGAGGTTTTGATTATCGATTAATTAATCGTCAGTTTAATCGATTAAGAATCACGATTAATATTTTCTTCTGTTTAATTTCCAAACGGTGTAAAATATCTTATCTGTTTAAAAAGAGTTTAAAAGTCTCTGTTTTTTTTAAAAATATTTTAATTAGTAATGAGGTAGCCTGGGAGTTTTTCTTTGCAGCGTTTCTTTTCTCCTCAGTACGCCTCATTTGTGAAATGCTGCTTGGTAAATTATTAAAATAAAATAATTAAGGCCTACTGGCACATGTGTAACTGTCTTTAGAGCTTAGACCCATCTGGCATGTATGTACACCCTCATTTGTTTTTTCAAAAATGGGTAGATTGCATAAATTGTAACTTTGACAGAGTATAATACATCTTTTCTCAGTCCACCCGTGACCATGGAAAGCTGGAAAGATTCCGAAACGTCGGGAACTAAAATGAGATAATATACGCGATATAATCCGTTAAATTGTTTTATTTCAATCACGATTAAGTCTCGATTTAAAGTTGAGACACCCTCAAATGTGCGTTTTTCAACACAAATGTGCACGTTACAAAAATGAAATATTGAAATAAAACAATTTAACGGATTATATCGCGTATATTATCTCATTTTAGTTCCCGACGTTTCGGAAGCTTTCCAGCTTTCCATGGTCACGGGAGGACTGAGAAAAGATGTATTTTCCTCTGTCAAAGTTACAATTTGTGCAAACTACCCATTTTTTGAAAAAACACAAATAAAGGTGTACATACATGCCAGATGGGCCTAAGCTGTAAAGACAGTTACACATGTGCCAGAAGGGCTTAATTATTTTATTTTAATAATTTACCAAGCAGCATTTCACAAATGAGGCGTACTGAGGAGAAAAGAAACGCTGCAAAGAAAAACTCCCAGGCTACCTCATTACTAATTATAATATTTAAAAACAGAGACTATTAAACTACTTTTAAACAGATAAGATATTTTGCACCGTTCGGAAATTAAGGTTTTGCAGTCCTGTGTCTTGCTTGTTCCTTAATGAGATGTATTACAGGATCCCAAGCTGGTGGTAGTGACAATCCATCTTCTCTATTGAAATTAGGATGCTTTTTAATCTCAATAGCCTCGCGTAGCATCCTGGGAAAATATCTTTTTTCTTTGGCAAGGATAGAAGGTTTATCAAACTTAATTGAGTGGTTTGGTTTGTCAATGACATGTTCACAAACTGCAGACCTATTACACCGACGGTGCTTGACATCTGCTATGTGCTCCTTCACCCAACGTCGGGAACTAAAATGAGATAATATACGCGATATAATCCGTTAAATTGTTTTATTTCAATGAGTAATAATCGCGGAAACAGAAGAAAATATTAAAAATGAAATATGTCTTGTCATGTGTACACTCGAAAAATAATTCTAGTGTGCTGTGAGACATAAACTTATTTCAGTAACTCAAGGTGGTTTTTATAGTGCAGTCCCACATCTACGTAACTGGATACTTAGACATTCAAATAAATTAATAGTTTAAAAAACACTAGAAAAACACGCTTTATAAGACTTTTCTAACAAATCCAAACACAGCTATGATACGATGTTCCGTCATGAAGTTCCAGTTCATATCTTCCGGCTCCATTATCAGATCAGTTTGACACTATCATATTATTGTATTGTCATCAGAACTACATACAGCTGCCAATTTTCATGACGCTACGATCCTTGGAAGATGGTTAAATTAGTTACCTTAGATTCCATTACATACGTACATACAGTTCGACCTAATAAAAGCGTGTTAAAAAAATATTGTTACGAGCGTGGGGTATAGGATAGAGTTAAAACACCTTGACAATTCCACGTTAGTTTATTTGCGAGTTTACACACACAGCTTACAGTTGCAGGGATTCACTGTTAAACGCGTCCCGGAACCAATACTAGACTTCGCACCGTGTATAGCACACACTGAGTCACTGACACTGAACACTTTCTAGTTCACTTCCACTACTTCACTTTTATCACTTCACTTAACTTCCTCTTCTTTCTACTTGTTTCTCCTTCGCTTGCCACTTTAAGACTGTCGTCTGATCTACCGTCGTCGTCTTTTATACCCGTTAATTTCGCTCGTCTTTTGTCACTTTTTATCGTCATATTTTCGTTATTCTGCTGTTTTGAGTAGCGTCGTCTTTCTAGTAAATTGGGCTGTGTCGAAGGTTCTAGCATATTCGAATCCCATACATTTGTCCTTTAAACTTCTATGGCACGGAATGTTCTTTTCTTCAAACTTTCTAGAAACTTTAGTCTCACTTACTAAAATCTAAACATCCGAAGAAAACTTGCAAAAAGCTCGCCCATGCTGGGATTAGAACCGCCGTCCTCACGATCATTAATCCACTGTCTTACGACAGTGCCATTCGGTTCTTAATTTAGTCTGCGAAAAACTGATACACATTTATTAAACACTACTCGACCATTGATGACGTTATGGTCTTCGCAACATTGCCCTCCGCTAAGTCATGCTCGTCCCGAGCATCATTTGTGCCGTAATATCGTGCTAATCGTTCGACATGGACGATCTTTGCCGGACCCCGAGTAGATCGGCGAATTCTGTAGGTAACATCGTTTAATTTTGTTACAACCATATATGGACCTTCCCAGCTCGGCTGAAGCTTAGGTGACTTCCCCTTTCGTCGTACTGGGTTATGGAGCCAGAGCAACATTCCCTCTTCCAATTCGCATCTGGTAGCGTTGCGGTCGTACCGTGTCTTCATTCTCTCGCCCGCTTTAAGACCAGATTCCCTCACTTGTGCGTGAACATCCAACATTCTCTGAGTAAGTCCGCTGGTAATCTCCACTCTGTTCCGAAGTTCACTTGTGCCGGTGTGACACCCGTGCTCTCATGAACCGCCGTTCTGTAGGCTAACAGGAAAAGTCGTCCCAATCTTTCTGATTGCTATCGACTAACTTCGCCAAATGACGCTTCAAAGTTTGATTGAATCGTTCCACCATTCCATCTGACTGAGGATGATACGAAGTACGTTTTTGTGAGCCAAAACATTGTTGACGCACAAAAGTCACAATTAATTCTGACATAGGAGACGTGTTATCCCAACGACGGTCAAACACGAAATGAACGCTGCACCTCCCTCCGCAGGCGAACGCGGGGAATGTTTTCCGTCCGTCGCGGCAAACATGCTTGAGTGTTTTTGCTAACAAAAACATTTAGGCCACGCCCCTTTTATGTTAGAATAACATGTTAGGTGTTAGAAAAACACAAAAACACGTCGCAGCGGACCCGGCTTTACTGGAGACCGTTTATACACTTTTTTATATTTTCACCCTGCATTAATTCATACTCACTTGCTGTGCGTAGCATGCATTTTGTCCACCACCTCCAATACAGGATATACCGCCACACGGGCCGTCAGCATGCTTCGTGGACGCCATCTCTCGGACCACTTGCAAATCCGCCTCTAACTCACTCAGCTGCCTCTCCTGTATTGCGTATATTATCTCATAGAATAAGTTTCTGACAGAGAAAAACATTTTTAAAACAAGTTATTACTGCCGACTGAATTTTTTATTGAACACCTATCAACTATTATAAACAAAGATTAGAAACAAATGAAAAAAAATCGGTGCCATCTAGTCGGTGCCACCGTGACATAAGGTCTAATTGACAAGATGCTGACACTTCTTGTCAATTAGACCTTATGTCACGTGTGTTGATATTTCTAAAAAACCCTCATTTAAGCAGCAATTTTGGTATTTTTCCTTATAACCGTGTTACAGATAGAAGTTAAGTTTAAGTGAAATTATTTTTTTCTATCAGTATCCTGCATCATTTGGAACATAATGAGCTACTGAGCTACAGATTTTTTTTTTAAATATCAGTAGCTCATTATGTTCCAAATGATGCAGGATACTGATGGAAAAAAATAATTTCACTTAAACTTAACTTTTGTCTCTACCTCGGTTATAAGCAAAATATCCCAATATGTTGCTTCTAAAATTGTGAGAGTCTCGGAAACTAATAATTTTAGGACAGGGTACCAGGTGACCTTTTTTGTTTTAAATGAGTAATACTACCTTTTAAAAGGAGTGCACTCAATAGCCAATCACCCTGTAGAATAATTATTAGGTAGAAATTCTCATGAATTATAAAAGATAATTTTTCACTCTTAATTCAGCCCTCCTTAACCTAAGGTAAACAGAGAGACGCGCTGCGCTACCTATTTGGACCCCTGCTTAAAGGCCGAAATTACCTGTATCACGTGATAGATTCGTGCGCTAGTGTTGTCACAAGTAACAGTAACAATTATGGTTTCAGAGTATCTCTAACATTATAACAAAATTGCGCTCCTTAAAAAACAAACTGACATTATACAAAATAAAAATTGCTAAATATAAATTATCGTTAAACATCAGAACGCCACTATTTTAATGATTTTGGATTATGTATAGTGACACTTTGATTTTCAGTGAGCGGTTATCTTTTAATGTTTGAATTTCAAGACTCGTGACCATAGCGTTTGACAGCCCTCTCGCGTCAAAGCTCCCGGGAGACCCAATTGGCAACGCCCACCGCGTGGGCGGCCGGTATCGAGTCACATCCGCCTGGCGGTACTCACTAGATCGACGTAGGCCTCCCTAGGTTCTCCACTCGCCGCAGGGTCGGGGTCAGGTTGCTCTGGTTTCTAAAATAGACAAGTAATCCTTACTGTACATTGTTACTATTATAAAGTTGTTAAAATGAAATGTATGTACATTGCTAATATGGAAAAAACTCATACAGACTATTTGTAGGTCACCAACACAAAAAAATAGGATTTAAGTATGTTTGTATGTCGTTTGTATGTGTCGGCAAAACCCCCTATTACGGCTAAACGGATTGAAATTATTTTTTCACCTCACTAGCTCGGAAAGCTCAGTTTGTTTGTTTGATATCTATTGAGAAAATCGCTTTTTATCCACATGTGAAGAAAGAGTTATGACATTTGAACGCAGCTAAAGTGACATTTGACAGCCAACAAAACGTAAATCGTTAAAAGTGCTGAATTTTTAACATCACAATTACTAACTTGCATCGAGTAAAAGACACTAAATGCAGTCTTACAACTTGATTTTATTTCATAAATATCAGCAATAAACATTCATCTTCATTATTGTTGTAAAAACGAATAAAATGTTATGACAGTCCAAGTAAGTCAATGTGCGAACAAAACGCATCCGAAATAATTAAAAAAAAACTATTAAGTCAAAACTTTTCAATTAAGTATTCGCAGAAAAAAAGGCGGTAGTGTCGATCGCGTCGGTCGTAAAATATTATTTAAAATAGTTTGGTTTTTTGATATTAAATAGTTGCTTTTCCGGTAGTGTGTGGTGGTGGTGGTATTGGTAAGTAGTTACTTGTTGTGCCCGTGTTGAATAAATAGTTTTTTGTTATTAACGTTTGAGGAGGGTAGTTTATGCCAGCATCCTCATGAATGAGGATGCTGGCTTGGACGATTCCAGGGATGGAAATTTCTCGCCTTTACTAAAAAATATCAGTTTATCACAACATGAACAATTCGAGAAGTCTCAAGCAGAAATTTCCACACCCATAATGGCAAATGATAAAAAATCACGACAGAGAGCTCGCAGGAGAGAACAGAGTCGTGCTAGCCGTAGCACCCAACAGTCTCGTTCGAGGCCTTCGGCTGCCCGGTCAGAGGACTCGGATGTGGACGGAGGGTCGCAGTTCCCAAACGACTCCCTACTTCCCCCAGGACAGCAATTATTGTCTCAGACGGAGTCACTGCCTACTCCACCGGCTCATTTAGTAACTGACTCTCCTAGCGAATCAATGGATACTCAGACTCCCTCGTCTCCTTTTACGCTTATAGGTCGGGAGAAATATAACATAAATGACCAGGGACCATACGTGGTGCATGTACAGAGAGAGGAGGCGACTCCGGACTCTGGAACCATACTGCACCCAGTGACTTGTGGGCTCTTTTTGCAGAAAAGGAAAAGGGAATTTCCAAATAAAATTGACGGTAGCGTCAAAAGGATTGGGCGCAACCGGGCGGCTTTAAGTTTTCACTCAGGTGAAGATGCCAATATGTTTATTAACTCCCCAACTTTGACTCAGAACAAATACAGAGCATTCTTGCCCACTTTTAATATTACCCGAATGGGTCTGGTGCGTGGAGTGCCAGCAGAATGGACTCCAGAGGAAGTGCTGGAAAATATCCAAATTCCCTCGGGTTCCGGTGGGGCCCAACCTATAAAAATCAGACGTCTCAATTTAAAAAAATCTAAGCCTGATGGATCATATTCCTGGATGCTCTCTGAGACGATCGTTATTACTTTTGATGGACAGATCCTACCACAAAGAGTATTCCTTTGTTTTAACTCCTTGCCCGTGGAGCAATACCAGTATCCCACAATACAATGTTATAGGTGCTGCCGATTCGGCCACACCAGAGAGAAATGTCGGTCCCTCCCTCGGTGTTTCCGATGTGGCGAATCTCATACCGGGGACGCATGTGCAGTGGACACCCACGACGCATATTGCTGTAATTGCCCTAGAGGACTGGGAGCAGGACACTTTGCCACTAGCAAATCTTGCCCTGAATTTAACCGCCAGCTGGCAATTAAAAAAACAATGGTCAATCAAAATACATATACTGTGACGCATCCAAGTTAAACCCGGTAGGGTGTGTGGGGGTTGGAGTTCTTCATTCACAGTATAACATCAAATGCCCTCCAGAAACTTCCGTTTTTACTGGCGAGTGCATTAGGAGTATTGGAAAGTGTGAAATATGCCCTTCTTTTCAAATTAAAAAAATCTATCATCTTTTTGGATTCCCTGAGCTGTTTACAGGCCTTACTCTCCAATCCATTCTCTGTGAAATTCCATAATCCTATTATCAATGAAATTTAGGAAAATCTTTTAAAAGTAAAAATAAGGGACACGAGATTGCTTTGGTTTGGATTCCGGGACATTCGGGAGTTACTGGGAATGAAAGAGTAGACCAGGTCGCAAAGGAAGCAATTGTATGCGGCGACAAAGTTCCTTTTAGAAACTATTGCCATGACTTAGTTCCTTTATCGTCAAAATATATGTTCCAAAAAAGGTCTTCTGTGTGGACTGCTTCAAGCAAAAAACGTGGAAGGCTATATGTACAGGTAACTCCAAAAATCTCAAGAAAACCGTGGTTCTCCAAGATAGTTCTTTAAAAACAACTTTGTACCACCATTATTCGAATGAGACTAGGTCATTGCTGTACCCCATCGCATTTGGCCAAGATACACATCCGAGACTCCTCCATATGCGAATGTGGCCTGGACGAAGGAGACTTGAATCATATTTTCCTTGCTTGTCCTCTGTACAATAATTCTGAGCTTTATAAGGAGCTGATCAAACTTGAGACTCCATTCCCGACACATATTTCAGAATTAATCCAAATAAAAAAAGACAAAGGATTTTTTTTGGCCTTGGGCTCTTTCTGTCAACTTAATAACTTAAAGATATAACATAAATAATTACTATTAAATTAAAACAAATTAAATTAATATCCACGTAGTTGTGTAACGTTTCACTAATAAGGTGTTTTGTAAATTAATTTGATAACAGTTATACATATAACACGTAATCCTTTTTTTTTCTAGGATCAGCAACTATAAAATCTTGCTTTGGCGCGTTCGTAGCCGTTTTATATTTTTATTTTTATTTTTTATATTTTTTCATAATCGACATGACACTGGATAAATCTGTGGTAAAAAAAAGTATTCGCGATTTCTTTTACTTTGTTTTATTATTAAAAATCGATTGAAACGTAGACGCATTAACACCTGTCGAATTACAGGAAACTGTGCAAAATGCGGAAGTCGACGAAATAGGCTGTCCTATTTCGTCGACTTGGCCAAAAGCATGAAGCCAAGCACTCTGTGGAGCATAATTTCCATGCTTAAGGCGACTCTAAAACCAAAGAAGGATGTTTATATAGAGAAGTATCCAAAGTTGCTGGTATTTGCAAAAAAAAGCTCATCGTTCATAAACCAAAGAAATCCAAGATTTACGGCCGCAGATATTACAAAATATTTAAACGAAGCTCCAGACTCTGAACATCTAGGTACAAAAGTATGTAATAGTAGTCACGCCCACCATGGTGGTCCACCCGTGACCATGGAAAGCTGGAAAGCTTCCGAAACGTCGGGAACTAAAATGAGATAATATACGCGATATAATCCGTTAAATTGTTTTATTTCAATAGTAATCGTTTTCTTTTATCAATATAGGTATAGTTAAAACAAATGCAAAAAATGCCTCATAATACTTTGTTGAAGTTTATAATTACCTAAAAATCTAATAAATAGCAAATTGTGTGATTATTGCAGAAATTTTTCAAAGATAGTACAAACCCTTTTTTCCTCGCTGTAGTGAGGTGAAAAGTTTTGTGTTGTACACGGGTGAAAAGTTATTTTACGTGTCGTGTATTGAAACACTCGCTACGCTCAGGATTCTATTTTGAATCATAGAATCCTTTCGCTAGCTCGTGTTTCAAATGAACACTCGCGGGTAAAATGCAACTTCCCCCCTTGTACGAGGGCTGCTATTTATATATCCGGAAACCGGGATTACAATCTTCTTAAATAGCATATTTGACCGCCATGGTAAAATTTGAACTTTTTTAAGTATATAAGGTATATTTTTTCTTCCTTATTAACGCTCGTGTTTTGTTTTTGACGGGTTTTAAATGTCATCTCGCAGCAAGAATGGAACTCACTCGTGAAAATATTCGTGCTATGATTTATTATGATTTTCGGCGTGGTTTAACGCAACAACAGTGCATAGATCAACTAACTTCAACTTTTGGTGATGAAGCCCCATCTAAAACTACTGTGTATCACTGGTTTAGTGAGTTCAATCGTGGACGTAGTATGCTTACGGACGAAGTTAAGGCAGGTCGCCCGAAATCGGTCGTTGTACAACAAAATATCGAGGCTGTGCGAAAACTTATAATGGACGACCGACATGTTACGTACCGCGAGATAGAGGCGACTCTGGGTATTTCTATGACCAGCATTAATAGCATATTACATAATTATTTGGCTGTAAAAAAAATTTGTTCGCGTTGGATACCCCACAACTTAACAAATGAGCAAAAACATGCTCGCGTCGAATGGTGCAATAAAATGTTAAAAAAATATAACCGTGGTGACTCAAAAGCCGTTTATAACATCTATACAGGTGACGAATCCTGGATCTATGCATACGATCCCGAAACGAAGCAACAATCAACGGTATATGTATGGGTGTTTCAAAATGAGCCGAACCCTACGAAAGTTACTCGTGCAAAAAGTACATTGAAACAAATGGTGGCCTGCTTCTTCGGTATTAATGGCCATGTAGCTACAGTGCCACTAGAAAACCGTAGAACGGTTAATTCAGAGTGGTACACGACCATTTGCTTACCGGAAGTATTTGAACAAATTCGTAAAACTAACCAGCGACGAAGAATCATTCTTCATCATGACAATGCCAGCTGTCATACGTCACGCGAAACAACTCTATTTTTGGAGGGTCAAAATGTGGAATTAACGGGTCATCCGCCGTACAGCCCTGACTTGGCACCCAACGATTTTTATTTATTTCCAAATATAAAGAATAAATTACGCGGTCAACGATTTTCGACCGCTGAAGATGCTGTCGACGCATTCAAACAACACGTTATGCAGGTACCTCAGGCGGAGTGGCAGAAGTGCTTTAAAAATTGGTTCACGCGAATGCAAAAGTGCATAGATCATCAAGGGGAATACTTTGAAAAACAATAAAACTATTTTCAGCCGTGTACGTTTGTTTGTTTTTTTGTTTCCGGATATATAAGTAGCAACCCTCGTATAACAAATAACTATTGGTACACGGGTAGCTGGGCATCTAAAGATGGCAATAAGATGCTTGTCTGTTAGTCTTTACTGGGTTTCTGCCTATGTAAAGAACCTAAACATTTTTTAAGTGTTCGTAAATATCCTATATGTTAAGAAAACAATTTGTTTTTAAACGGTTTTTAATGGACTGCAGTTTGGTAAAGACATATTTTTATTAATTTGCATGTGTGCCACTCTGAATTAATAAGAAAGTTTTTTTTCAAAGTTGGCAGTTAATAGAACAAGTTTCTATCAAAAAAAGAATCATTTTTGTAACAAGCTTTTACTGCCGACTGTACAACATGAACATTCATCAACTACTCACCGAGACGATTCTAGAGAGCCCAAACTCGGTAAGATTGCATTATTTTCTTACAGAGTTCCTATGACCACCTCCCTGCTCCATCATCAGATCAACTTGATGGCATCATACTATTGCATTGTCTCCAAACTGGGTATGGCAAATTTTAGCTCAATTGTAAACCGGGAAGTAGGTCAAATTTAACTTGCATGATTCCACCCCAACACACATAGTTACAATACAAATTAAATAAAAGCTAATAAAAATGTACAATGTTCGACCACATTTTATAAATGTCCACAAAATATTGACGACACGTTTGGCTCAGTGGGTTGTACGACGGCCTACGAAGCTGGCGGTCCACAGTATGATATTTGACCTCAAAGGCGGTCATCCCTATTTTATGTTTTCATTTGGTGGAATTATTTAACACAATTATAAGACGAAAACTCCGGAGTGGCAATTACGCACACAATTCAAAATAAAAAATAAAAAGTGAAAAATATATGAAAATCTAAAAATTTCGTTTTTCCCACTTTTCGATAATAATTAATATTGCTCCTAGCAATATCAAATAATGCTAACTAGAAGCAGTACATATAAGAAAGTAGCACAGCTCTAGGTATTAAGAAAATTGAGTAAAATGTATTTTTATACATCTTAGTTATTTATTTATTTTAACTTATTTTTCAAGTATTAGGATTTAATTTTAACATGAAATGATTGTTTTGATTGTGCTCTTGCCCTGAAAAAAAAAACAAGCTTAACTGACTGATGAACTCTGAAAAATTCTCTTCATAAGTTTTTTTCTGATGATTCTGCAATTAGGGTTGTCACTAACAAGAATATTTAATTTATTTACATGATATTTACAGATCATACATATGTATATATTTTCACTTCTTATAATATTTCTGTATAATTCAGCATCATATCCGGCTATAATTTGCGAAGTATAATTTTCTGTGACGGGAACAGAATCACCCTCTCTAGATACTTCATATGGTTTCAAGAGATTTAAAACCGGTGGCGGCAAAGGTATTGGTTTAACTTTTTTAATCTGTCCTGCAACCGTACATTAGAAATCAAGGGATCGAACGATTCAAATGCCCTGTGAAACAAATCTAGCATGGCTTTTTTGCGGTCAGATTTCAGGCAATAGTGCCCCCGCACCGACTTACTCGAACCGCCAAAACTTATTCCTGGCGTCTCCGACTTGTTCTGATAACAAACCGATAGGTAAAGCTGACCATTGTATTATATCTCTACATAGGATAGGGCTGCACTGAAATTTTCGGGAATCTAATACATACGAACTTATTTTCGACACATATTATACCTTTTTAGAATCTCTAAAGTTTAATTATCGTAACATACTGGCCACATATAAATAAAAAGTACGGAATCCTAAAAAACATAGTATTCTATCTGGTATAAGTAAGTTTTAATTACACATATAGATTGCTACATGCACAGTAATATAACCATTTTTTTTAATGTATTACTTTATACTGACAACCCTAGCTTCAAAATATTGAAAATGCAATATCTCGAAGGTCCCTTGGAATATCGGTTTAATTTTTGTGGAAGAGGCTAAGAGTGTCTTAATTAAAGACATAATCGTGCAATGGAATCCAAATTCATAACTATGTTGCCATAGAAAAACCAAAACCTAAATAGACAAAATTATTTAGAACTCAGTTGATATTTGAAATAAAGTCCTGAGTTTTTTCCCAAATTATCCCGGACAATAGTTTTATCTAAAGACATATGAATTATTACACAAGACTGGGTTATTTTCAAGTTAAATTAATTTCTATGATATTTCCGGAAATCCATATAAATGTTGAAAAAAAAAAACACTTCCTCGGTATTATACATAATTACCACTCGGGAGTTTTAGTCTTATGTTTATATTAGATAATTCCACCAAAAGAAAACATAAAATAGGGATGACCGCTTTTGAGGTCAAATATTATATGTATATAAATATTATATGTGCGGTCTTGGGTTCGAATCCCGGCCAGGGCAAGTGTTTGTGTGATGACCACGAACGTTTGTTCCAGCAGAGTCTTGGATGTTTTCTATGTATTTAAGTATATATTATGTAATGGAAGGCGCCCGTAACTTTGTTCGCGGTGGAGAAAAAGTCATTATTCCTCTTTTGTTCTTGGGAAAGTCGGGTAAAAAGTATCCTATAACCATTTTGAGATACCCAGCTACTCGTGTACCAAAAGTAGTTGAAATACGTTTAAGGTGCGTCAAACCCAAAAACCGTAGGAATAGGCTTAGATATAAGTTTAGCTTTAAGTGAGGCGGCGACCGTCGACGGCACAGAGGCCGAGAAGGAAATCTTCCGGCCCCGCACATCGTTAGCGCGGTCACCTGTACGAGGAGATGGCGAAAATTTCTACGCCGACTACCCAAGTCCACGAATTGACTTGAACTCAGCCGCAATTCAAATCCCGGCTAAGGAAGCGGCCAGCGTCCCTACACGCGACCGCCACGGCCGCTTCACGCGTCGTAAGACGACGGAGGAGGGGGGAGAAGCCCGCGAAATAGGATTGAGAGACGAGGGCACCACCTTTAAGGACGCCGCCCAAAGAGAGGAGCTGCGTGCACCGATCGTGGTGCGAGAGGGTGGGCGCGAGGCAAAATTTGAGCGGGTCGCGCAGGTTCTCCTCACCCGGCTGGACGAGCGGATTCCGCACAGGATACGGACGACAGCATGTATACTGTGCGGTCCTCCTACTCATCACCAGCGACCTCCCCAAGTCGCCAGAGTACGGATCTGCCACCGCCAAAAGCTGGACAGAAAGGGAAAGGAAAGGTTCGCCTAAGGACGCAGACACCTTTTAAGCCCGTTGGCGCAGCGGAAGGGTGTAAATCACCGAACTCCCCAATGCTTCAATCGGATGCGGAAGAGGCAGTTGAGCACAAGGCAGAAAAAGCAGAGGCCTGCCCGACCAACTCAGAAAAGGAGCTGGGTCCACCTGAAACGGATTGCCCAACAACGAGCGGTCGGATGTGGCGGAACAGCCGTAAGAGGCCGCGCCACTCCAGCTCCCAGTCGGGATCTAGCGGGGACAAGTCCTGTCCGTCCACCGCAAGTAAGGGCTTGTCGCAGGCCTCAAAAGGAAGAGGAAGAGGCCGGCCCCCTACCACGGGGAAATATGTTGGCTTGGCCAAGGCTAAGGAGGCGTACAATCGCGCCTTGCATGAAGAGATCCGCCTCGAGGCAGAGAGAGAGTTAGAAGAAATGCACATCAGAACCCGACAAGGGTTCTCTAAGTGCACTCCCTCTCCGCCTGGGCCGCATCATGAGGCCACAAAAGAACTTGGGCAGCAGGTGGCAGACAGTGTGGCTGTCATTCAAAAAGTGGCGGCCACCTCGTCCACATTTGTATCATTTGCCCGTATCAGATCATCGTCGCGTGGCATGATCGCGTGTCACGATCACGCGTTTGGACGTTGCGCCGATCCGATCGCTCGAAATCCATTTGCTACGCGTATCACACACTTATATCGGAAGGGTGCGTGCGGCATGATCGGCGCGCCGACAGAGAGCGTCCAAGCAGCGTAATACGCAGTCATGCCACGGCACGGTGATCGGATACGAGCAAATGATACAAGCGTGGACGCACCTTTAGCCAATTTAGCGTGATGAAGCCAGAAAGACACATACAAACATACAAACATTTCATTTTTACAACTTTATAATAGTATAGATATCGTCACCTAGTACAGTACAAGCTTTGCTTAGTTTGGGACTAGGTCGATGTGTGTAAGATAGTCCCTGATATTTATTTATCTACCAGAAGATGCCCGCAACTTCGTACGCGGAGGGGAAAAAGTCATAACACTCTTTTTTTCTTAAGCGTAGTCGGGTAAAAAGTATCCTATAACCATCTGGAGATACCCGGCTACCCGTGTGCTAAAACAGTTGAAATCAGTTAAGCCGATTTTGCGTGATGAAGCCACAACGACACATACAAACATTTCATTTTTACAACTTTATAATAGAATAAATATCGTGGCCTAATACCCATAGTAAAATCTTTAGTTAGTTGAGGTAGGTGGATTTGTGTAAAACTGTCCCTGATATCTATTGATTTATTAATTAATACTTTCGTTAATTTTCGACAAAACAAATAACAGTAATTAGTTTATTACCTGAACAGTATCGGTAGGGGGCAGGTGTGTGCTTACGATTGCCTGCAAAAAGAATATCACGTTATGATTCATACAAGTCAAACAATCAACGAATTTAGTTTGGTACCAAGATTTGAATAGGCACTTAAGAAAGACGACAACTTACACTACCGTGAAAAAGCTCAAGACCAAACACAATGTTTAGTTTCACTTTTATAAATTATTCTTAAAAACATCAATATAAATTTGAAATCAACGAATTTAGTTTGGTACCAAGATTTGAATAGGCACTTAAGAAAGACGACAACTTACACTACCGTGAAAAAGCTCAAGACCAAACACAATGTTTAGTTTCACTTTTATAAATTATTCTTAAAAACATCAATATAAATTTGAAATCAACGAATTTAGTTTGGTACCAAGATTTGAATAAGCACTTAAGAAAGACGACAACTTACACTACCGTGAAAAAGCTCAAGACCAAACACAATGTTTAGTTTCACTTTTATAAATTATTCTTAAAAACATCAATATAAATTTGAAATCAATAGAAAACAACGTAAACTTCATTTATTTACCCACATATCATTAGTGCTCTAAAATGCGTTCAAAAACCGTAGGAAATGACCAGCATTGTTACCTACAACCAATTTAACTATGAGAACTTTCTTGTCTGTGGTATGAGGTAAAATCTGTACGGTAATGTGTATTTCAGTATAGATTTTTGCGATTTTTGTAACGTTATGAGTTTAAATTTGGAACAGCTGTCAAAACTCAAATAGATCTCTATTCTAGTATCCATAGATATTAAAACAGTTATCGATATGAAACGTCAATTCAGTATGTTTTTTTGTATAAACCGCACGACATCTGATCTCAAGTGATATGAGAATAAGGACTTCATTCGTTTGTCTATGATTAAAAAAAAATAGATTCGTTTTGACGGAGGACCGAATTGCCGCCATTAATGTTGTCATTTATTTGTTGATTTTTAGCTGTTACGAAAGTAGCATTGTGAAAAGTTATTTTTAATTTCCATTTAAATTGAAAATATGAGTAGAAGTGACTCCGAGAACTAAATGAACACTCCGCCGGATATTGTAAATGCAGCCACGATTGCAACAAATAACTTGTTTTCCGAAAAATCGATAACCAAATTTAGTACTAGTAAAAAAGTATAAAGAATTTTTAGATTGGAGAATGAACAAACGCACGAATTTATGTGAATAAGTAAAGTCTTTCCTTCTGTATTTGTTCAAGTTTATTTTTTATTGCATTATTTTAATATCTATGGCCTATTGATATTTTACAGGTAGCACTAGTAACAATGCAGGTCATTTCCCTACGGCTATATCTGAACCCATCTTAGAGTACTTATGATATGTGTGTAGATAAAGTAGTGTATGCATCTGTACATAATTAGGCCTTAAAACACTCGTGTGATCCTATTATGAAACTCGCTGACGCTCGTTTCATAAAACCACACTCGTGTTTTAAGGCCTCTCATTATGTAGCACTTGCATAAACTACAACAGTTTTATCTTTTAACCTTTAGCAAATACTCTTGTCAATACATTTGTAAGAAAAAAGTATTTAATCGAGAATGCACTTAAAAGATAAATTTCGAAATTTGATATTAAAATTATATTAATGAGAAATTTAATGCTAACAGTAACAAAGGTCTCATGTTCCTTTAAAGGACCCAGGAGCTGGTATAATTCACATATCACAAAGAATCTAGAGTGACTCGGTTTTCTAGGGCACCAAGTGAAAAACTTCATAATAATGGTTTGTAAGCCTCGAACATGTGTGGCACAACGCAGTGCTATCGTCATACTTAAACAGGAAGGCAAGACAGAGCGACATATAGCCAATAAATAAATTCCCAATAAAAAGGTCTTAAAATTCTTGACGAAGCGCTACGTTATTGACTGCGAATAACAAGCAGAGAGCCCGCCGAGAAGGCTCGCGGTCATAAATGTGTTAAGGAAATGTCAAGAAATTGCCGCTGGTATTCGAGAAAATTTATTCGTATTATATCTAAGGACCATTAAAACAAGAGAACTGTAAATCCACATACAAAAATCCGTTTCCCGATATAACAACGCAATGTATTTATAAGAATTATAATTTACAATTATTCAACTTTGCACGAATGACACAGTACTAAATGCCATCATTTATTATTCACTTATTTACATTCAATCATTAAAGTGGGCTTATACAAGACACTTATAGTCCAAATTTCATCAATATACATGACGTAGTTTTTGTGTAAAATGCCTGTGACATAAAATGCTTTTGCCATTTGACTACGGAACCCTAAAACGAGCTCTCACGTTACCTGTAATCGTGCGTTATCCCTGGAAAGTAGCTTCAGCTCGGCCTGCAACCGCACTGTCTGCGCGCGCGCCGTCTCCAATCGTTGATCTTTTACCATCAACTCCTTGTACAATATATACCTGAAACCACACTCATCGTCATTGAACACTCGCTGCCAAGTCTTTCGTCACGCTACTCACTTTCCTCTACATACGGGGAGACGCATGGTATCGGCTACGCGACTACGAGCAGAGCGCCCGCTAGGCGGGTTCCTGACAGAGATTTAAATTAATTTAAAGTAATCGACAGTGATTTCGAGTAACGATTAATTACTCGTCAGTTTAATCGATTAAATTTCACGATTAAATTTCGATTACAAGTTGAAAAAACGTTGCAATTAAAAAAATTAAAAAAAGACCCGACTTCAATGTAAAATAAACTAAAAAGCCATAAATAATCTTTTATGTACGGTAGGGATCACATTTGAATCACCTTTTGAAGTCGGTGCCAAACCTGAAGTAAGTTATTTTCTTTATTCAGTTCTTTTAAATAAAGTTATTAGTGATTGATTTTAATAGTGATATAAAGTACTTTTTAGAGCCCAGAATGGGAAGATAGAGGAGGCACTTTGCACGCATCTCGAGTCTTTGGAAGTAAGAAATGTAAAAGTTGGTTAGATCATTGTACCTTCCATCATCAGCTCAGCGTGAAATGATGACAACCAGAGAAAAATAACTGATAACTTTAGAAAAATATGTACAAAACATTGTTTGTGCCTATAATATTTGAGAGTTTTTCTCGATTTCCCTGGTATTCCATCATCTAATCCTGACTTGGTGATAAGGAGACTACTTCAGGGACACACTAAAAAGAATATGACTAACAGTTTTAACGTATCTATCTATAATAGATGATTTTTTTAAGAATTATTCTCTAACTCTTAACTATTAAGGAGTTGTACCTCCCGTCATCAGCTCAGCATGATAAGATGATGACTAACATATGCAAATACTTAAATAGCTTAAGAAAATATACGAAAAACGTTATAAGTGCCTATACAATTTGAGGATTGCCCTCGATTTCCCTGGGATCCCATCATCAGATCCTAACCTGATGGCAATGGGACCACCTCGGGAGTATATCCTTTCAAATAAAAAATGAATTTTTAAAATCGGTCCACAATCGGCGAACATACATTAAAAAAATGCAAACTATCGAACATATAACCTCCTTTTTCGGAAGTCGGTTAAAAATACAATATGTCTTGTAATGTGTACACTTGAAAAATTATTCTAGCCTGTGCCGTGTAAAATAAGCTTGTTTCAGTAATACAAAGTGGTTTTTATAGTGCAGTCCTCCGTCTACGAAACTCGAGACTAAGACATACAAAAAATATCTTGTTTATTCCTAATATTAATCGAGAGAAAATAATCTAATAATTAATCGATTAAAATTTAATCGCTGGATATTAATCTGCGATTAATTCAATCACATTAAATTAATCGGAACTCGTTCGATTAAGATTAATAAATCGTAATTTTTAATCGTTTATCGCGATTAAGTAAGTTAATCTTAATCGTTCAGCGATTACATTCTGTCCATCTCTGGTTTCTGGCAGTGAATTTGTTAACAGTTTCGCTGGCAAGCTTTTCGTGCGCTACGCACTTTCCTCTACAAATGGGGAAACGCATGGTATCGGCTACGCGTGCACCAGCAAAGCGCCCACTAGAGTTTGACCGGGTTACTGGCAGAGAACTGGTACAGTTTACCAAAGTAGGTAGAGTCAGCATTTAAAACATGTATACACTTAATTAAGATGTTACGGTACTAAAATGTTTACATATTTATTGTAATAACTTAGCTTTGTATAAATATAATAATGATAGCAACATGATAAGTTTCTGCCAAAGTTTACATTTTTGTAACAATTTAAGCTTTTATTGTCGACTGACAGATCAAACTTTTATTTAACATCCATCAGCTACACACCGATTCTAAAGAGACCGAACTTGGTACAATTGCATTAATTTATTACAGAGAGGTCTTATGACGATCAAGATTTTCCTGAATTTTTAGCACGGGGGGTAAACACGTTCAGCACACTACGAAAATATTCCTATTTCTTCACACGCGAACAAATAAAATAAATCACCTACAAACAAAAAAACACCCACACACTGAAAATTTACCGTATAAACAAACCGGCGTTTTCGCGATTACTTTGACAGTGATACGGTACGGTAGTGGTCATAATCGGGAACTGATATATCAAGAAGGGGTCATATCGGGAAGAGGTCATATCATTAACGGACATATCGGGAGTTGGTCATATCAAGAAGTGGTCATATCAGAAAGTGGTCATCACCAACAGAAAGTATGTATTCCTATCGCATCTCCAGTGGTTAAATGTTCTAAGTTTATATCATAACCCGTAGTACAGCATCGCTTAACACTTTCGCAACCGACATTATCGTAGCGCTGCGCTCATAGCAATAACATGGGAAAACCGTTACCGGTCCGTTACAACCAAGTAGCATAATGCCAGGTTACATATTTTGACTCAATCTCACATTGGCTTAGTTCCAAAATACCAAAAAACTCAAATAAATTTGTTTTCAATATAATAAATTGCCATAATGACGTTTACATGCTGCATCCGATATCCAAAATGTATAGTGGGTAAATAGGACATTTTATTAAATGCCAAATTATCATTAAGACTAAAGGTTAAAACGCAATAGTTTCATAATTACCAAAATTCATAAATACCTTTAACTGTCAGGCCCAAAGATCAAAATGACATTGTCTCATAATACCTAAAATTTGGACCAGGTACATTAAAATATGACTAGTTTTATAAAAACTACTTAAAAAATATTTTTTTAGAAACTGAATGAAAAAATTAGTTTAATGACTCACATGAAAATTGAACAATCACATGAAACAGTAATTCCGAAAATTAAGACATTTTTCCATATGAATTGAATTTTAGGTATTTTGAGCATTTGATGTTTTAACCTTATGACAGTTTTGTATCAAGGTAATATAAGTTTAAGACATTTTGGGACGTGGTTGAGTTGAAAATAAGTAAATTCACTATAAAGGTAATTTGAATTATAATTATATCAAGAGTATGGGTATTTTAAGAAGTAGGTGTAAGTCATTTCAACTTTTAGTCATTTTGAAACTAGTCTGTTTTGACAATGCGACGTAATCGGAACATGATATTATGATATTTGGTTGTAGCGAACCGGTAACGGAAAACCGTATGTAGCGAAAACTTGCTACGAGCAAATAAATGCCCGCCGAGCGGATACGCGGTCGAGAATGTGTTAATTAACGTTGATTGGTTTAAGAATGTTCTTATGTTTATAGGCTGTTGTATAACTCTTCAGAAGATCAACACTCACCTTACTTTATTGCTAGAACATTCTAGTAATTTCTAAAACCTTGTACGATTCTTATTTACGAAAAAATTTACTTTGAGTTTGGGTGGTGTGCAATGTTCTTGAAGTTTCTAATTATTGTCACGGCATATATATGTTTATGTTAATAATCCATAATTTTGCATTATTTCTTTATTATTAAATTTGTCATGTTGAGCGGCTGACAGCCATGTTTTATCAAGGTGGCGACGATCTGTCACCTTGCCAACAGTGTGTCGGGAAGTTTATAAGCTTTGAGAAAAACGTAAAAAGGTTGATGTTGATGTACCGGGTTTACACAATGGCGTGAGTAGAAAAGAAGACGAGACGAGCGAGACACATTGCCGTTCTTAAATACGAAAAGGATGGCATCATAAAGTTTTATACACCGTGAAGCATGACGTAGCCACCTACTTCTTTTACACGTAGATGCACTGACTGTATGGTTGGTAGCCAGTTTCATAAAGAAGTTTGGTATCTATCTACAAAAAGTTTTTACTACCGAAAATATTTTCATCACGAGATATAGTTGAATCATCGGAGCGTGGAATTGCATATGTAGTAGTATTGTTTGTTTACAGGCATTCTATATTTGAATTTTCTATTTTCTTGTACTATCAGCATACAAAGAGGTTGTTATATATATATATATATCGAAGAACTAAAAACAAAAATAATGTCAGTGTGAAATTGTCAATATTATTTACGTTGTGCGTATATTTTTACATCTGATTTGATTGTATTCTCAATTAATTATTGTGTCCGCCCGTACGACTACGAATAATTTCTATATTTTAAAAAAATATGGCTGTAAGTAATTTCGGTCCTATTGAGAGTCAAAGTAAGCAAATAATTTTCAACTGTTATAAATATTTTGAAAATGAACTGACGAAAAATTTAAACTTGCCTTACACCGTTGCCCAGTTAGTTGAAAAAGCTACAGGTGTTTGTCTCTCTACTGTTTATAACATTGTGACTCAGAGCAACAGCGAGAAATTCGCAACAACAAAGAAATTCACCTCCCCGAAGAATAAAAAGTTGCGTCCTTGTCCGTCATCAGCAGTAGACGATTTTGATCAGGAAGTCATCCGGAGAACTATATACAATTTTCATCTGTCCCATAAGCAATTTCCAACCTTAAAGGGACTCCAGTCTGTGTTAAAATCCGATATAGATTACAAATTTGGCATTTCCACCTTACGAAAACAAATACAAAAATTAGGATTTAAATGGAAAAAGACCGAGGACAACCGAAAAATATTAATGGAAAAACACAACATACGACTGCTAAGAATAAATTACCTTATCAAAATTGCGGAATATCGATCTCAAGATAGACCACTAGTTTATACAGATGAAACCTACATCCACACTTCACATGTGTCCGGAGAAGCTTGGACCGATGGAACAGAATTTGGTGTAAAAAAACAAATCAGTACAGGCCAGCGGTTAATAATAGTGCACGCAGGAGGAAAAGATGGTTTTATTCCCAACGCTTTGTTAATGTTTAAGGCAAACCAAAAAACGGGAGATTACCATGACCAGATGAACTTTGTCAACTACGAAAAATGGTTAAAAGAAAAATTAATATCGAACCTCAAACCGAATAGCGTACTTATCGTGGATAATGCGTCCTATCACAACAAACTTTTGAATCGTGCTCCAACGTCAAATTCTAATAAACAAGAAATGATGGATTGGTTGACAGAACACAACATTTCGTATAACCGGTTGATGTACAAAACCAGTTTGTATGAATTAATTAAACAAAATAAAGAGCGGTTTCGCGAGTACCACATAGATGCAATTTTAAAAGAACATGGCCACTCCGTATTACGATTGCCACCGTATCACCCGACATTCAATCCGATCGAAAATATTTGGTCCATGGTAAAAGGATATGTAGCAAAAAGAAACGTTTCATTAAACATGCAAGGCATTATGAGTTTAGCAACTGAACGAATGAATACCATCACTGCTGAGGACTGGGAAAATATTTGTCACCACGTCGAAAGTGAAGAAAATAAATATCGATGTCAGGAAGGAGAAATGGATCAAATAACAGACAATTTTATTATCAATACTTGTGACAGCTCAGATGAAGAACATGATAGCGAATAAAAGAAAAAAACAGAGGACTACTACTTATTCCACTTCTTGGGTATGCCATTTTATTAAGTTAAGAGAAAATTATTCTCCTTTTGTTGCAAACGGTACAACCACTACAAATGCAATTCCATCTTCTCGATAATTCAACTATAAAAGGATATAACATGCAACTAAAATACAGTGTAGTGTATTAATCCGAATAATTATAATATCTTATTTTACACACTTCAATCTCAAGTATAGGACATCCGCAAAAGTCGAATGGTGCGGTATACGACGGTTTGGGTATCGTCTTCGGTATTCGGCGACTGCCTGGAGCGAGTTCCCATCACAAAATCTGTACACAAAGTGGATATCTGCTAAATGAGCCGAAGGATAATGCGGCATAGCGAATATTATTTATTACAGTCAATAAAATATTGAATGTTATTTTATCTTGCTTGACAATTAGTTATCCTTTGTAATGTGTCATTTTAGTGACAATCAATTTCAAACTAGCCAGTTATATATATATATAAGAAGAACCACTCTCGCGACTTAGAACAGAACAAACCTAATTATCTCTATTCTCAGTGATAACAAAAAAGCTACTTGTGATTGAAGTGTGTAAGATAAGATATTATAATTATTCGGATTAATACACTACACTGTATTTTAGTTGCATGTTATATCTCACAACTATTTATTATTTCTAAATAATGAATTAAACGACCTGCTAGAAGATGTCGATTTGGAAACCCGACGAATTATGTGGTTCCAGCACGACGGATGCCCGGCCCACTTCGCTGTGAACTCCAGAGAAGAGTTGTTAATAAGAATTCAAACGGTTTCAGAAGAAATCATGAACACTTATGTTAACTTGAATCATGAAATCCGTTCAAGATTGAATATTTGTGCTGAAATCGGCGGTACACATTTTGAAAATCTAATTCATTAAATTACTCGTAATAAAAATGCGTAACTGTTTCATGTTGTTGTTTATTTTACTGCAGGTACAGGTAAGCATGATCGCTGTTACAACAAAGTCCCTTTCCTGTATGAGGTAAGAGGTAAGTATGATGTAAAAAAATAAGTAGTATAATTTCCTTTGAATATTATCATGCCTAACAATTTATGGTTGCGATTGTTAGTCAAAAAAAAGATACCTAAGACCCAAAGTTTCAATAATAATGTAAGAGCACTTTAATGTCGTAGCACCTAATAAAGTTTGGATACATAAGTATTTGTGGTATTTTGTGGTGCCAATAAATAAAAATAATTTTGAACACAAACATCGTGCTAGACATAACTTGACACTTCTTGTCATTCATGGAATACAAGTCACGCCATTCGCCTTTCATCGTATGATTTCGGAGCGATTCGTGAAGTGTCATGCTCGCTCTCTGTTCTTCAACTTGAGATTCCCACCTAAAGGCTTGTTCACAAAGAAGCGGGCAATTAATAAGATTTAATTCGTACTGATATAGTAATTTAATTAAGACACATAATTAGACCCATGTTGATATAACATTATGTACTCGTACAGTCGTCAAAAATATGTGGTTCTTTCGGGTTATTAACGGTCACGGTGTATAGTCTGTAAATTTCGCTCGTTGCCAATATACCGCATACCGAAATTTCAGATTTTGCGAAATATCGGATTATCAATATATCATACTCCTAGCTTACCACATTCCCAAAGGTTGACCAGGTTATAAAATTGAATGGTACTCATGGACCTAAATCGTTTTAAGAATGTCGTATACTGAAAATTTGGTATATTGGTTAATATGATAAATCAAGAATGTGGTATGTTGCAAAATCTGGTATTTCGGGAACGTGATATATTACTAGCAACGAGCGGTGACTTTCAAATGGGCGAATATTTTATCCAGCCATGCTTTTCAACTATAGTAACTTTAAAAATAAAATTAGGGAAACTCCACTGTTCACCATTTGAATTTATCTGACCATTCTGCACAATTGACCTGTACATAAAAATATGAATTGTTCTTCACACAAATATGTAAAAAAAAAGACTTCTCAATTTCAAACCGAAAATTTTTTTGTGAGTGTCTGCAGAGGCTGTCGTTCTATGATGTATTTAAATGTAATAACCCGGATAAAGCTTTTAATACATTTCATGAGCAGATTGTATTGTTTTCCAACTTATGCTTCCCGATTTTTAAGTTTAGAGTAAATAATAATAATCAATTAAGATGGATCACAACACACAGACTAAAATTAACAATTATAAAACCCATATTTAAAAAGGGAGATCCTTATTGCTCCGAAAACTATAGGCCTATAGCTATCATTCCTATATTATCAAAAGTGTATGAAAAAATACTAGATGTCAGAATGCTAAATTTCTTGGTGAAATTCGATATATTAACTAAAAGTCAATATGGTTTCCGGAGGGACAGATCAACCACCTTAGCTATACTTGATCTTCTAAGAGTTGTTACTGAATGTAGAGATAAAAGAGTACCCGTTATGACTATTTTCATGGATATGTCTAGGGCGTTTGATCCTGTCTCCCATGATATACTCCTTCATAAACTAAGTAACTATGGAATAAGAGGTAATTATTATGACTGGCTGAAGTCATACCTTGATGACAGGAAACAGCAAACAGAAGTCACACATTTTTGCGATGAAACAAAAACGATTATTAAAGTTAGATCGGACGTGGAGGTAGTGAAGCAGGGTGTACCTCAGGGTAGTATAATAGGCCCACTCTTGTTTCTACTCTACATAAACGATCTTCCCAATGTGACTGACCATAAAGAGGTTTTGTTTGCAGATGATTGCTCTGTTGTTGTATGTGGCCAAAATCTGAACACCTATGAATCAGAGATAAATAAAGTCTTTTGCGATATCAACCGTTGGTTACAGAACAATAAATTAAAAGTTAATCTTAAAAAAACGAATATCATGCAATTCTATGCCCCTCAAGGTAATGCCACACGGGGATAAAACTTGAAGACAACGGATATGAAATAGAACAAGTTAATGTTATACGATTTTTAAGTGTTATGGTTGATAATCACAGCAACTGGGAACCACACACAGACTATGTCGTAAAAAAATTGAACAGATTTGTATTTGTTTTACGAAAACTGACATATATCGCATCAGAAAAGACAGCTCTATTAGCGTACCATAGTCATGTTGAGTCAAACTTGCGCTACGGTATTATACTATGGGGAAATTCGTCCTTCATGCCAAAACTCTTCAAGATACAAAAGAAGTGTATTCGTGCAATATATGGCCTAGGGCCGCGAGGCTCATGCCGCCCAATCTTTTTTCAACATAAACTTATAACCTTGCCCTCACTGTATGTCTTCGAGGTTTGTATTTATGTAAGAAAAAAACATATCTTCTTATGAAATCGCCAAAATGAACCCGAGGAAAACATCGCAACACCATGCCCTTAATTTAATCCTACCCACCTGTAAGACTGCACACTTTAGTAAAAGTGTACTCTATATGTCTGTTCAGATATTTAATCGTCTACCGGAAGATCTTAAACGATCAGAGTTCAAGTCTAAACTATATAAATGGTGTTTGGAAAAGACATATTATAGCGTTAATGAACATTTAGTAGATATTTAAAGAATGTTTAACATGAATTAGGAATTGTAATCTATTTAATTTGACATAAATAAACAATTCTTAAATTTATCAAATACTATTTTACCACAGATTTATTATAATTATATATTTTTGGTGGCATTGTTGGGAAGTATATTATATTATATTATGAATATTTATGAAAGTGAATTTATTGTTTGCCAAGTCAGGCTGATTGTGCTGGCCGTATTGGAAATATTGTACCATCTATTGTTGTACCCACAGTCTACACTAAAAATATTTGACTTTGAATAAAGAAAAAATCAGTAAATATGCACATATACAAGACATTACTTTTAAAATCATTTTGAGGCTGCTATTTTTTTCTTATTTATTGGATATTTTCGAAAATAATCACTCCGAAATTTAATAAAGTGCCCCCCCCCCCCCCCCCAGTTTCTAAACTTTATGTCAAAAAAATTAGAAAAAAAATCACAAAAATTAAACTTAATAAATGCTTTCAACGAAAATAATTTTCAATACGATCGAATATACCGTTTTTGAGACATTGCCGAAAAATTGCGATTCTCAACAAAAAGACGTAAGTGCCGTGGAGATACGATTTTTTGCTGGTGCACTTTTTCATATCGTATATTTTTCATCTGTAGATATTCTTTTAGCTTGACAACTCCCATGGTCTGCGGGCGACGGAGGGGGGGAAGGACAGCGGGGACGAGTAAGACCTTAAGAAGTGTGCGCGCAGTCGCCACGCGCAAACTTCATATCCACCCCCGCTATCCCCCAAACCCCCCGTTGCCCGCAGACCATGTCACGAAATAACTTGTCAAGCTATAGTCACTCACCTTTTCACGTCAAGGTCAGCGTTGTCGGCCGCTAGCCTCTCTTGCATGTCCAGGCTCTCGCTCAGACGCCGCGACAGCTCCAACTCCTGCGCATAAATATCAAGTTCTAACAGTGTATTTCCATTTCAACGAAAAACGTTTCCTAGAAAGCTTCAATAGGGAATACGAATGAATTTTAATTCGACCTTTATTAAAAGCTCATTTATGTAACAAACGGTAGACAAAAATATTTTTTTGAATAGCCTTAAATATAACCAAGATATAAGCCAACATACATTTCATTCTATCTGTTTCTTGCAAATGAGAATTTAATATGGAGTTTATATGGCCGGAGTGCACTGTGACGTAATAGTGCACATCGGGTCTCTATCTAATAACTAGTTTTAAATGCCTATATTATGCGTATTTCTTAGCCGATTTTAATTATTTCTTAGCATATTTTGAAATAGTTTTTAAGGTATTTTGATATTTAGTTAAGAAAAGCGATAAAAAATCATGCATGTACCCTATTAATTGAATTTTCATTACTCTCATCGACAACTTTTTTACTGATTTTTGAAAAGATCACGTAGAAGCCGTTGGTTTGTTTTATAACAGTCCCGAATTATTAACGGTAACGGTTTCAGACAAAAATGCTTTCGATGAAATGATATGTCGACGAAATTTGGCGCGAGTGTTAGAATTGAAAGCCGAGCAAGGCGAAGGAATCTAAGATTGAACTAGGGATGTCACGAATATTCGCATTCGCATATGCGAATGATTCGTATCATTTGAAACATTCGCATGCGAATTATTGGCGAATGCGAATGTGTGCAGGTCGTGACAAGTTTCGCCCGCCCTGGCAGCCCGTTGCCGACTCGCGCATGCGCAGAGCGCGCTAGCCGCATGACTTGATTCATTTTGACCAATAGGGAGGGAGCATTTTTAGTTTTCACTAAGTTGGTTTACTGTGATTGTTGTGTTGCGTAATGACATTATATGGAACAGTACAGTTACAGACTGTAACCTATGAGATCTATTTTTTTTCTTTCTACTGCCATATTATGTTAAATAGGCAATTAGAGAAATAAAAAACTGACTGATTTACCGAGATTTTTTAATAGGTTTCAAAAACATTCGCATTCGCATTCGCGAATGTGACGAAAACGTTATTCGTGCCATCCCTAGATTGAACCACCAGCGGAGCGAGTTGTTTAAATATAGATTCCTGAGCGTAACGAGGCTTTCAAGACGCGAGAAGCCAAATAATTTTGCAGCCATGCAAAACTCGATAACTTTTCAACTCACTACAGCGAGGAAAATATGAGGTGTACGAAAAAGTGTGAAATTATAACAAACCTATTATTTTTTCATTTAATCCCTCGCATGCGATGTCAAAAAATTGCCAGTGAAATTGAAGCTAAATGACATTTTAACATAGAGTTTAAATGCTCTGCACAGATTCGTGTCTAAACATACGGGGGGTTAAAACTAGTGATATTTACGAACCTTATGAACCTACTAAACACACTCCTAACTAGTGATCGGCACTATCGGTGCAAAACTTGAACAAAACTTGTAAAGCTAGCATAAAGGTGAACCGTCGAAAGGTAGAATGATATTCCCAGATTAGTGTTCAATTTAACTCTATATGAGAATCTCGGGTTTCCAATACTTGGGTATAAGGATATTAGTATTTTCATGGCTGTAAGTACTCTTTTATGTCCGCTTGGCAAACACTGCTCATAACAAAACACACAAATTAACATATAAAAAAATATAAATTAGAACTGCAAATGACTTTTCCACGATAACAGATAAAACGAATTTTTACACGCAGATTCGGTGCTGTAAACGAAAATTTTCTGTGTTAGTGAGGTGAAAAACAACTTACAGACTTGCTCCTCAAAGAGCCAGGTCCAAAAGATGGCGGCGGTGGCGCCAGCAAAGCACAAGGTGGCTCCATACGCAGCTCGTGCACCAACGGTGGTTCTAAAGACAATTTGAGGATTAAACATAATGTAATCATTTAACCTTTTGGACGCCAACGACGCATATATCCACACCGGAGGTTCCACCTCAAAGACTGATATAGACCGACGCCTATTGACATTCGCGTCATGTTAGCGTGAAACTTAATGATGTCGTGGCGTATAAGTGACACCTCTTATTTTTCAAAGCGTCGAAAAGGTTAATGGGAGCTAAGCAATAGATATATGTCAAGAAATTTAATAAAAGGAACAATTTAATTATTTTCTGCACTTCCCTCAGACTCTAAAACCTTTGGGCCCACAGTGTCCACTGTATCAAAACGTCCACCGTATCAGAAAGTACACTGTGTCAGATTGTCCACTGTGTCAGATCGTCCACTGTGTCAGATCGTCCACTGTACCAGACTGTCCACTGTGTCAGATCGTCCACTGTGTCAGAGTGTCCACTGTGTCAGGATGCTCACTTTATCAAAATGCTCACTGTACTAGAACGACTACTCTAGTACAACGTCAACTGTACCAGATCAACCACTGTATAACAATGTAAGCTGTGTGAGAAGGTCCACAGTATCACATTGCCCTTTTATCAAAATGCCCATTGTACCAGAACGTCCACTGCATCCGAACGCCCTCTATATCAAAATACCCACTTAATCAAAATGTCCACTTTTGGTAAGGTGAGCCTTTTCAAAAAGGTATACTTTTTATAGAGTTGACGCATCGATTCGGTCGACCATTCGATGAAATAACCTATGTGGTATAGTGGACATTTTGACATACATAGTAGACCTTTTGGTAAGATGAACTTTTTCGTAGAATGTGCCTTTTCGAGGGGTTGACGTATAAATTCAGTCGACCAATTGATGGAATGGACTTCTTAATAGAGTGGGCAATTTGGTAGGGTGAATGAAATAGTGAAGAGGACATTATGGTAAAATAAACATTTTAAAGCGGACGATCTGGCACAGTGGACGATCTGACACAGTGGACACTCTGGCACGGTGGATGATCTGACACAGTGGAAGATCTGACACAGTGGACTTTCTGATACGGTGGACTTTTTGATACAGTGGACACTGTGGACCCAAAGGCTCTAAAACTTGATTTTGAACGACATAAAGGCAACAAGAATAGTTCTTCCTACCCAATATAGGTCCATTTTTAGTAGTGTATTCATGAGGCCGATTAAAATGACGATGATAATAAAAAAGATAGTGATGATGACGGTGATAGTGATGATTACAATTTTGATAAAGAGATCATGGCAACGATGTCGGTGATGATAGTGATGAATATGATGGGAATGACGATAGTGCCGATGACTGGTGAGAATGGTGATAAAGATATAGTGATGATTATGACGATTGAAGTTACTGATCGTAAGCGTTTCCCAGCTGGTATTCAGGTGGACACGTGTTTTCCATTCCTTGTACTCCAGTGGGGTTGCCCCCGCAGTTACAACCGCGTGGGGCTGCAGTCTCTTGGCCTCTCGTAGCTACTACACAACTCGTAGCTCTTCTGAACCCAAGTTTTCAACTAACCTTCGATAGTAACGATGATGGTGGTAGTAATATTGACACGGTGTATGACAATGATGATGATGACGATAGCGAAAATGATTCTACCGCGTTATCAAGCGGGTAGTTTGGTGGCTGGTGACATTAGTGATAAAGCTACAATGTGAATAAAAACCTTTTTTTTTAAATTAAATTTTCAGATATATATTTCAGATAAACTCAATATCAAGAATGACTCAAATGACTCTCGTGATAAATACACAAAACTTGTTCAAAAAACGTAGGCGTTAGACATCGTCTTCTACTTGAAAATTTCATTTTAAGTATGAAAATGAACCCTCTACGTCTATTGACGTAACTGGCAAAACTTCATGAATCTAAAATACTGGAATGTTGTCTCCGCCTATGATGCATTCTTTTCCGTTTATTAAGTTATCAATTTCAGTAATTGTTCTAAGCCCAGGATTATTTTTTAATAGTAACTTTAATTTAGCATGCATATGTTTTCATTTTGGATGGAGACAAAGTAACGAAAATAACTTGTTATAAAAGTTTTTCGTTGACATTGCACATCACTAGCCACCAAACTGCCCGCTTGATAACGGGGTCTGATAATGATAGAGATGATGATGTTAGTGAAAATAATGCGATGATGAAAATGATGATTATTATGATAACAAGCAACGGTGATCTTGATGACGATAATGTTACTGACCGTACGCGTCTCCCGGCTGGTAATCGGGTGGACATGTATTCTGCACACCGCTCCACTCGCACTTGTACTCCACTCCACTCCAGTCGGGCTTCCGCTCGCGGTTACAATCCGTGGACGTAGTCACAGACGGTTGCAACTCAGCCACGTTGCGCTGCATTCTCTCGGCCTCACGAAGCAACTGCGCAGCGCGCGCCGTCGCCGCACGTAGCTCTTCTGGACCCCAGTTGCCAGATAAAGCCTTCTGCAGTATTATATACATCTTCATTATAATCACAGCCTATACGGCTCCGCTTGAAATACGCTTTTAATTTGCATTCCAACTAGCCATAATGTATTGTCTAATACCAATTTGATATTCTGAACAAACTTTTCTGACGAACCGATTGTATTGAAGTAAAGTACCAGTTTCATGTACGAAGCTGTGGCAGTATTTTGGGATGGAGTCACTAGGTTTGAGTAGAAACATTGCGGGTTTGATATTTCGGCGCAAGGTACTTAGAAAAGAAGGTTAGAAAATAGATTATCCATAGCTCTTTCGTCTTACAGGGATCCTTCCCGAACCCTCCGTAACCTTAACACGCCCCTCTGTCCACCGCATAGGCGGACTGTTTTGGCAACAGTGCACCCGAATCAAGGCTTTGCAAGACTCTGAACGCTGTTCACCATCCATTCATGCATTTGCTCACCATCTCTGAAGGCTCTGGAACCATCTAGAAGGTACCAACTCGTGGTATACCTAGTGCATATTGGTGAGATGTTTGTCTTAGGATAGGCTTACCGTCTCTAAATACTCTGGAACCATGTAGAAGGTGCCAGATGTTGGTTTACCTGGTGCGAGTCACAGTGATTGTCGCTAGGCTCAGCGTCTCTAGAAGACTCTGGATCTATCTAAAAAGTACCAGCTGTTAGTATACCTAGTGTAGGTCCCGTCCGCTGCCTCGAAAATCGAACAAAACATTGTTTGTCTAACATGTCAGCAAAACTGCCCGTCTGTTGCAAGAACGATTTTGTGAGCCAATCACGCACAAAAGTCACTATTAATTCCGACGAAGAAGACGTGGTATCTGTGTTGGCAGTGATAGATTTGGTCCTAAGTCGAAAAAAAAAGATTTCGTGTCAGGGCTTACTTGCAGCTACGCTCTTTTAACATATACCAAGAATTGCAAGTTGAAGACAGATTTGGACCTCCCGACCCCCTCCGCAATTAAAGGCGGGGGATGTTTTCCATCCGTAGCGGCAAACATGTTTGAGTGTTTTTGCTAAGCAATACATTTTGGCCACGCCTCTTTTATGTTAGAATAACATGTTAGGTGATAGAAAAACACAAAAACATGCATGGCTTTAGGATGGATTTGCCGTCTCCGAAGACTTTGGAATCATCTAGAAGGTACCAGCTGTTAGTATACCTGATGTAGGCCGCTGAAATGGTTGTCTTAGAATAGGTTAGCCATATCCAAAGGCTCTAGAACCATCGCGAAGGTACCAAATGTTGGTATACCTGTTGTAGATTGTTAAAATATTTGTTTTACGTTAGGCTTACCGTTTCCGAATAATCTGGAATTATCTAGAAGGTGCCAGCTGTTGGGATACCTGATGCAGATCGGTGAGGTGGTTACGCGCGTCGCGCAGCGCATGCGTGCCCCGACGCATCTCCGAGCGCCACGCCGCACTAGGCTCAGCGTCCCCCGACGATTCTGGGAACAATTAATCCATCTTATATACCTACTAGTAGCACAGACTAAGAAAAAAACCGGCCAAGTGCGAGTCGGACTCGCGCACCGAGAGTTCCGTACAAATTTTTACTTACCCTAATTTTATTACCCGGTCCCGGTTGAGATGAGCTTGCACCTGATATATATACCATTGGATACAAATCAAATGCGAACTTAACGCAACCGGGTTGCTCATATAGGTATTTTGCGAATAAAAAAAATAAGCTAATTAGAGACATGGCTATAATTTTCGTGTAATATTTATGTCTATTCATACAAATTGTGAAAATTTCAAAATTTTTTGATTGGTAAACTTCGGAGATAAAGGGGGGAAAGGTGTATTTTTTTCACATTTTCCTTAATAAAACAAAAACTAATCACAATAAAAAAATTAAATAAATTGTTCAAAACTGAGCAGGTTAAGTTCTTTCATATGATACCCAATTTGACGCAGTAGCTATACTTTTAATTTTTACCCCCTTCATATTCATCGTTTTTTTAGAAAATAAAAATATGTTTTTAAATATTTTCTGTGCAATACATGTGGGCTAACCATGTTTATAAATATTCTAAATTTCAAATAGTTGGTTTTTGAGATATGGCGCTTTAATAGTCGGACAGACAGACAGACAGACAGAGTCGCACCATAAGGGTTCCTTTTGTACCATTTTGGTACGGAACCCTAAAAAGGTTCATGGATCGTAATAATAACGAACAATCTAGTGAAGCTGCAGAAACCATGCCCAGTTAGTAAGCACACACGCTCACGCATACAAACTCCACACATGTCACCGAAACTGAACATTTTTTTTTCAGCAAATATCTTTGTGTGGCACAAACATTGACAGTTCTTTTATAAAGACTGATGTAACTATTTTTGGTTTAGTGTATATTTTCGAAAATAATCGCTCCGTAAGTAGCATGAATTGTGCCCCACCCTCTATTTCCGTAAAATATGAAAAAAAAACCACAAAAATAAATATACTGTTTTTAAGTTATTGCTAAAAAAACTGCGCTTCTCACCAAAATGACGTAAGTGCCGTGGATGTACGCTCTTTTGCTAATGCTCTGTTTCATATTATATTTTTTTGCATCCGCAATGACTTTTTTTCTATGAACGGCTGCAAAACCCTAAACTGAGCATAGTCCGTCCTATTTTTGACTGTTTTTTCAATGATCACTCAGGACGTCCACTTCTGGTATTTTACTGGCTTAACCTTTTCATGTGTTTTGATGCTATTCACACTGACAGACAACTAAAAGTACCATTGAAGCCAATCGGCCATACTCGACATAAAATATTTATAATACATATAACTTTTATTATTGCTCACTAATATAATTTAGCAAAAAGGGATATAATTAAACAAATTTAATTTATGTCAAGCCCTAGCTTTATTCTAGTTAATGCTTTCGATGCGCAGGTCGGCGTTTGCCTTTACATAGACATGTGACCGCTAGTTGTTTTACCGTCTGAAATTTTGTTGAAATACATGTGCTGCTATATTTAAAAAGTATACAAAGGTTACTAGATAAAATTTGCAAAACAACTTAATTTTTTACAATCGCTCAAAGTAATTTCCGTTACAGTTGATACATTTAGTCATGCGTAAAAACCAATCATCAAAAATATCTTCCATTTTTGACGTGATAACGTCTTATAAATCGATGAACGCCCGGCCAGCCCGGCTGCACAAACGAAAGTGTCCCGAGCCGCTTGTTACATTTAAACCTGCTGTGCGCTTATGTGCTCCTGGTAGGTACTGCAAAAAACCCTGAGTTAATTTTCTTAACTCTGGACTGCGCAAGTGGTCCTTATTATGATTATGACTTGATTACGAAAGGACCTGTCATTAATCTGCCATTAACAACTAACGGAGCATGATGAAATTGGGCCTAAAGGTTTCTACGCAAGCTATTGTCGTAGTACCAGGAGTACACAAATGTGAGAAGATTGTTGAAGCCACCTAGAGCGAGAACGCACTTTCTTTCCCGGTTTTACCCGGCCGCTAGGCTTCGCTTGCGTCACGTTCGCGTGCAGTTAGTTCGCTCTCTCTATCACTTGCAGGCTAGTGTGATCACTCTTCACTTACGCATAACCCTTAAAATGGGCGCGACGGGCATAGGGCTCGGCCCCATGTCCACGGCACGGCGCCGTCGCCGTGAAACGGCGCGGCGCGCGCCATACGATTTATATGGAGCGCGCCGCGCCGTTTCACGGCGACGGCGACGTGCCGTGAACATGGGGCCGAGCCCATAGAGGAACTCACTTATTGTACCAGGAACTCATAAAAGCGAGAAGCTTGCCGAAGATACTTGCACTGATGTCTCATTTCAACGTGTTGTGTTGCATGCGCGTAAGCTGCGATCTGCCGGCTGGATCGATCACAACAATATCAAGAGAGCGAGACGCCGCGTTCACGGGCAGTGTTCGCACGGCAGCCGCGCGGCCGGGCCGGCCGCAAGTGAATTAATTGTCCGATTCGTCCAGTATACGATCGATCCGAGACTAAATGCAAAATACGCTAACTTTACAGTCATTCAAGGTGCGGTGCTGCACGAAAGTGGTTTTGCATTTGAAGTAAAATGCAAAATATTGTAAGTAGGTACCTACATATACATTTCTACCTATACTTTCGTTCCTCAATAATTCGTTTGATAACGTGTAATCTAAATATAATTGATAAATATTACGCACATATACTATTTTACTATCCACACTAATCCATACTTCCATACTATATACTAATATACTAATACTAATATACTAATAGTATTATAAATGCAAAAGTGTGTCTGTCTGTCCGTCTGTCTGTCTGTCTGTCTGTTACCTCTTCACGCTTAAACCGCTGAACCGATTTGGATGAAATTTTGCATGGAGATAGTTTGAGTCCTGGGGAAGGACATAAGCTGCTTTTTAACCCGGAAAAAAACCCGTATCTGTGATAAACGAATTAAAGGCGGACAAAGTCGCGTGCAGAAGCTAGTATTACTATATATAATATTACTACATATAAAGTATTAAGGATACTGAATGGGCAATTCACTCAGGTAAGTGGGTAGGGAGGTAGGTAGGTGGGTAGGGTAGGTAGGTGGGTAGATAGGTAGGTGGATAGGTAGGTAGGCGGGTATGTAGATAGATAGGTAGGTAGATATGTAGATAGATAGGTAGATAGATATGTAGGTAGGTAGGTAGGTAGGTGGGTAGGCAGGTACAGATGTAGTGAATAATCTTTTCCCATCGCGAAAACTCGGCACATACGACTACTTCCGAATGGTGCCGATGAGTCTATGAATTAATGTATAATTAAGTGACGTGTTTGTATCAAATAAATTAAGTACTCTATTCATCGATGTCAAATATCAAACCACCAGTTTGAAGTATATCACACTGAGATGTAAAACCACCACGATACAATCCTATAAAGAATTCATTACGTAAACAAAGATCAAACTTGTTACCGAGGATGTTGTAGTCATATATTAGTATTAATAGCATGAAGTTTGTATACCTATACAAAATATATTATGTTTTACCATGACTATTAAAAAGGACTTAACGCTAACTTAAAAAAAACTTGTGGTATTTTAACCACTCCATATCGATACTTCGTCTCGCAATGCGACCGTTCCCTACGTTGTATTGATGGGTACTGAGTGTGAGTGAATGAAGTAGCAAGACGAATACGAACATTTCCGAGAAAATACGAGGAGAAAGGATTATTCACCACATCTGTAGGTGGGTAGGTAGGTAGGTAGGTACATAGGTGGGTAGGTAGGTAGGTGGGAAGGTGGGTAGGTGAGTAGGTTGGTAAGTGGGTAGGTAGGTAGGTAGGTGGATAGGTAGGTAGGTGGTTAGGTAGGTAGGTAGGTAGGTGGGTAGGCAGGTAGGTGGGTACGTAGGTAGGTGTGTAAGTGTGAAAGTGGGTAGGTAGGTAGGTGAGTAGGTTGGTAAGTGGGTAGGTAGGTAGGTGGATAGGTAGGTAGGTGGGTAGGTAAGTAGGTAGGTAGGTGGGTAGGCAGGTAGGTGGGTACGTAGGTAGGTGTGTAAGTGTGAAGGTGGGTAGGGAGGTAGGTAGGTGGGTGGGTGGCTAGGTAGGTAGATTGATAGCTAGATAGGTGGATAGGTAGGTAGGGGGTAGATAGGTAGGAGACACGGTCAACGGTCATCGGTAATTTTATATTGGTTATTGACATAGACAGACAGACATAAAATAAATCGATGAACGCCGGCTGCACGCACAAAAAAGCATAACTAACTCATTGTCGCGTTTCGCGTGCAAGTGAGATCACGATAGAGGTGCGATCGGCCTAAGTATTCGGCTTCTCTTCCACGTTATCAAGTAAAATTATCGTCCGTAAACCGACCTTACAGACAACCAATTTTTTTTTCTAGTAGTACAGCACACTCATGATCCCAAGCTCCTAAAAGTTCCTCGTCGCTGGTAAATTTCCGCCCTTTAAGCTTATCTTTGATAATAGGAAATAAAGCAGTCACAAAGGGCTAGGTCGGGGCTGTATGGTGGGTGCTCAACCATTTTTATCCGCTCGATGTGCGTTATCATAGTGAAAATGCCAAGTATCGAGTCTAGAGTTAGGACGGATTTCCTTAAGTTTATCAAGCACCTGAGGTAAGCATTCATTAGTGTGCCAGTTAGCTGTTACAGTACGCTGACTGTCCAGAACAACTCGTTCGATTATACCACGATTAGTAAAAAATACAGCTACCATCTTTTTTTTAACAGATTTTGATTTGCGGGGTTGTGTTGGTGTAGGCTCATTTTCAAAGAGCCAAACTTTATTCTTACTTCTAGATGGCACATCATAATAATATAGCCAAGTTTCATCACCAGTGACGATGCTGTTAACATAAGCACTTGACCCGTTATCAAAAATTTTTAACATTTTTTTTACACAATAATACACGACAGTTCTTTTGCTCCTCCGTTAGCTCGTTAGGTACCCATAGAGTGCAAACTTTTCTTACTCCGAGAATTTCGTGCAAAATTTTGTGAACGCTTGGTGCACTAATGCCCAGGGCTTCTTCTATTTGCCTATAGGTCATTCGACGATCAACTCTTAACATTTCTTCTACTTTGGCTACGTTATCTGGAGTACACACGTCACTGGGTCGTCCTGATCTTGGTGCATCAGAAACTTCCAAATTTCCACGTTTAAACTCACAATACCAAGGGTAAACAGTTGTACGATGAGGGCAGTTTTGTTGGAATACAGATTGCATTTCAACAAACCCCTCTCAAAGTTGTAACAAATTACAACTCGTAAGTCGTCCCTAGACCACGCCGACATCTTTAAATACTATTTTTTTTTTTATAAATAGATTTAAAAAAAGAAAACTTTCCCGCCACACATTGTCTATGGAAATATAGTTCAAAAAATTTATATGATATGCCACCTCTTTGTTTCATATTTGTGTATTGCAAAACTTATCTAGTCACCTTTGTAATATAACATTTAAAAGCATAAATATACATTTACAATTTGTATAATCATATGCCATTTATTAATCATACCAAAATGATTAACTATCAATGGTATTAATTGACAAACTAGCCTCGCAATGTCAGGTAAACGAGCACTTGTCTCGTCTGTAGACACAAATATGTATTGGCAGAAATACAGAAATAATAGATAAGTAAATAGCGAATTTAAAAGGCAGATAATAAAACGAAATAGTAAAATTATATTAAGAGATTGTCTTGAACTGCTATCTTTTATTGTTAATTTATCTTAAATTTACATTTTATGAACACAACAAAAACAATTTGCTTATATCTAACTGACCGTCATCAAGTCTGTAGGTCATTAGTTCCGAAGTTAAGCGAAAGCAAAGTTTCGCATTTATGACACTCACTCACTCACTCATGATCATCAGAATTGAACTAGTACTTCCCATTAACTCAGAGAGCTGAAATTTGGTACAGAGATAGGGTTTATGGGCCACATAAAGTAAAAACTATCAAACTAGGATAATCGAAGATCTGGAATACCTGGTGACCCTGATAAGAAAACACAAGAGCCCAACCAAAGTATTAGAGATCGACATACCGCCTTTACAAAAAATATTCAACTTGGTGGGTCGCTTCATTTGATGTCAAAAATCTAAGGTCTATGTCCACGTTTCTACAAAAAGAAGTAAGATCCCACCAAAAATATTCTGTAAAAAACTAGCCAAGTCTCGACGGAGCTGCTTGTTTATCTCTAAAAAGTATTGAAATGTAGACAATGTCGTGCCAAGTCTAAGGTTCTTTACTGCATTTTTTTATTATTATAGTTAATGTTGTGTGACTTGGACGTTGAATGGTACGCAGTAAAGAACCTTAGACTTGGCACGACTTTGTCTAGATTTCATTACTTTTTAGAGATAAACAAGCAGCTCCATCGAGACTTGGCTAGTTTTTTACAGAATGTTATTGGTGGGATTAATTTGAATTCCTCTCTATGAAACGGACAGGCTATACTTTTGAAACCAAGGTGTCAATCAAAGGCTTTACAGACTATTGAAACAGTGTCATGTCAGAAAACAACGTTTTTCGTGGCTATGTAAGCCAATACGGGAACGACATACGCGACCATTGGCTTGACAGATGTAAGAATGGCCTGTGCGCGGTGAACCAGTACCGGGCCGATGTCTTTTGGCACGTTTGGTTGCGAGTGTTTTGAACCATGCCTCATCAAAAATCTTGTGGCCATCCGAAACCAGTTTGCGCCATTTGTCCCTATCTACTGCGCACTCCTCCCAGTTGTAGACACGGATGTCAAACGCTTGCATGTCCCGCTTAACACAATCTTTATAACGGAGCATTGGGCGACCGATGCTTCTTTTGTTCAGCAGTGCAACGTGGCTGGGAAGCTGTGCGAGCTCAAGCACCCTTTCGTTTGTGACCCTGTCTTTCCAGCTAATACCCAAGATGTTACGGATACAGCGCATATGGAAGGAGTTGAGGCGACGTTCATGCCTAGCGTACGACGTCCAGGTTTCAGCACTGTACAAGAGTATGCTCAGAATGCACGTTTGATACACGATCATTTTGGTCCTTCTAGTTAGGTGTCTGTTATGCCATACCCTTGTACTTAGCTTCCCGAACATCGTCGCCGCTTTGCCGAACAATCTCTCACTGGATGCAGAGGTTGATGTCCGAACCAAGGTGTAGGGTTAGTAAAATCAGGGCTTAGGGGCTACTTTTTTAAGATAAAGTGTAGGGTCAGTAAAGTCAGAGCTCGAGAGCTTGGTCTTTCCTGGGATCTGATAACTGTTTTACAGCGAAAGCGTTATGAGCTTGAGTCTTGGCTGCCAATTTTATACGAAATGTTTTTGGTGGGCTAATATATAGATAAATTATAATAATTAAATACATAGAAAATATCCAAGACCCAGGAATAAACATTCGTGCTCATCACACAAACACTTGCCCTGGCCAGGATTAGAACCCGAAACCGCTAGCTTCGTAGGCCGTTGTGCAACCCACTGAGCCAAACTGTGGATTTTCTTCTTCATTGTCCCATATCCTCAATGGATGTCGGCGACCATCTTGCGGGACCTGTCCCTGTCTTGTGCGCGTCTGCAAAGACACGCAGTATCATTAATGTTGGAGACCAGCTTTTGATGTTGTCTCACCAGGTTAGCTTTCTCGTTACTCTGCTCTTCTTACCGTCGATTTTCCCTTCTAAAATTATCCTGATTATGTCGTATTTGTCGTGTCTATAAACATGTCCAAAATATGATGATTTCTTTTTCTTTACTGTGCTCAAAAGTTCCAGGTTTTTATTAATTATATTTATATCTTCAATGTTTGACACATTATCTCTCCAGCGGGCCTATGATGGTCGCGATAAATGACATGATAACGCGCCCGTCACTCTCGCACTCACATACGTGTCAGAAGGTGACGGCAGCTATGTCACTTATTTATCGCGTGACAAAGGCCCAAAATCATAGGCCCGCAGGATTTTTTTAGCACAGTATAGCCACATTTCGAATGTTCTTAATTACGATCCATCCTTCCACGTCATAAAGAAGACTGTGGATGCTACAGACTATTTGACACTGACTGTACATCTTATTTATTCCACAAGACTTTGATCAGAAATAAAACATACAATGAAACGATACTCATAATTGTGTATTTAAGGTTAAACATTTATTTAGATGCGTTTAAGAGATTGGAAATGTTACAAATGGTCGTTTAGCGTCCAGCTTCTGTCATTCCCTTGGGTATTGCGAGAAGCGAGTTGATGAAGTCCGCGTTACGCTTCCAGGTTCGGTACTTGGTCTTGGCCGGGGGGTTGTACATCACAAATCTGCCACCCGTGTCCGCCTTATATTGGCTATATACGGGGTTGACGATACGAACGCACTGAAATCAATATTTATTAGATAGAGCTACATTTTTTTATTTCACGATAATATAACATTATTAATTTGCTACATGTCATAATTACACGTAATAAAATCATGATTGTCAACAATATCATCATATATACTTTGTAATTGTATTGTATTTATCTATTTGTATTGTCTATACAATTATAAAGTTGTAAAAGTGAAATGTCTGTACATTGAAGATATTTTAAAAAAATGGTTGTTACGGACTATTTGGAGTTTACTAAAACGAAAAACATATGTTTAGTTTTTTTATGTTTGTATGTGTCGTTGTGGCTTCATCACGCAAAATTGGCTAAACCAATTTCAACTATTTTTGTTACACGGGTAGGCGGGTATCTCCAAATGGTTATAGGATATTTTTTACCCGACTACGCTGAAGAAAAAAGAGAGTTATGACTTTTCCCCCTCCGCGTAAGAAGTTGCGGGTATCTTCTAGTAATTAATAAAATCTCATCTCCCGATAAGTATCGTCATCTAGTTTATAAACGTCTTGGACAATCCTTAGGCGACGATATACATAATATATAAATAAATTATAATACTTCAACGTAGAAAACATCCAAGACTAAGGAACAAACATTCGTGCTCATCACACAAACACTTGCCCAGGCCGGGATTCGAACCCGGGACCGCCAGCATCGTAGGCCGCTGTGCAACCCACTGAGCCGAAACTGTGAATGGTTCTGAGAGAGAACGATACGCAAATCTTACAAAACAATTATCATCTATCCAGTGGTCGGCAAAAGGCGGCGCGCGAGTCTGAAAGCCACAAATAATTAACAACTTGAAAAGTTCATTCGTCACACTCCCATGGTCTGCAAAACATTCTGCTAATCACACAAACACTTGCCCTGGCCGGGATTCGAACCCGGGACCGCTAGCTTCATAGGCAGTTGTGCACTACTGCGCACTGGCTAAACGTGTCGTCAACAACGTTATAGGTAAAAAACTTAAGTAAAGCCCCTCTTGTATATAGTAGTACACAAAATTGATACTGACTTATCTCATTTTAAGGGTTCCGTACCAAAAATGGTAAAAAAGGAACCATTATGATGCGACTCTGTCTGTCTGTCTGTCTGCCTGTCCGTCTGTACGACTTATAGAGCGCCATATCTCAAAAACGACTTACGCTATCTATTCGAAATTTGGAATATTTATAAACATGGTCAGCTCACATGTATTGCACAGGAAATATTTCAAGATATATTTTTATTTTCTAAAAAATCGACGAATTTTGGAGAGGGGGGGGGGGGGTTCAAAAGTAAAAAGTTACTAGTTCTAGTAACTAGGTCAAATAGTATATCATTTGAAAGGGAAGGCATATTTTAGAACATTTTGTTCTTTTTTTTTTATTGTGAATAGATTTTGTTTTATTAAGGTTGTCCAGACCTGTTGAACAAGCCGGTTGCATTAAGTTTGCAAGTGAATAAGTGAAAGTTTGTACGGAACCCTTGAAGCGCGAGTCAGACTAGCACTTGACCGTTTTTCTAATATGGAACGTCAAATTGCCTACACAGATACGCTACTATACACCGGGTGACTTACTTTTAAGTTTTTCACCTATAATTAATTCATTTACCCGTAATCCTTCGTCTGTTATATAAGTTTTCCCTGGTAATATCATGTATCCAGGGTCCTGGTGAGCCACTCCGCAGACCATAAGCAGGGACAGCATCAGGATAGAAAGAGTCCACTTCATGTTTGCCATACTGTTGAGAGGAGCAGAAAGTTAAAGTGGATCTGAAGGCGCACTGGAACAAACGGTGCATACACGAGGGGGTCTGAAACTACTTCTGCAAGCTACAAAGTTTTCGTAATAATGTAAGTCGGAATAGGGCTTACGGAGGGACTTAAAGGGCTCCCATACAAATGACCTTAAGTCCGTAGCTCTTCACTCTTCTGTGTTATATTACATGTCTCATAGTGATGAGAACCACCGTTGTTACCAATATGTTGTTTCAGTTTGTCTTCACGAGTCACCGAAACCAAGATAAATGCCATCAAAATTTGTTAGTTTTACGACAAATAACCAGTAATTGCTATTTTTCTTAAAAACTATAAAACCTATTGAAAAATCAGTCGACAATATTACATTGAACATCATTACTAACTTATTGGTTTTAGTCCCATGTCTAAGCGTCGCTTGACGAGGGAGCCTATACCAATTGAAGGTAACGAAAGGACTTTACGAATCTTTCGTTTTCTCATGATTTATTAAGTATTATAACATTACAGTTCACAAAAATATAGGCCAAATACCAAGCTACAATGTATATATTTTACGTGGTTTGCAGCGAGAGGAATAATTTTGTATCACATTAAAAACAGTGAAATTTACCGAAATTATCTGGTTAGCCCCTTAAGGAACATTCATGAATTTTAAGTTACGCTTTATTAAAAGCTCATTCATGTAAATTTAGTAGCAGTAGACAAAAATAATTTTTCGAATAACTATAAAAATAACCAAGATATAAGCCAATCTTTTTCTAGCAAAACAGAACTTAATATGGAGTTTATATGGCCGGAGTGCACCGTGACGTAACATTGCACGTCGGACCTCTCTGTCTCATTAGTAGTTTAATGCCTATATCTTGCGTATTTCTTCGCCGATTTCCATTTTAATTTCACATTTTGAAATCGTTTTTACGGTATTTTAATATTTAGTTAAGAAAAGCGATAAAAAGAAATCATGCATGTACCTTATTGTGATTATAAACACCAAATAATGTCTGAATCTTATTGAATGCCAGTGACGTCACGATTTAACCGCATACACACCGTTACTCAATAGACGCTGGCGATGGCGGTGCGTTTACGCGGCTGAATGTACAGAGAAATCGTGGTGCATGAGACACGGCATCGCGTATATGCAGCGTTAAGCTTCAGTGTGAAAGGCATGCGTCAAAATCGCGATGCATAAGTCACAGCGATAACGCTCCACAGTGGCGTGTGGTCCACATAGGCACAAAGGCACTGCCTACCCTGAACGACCATGGCTCCATACAGGTACAGAGAAACTGCCTACCTTTACCAAATCTCTGTGCACGCACTAACAGCTAGCGTATAAGCATTGGTTTGGACCTACCTTCAAAAGAAAATACCCTTAGAGACGAAAGACGTGATACAATATCTACATTTACATTTAGTCTATAGAATATCTAATAATCTTTGTTGGTCGAATAAATTAAATTAGGGTTAGTAGATATTTGTTTTCAATCCATTACGTTTAGTCTGTTAAAAAAAACCGCTTACAAATGAAAACTGAAAAATTATTCGTCATTCCGCCGTCATTCCGCCGGTATTGGTCACACTTTAGACGAAAATATAGTCAGTCCTCTCGTTTTAATGGTCCTTGTTAATACTAATCGATATCAATTTACAATTTGGCAATCACATTAAAATTAGACTACATCACAATGAAGTTAAATTAAATCCATACTAATATTATAAATGCGAAAGTGTGTCTGTTTGTCTGTCTGTCTGTTACCTCTTCACGCTTAAACCACTGAACCAATTTGGATGAAATTTGGTTTGGAGATATTTTGAGTCTCGGGGAAGGACATAGGCTACTTTTATACCGTTAAGTATTACATTCTTCTCCTAATGTTGTGATCATGCGCAGTAAGAAATCCTTGTCACGCCTGCCTGTGTAATATAAAAAATGTATTTAGACCACTGGTGATTAGACACTAGAATCTATTGCGTAGTTTTAAATTCGGAGTGCAAATTGAGCCACCCCTGTCAATGTGATATGATGAGTGATGAATCCAGACTAATATCGATGCTAATATTGTAAATACGAAAGTGTGTCTGTCTGTCTGTTACCTCTTCACGCTTAAACAGCTGAACCGATTTGGATGAAATTTGGTATGGAGATAGTTTGAGTCTCGGGGAAGGACATAGGTTACCTTTTATCCTGGAAAAATACCCTTCTCCGCGGTAAACGAATTTAAGGCGGACGAAGTCGCGGGCAGAAGCTAGTTACAAAATAAGCCATAAATTATCTAGGGTACCTACCTACTACACAGGCTGATAGATCGACATATGTGACACTTACCGTTTATTTTACCTTGTATTACTGTCAAAAATTACATTCTTGTGACAGCATTTATTGCCAACTATACTGTTCTTTGAACACCCGTCAACTAATTGAGACTATTCTGAAGAGCCCAAACTCGGTAGTCTTACGTTATTTTGTTAAAGAGTGATATCAAATCAACGGATCATCATAATATTGCATTGTCATCGAACTTTAGCTCAAACGGAAACCGGGAACTGTGTCAATTCAATTCAAATCTTTATTTGCGTAAAGAAGTGTACAAAAAGATCTTATAATAAATACGATTATATAGTCCATTTCGTGTTTGACCATAATATGGCGTACAAATATTAAATGCTATGATGCAATGAATCTGAAACATTATGTACATGTATCCAAACAACGAAACAACAGACAAGAAGACCTATAATACAATTTTACAGTCACATTTAAACGCAAAAACAAAATTATGTAATTACTGATGTAGCATCCATTCTCGAAATAAAGCAACAAGGTAAACAAAGGAGGGGAGTGTTCCCATTGTTTACGCATATTTTTTGTAAGAACTCCTTATTGCATAATCAGTATGGCGTCGGTAGTATTGTCAACTCTGCTAAGAATAGAAAGCACGCACCATAACCATAATGGGCTTGATGACTAAATTGTAATAATTAATCCGTCATGTATAGTAATAAAAAATATTGGAGACGAGTTTTTTCCTGTTGTAAGTAATCAAATAACTATAGAAAATTAAAACAAATTAAAACCCCCCAACACAAATGAACATAACAGCAAAATTTGGAGTTCCTAGCTTCAATATTGGCTGAGATCCGGTCACTTGTTCCACTAAAAGCTGAATATCTTGGAGACGAGTGCTCCGATTTTCATCAAACAAAGCTAAGAACACTTGGCAAGAAATAATCTATGACATAAAAAACCGCACTCAAATCGGTCCATCCGTATGGGCGCTATGATGCCACAGACAGATACACAGAGACACAGACACGTTAAACTTATAACACCCCTCTTTTTTGTCGGGGGTTAAAAATAATGGCGATACGATTAGAAAAAAAAAAAAAATTAAAAAAGAACCAACTTCAAACTAAACTAAAAAGCCAAAAATGATCTTTTATGTACAGTACGGATCACATTCGAATAACCTTTTGAATTCGGTGCCAAACCATTCATTTATTACTATTAACACAAATGACACGCAAGAACCGCGGCGGCGAGCCTTTAGTTATTACCTAAATTTAGTTATAGTAATTCGTATTTTTGTTGGATAAAGGACTTTACTTCAGGTTTGGCACCGTCTTCAAAAGGTGATTCACATGTGATCCGTACTGTACATAAAAGATCATTTTTGGCTTTTTAGTTTATTTTGAAGTCGGTTCTTTTTTATTTTAAATTATGTTTTTTGCTTTTTAGTGACGGATTTTAGTGATGTAAAGTATTTTTAGAGCTCAAAATGGGAAGATTGAGGAGGCCCTATTGTAAATAAATAAGACCAATTGTAGATAAGACTATTGTAAATAAAATCTAAATTATAAGAATTGGCTAGGTCAAAATGGTTAAGTCCAGTAGCTTGCTGGTTAAAAAGAATGCGACTAACAGTCTCAACTGACCCATAATATTTAAAGAATTATCTCGCAACTCAAATTGGCGTAGAATCTGGAGTGATGTTGAGACGGAATATTCCGTCTCTGATGGATTAGTGAATGGAGCTAGGGACATATAAAAAAAATGGCCGGCCCTAAGACGAGATCAGCTGGAAGACGGGGAGCTCCCGGAAGCTGTGTACGTATAAACACGTACGTAAAGATTTGACAATGAAACTGTTCGTCTTAGGTTAAAAGATAGTGACGGTTGCATACCCATACCTCCATCATGTACTAACGTTTCAAGTGACAAGGGGATACGTAGATGTGGAGCCTGGTATATTACCTTTAATATTAAGTTGCGCTGTTACTGTTCATAAGCTACAAGGTACCACCCTTGAGAAAGCTGTGATAGACCCTGATAAAAAGAATTTCACTAAGCCGTGTCAAAACTTTAGAAGGCATAGCGTTGTTAGATTTGGACGCCAACAAATTATTAAATCGACCACAAGATGAGAGATCGTTAAGGGAAATAACAAGACTACGAAATCTGCCTTCTGACGATCGAAGCCACACATAATACATGACTTCTACGACTTATACGGCACTTACAGCCATATTGCATTCTAATGTCAATTGCTCACGACCTTTAGCTGAACGTTGCTATTTCAGAATCAGGGCCGTTAACCGTTGAGAAGTTCTCTGGTTCTCCACTTTGCTACCCTGATCTTAACCAATTTCTGCCTCTAAGGAAAATATGATAAATAATTATATTGCGATTAGTGAATTAAATAACATTGGTTGAGCCCTAATTAGTGACTGGTGGCTTGTGTCTTCATCATCAGTTTTTCTTCACCAAATGATGATATTCTAGTGTAAATGCTTGTTCTACTTTAATAAGCACCAAAATCGCCATAAATGTGCCCATAATATTTGAAAATTCCTTCGATCCTCATCAGATCTTCACCAAAATTTTATGGGATCAACTTGGAGATTCCTACTCTTAACCGAAAAAATAATGCCCTCTGTGGTAACTGATGGCTTGTGACTTCATCATCGGTTTCTCTTCACCAAATGGTGATTTTCAAATGTAAATGCTTAAACTACTGTAATAAATACCGAAATCGCCATACATGTTCTCATAATATTCAAGGAATGGAATGGAATATAAAAGGAATGCCTTCGATTCCTCATGGATCCCGGCATCCGATCTTCACCAAAATTTTATGGCACCAATTTGGATACACCTACTCAAGAACAAAAAAATAATTTTCCAAATCGTCGTGTAAATGACGGAGTTCTGAGGTAACAAACATAAAAAAAATACAACCGAATTGAGAACCCCCTCCTTTTTTTGAAGTCGGTTAAAAATGTCGCGTGTCGTCACTCCTTAACTGTAATGCAATTTATCCGAGCATTTTTTTATTATTTGGAAAAAGCAAAAAATACGTGTCCAATATTCGATCACGTAGAGAGATCCTCTCTTTCGCGATTACTTTGTCGGAGAGGAATGTATTCGTTACCAACTCCATTAGTTAAATAGCCTCAGGTTGTAACTGAGCACAAACTGAGCGCCTACCATGAGTTCGGCACGAGCGAGTATCGCGCGCTCGATGACGGTCTATCTCTTTCGCACTATTAGCGCGTGCGAGAGAGGTGCACTGACTCTCGATACGAGATCCTCGCTAGCGCCGATCGTAAACTCAGCTCATGGCACACTTAACTCGCTTAGGCAAACTTCGCATACACCAAAATAGGTATATGTATTTCTCTAACTACGCTAACTAAATCCTACACGCTTAATGAATACTAAAGGTAAATTATATACGCTCTGTATATCCTCTTCTCTCTAACATTGCAGTGCCCAACAGGGTTCGCACCCAGGTAGCACACAGGTATAAGTTGTCAAGGGATCCGAAATAAAGGAAAATAGGAGATCAGGGCCAGGATATTTATCGATGTAAATAAAGGAAAAGAAAAGGCACCTGAAGACAAAACAAACAGTCCTTAAGCTACATAGTATTATTAACATTTTAAACAGTTAGCAATTAATAACAAAATGTATATGATCTTACGTTTCCGTGCGTATTATAAATACGTGTTTGACAATACGACGTCGGTTCAACAGTATGGTTTTACTCTTACATTCAGATTTAAGTATGTATTCAAATAAATATTAGTCACTCTAAGTACTCAGGTTTCGGGAATAAATAACTTATGTTAGGCTTGGGGATTTTAAAAACATTGTTCAAGAGGGAGAAACTTAGAACAGCATCTGATCAGGTCCGAAGTACAGAATTGAATGAAAGCTCGAGCGTCGGTTCGAGTGTGGGATTTTAAAATAATTTTGAATTTGCTGTCAGAAGAATAATTTTTATAAAGCTGCGCATAATCAGACAGCTCGTATGCAACGAGTCGTAATGCGCCTCGTTACAAAGTATACTAGTATAAGAGCTTAAACTGTCATTATACAGCCAGTTTGAGCGTTTTAAGGTGCGTCCACACTTGTATCATTTGCTCGTATCCGATCACCGTGCCGTGGCACGTTTGCGTATCGCGCTGCTTGGACGCTCACTGTCGGCGCGGCGATCATGTCTTGCTTGTCCGATCTTAGTGTGTGATACGCGTAGCAACATGGATCGCGTGATCGTTAGACGCGATCATGCCACGGGACGAAGATCTGATCGGGCAAATGATACAAATGTGGACGCACCTTTAAGGGTTGTATAAACTCTAAAAAAGCTTGTGTGCTACTTGGGCAATAATCTCTAGCTTTAAGTTAATATCTTTACCTACTTTTTTCTACTCCTATACTTTTATCTGTCATGTAAATAGTCCCTAAGTCATATACAATGACAATGACACCTATAATAAGTCGGCGAAAACTCTATGCTCTATGGTCCATAAAAGCGTACTTTTATAGTTCATACATTTTTCATAAAAGCACTGTTTACCATGATAATAACAATAACTTTTTTTTTTATTATTTTTACGTTATTTACTATTCTATGTAAAAAAGACGGCATTAATTATGTCTTAATTAACATTTTTTATTAATTTTAGATATCTTCATTAAACTAGACAGTTGGTATTACTAGCGAGTGCAAACAAATTAAAAAGATAACAAACAATAGATAAGCGTAATCATTTTTGAGTTCCCACCAAAAATGTTAACTTTTAACTTCCAAGCTTCTATTTGAAAAAGAAAAGACAATAAAAGCTAATTAAATATTGTACTTAACCAGATAAAGTATTACTTCTATAAATAAACAAAAAACTGTACTTACATACCATAATTTTGTTTTGTTTAAAAGTAGTCGTAGAAAAAGTATTGTATGCAACGGTGTATAACTGGTTTAAAAACGCTCGTGGCGTCTTTACTTGCGATGTTCGCCAAGGCTCACATCGCAACCCACGCCACTCGCGTTTTAAGACCCTTCTTATGCAACAGTTGCATAAAATACTATTGTGATATTGCAATAATTATTGAGTATTTTTGGCCGAAGGGTTTTACTTATAATATGCGAATGCCCAATGATTCTATATTTTAAATCTGAAAAATACATTTGCATAAATTATTTACGCAACGTAAGCCTGATTTTCTTGGCGCCAGTCGCTTTTGTTGTGATTACTGATGTGCAGAAATTTTCCAAAATGCCTAAAAAAGGTCTTAGGTCTAGTGTTAACTTACATGTTTATAAGTTACTTCAAGATGCCCGCAACTTCGTTCGCGGAGGAGGAAAAATCATAACCCGTCGTTTTTTCTTTAGCGTAATCGGGTAAAAAGTATCCTATAACCATCTGGAGATACCCAGCTACCCGTGTACCAAAAATAGTTGAAATCCGTTTAGCCGATTTTGCGTGATGCAGCCACAACGACACATACAAACATACATAAAATAAAAAAAATTTTTTTTTCGTTTTAATGACCTCCAAATAGTCCATAACAATATTTTTTTGAAAATATCTCCAATTTACAGACATTTCATTTTTACAAATTTATAATAGTATAGATAAGACATTCTTTCAGAATTTTTTGGTATATAAAAGGTTTTAAGTCTAGTGTTAACTTACCTATTTCAAGACCTTTTAAGCATTTTGGAAAGTTTCTGCAATTTGCACATCAGTAGTTGCGATCCATGTTCTAAGCTATCTGGGGGTTATTTTTTTAATGCTAGGGGATGTAGGCCAGCTACCCCCATAGTTTCTTGAGACAGCTCCCACTTAAGCTCTTAAGGTTCCCACACATCCCCGGGAAATAAAGGGTGACCTCGAGGAATCTTAAAAAATTTAACCACGCATTCCTGAGACCATTAGGAATAAAAAAAAGTAAAATTAGGGAAAAAAACTTTTTTTCGTGTTAAGTATATAAAACTTGAATAACTTTCACTTCTCTATGGAAGATATTCCTTTGAATAAAACTGGGACGATTATTTTTCTAAAAAAAGGGATGACTTTAGTGAGTTGTAGCTGTCACTGGTGTATGTCAATAGAGGTGCTAAACTTGGCAACATACGTGGCAGCGTCGCGATCAAAAGATTTTAATGCACTTTAGTAATCACAATAAATACTCGTAGTTAAAATCGGCAATTGCTAAACGCACAACATTAAAAAAAAAACATACCTTTGCTACAAAATGCGCCTTCGCCTCGTCCTTCAAAACCGGACTTGGATGAGTACCACGAAATGACTTTTCTCGGCCTCTGCAGTAATATAATATTTTCACTACGCGATATACGGTCACAGACGACAGGGAAACAGCAATACGTTGGACTAAGAGGCTTTAACTCGCCTCCCCCATTTGTTATGCTAAATTCAGCAAAGTGTAAACCACTTTACATGAAAATTGATAATATCTCAAAACTAAGCCGGATTTGACTGGGATTTCCATTAACATTGTTTGCTCCTAATGACATAAGGAATGCGCGGTTAAAGTCTTTCGGATACATCGCGGGCGCCTTGTGTACAAATAACTAAATGTAGTTTGATCATATTTGAATGAAGGATTAGAATTGAGATTTTTTAATACAGTGAATCAACTTTTAGACCCTCACAAATCTGTCCACAACTTTTAAGCTTCGTTGTATAACAACGCGTTTACTTAAATCATATCTTTGTTTAAATTGATGGTATAAATTAAAACGTTGAACAGAAAATATCCTATTAACTATAGCTTGACGAACACCGCTGTAAGGCGCCTTAAGTATGCGGCGAGACGGGGAGGGGTTGAGCAGCTGCTGACATAGACGCTCGTCTTCTTGGTAACTCGACATTTTCGGTAACGACAGAGACATCAAAAGGGCGGGTCTAACAGTTGATTCACCCTGGTTATTCAGTGGTTTTATTGCTAAGCAAAATTAGAAAAACAATTGTATCCAATAGGATTATTTGTATATATAGTCTGACTAATAAAGAAAACGGTTTGTCGTCATGCTGGTACTTGAAAATTTATCAATGAAATGGATAACACGGTGTGAGTAGATTGCATATCTCGATGGCATTTTGTTAATGAACGATAAACTTAGTACTAATCCTCGCACAGGTGATTAGAGGCGCGGAACTTTTATCTTCGTGGTGAGGTTTAAGCTTCATCCGGTTTATCTACTATCCACTTCAACATTATATTATTTCGCACATATAGGAGATCTTTCACAGTCCACTCGCTTAAATTATGGAACGCGTTGCCGGTGTCCGTTAAGCAGTCACAATCCGTGGCATCATTTAAAGATAACTTAAAAAAGTTATGGCTTTCAGACCCCTGACCTCGTCTTTTAATATTTATCCGTTTGTGTATATTTATTATGTATATAAATATATATTTACACACGTATATTTATTTATCTAGATGATATATATGCTATTATATTACTATTTATTATTTAGGGTTTATGTGTATGTGTATGCTACTTTAGCTTTTAAGTTTTAATGTCATTGTGCATATTAACTTGTTGGTTTGTTTATCTGCGTTGATGTTTACTCTTTTCTTTCATTTGCTCTAAGGTTAACTGGAAGAGATCCCTTAAAGGGATAAGTTCGCCTTTGTACAAATATGTTACTTTAATTTCTTTGTTTTATTGTTTTTATGTACAATAAAGTGTTTACAATACAATACAATACAATACAATATTTGAGGAAAAATATGAATCTATCAAATACGCATTTTTACGGAGATGAAAGATAGGCTGTGTCTCTCGAAACACTTTGATCTGTTGCCCCGTCGATGTTAGATGACAGACATATTCACATATGCTGAGAAGACTCCATTTTTGCAAACTTAAGCATTCTGCGTTATATTACTATAGAAAATTAAAAAATTTAAAAACCCCCGCCTTATTCCACTAAAAGCTGAATATCTTGGAGACGAGTGGTCCAATTTTCATCAAACAAAGCTAAGAACACTCGGTATAAAATTATCTATGACACAAAAACCGCACTCAAATCGGTCCATCCTTATAAGCGCTACGATGCCACAGACAGATACACAGAGTCACAGACACGTTAAACTTATATCACCCCTCTTTACTGTCGGGGGTTAAAAAGATAGATTTAAACTTACTCGATCTTCACTCATTATTACAACACAACAAAACGGGAGTCGATCGCGTACAAATATGATTTATTTAATTACCTTTTGTTGGTAATTCGACGTTTCGGACGATTCAGTTCCTTCGTGACCATAGTCGTAACGCGACGTCCGAAACGTCGAAGAATTACTAACGAAAGGTAATTAAATAAATCCTATTTATACGCGATTAAGCCCTGTTTTATTCGTTATAGTTTCTACGTTTTGCTTTAAGAGTGGGCTCGGCCGAATTTCACCTTCCCATACAAACGGAGTTTCATTCTCAATTTAAAACTACGTGTTGGATTGTAACGAAACTTTGCATATACAATGACATGAGGTATATCTAGGCATGAAACTAGTTTTATATGCCTGCAGTTTATAAAACAAACGAAATACAGAAAAAACAAGTTTCGTATGAAAAACTTAAATTCGCTGTATTTTTTTTACTATGATATTTGAAGCTACATAAACTAATTACAGGCCTGCATATACCTAAACTTATTCTAAGTACAATTTTTTAGAGCAAACTAGTTATTCGTTTGAAAATGAGAGCGTAACTTCGTTTGTATGAAGAACCCGGCTTACTGGGGACTCTTAAGTATGGGTTAACTCTTTCCTAGGCGTAGTATGTACGTAGTAAAATTTCAACTTTTTGGTCAAGGTACCTACCGGCAGGCAGAAAAAATGTTAAGGTCACATGGGTAGGGTTCTCTATGGATATGTGGAGCCAGGGTCCTTCAGCTACTATCTTAGAACATTTAATTTTAACTCATTAAGATAACGAGCCGTGTCATTACCGAACCAATTTTTCATACATTTTTAGCGGGGTTTAAACCGCTCGTTGCTAATATAGCAGATTTTGCATAATACCACATTCTTGATTACCGATACACCAAATTTTCAGTATAGGACATTCTAAAAACGATTTAGTTCCATGAGCACCTTTCAATTATATAACCTGGTCAATCTGGTGTAACGGGAACGTGGTAAGCTAAAAGTGTGATATATTGGAAATACGATATTTTGCAAAATCTGGTATTTGTGGAATGCGATATATTAGCAACCAGCGAGCGACGTAAACACATACTGTACAATACGGAAATATTCATATTTTACAAACGCACACACTTAAAATAAATCAGTTACAAACAAAAAAACACCGACACACTGACAATTTAACATATAAACCAACCGGAGATTTCGCTATAACTTTAGCAGAAGGGAATGTATTCGTATGGTATCTATATTAAATACTTACTTAAATGCTCTAAGGCCACTATATATACTGGTATGTAGCTCTTGGGCTGACACAACTGTGAACTAGATCTTTTTATTTATATATGCCAATAGCATAAGACTTCAGACGCTGATAGGGGAAATTATCTATTATTGACTAGTAGCCAGTGAACCAAATTGCAAAAGTATTATTATAATATATAGCCAGAGCTTAGATGGAGGGTATGTAAAATTTGACTTTTTAAATAATAACTACATGTTATTAATAATACCCCTGGAATATTATTAGAAATCGCGTAGCAAACGCCGACGCCAGTAATTACAATAATCTGCACTGATAAAAATTATGTAATTTTTCACGAATAAAACACATTAATATGTACAACTCCTGAAAAAGCAAGGATTATTTAGAAATTAATAGATATTTTTTGATAATTGGTTTTTTTTTTATTTTAAAATTACGTGATTTTACATTATGTTCTGTATTTTTTTCTGCTTTTTCGTAAATCACACAGGCTCACTTATTTTTTAACAGTGTGGCCACAAATGGCCATCAATCCGGTGGTTTCTCAATGATATAAGCACAAAAACCTGCATTATAACTATGGCCCTAAAAACTCTAAATATTACACTCAACACATGAAGTCTTCACTTACCCTGAAATTTAGCGATTTAATCGACACAGGAACTTTTGTGGGGAACGAGGTGGTGAAGAGCAAGGTGTAGCAACGGTAAGCTCCAGTCGTAGAATGCGGGCCGTGGCCGAGTGGATGTCTAAGCTGAACTTATGGTGGGCGGAAGACTTTGCCAGGGGTGGAGGGAGGGGAGGGGTGCGCTCGGACGTAAGATGGTCCGCGGGCGGCCCTCGAGCCTCGTAATGTGCTCGACAGCTCAAATCTCCTGCCCTGTCCTAACCGTGTACAAGGACTTATCTGCACTTGGATGAGTCCGTTTATTATTAGCAATCATTACTAGCAGAAAACGTGTACCTACATTAACATAATGGGGTTTGCGTAGAAAAATAAATAATTTCTTCTCTTTATATAAACCACGATTTTATTGAGGAACTTTATTTTTAATGCGGGAAAATTAACACCACATTATTATCGATTGTGATGTATGTAGATACAAATCAAGATGCAAAGAAAAATACGATTACTCTCGCACGTGGTCACACCAGGACTCGAACCCGGTACTTCCTGATTACGCATCGAATTTATCTATACGCTTTGACCACTGTACCTATTTTTATTTTGAAAGGTATTATGAATCATTTTCACGAAATACTTAATGAAACATTTGAAAGTACGGATAAGAAAAGAAATGGTCACTAATTATTGCACTATGAAGTATTTTTTTTAGAAAACACTGAAAGGAGGAGCAGTTTCGACCGTGACGTCACGTCACACGCCTGGGTCTTCGTACAAAATTCAATTACTTATATGTAAATATTAACTCCTAGAATAGCATTATATATATATAGTAATCTTCCACACAATATTAATAAATTAACTTTTTAACAAAAAAAGAAAACCGACTCCAAAGAAAAAACACTAAGAACTCAATTTATTCACAAGTAACCGTTTTTATTTGTTTAATCTTATTTAACAAAAGAAAACTAATCGTACAAAGGGCGAACCATAAGGCATTCCCTACCAGTCAACCTTAGGGCAAAGGAGAAAAATTGTGGGCGGTGCTCAGACTTGTGTTATTACAAAAACAGATATGTATGTAAATATATGAAACGTATTAAGCAGATACACTAAGAGTCTTCGGTTTTGCCAGCAAAGAAGTTGCGGCGTTTTTGAATGCAAACTTACGTTTTCTACTTAGTCTAAATTATGCAGTTATTTTTTTACTACAATATTTTTTTTTAAATAAAAAAGAACCGACTTCAAAATAAACTTAAAGCTGAAAATAATATTTTATGTACGGTGCGGATCACATTTGAATCACCTTTTGAAGTCGGTGCCAAACCATTCATATACTACTGTTAACACAAATGACACGCAAGAACCGCGGCGGCGAGCCTTTAGTTATTACCTAAATTTAGTTATAGTAATTCGTATTTTTGTTGGATAAAGGACTTTACTTCAGGTTTGGCACCGTCTTCAAAAGGTGATTCAAATGTGATCCGCACCGTACATAAAAGATTATTTTCGACTTTTAAGTTTATTTTGAAATCGGTTCTTATTATATTAAAAATATATATATTTTTTGCTCCTTAGTGATGGATTTTTTTTAGTGATATAAGATATTTTTAGAGCTCAAAATGGGAAGATTGAAGAGGCCCTATTGTAAATAAATAATACCCAAAATTGTAGATAAGACTATTGTAAATAAAATCTAAATTATAAGAATTGCCTAGGTCAAAATGGTTAAGGCCAGTAGCTTGCTGGTTAAAAAAGAATACGACTAACAGTCTCAACTGACCCATAATATTTAAAAAAATATCTCCCAACTCAAATTGGCGTAGAATGTCGAGTGATGTTGAGACGGAATATTTCTGTCTCTGATGGACTAGTGAATGGAACTATGGCATAATAAAAAAAAATGGCCGGCCCTAAGGCGAGATCAGTTGGAGGACGGGGAGCTCCCGGGAGCCGTGTACGTAAAATTTGACGATGAAACTGTTGGTCTTCGGTGAAAACATAGTGACGATTGCATACCCATACCTCCATCATGTACTACGTTTCAAGTGACAAGGGGATACGGACATGTGGAGCGTCGTATATTACCTTTAATTTGTGTTAAGGTTGGGCTACCTGTTCATAAGCTACCACCCTCGAGAAAGCTGTGATAGACCTTGATAAAAAGAATTTCGCTAAAACTTTCTGACGATCGAAGCCACACATAATACACGACTTTATGATTTCTACGACTTTTATACGGCACTTACAGCCATATTGCATTCTAATGTCAATTGCTCACGATCTTTTGCTGAACGTTGCTATTTCAGAATCAGGGCCGTTAACCATTGAGGAGTTCTCTGGTTCTCCACTATCAGCTCCACTTTGCTACCCTGATCTTAACCAACTTTTGCCTGTGAGCAAAATATGATAAAGAATTATATTGCGATTAGTGAATTAAATAATACTGGTTGAGCCCTAATTAGTGACTGGTGGCTTGTGTCTTCATCATCAGTTTTTCTTTACCAAATGATGATTTTCGAGTGTAAACGCTTGTTCTACTTGAATAAACACCAAAATCACCATAGATGTGCACATAACATTTGAGAAATTCCTTCGATTCTTCAACGATCTCATCATCAGATCTTCACCAAAATTTTATGGGAGATTCCTACTCTTAACCGAAAAAATAATTTTCTAAATCGACTTGCGATCCGCGAATTAAATAACACTGGTAGAGTCCTCAGGCTGTGGTAACTGATGGCTTGTTTCTTCATCATCGGTTTCTCTTCACCAAATAGCGATTTTCAAATGTAAATGATTAAACTACTGTAATAAATACTGAAATCGCCATAGATGTGCTCATAATATTCGAGAAATTCCTTCGATTCCTCATGGATCAGATATTCACCAAAATTTTATGGGACCTATTTGGATATACCTACTCATGAACGAAAAAATAATTTTCCAAATCGTCGTGTAAATGACGGAGCTCTGAGGTAACAAACATAAAAAAAAGTTATAAAAAAATGCAACCGAATTGAGAACCTTCCTTGAAGTCGGTTAAAAATAAAAAGTGAAGCGGAGTTTTTGAAAGTTACTGACTTGTGTATCGTTGTGGCTAACACGCCCAAACGGCTGAACGGATTCCAACTATTTTTGGCATACGGGTAGCTAGGCATCCACAGATGGTTAAAGGATACTTTTAACCCGATTACACTGAAGTCAAAAGAGGATTAAGTAAAAAATAAAAGTGAAAAAGACTATTTGAATGTCACTGAATCATTATTTTTTTGGGTTTTTTGTATGTTCGTTATGGCTTCATCAAGCCAAAATGGCTTAACGGATTTTAAACTTTTTTTGGTACACGGGTAGCTGAACATCTCCAGATGGTTATAAAATACTTTTTACTCGACTACGCCAAATTTAAGTGTTTTTTTTCTCTTCGAAGTTGCGGGTACCATCTAGTAGTGAAGTATGCCCTGTTCTATCAAACGAGGCTTCATTGTTTGTGATTATTTAAAAATAGTTTAGATTAAGTAGCTTTGATCTTTGTTTTGTTTGTGTGTATAGATTATGGTCGGACATCCAATCATTGGCTGAGCAAAAGCAAAGCGCGAACGCGTCCAAAGCGTCTCCGTTTTAGCTAGGGCAAAAATGCTAGAAAGCATTTCTTGTGAGTTCGAATTTTTTTTTATTTATGTACGAGTACTATAATAATAAGGCACATTTTTCGCTGTTTTTTTTTTCAAAATGCCGGAGATATGGAGGTCGAAAGACTGGTGAGGTTTCAACTCACGGAGCCACTAGTATATTTGGTTTGAGCTATACTTACATAAATGAAACAAGCCAAGTGCGAGTTGGACTCGCGCACCGTGGCTCAGTGGTCCCGCGGTCATACTTAGCCACTGCCGGGAATTATCTCGAGACCATCGTGGCTTCGAGTACGATAAGTGATAATTAATTATTATTAACTGTATTTTATGATAATTCAATTTATTTATGTTCTCAACATGTTTGGTGCTTTTTTTTACTGTAAGTGACATATGAAACAAATAAATAAATAAATAAATACTACAGCGGACGAAAATAAATGAGATGCAATAAAAATATTATAGATAGTGCTAAACGTTTTATTATGTTATGTTTGTTCTAAAATTAGAGAAACACAGTCTTTCGGTAGAGATCCTTTCTTTTTATGGGGCAAACTCGCAGGCGAGTGATGAAAGGATCGGATGTTAATAGAAGTCGATTCAGTAAATCGGTTTTGCTCGTCAACCTACGTTGTTTTATTGTGTTATGTTGCCTAATGTATTTCATATTTTTATTTTTTGCTTCGACAGCCTCTTCTGACATCTCGCCTATAGGTAAAAGAGCATACCTATTCTATCACCTATGACCCACGGTAGGTACACGGTAGGTAGTCACGAGGCGTTTCGCTGTTTCTATAGCATATTCTTCGTTTTTTTTTATTAATCCTATGGCCAGAAGCTAAAACTTTTAATATTGCAGAACATCTGCAGGTATATTAAATCTTCGTTTAGTTCTGTTATTTCCGCAGTTATTCTATTATTGTCAAAGAATGCAGGTGCCGTGTTTCCGTCATGAAATCGCATCTTTTCTCTAAATTTTGGGTAATAATATTATTTTCTAATAACGGCTTAGATAATTGCTGGATGACGTAATTGCATTTTTAGCATTATCATCTTTGGTAGCATCTATTCATAGCTCAAATAAAAAGATACGTGAAAACGATCAATTTCTTGGTCTAAAACAAAACATGAAGTAGGTACCTATTCACACCGTAAAACTATTATGACGTACAATGACTATCACCAAGACCTTCGGGAGTGTTCGATAAATTTGCCATAAGAATATTAAAGTTCATACTATTTGCTTCAAAATGACATATAAATCATCAGGGGGTTCGCGGGGTCTCTTAAGTAAAAGCTTCGATATATTTCCTAGATCGAAATTTTCATAGGTTACTCCTAAAATTAAAGATACTTTTAAACAAAATAGTAGTGATAATCATCCGTAAACAAATCAATGTTTTTACTGTTTTGTGATAACACGGTTCGAGTGCGTGCGGCATGACAACTTCCGATAGATATAAGTGGACAATTTTGTTCCGACACATGGCAAATAATTTATGTTTTCTAAAACTACATGTATTTATTATAAACAAAGATCAGAAACAAATGAAAAAAAAATTCGATGATACTGGACTTGAACCAGTGCCTTGAGCCAGACCGGGGCAGCACGCTCTGTTTCTGATCTTTGTTTATAATAATAACGCTAGTGGAGTGATCCACTAATAAATTGCAAAAATTGTGATTATTATCATGATATTTGTAAAACAAAAAGTACAGTACATGTATTTAGTTTAGCTACCCACTTTGGTACAAAAAAAGGTTTTTATAGTTAAGCGACTTTTTTGAATATTGACTTCTGCTGGGACTACTGTGCGAGGGCTCCGTACAAATTTTCACCTACCCTAACTTTATTACCCAGTACCGGTTGAGTTAAGTTTGCACCTGATATCTATAGCACTGCATACAAATGAGGTGCAAACTTAACGCAACTTTTCAAATGGGTTTTTAGCAAATAAAAAAGAAATTAGCTAGTTAGGGACATGGCTATAACTTTCGTGTAACATTTATGTTTATTTACACAAATTGTGAAAAATGTTTAAAATTTTCGGTCGGTAAACATCGGAGATAAAGGGGGGAAGGTGTCTTTTTTCCACATTTTCCTTAATAAATCAAAAACTAATCACAGAAAATGTTTTTAATAAATTGTTGGAAAATTTGTAAGTCAAGCCCTTTTATATGATGTGATGTGATTTGACCCAGTAGCTAGACTTTAAATTTTTACCACCCCTCCCCCCCCCCCTCGTCATATTAGTCGTTTTTTTATAAAATAAAAATATATTTTTAAATATTTCCTGTGCAATACATGTGGGCTGACCATGTTTATATTTATTCCAAATTTCAAATAGTTAGCATAAAGTGCGTCCACACTTGTATCATTTGCTCATATCCGATCACCGTGCCGTGGCATGACTGCGTATCGCGCTGCTTGGACGCTTACTGTCGGCGCGCCGATCATGCCATACTCGTCCGATATAACTGTGTGATACGCGTAGCAAAATGGATTTCGAGCGATCCGATCGGCGCAACGTCCAAACGCGTGATCATGACACGCGATTATGCCACGCGACGATGATCTGATACGGGCAAATGATACAAATGTGGACGTGTATATAGCGCTTTAATAGACAGACAGACAGACAGACAGATAGAGTTGCGCCATAACCATAAGGTTTCATTTTGTTTCTTTTTGGTACGGAACCCTAAAAAACACCCACACACTGTCAATTTATAGTATAAACTAACCGGTGATTTCGCGATTACTTTGGCAGTGGGGAATCCGTATGGCATCTCCATAGAGGCCATCCATACTTCCATACTATACTATACTAATATTATAAATGTGAAAGTGTGTCTGTGTGTCTGTTACCTCTTCACGTTTAAACCGCTGAACCGATTTGAACGAAATTTGGTATGGAGATGGTTTGAGTCCCGGGGAAGATCCCTTCCAAAAAAAAAGCTTGTTACGGACTATTTGGAGTTCACTAAAATGTATTTTTTTTTTTTTGGTCTTTTTGTATGTTTGTATGTGTCGTTGTGGCTTCATCACGTAAAATCGGCTAAACGGATTTCTACTATTTTTGGTACACGGGTAGCTGGGTATCTCCAGATGGTTATAGGATACTTTTTACCCGACTACGCTGAAGAAAAACGAAGGGTTATGACTTTTTCTCCTCCGCTAACGAAGTTGCCGGCGCCTTCTAGAACACTATAAATGTAAACAAGGAGAAACCATTATTTTAATGTCTGAAGTGTAAAAGTTGTGGACAGATTTCCGTGGGTCTAAAAGTCAATTCACCTATAAGCTGAGAGACTACTGTGGGCTTGTCAGATGCATGAAAAAATATGCGAGCGAAAGAGAGAGGTTTGTTGATGGTTTGTCACACGCTATTGTACATTCTATACTATTATAAAGTTGTAAAAATAAAATGTCTGTACATTGAAGGTATTTAAAAAAAAACACGATTTTTTGTATGTTTGTATAGGTCATTGTGGCTTCATAACGCTAAATCGGCTGAACGAATTTTAACTATTTTTGGTACACGGGTAGCTGGGTATTTCCTGATGGCTATAGGATACATTTTACTCGACTACGCTGACGAATATAAAAGGGGTTATGATTTTTTCTCCTCTTCCTAGTTCTTTATAAATACTTGTAAATCCAGAAATAAACAGCTCAGTGCACATTCTGATCTTTAATTTCACCAAATACCGGTCCTACATACAAACACCATGAACAAAAAAACAAGCACACACAAAGACACCACTGACTATGACTAAGGTTTTGGAGGAGAAAAAGTCGTAACCTGTTTTTCAGTCAGCGTAGATGGGTGAAAAGTATCCTATAACCATCTGCGAATACCCAACTACCCATGCACCAAAAATAGTTGCAATCTAAGGGCCGATTTCACCAACAATCAATTTACACGAAAGTGGCTAACCCAGTATAAACTGAATCTAACGATTTACTCAATGGTTAACTTCATTTCAATTTCACCACGCTAGTCTACGGATAACAATCCCTCGCATAGTTACTAAGTAACGTTGAACGAATGAATTGAATGAAATTGTAATGCACCCAAGTAAGATAGACAATTTGTCCCATGCTTGAGCAATGGTGCTGCGTATTTTTTAAATTTATTTGAGTCAATTGTAAAGTAAGTATTGAATTCACTTGACACAATGACAATACTAATCTATATTTAACAGTTTACTCAGCCGAAATTGGCGGTGTAATAAGATTATTCTCTAGTTTAGACATTTTATCTTTAGGTTAATTATTGGTGAAACATAAAATGAGTTTACTAATTAATCATTTATTATTGGAATAAGGCTTATACTACGTCGGTGAAATTGACCCTAAGAAAACTAAATCGTAGAATAGAACACATCAAAACAAAACCAATCAGTTGACGGAATGAATTCAAAAACATTATCGCTATGTATGGATTATGGATGGAAGCGAGCTGGCAACAGCGTAAGCGCACGTCGCCGTGGCGACACTGGCGCAGCGGCTTCGCAGATGGCGAGCACGCAACGTCCCTTTCACTGCTAAAGCGCCTACGCTTTTACACTGACCAAATATTTATTACTTTGACTTCGTAGAAATGTCATAGGTGAAAGTTGATTTTGGGTCTAAACTTAAATGGGTTTTTAAAGTACATGTGCAAAATTTGGTAAAGCAGAATTGCTCACAGGCGGAAAAAAAAAATTTAGAAGATTTTAAAAAACCTGCTTCTTAAATATCGTTTCTAGGCCTAGTTACATCAGATAGGAACGCACTTACTCTATCAACCCATAATTAAGTATGTCCTGAATAGTTACTTTCCAGATCTCTACATGCTACATATAATAACAAACAAATTGCACAAAAACACCTCGATCTCAGTGATTTGATTCGCCTTAAAAAATCTTTAGGATTCAGTGATTTTTGGAGTTCCAATAGCACGTGATTATCATTTTTTTATTAATATACAACACAATACTACTTATTGCACATCAAAATAAAATAACATGAGACACTTAAACCTAAAACAGTATGAGAAATGGTAAACAACAGGCGGTCTTATCGATAAGAAGCGATCTCTTCCAGACAACCGTAAGAATATCCTCAATGTAGAAACATTTAATTTTAACAACTTTATGATAGTATAGATGTTTTTATGCGGCTTCACTAGGCTGTCCGTAATTATCCATCTGTTGTTTTTCTGAGCTTGAAGTTAAAACACCCAGACAAGATATTGATTGAACTTACTTGAGTTTCATTAGCGAAACCCCAGCCTTTGAGACCGTGGGCGCGGTTCCTTACGAAACGTCATTTCCGTTAAATTAACATCATGTTCCAACAGAAATATACCTTTGCGGAAATAGTTCTGTTCTACGAATTATTAATATCGTATATTGTCGAGAAATTGTAAATAAAAGGGCGATTCAAAACTCGTAAACAGGAATATCGTTAAGTCCTAACCATTTCCTTGTTAGGGTTCCGTACGACTGCGTGCGACTCTGTCTGTCTGTCCGACTATTAGAGCGCCATATCTCCAAAACTACTTACGCTATCTATTTGAAATTTGGAATATTTATAAACATGGTCAGCCCACATGTATTGCAAAGGAAATATTTATTGTATAGTATGAAGTAATCAAGTAAACAATTCCAGTAATTTGGTATCGACATTGATTCCCAATTAGGTACTAGTAATTATAATATTTGTACAGATTACAGATTCCTTAATATGATATGGTAATTCACCGTTTCACTTGATTAATGATTATGATTACGTTACAAATAATCTGACACCCAATCATTGAGCTAATATTACTACGTATAGAGAAGACGCCGCCCCGTCACTAGTGATCCTTTCAAGTGCAGTCAGCCGGCTCCAGTTCACTCAGTTGCTTGCTCGCTCTTGCGCGCTTAAGTCTTGGTTGTCATAAAGCGAAAAAAACGTGAAAACTCATGAAATATGCCCTCGTGTGTGTTACGATATTGCCTTAATAATTTAAGTAATACGTCGAAGTGTAAAGGAATAACTTTCCATTGGTGAGTTACTAGATTATCATTTTAAAACTGAATTTCGAGTAAAATATTTAGCGGACGCCATGTTGCGTCATTTGTCATGGACTAAAAATGTAAGATGTGACATTGAGATTGCATGTGTAGATAGATAGTGTTAGACCGGCCACATACATTCGGAATTTTTATACGGTTTCTATATGGAAACGACGTGTGCAAGCGTGATAGGGCTACTCTCTGCCTCCCTTGCACACGTCGATTCCGGACAGAAAACAAATAAAAATTCCGTATGTATGTGGCCGGCCTTAGCTAGCTGACGCTTCTTTTTATAGAAGAAAAATAGTAATCATATTAATATAGAAAATAATAGACTGATTGATTGAAAAACTTATATTATTTAAGAGCAGCTAAATAAAAAAATTCTATAAAATTATACGGCTTTTATTTTTTTGTACCTAAAGGTAAGGCAAAATTTGTAAGGAATGCGACTTCCCATTAGTCTCAACCAGTTAGTAACTATAGCCACATGCTAGATATTGTTTGTTCCGCAGAATAAATTCAGTACTTATACCTAAAATAAATATTATAATTAAAGTTATCAAGTAAAATCAAGTAATAGTGTAACCAGGAATCGATTACGAAATAGACCTGTGTAGTTTGCGCATGAATGATGCAAATGAAGTACCTATATGAGTCAGTATCACTCTTTCACTCTCTAGTCCAGAACAGATTCATGCAGTTCAGTAATTCGCCCAATCACTCACTCACTCCGGTAGATTGAAAAGCCGGCAGATAATTCAATATTCAAAACCGCGAACGGTGCGAAATGCATTCTTCTCAATAGCGTGAGTGAATGAGTGATAAAATCATAAGCGATCTAAACTGAATTATTGAACTACTCAACTAAAACAGTGATATGTATCTCGGTGAGTGATGCATATCACTCTTTTCTTTTTAGTGACACATTCTGCGCCTAACTATTACGAAATGTCCATCCCCGAATAATGAGTAAAGGAATACGATTCAGCTACCCTTGTAATTTTCTTGACGACAATTCTCTTGCACCTACCTTTCGCAATGAAGCCTACATTGAAGACAAAAGAAGGTACTCACGAGGTGATTGCATCTGAAACAAACAAATCACGGTAAAATTTTATAGATTTGCCATAGTTAACTAAAGGCACGGACCATTAAAACAAGAGGACTGACAGTTGCCATACTTTGGATCGTGTTCCGATCGCAAGGAGATATTCTGGCAAAAATTAGATAGCGCTTTAAAAATAATCATTTAAGTATGTCATAATTGAATATATAAACATAGTATAATAACAATTAGTTCGCAAATAGGTAATAATAAATAAATCGTAACATTTAAAAACTGTGTCGCGCTTGCAAAGTTGAATAATTGTAAAATATAATTCTTATACATAGATGGCGTTGTACATATCGGGGAATGGCTTTTTGTATGAAGTTGGTCAGTCCTCTTGTTTTAATTGTCCTTGACTAAAAGTTAACATAATATGCCTCAGTCAAAAAAATCGTTTCCGCAACAAGCTTTTATTGCCGACTATACTTTGCTATGAACCATTAACTACTTTCTCACAGAGATGATTATTAACATCCCAAACTCGGTTGGATTACGTTATGTTTTTACAGAGTTCCTATGACCTTCCGTTTCCATCATCAGAACAGCTCGATGGTATAATATTGTATGGTCACTTGTAACAAAACTGACTATGTCATTTGCGGTTTATATTATGTTATTATTTAACGCCATCTATCAAGCTTTGATGAAATAGAGAGTAGCTTTTCTATATTTCTTTGGCTATAGAGTCGTCTGGAGGACACGTGAGAAACTATGTGTCAGATAACTTATTAGTATTATTCAGGGAGTTCCAGGGGAGTATTATAGATGGCGCTGGAATATATGTTTAAACGCCCTCCAGTGTTGAGTAGCTGTACTACTATGACTTGCAGGTTGGTGTGTTGCCATCTCACTCACTCAAATATAGTTTAATATAAGGGTGAGAGTGATGACACAGTGTGGACTTTGGAATTGATTTCTAGAAGGATGTCTCTAGGTTAAATGGCAAGGGTGACATCTATTGTTGAATAGCTAAAGCTTTCGAATATTCTCGAAAACGGAAACGGAAGTTGGATCAAATTGAGGAATTTTCTAGAAATTGGGACGAAAATATTGTGGAAAAAGGGTTTATAAGGACCTGAAGGAGAGAGCTCGGGGTTATTTTTGGTAATATCAGCGTGAGTGGTTGGATCGAAGGAGAGATCGGTAAGTTCTGGTGCATTCCCAATAATTTATTTATTGAAGGGATTTTATAAATCTGGGTTGCAGGGGTCATTCACCTTGTCAGCTGTGAGTACTGTCTGAGACTTAGGTCCGGCTGATTGAAAAGTCAGCTGTTGACGCCCATGACATTTGGTCCAGCTGGATTGGGGATGATTTTTGTAATTCTGTCTAACCGGCTGTGTGTGATGTCTGAAGACTGCAAGGTCTAGTGGACTTGAAGGCCCACTGTAGACCGCCTAGACTAATATCCGACTGAGTTGGCTATTATTTCTGCAACTGATTGTCTTAACTAATTATCAGTACTAAAGAGTTATAACTTATGGGAATGATGCTGGGATTCGCATTAAGACTCGCAAGTAAAATGCTTGAGTTTTCGGGAGTGTAGTTAACAAAGTTAATTCCTATATTGTGTTAAATAATATGTTTAGTGTCTAATTTGTGAAGTGCTGTAGTGCTTGTGAATATGATCATGTGCGTGTGTTTGCGTGTAAAAGTTATGTGTTTTAAGGATAGATAAAATTGCAATAAATCTATTGCAAGCAAGGTAAGGTCTTAATTTTTCCAGTTAGAAAATTAGTCATAATGGGGAAGTGTCCATTTTATTTCACAAGTCTAGATCTATTATGATAAGGTTGCTGATAACAGAAAGTTTAGATGATGAACTCTATAGGGTTTGTGGTATAATGTCCAATATTTTATAATTTACTTTTGTATTCTGAATTATTGACTATTTTCTAAATCAAACTCATATAACATAACAGAGTCTTTTTTTCATAAGCAAGTTAACTAATACACAGATCTATGTTCAACTTCACACATACTTATATCATTATATATATTATGAATGGTAATGGTACAAGAATTTGTTTCGATTAAATAAAACATTGAAACAGGTTCGGTTTGGTTGTGCAACGGTAAAGGGTTATTTGGTTGTTGATAACTGGCCTTTAAACTGTAAATATATTTGATATTTCCACGTTGGTATATTTGGGTCTTATTGTTCTTGGATTGGCATTAAGGATTGATCCGTCATGATGATTGGTCTCTACAGACCTCTGCATTATGCAAGGTACTTTATTTGAGCAACAACACCAGGCTTTGGGAAGATTTCTATTAAGGTTATCTTCCGAAGGTCAGCTTTGATGTTTCATTTATAGGAATTCCGAAGTTCTGTATGTGTTGTGCTGGGCTGTTTCTCTAAAGACCCTTACGCGAGGAGTTTGGGTTCCGGCTGAAGCAACCTAACAGACTTCCTTGTCAATTGATCTTGATCTTAATTGAGAACAATATAATGCCTTGGCAATGCTAGGTGATAATAATATTTATTACCTAGTATTGAAGCAACGCTTGTATGATCCAAATTGGAATATCTTTAATTGAGAACAACTGACTTATTAGTGGCCTATGGTAAGCTGGTAGTTTAAGGTACTTTGACAAGGTTTTTCTTTTATCTGCCTATCCTGTCTTGCCCTGGCATAAGAAATAACATACTTAAATTTTGGTAAATAAGACTGCTGGTTCCAACAAGATATGCTATATACTATGTAAGTGTCGATGTTGTGTGCAAATCTGGGGAATCTCACCATGTACTTTCATAAGGAAGTATTATGCCATATTTTCATATTCTAATATACGTATTATTAGGCATTTATGGTGAGTGAAACTTATCATCTGAGGAAGACATCTACTAAGGATGTTTGGTGTACGCTTATCTATCTGTCATTTATGTCGCTCATACCACACAATATATTAATTTATTGCGGCTATGACGTCTACTCTGTTTGCGTGCCTGAACCCTTTTGATGTCTCTTTCATATCTATTGGTATGTGATGATTATCTTATAGCGCATAACATCATACTCAAATATACAACTAGCTATTGTGGTTGGAATTAATGGTCTTTCTAATTCTTTATGCCAATATCTTTATTCCTCCTTGGAAGACGGATCAAATGTTATAAATTTGGTGGGTCCGATTCATCCTGAACCGCGTGCGAGGGGCGGTTTACTTCCACTCCCTCTCCCTTTTTAGTTATTTTAATATATATACAGGCAACATAACACACACACACACACACATAACTTACTATACCTTATAAGTCATCTACTTTATATTTATAACCTTAAATTTTTCCACTTACCCAAACTTGTCTCGTAAAGGGGTTTATTTTCTTAATTTTCATACAGACTAATTAAATCATTTACAAGAATTTATATGCTTAGTGTTAAAATTTTGTGTGTTCATATTGTTTATTAATTTTTGAACTTTAGTCTAGAATCAAAATTAAAGTATGTTAGTTTTGTCTGATATTTTTATCTGGCAGGGTCTGGCTCGCAGTCACCTTAGCGAATTGGGTTCTATATTCCCAATGTGGGTACCTTTCAATAAATTAAGACGATCACTTAGTATATCAATTGAGTTGGCCAGAAGCTTTTGCATTATATTAAATTTAATTATAAAATATAATCAATACTTATCTCTCCGGAGTGGAATTTAGATAATTCGTACCTAAATGTACCGTTGAAAGTAATACACACGGAACTTAGGTACATAAGTATGCCTAACTTTAACTCAATTGGAAACCAGGAAGTAGATCAAATTTAACTTGCAAGTTAAATAAAAGCTTGTAATAATATAAGTGAAACGGGCTATTTTGAGGTAACTGCTGAATGGAAATATATTCGTTTTTGTATGGCTGGTATTTTAATGTAGGCTCTTTAGAATCGTCTCGGTGAGTAGTTGATGGATGTTTAAAGAAAAGTACAGACAGCAAAAAAACTTGTCGCAAAATTGGAATTTTTGATCGAAACGTATTTTAAATATCTTCGATGCATTTTTATGTGGGGCTTCATCGCGCCAAAATGGCTGAACGGATTTCAACGTACACGGGTAGCTGGGGGTTAGGTTCGTAACTTGGAGGATTTAGTAATGGAGTACGCATCGCTACAAATTTCCTAACAAACAATTCTGCCGTTTTTTGAGGGACGCGAGGTAGCACACATATAAACAATCTAACTACAAATGAATTTTTTCCTCTCGTTACTACGCACTCACACTAAAACAATACCATTATTCTAGTTTATCGCGCACTGCAATATGTAAACAGGAGCAATAAATATTCAACCTTAAACCTTCAAAAATAAGATTAATTCTTAGATAAAGGCAGACGTTTCTCCCATACTGAATTCGGTAAGGCTGATATTTGCTTATAATTTCACAGAAAATTTAAAGGCCGGTAGACCTTATTAACCTTAAATACGGGGACCTGTAAACGTCAAACTTTCTCGATCTGTCAAAATGAAATACGAATTGTATGCGATATTTTTCAAACGAATGTCGTAATCGATTCTAATCGATTCCAAGATGCCTGATTTTCTTGAAAACGTTTTATGTATTAAGATTCAGAAGAAATCTGCGGACTGTTCAGTAGTAATTTGATATAAAAATATCCTGGCCAAAAATGTATATATATGAGCGAAGAGCGTGTCGATAGAATCCCCGACTTGGCCCACCGTGCCGGTGCAACATTACTCAAATCTAACCTATGTCTATACCTACTTAACTTAACCACAGACATTGGTGATGGATTAATATTATGGTATTATCGAGCTAGATCTTATTTATTTTTCGCCTTGTTACAATGGTATATGGTGAGAACGTATAAACATATTTGTTTGTCGTTCACTGTACTGTACATTGACTTTGAGTGCACGTCAACAACGTATATTTTATTTACTTATTTCCTTAGGTTTAGGTACCTTACGTGTGCACAGAAAATCAAAAATATTTTCTAATATCAAAATTATAATTCCTAGTTCACAAAGTGTGAACAGCCCAAGATTTTTTGAATTTCGCGCCAAAAGTTTGGGTAATATTTCAGTAGCCAGACTCTAATAATGGTGATCATTATATTTTTTGTGTTATTTTCTTGCCGATAAATTGCCGCTTCTCATCAAAAAGACATAAGTGCCATGAAGATACGCTATTCATCTGGTGCACTTTTTACATCGTATTTTTTTCACCTGTTGTGGATTTCTTTGTAGTAACGGCTTCGGGACCCTACACTGAGCATGCGATTTGGTCCAACTGCTATACTCTTGTACAGACATTCAATTCATCATCCATCAGTTATAACTTGGTTGTTATGAGATCATGACCTTTTGCTACCTAGGCATTTTAAATCCATGTTATAATATCTGGATATAATACATAATGTGTCATTTTACAACCAAGGCATAATAGAATATGGCCCCAAATCTACCTAGTCATTCTGCAACTACGGCGTACTGCTTTAATTGACGATCGTGCAACCAAGACATACTGCTTACTAGTCATTGTTCAAAAAAGTCATTGCGTTTACCGAGGAATTATACAATTACGAATTTTTTCGGACATAGTCATTCTTCAAACTAGTCCTTACGACCCTAACCCGTAACTGGGTATCTCCAGATAGTTATAGGATACTTTTTACCCGACTACGCTGAAGAAGAAAAGAGGGGTATGACTTTATCTCATCCGCGGACGAAGTTGCGGGCGCCTACTAGTAATATTATAAATGAAACAAACCTTGCTAGCTCTCCGGGGACGGTCGTTCCTGGCTCCTGAGTCCCTGACCGCTACTGGACCTCGTTTCGTCGACGCTCTTTGCTGCAACAAAGGAGTGGTAAGATGATTTAGTTGCCAATTAGCGATGAAAATGACATGAAAACTACATGTAACTTTCAAACGCCCCTGTATTTTTACCCGACTGCGCGATGCAAAGGAGTGGTAATGTGTTTATCAGTCTATGTATGTATGTATGTATGTTTGTTCCTATTCCACTCTAAGAGATCCAAACGCGTGGACCGATTTTGACGATTCTTATGTCAATCGATTTTTCTTAACAGTCCGAATGTCACTGAAGACATGAAAATGATGGAAACTCAAAATGGCGATAATGAGACGCCATATTGTGAAAAAGAAAAAAAATTAAATCAACGTACTATATCGAGTGAGGTATCAATGTATAGGGATTTAAAAATAATTATTAGGTCTCTTTATCATTTTTAATTTGGACTTACCAGTTAGGAACTATAACCATTTAAATGGCTATCAAGCCGTTCTCACTAAATTTTCATTTCATTGTATTGTAATAAATCTGTGCAAGCTTCTCAATAACCCCCACGATAAAGATTGCGAAATTGACTGATTTTTATAATTTTAACTAAAAAGTATAAAATAAAAAAAGTATCATAGCGATTTTAAACAGTCGGGACCCATTGTTGGGAAGATTTGCGTCGATCTAGATTTCTTATGTGTCCCGACTGTTTAAAATCGCTATGTTCCATGAATTTATTATTTGTTATATTGTGAGTATCGATCATGTATAGCTTAACAAATTTCTGCGGTACTGGATTTTTTTTTTCTTTTTTTTTTTTTACGTCGTCGGGTTTTTTGTTTTTTCAATCCTTCGGTTGAATCTATCACAAGTTTAAGTTTTTTACATGTAAAATACAATGTATTTTTCACATTATTATATTATATTATGAAGTGACTGTATTGGCTCACATTCAAACAGGTGACTTTTCATTCCGCTCAGACTATATCTCGATTGGTTTGTTTAAGTAAATACTTAAATTGCATTTATTTGTGGTTTTGTATATTAAATTAGTGATATTTTTAATAAATACATTGCTGTTTAATTAATGATATTATTCTTTTATTTTATTTTTTCACTTTGTTTAAGGTTTTTACAAAAAAAAATATGAAAGTAAAATACAGAAATATTATTTTTATTTTTATGTCTCACCATAGCACGGGACCGTGGAATTATCAATTAATGAATTAATTATTAACTGTTGTAAAATACACAGTATAAAACAGGTATTATACGTGTATGATTGTATTTGTAAGAGAAACGTCAGTTTTTTTTTTTCGAAAGTTACATGTAATTTATAGGAATGACACAAAGTTTCCAAAGAAACAACATGACTCTTTCGCCATTTTCATTGCTATTGCCAATCCACTGAAAGGAAGCGGAGCGAAATTAAGTAATGAATCACATTCCGCAGACTCAAATTCGCGGATTTTGGTTTCAACAGAGATGCGCTCTGATTGGTCCATTCCGTATATTTCCGCTTCAATGGGTTGGCAGACTTAGGTTGGATCTAACCAATTTTTTATTCCGAGAACTACGCTTATTCTCATATAGTTAATGTCAAATTATTAATTTGACATTACTATCCAAGAATAAGTGTTAATCTCTGAATAAAGTTTGGTGAAATCCAGCCTTAAGTTATAGTCCACGCGATAATATTATAGGTATACTATAGCTTGAAAAGTTCTTCACTCCCATGGTCTGCGGGCGACGGGGGGAAAGACAGCGGGGGTGGGTATGAAGTGTGCGCGCGGCGGAGCACGATGCCCCTGTCACGCGCACAGTTTTTACTCGACTTTCAAGTCCTGGGTTCAAATCCCGGTAAAGGCAAATATTTGTATGATGAGCACCAATATCTGCACCTGAGTCTTGGATGTTTTCTATGTATCTATTGAATATATCTCCGTCTAGTACTCATCACACAATTCTTAGCTTAGAATGGGACTAAGTATAGTGTGACCAATACCGCTGTACCATGCCTTAAGGTGCGTCCACACTTGTATCATTTGCTCGTATCCGATCACCGTGCCGTAGCATGACTGCGTATCGCGCTGCTTGGACGCTTACTGTCGGCGCGCCGATAATGCCGCACTCTTCCGATACAAGTGCGTGATACGCGTAGCAAATGGATTTCGAGTGATCGGATCGGCGCAACGTCCAAATGCGTGATCGTGACACGCGATCATGCTACGCGACGATGATCTGATACGGGCAAATGATACAAATGTGGACGCACCTTTAGGTATGCGAGCGGCAAGACGGTGGGGCAGACGGTGATGGAATGACGTATCAGCGGCTGTTCTGTCCCCCCGTCTCGCCGCTCGCATACCTAAGGCGCGGTACAGCCGTATTGGTCACACTATAGTTCGATTTGAGTAAAAATCATCCTGAAATATTTTTTATTATTATTTATTATAGTCTTTTTTTACGAGTAAATGATGTGTCTATGTATGGTATCTGATAAAAGGGTGAAAATCAAAAAAAGTGTACATAAATAAGTTTCTGTCAAAAATTTCATTTTTGTAACAAGCTTTTATAGCTGACTGTACTTTTCCTTGAACATCCATCAACTACTCACCGAGACGATTCTAAAGAGCCCAAACTCGGTAGGATTGCATTATTTTATTACAGAGTTCCTATGACCACCTTCCTGCTGCATCATCAGATCAGCTCGATGGTATCATACTATTGCATTGTCACCGAATTTACATAAGTATGCAAAATTTTAGCTCAATCGGAAATCGGGAAGTGGATGAAATTTAACTTGCAAGATTTAATTACAGACAGACAGACAGCGGGACAGGTGAAGGTAAATAAAAGCTTGTAAAAGAAATCTTCTTTATTTTTTGGGCTTATCTTACTCAGAATTGTTCACAAATTCGAAACTCATTACTAGAAAGTCTCCAAAATCTCCATCTCAGTTTCGTTACATTTTAATATGTTTTTTTTATTACTATGAATGTAACGAAACTGAGAAAAAGTGTCCAAAATTTTATATCCATACTATTATAAAGTTGTAAAAATTATATGTCTGTACATTAAAGATATTTTCAAAAAAATATTGTAACGGACTATTTGGAGGTTAGTAAAACGAAAATTTATTATTTGGTTTTTTTGTATGTTTGTATGTATCATTGTGGCTTCATCAAGCAAAATCGGCTAAACAGATTTCAACAATTTTTGTTACACGGGTAGCTGGGGATCTCCAGATGGTCATAGGATACTTTTTACCCGACTACGCTGACGAAAAAACGACGGGTTATGACTTTTTCTCCTCCGCGAACGAAGTTGCGGACGCCTTCTAGTAACATATTTCTTTTTCATGTACACTTTTTTTTTGTTTTTCACCCAATAACTATGTTAATTGAATAACAGCTTTTTTAGTTACAAGTTTAGTCTCGGACGTGGTGCGATGGCGGGGGGCCGGAGAAGTGACCACAGGCGTGCGTGGGGAGGCCATTGCTGTTTCACTCGCACTCACGGTCGCTGCCTGTAAACATGCCATGATGATGATGATGTAGCATACTAGAATAACAGCGTTTGATACACACATGACGTCAGTAGCTAGCTTATGGTAGGGGAAACCCATACTGATGAACCCACTAAATTGGGACTTACTCGAGCGCTGTGGAGGCCTCTTGGATTTTAAACATATCAAATCAAATTAAAATATCCTTTATTCAAGTAGGCCTAGATACAAGCACTTTGTAATTGCCAGTTACAATGAGAGAAGTCTTTGCTGGGAGACATACAATATGATCCATCATTTGTTGCAAGGATTAGGGAAAACCCAGAAAAACCTAATCAGATCATTTAACTTATGTATAATATTATTGATAAAATCATCATTTTAAAAATTAAAATAATAATTAATAAGATAAATCCCAAAAGGATTGTTACTAAAATATTATGTACAACAATTAATATGCATGTACCAATTAACTTTTACGATATTGTCTTTATTTTACTTAAAACTTTTACAATTGTGTTATAACCAATTTATAATTGGTACACGCGGAGGAGATGTACAGATTCTCCATATCAATGTTAATATAAAATATAAACTATTTTTTTTTCTTAAGACTACCGTCAAAAAGTTTAAGACCAAACACAAATGTTTAGTTTCCATATTATAAATTCTTTTAAAAAACATCTAATTAAATTTACAATCAGTACAAAACCAATTAAACTTATTATTTTTGCCTTTTAAGAGTCCGGGGACTCAAGGCAAGGCTTAATAAGCTCGGTTCTCCGTACAAACGTAGTTACGCTCTCATTTTAAAACGACTAGCTAGTTTGCTCTGAAACTTAGTACTAAGAATAAGTTAAGGTATACGCAGGCCTGTAATAAGTTTATGTAGCTTAAGATATCATAGTAAAAAAAAAAAGCGAATAAATTTTTCCAAGTTCAATATTAAATTTATCTTCTTTGTTTTATATCGACCAGTGATATTGTCGATATGATGACAGTTGGCACAAATAATAAGTAGCAGATGGTATCAAAATATGAAAGGCTTCCTTTGCTAGATTAGGATATTCAGCCATTCCTTTCACCCAGAACGCGCCGATTGTTACGGATACACATTCCGATTTTAGCATCCTAACAGCTGCAAGTTCTGAAACCGTCTTTCACAGTGATATTGAGATCGATCAACAGCACGGATCTATTCAGAAAGGGATTTAATGTCCAACATTTTCCGTGAACCATCTGTGTTCCTTTGGAGAGTGGATCAGTAGTATTATTTTTTTTCTTCAATTTTGCAAATCATAATAGAAATATGAATTTCCAAGTACACAGAATTATCCAATTTTTTTTTAATAATTTCATTCGAATGAAAAGGATAATAGTAAAAAAATTGCGTTTGACTGATTGAATGACAGAAGTGTGCGTTCTAAATATTTATACTATTATAAAAATGAAATGTCTGTACATTAAATATGTTTTCAAAATAATGATTGTAACGGACATTAAATATATTTTCAAAATAATGATTGTATTTGGATCCCTTGGTGGTCAACTGGGCCCGCAGAGCACTGAGCCCGCAGGTTCAGTTACCCACTCCGTTTTTTTTCATAGGTGACTCGACCCACACTAATCGGATAGCTCGACACGCGGGTTCAGACCACTACTATTTACCGATAAGGGCCTGCTCAGCCCACAGGTTCAGTCGACTACTATTTATCGATAAGGGCCCGCTCAGCCCGCGGTTCCAGTCGACTATTATTTACCGATAAGGGCCTGCTCAGCCCACAGGTTCAGTCGACTACTATTTATCGATAAGGGCCCGCTCAGCCCGCGGTTCCAGTCGACTACTATTTACCACTCGGTGGTAAACTGAACCCGCAGGTTCAGTTGCCCACTTCATTTTTTTCGTAGGTGAATCGACCCACGCTAATCGGATAACTCGACCCGCGGGCTCATGCCCATACAAACTTTATTTGTAGATGATGTTCCACTCCCATACAAGTTTGGCCCCGCACTGGCAAAACATGAAAGGTAAATCGTTAGGCTCCAAATATGGACACCTAAATACCGGTATAGCCCAGTTATAATAAGAAAAAAGATTTGAAAACGAGCGTGGGTTCAGTGGGGTACACACGTTTTAAAATCGTATTTTTTTAATGAAAAGCAAATGTTATTTATTTAAAACGACATTTTAATAAGACTTATTACATTTAACGGTCCATTTTATCTCAAATAAAATTATGACTGTTACAACTACGGTATCCGGATTAACAAAATAATCTTACAAAACTAAACGATATTTATTCTCTCTTTACCGCAGAATATATATTATTACAATATTTACTTGTTTTTTAAATCTGCAAATACAGTTTGCTAGAACAATTTTAATATGTGACCTATATGTATTTCCAAGAAAATTACTGATATTTAAGCCAAAAATAGACCAAAAGACCGTTATATTTAACATTGAATTGGGCACTATGTCGAAGGGTCAGCTGTAATTAATACTTTAGGTAAATATGTTGCCAGCAAATAATTATTTTATAAAATCGTTTATTGATAATACATATTCTTAAATATTACATATCAGCAATTAAATCTAATCTTATTATGTTAAGAAGGCCACGGGCTGAATTGACTCTTAGGCGGTAAGTAATGGTAGACTGATCCCGCGGGCTGAATTGACTCTTAGGCGGTAAGTAATGATAGACTGATCCCGCGGGCTGAATTGACTCTTAGGCGGTAAGTAATGGTAGACTGATCCCGCGGGCTGAATTGACTCTTAGGCGGTAAGTAATGGTAGACTGAGCCCATGGGCTGGGTTGACCCTTGGGTCGAGTCGCCCGTAAAGAAAAAAAAATTGACAACTTAGCCCGTGGGCTCAGTGCTCTGCGGGCCCAGTTGACCACTAAGGGATTTGGATGTTACTAAAAACAAAAATATTTTTATTTGGATTTTTTGTATTTTTGTATGCGTCGTTGTGGCTTCATCAAGCAAAATCGGCTTAACAGTTTTAAACAATTTTTGGTACACGAGTAGCTGCGTATATCCAGATGGTTATAGGATACTTTTTACTCGACTACGCTGACGAAAAAGAGGGGTTATGACTTTTTCTCCTCCACGAACGAAGTTGCAGGCGCCTGCTAGTGTTAAATAAGAGTTTGGTTCTAAGTTTAATCGTACAAAGTCTCTACCGCCCATGGTGCACAATGTACTATGAAAACTGTCTTTGTTTTCGAGCCACCCACCATAATAAAGAAATTTGGCAGTGGAATTTGAATCAAAAGTGTAGGAAATTCGGTTGCATTGCCTTTGTGTTAAATTCGAACAACTAAAAGCTAATGCAACTCTATTCTGACGGAAAATGACTCAAAGTCCATAGAATAGGAGGCCTTTTAATAGGCCTTTGGGCGGCTTAAGTTTATTATTGCTGTCTTCGAACCTGAATGCACTTTCTTGTTAACCCATACCACAGTTAAATATAACTAAAAAAATTATAAATAAAAAAAGAACCGACTTCAAAATAAACTAAAAATCCATAAATAATAATTTATGTACGGTACGGATCACATTTGAATCACCTTTTGAAGTCGGTGCCAAACCATTCATATATTACTATTAAGAACCGCGGCGGCGAGCCGTTAGTTATTATCTACCTACATATATATTTAGTCATAGTAATTCGTATTTTTGTTGAATAAAGAACTTTATTTACTTCAGGTTCCTTTTTTGGAAGTCGGTTCAAAATGTATTAACATTTACATCTTGGTTCTGAAAATCCGGCTTCACACTGCTATTATTTTGCACACAACTGTATATGAGTTGAGGAGAAGTGACAAGGGGTTGAATCTTAAAAAAAGTCGCCTTGTTTGAGGATAATTGACGCTGTGTAGGGTTTATTTGGGTCGATTTAAAGCAATTTTAGACGCCAGTGATAAGTTTTTTTTACTGAATAATACCGAAAACTGTAGCATAGGTTAGGTTTGTATTGTGACCATGTATATTGTGACTGAACATGCTTGCTTGCTTGCGTGAGGTACTTCTTAAGGTGCGTCCACATTTATCAAATCTTTGACAATGTTATAACCTAAAAAATTATAACAATTAATAAATCAGAAACTAAGCATCACCGCTGGGGGAAAATTGGAGATGGGGGCCCCCCTCTCCGCCTTAACCTTCCTCTATCCTTATTCCCACCTTTCTATAAAAATAAAAAAAATAAAATTCAAAATTGTTTATTTGTCGGAATACAGTTTTATACATTGTATTGTATTGTATTGTATTGTAAACACTTTATTGTACATAAAAACAATAAAACAAAGTAACATATTTGGACAAAGGCGAACTTATCCCTTTAAGGGATCTCTTCCAGTTAACCTTAGAGCAAATGAAAGAGAAGAGTAAACATCAACGCAGATAGACGAACCAACAAGTTTTATGCACAATGACATTAAAACTTAAAAGCTAAAGTAGCATACACATACACATAAACCCTAAATAATAAATAGTAATATAATAACATATATATCATCTAGATAAATAAATAAACGTGTGTAAATATATATTTATATACATAATAAATATACACAAATGGATAAATATTAAAAGACGAGGTAGGGGTCTAAAAGCCATAACTTTTTTAAGTTATCTTTAAATGATGCCACGGATTGTGACTGCTTAACGGACACCGGCAACGCGTTCCATAATTTAAACGAGTGGACTGTGAAAGATCTCCTATATGTGCGCGACTTATTGCGCGGAAAGGCGAGAGAAAGATTGGCACTTGAGCGCAGCCGGTGGCCACTGCCAGCCGCCATATACGTAAATCTTTTAGAGAGATAGGAGGGGGACGCGGGATTAAATAATACATTGTACAGCAATGACAGCACATGCACGTCCCTACGACGACGAATCGGAAGCCACTCTAGCTGAGAACGGTACTGAGAGACATGATCAAACTTTCTCAGGCCAAAAATGTATCTTATGCAAATATTTTGCAGACGCTCAAGCTTATCAAGTAGCTCTTCCTTGGGGTCCAAAAAAGCAATGTCACCATAATGGAGAAGAGGAAGTAAAAGAGAGCTGGCGAGAGTAATCTTAGTATGCAGTGGAAGGAAATTCTGCAGACGCCTTAAAGAATGCAGTGATGCAAACAGTTTCCTGCTCACCTCACATAAGTGCGGTACCAAGAAAGAGTCTGGTCCATGGTAACGCCTAGATTTTTTACAGTAGAGGAGAGCGGGATTGTTGTTCCATCAAAAAAAACATCTGGCATCACCATTTCAGCCAGTTTGGAAACAAAGTGAGGACTTCCAATAACAATTGCCTGCGATTTCTTTGCATTAATTTTTAAACCAAAATTAGTAGCCCACCCACGAATGGATTCCAGGTCTCCATTGACTTTACTAACCAGTGATGGGAGATCATTCATGCTGGCCGCAGCATAGATTTGAAGATCATCTGCGTAAAGATGATAGCTGGACTTTAATGTTTTAGTAATGCCGAGAGTACACCCCCCTGTGGGACACCAGCGGAGAGGTTGCACCACTCTGAAATGTTGTTTTCAACTCTAACACGTTGACGCCTTCCAACAAGGTACTCCCTGAACCACGATAAAGCAGTAGGGGAAAAATTAAGCGAGCGTAGGATTCCTAAAAGGATATCAAAATCTACAGAATTGAAGGCACTGCTAAAATCTAGAAGTACAAGAGGGGTTAGCTTTTTATTTTCAATATTAAAGCGAATGTCATCGGTGACTTTAACCAAAGCAGTGACGGTGCAATGCCCGGGACGGAAACCAGATTGAGACGGTTTGAACATATTGTGCCTGTTGAGATTTGATAAGAGGCGACGATTGACAAAATGTTCAATAATTTTTGACAACACGGGGAGAATGGAAATTGGACGATATTGAGACAGATCAATTGGGTTTGAGGTTTTGGGAAGTGGTATAATTTGAGCATATTTCCAGATTGAAGGAAACGTTCCCTAGGTAAAAGAGAAATTAATAATGTCCGAGATTATGGGAACGATATAGTCCGCCACGAGCATGAGCATGTCCAAGCTAAGGTTATCTTCACCAACAGCCTTCGTCTTAGTTTTGAGAATGGCAAGAACCTCTTGCGGAGAAAAGCTCAAATGTACATGAGTCGGGGTGTTGGGTTATGGCAAGGGAGGCCAGAGTATTTTTCTTTATAGAAGTGTTTAGAGTAACTGGGGGGGGGGGGGGGACTGAAATGCTGATTGACGGCGTCTAGATCTAGAGACCGGTAGGACAATGCGAAACTTTGCCCACTTAGGATAGCATCGATGTTACAGGAGCTGAAAGATGCCAGTAGGTCCGGATAGTGCGCTGGCACACTTTGCGCATTTATGTGAACTATATTGAATTGTTTCTGAGATGAAGCGAAAGTAAAATTAAGCCGGTCACACAGGTCTGGCATATCCGGAACATCACTCAGAGTCATAGTGGCTGGAAGACGACAAGGAGAAGAATTCGCTCTCCAAACTCGCGTTAAAAACGTCAGACATTATTAATAAGAGTGAATACTGTAATAAATAAAATGAATAAGAATAAATATATATATATATATATATATATTATGTGAATATATGAGTATAATAAGTATGTGTATGCAAAATATACGTTCAAAAGAAAAAAAAAAGTACAAACTAATACTACTGTCTAATTATGTAAACCAGCAGTTAACATAATTAGACAAAACATACATTAACAAAAGGACGCATTAATGAAATGAGAATCACTAAATTACACGCAAAACTCGAAGTAACAAAAATATCAAATATGTTTTACTCAGAAAAATACGGCTGCATCCCAGCAGAAACAAAACGCAAAACGTCAGTCGGTGACACTGACAGCAAATAGGAAATTACCTGCATATCGTTAAACGCACAGGTCACACAGATATACAGAGAATAAATGGAGATACTATACAGAACACAACAGGAACAATCGTAAGCACAGAAAAGGAAACAACACACATTTATCGAGATGCAGACGGAACGGGGCTCTTCTTACTATTGCGGGCACGCAGTGCGGGACCGGTCGGCCCCACCTGTGCCGGCACAGATCCTCCTTTGGCACCTACAGTGCGGATTACACCAGAAACTTCAGCGGAGTTTGCAGTAGAAGCGTTCACAGGTGCTTTAGCGGAGTTTGAGGAAGGGATGACAGGGCAAGCCACAGCAGCCGCCGCCGGCGCAGGCAACGAGCGCAGCCCCGCGAGTGTCGTGACTTTGCGGCGCGATCCGTCTTGAAACTGTATTACAACCCGGCCATCACTAGTCCAGCTGCCCTGGATCCCGAAGATACGGCGAGCCTCCACGAAAACCTCATGGCGTGATGCTGTGAGAAATTCTGAAAGTGTTTTGCCAGAGCCCGTGAATTTCCTCTTCGCTGACCATACTGCATCTCGGGTTCTCAAGCATACAAACTTGATCATAATAGGTCTTGGCTTAGAGTTCTTGACCCTACCAAGCCGGTGGCAGGTGATAAAGGATTGGCCAGTGACAGACTGTACCTGGAGAGTCTGGTTGAAAGAATATGTCACCTTCTCGGTAACATCTTCATTCTCTGCTTCCGCAACACCATGAAGCATCAAGATGCCTGAGCGAGACCTGGTTTCCAACTCCTCCAAGGACGCCAGCACATAGCACGTCTGCTGCTGCAGGCTCTCTACAGCCTTCCAAATGAGGGTCTTGAATGTCTTGTATTCACTTACCACTGAAGGCGTATCAGAGCCATGGGTTGAGACGGAGCTTTCAAATGAGGCCATTTGGGATGTGAACATCTCCTTAAGCTCTTTCATTTTCTTCTGAAATTGGTGCAAGTGATCCATCCTGAATATTTCAGTTTTGCACAAAAAAGTGACCTTTGGAACTTATTACTTGTTTTGTTCAATAAGTGGAATTGACTAGTGAAAATAACTGAGGGCGGCAGTGAGGGCTTAATTACTGCATGTAATTTAAATTTGGATGTATTATTACCAAAATAAGATTATTTCCGAAAATAAATACTGAGCAGTCAATATCATATGTGTTGTTTGTCTGCCTACCCACCCACAAGTCCATGGTCTTACGGTATAAAATTAAATGTCCTCGTATTCAGCTTGCATACAAATATTTTGTTTAAATAAGAGAACTAAGATTTTTTTTTATTTGTTATCATATCATTAATTAATTATAATAATATTTACACATGTGAAACATTTTTATAATTTAAATAATCTTTCACACTGAAAAAGCACTTTTCCAGTTACCATTTTGTCAATTCTCACTTGAATATTGGTCCCGATAATAATCGTAATTCATGTGGTGAATGATTATAAATGGTTATACTTATATCCATAGTTAATATTATAAATGCGAAAGTGTGTCCGTCTGTCTGTCTGTCTGTTACCTCTTCACGCTTAAACCGCTGAACCGATTTGGATGAAATTTGGTATGGAGATAGTTTGAGTCTCAGGTAAGGACATAGGCTACTTTTTATCCCGGAAAAATACCCTTATCCGCGATAAACGAATTTAAGGCGGACGAAGTCGCAGGCTGAAGCTAGTTAACAATATTTCTTTTGTACTTGGCTTTGCAGCGGCTTATTATTTTAAGATTTTTACCGTTACAAGCTTTTGAGATACGGGCTTCTGGTGGCGTGTATTGCCGCCTCGCAACCTCTAGTTGTACCAAAACCAACTTGCTGTGGTTGACGGTACACTGACATGACATCTGTAATGGCGGGACAACTTAGCTTTGCAATAAGGCGACAAATTGTATTGCCCACAGCTATCGGCCTTAGACCACCAACTTTTTTGAAAAGAGCACATATTGATGCACCGTCAAGAAAAGGCCTTTAAATGTGCGTCCACACTTGTATCATTTGCTCGTATCCGATCACCGTGGCGTGGTATGACTGCGTGTCGCGCTGCTTGGACGCTCACTGTCGGCGTTGTCCGATCAAAGTGTGTGATACGCGAAGCAACATGGATTTCGAGCGATCGGATCGGCGCAACGTCCAAACGCGTGTCCTGACACGCGATCACGCCACGGGACGAAGATCTGATCGAGCAAATGATACAAATGTGGACGCACCTTAAGGGGCTAGCCCGAAAATTTCGGTAAATTTCATTTGTGTGGTGGAATAATTTTATATCACAACAAATAAGTGGAATAATTACATATATTATGGAATGAATATATCACGTTTTTAAAGTAATATAAAATTATTCCACTTGGTGCAAACCACGTAAAACATATGTATATTGTAGCTTGGTATTTGGACTATATTTACGTCAACAGGAATATTATTATGCTCAATAATTCAAGACAAAAAAAGCGGCCAAGTACGAGTCGGACTCGCCCACGAAGGGTTCTGCAGTCGTTTATACAAAAATGCACTACAGATGAAAAAAAATACGATATCAAAAAAAACACTAACGAAAGAGCGTCTCTCCTCGGCACTAACGCCCTTTTGCTGAGAAGCGCAGTTTTTTGGCAATAACTTAAAAACGGTATATCCGATCATGTTGAAAATAATTTTCGTTCGAAGTATTTATGAAGCTCTATATTTGTAATTTTTATTATATTTTTTAAACATACTAGAAGATAGATGGGGAGACAAAATTTTTGCTACTTCCGTAGTGAATATTTCGGAAAATATTCACTTAGTCAAAAATTGTTTTTAGAAACCACAAAGTGTTTTTAGAAGAACTGTCGAATGGTGCGCCACAAATTGATATTTGTCAAAAAAATATTCGGTTATGGTTACATGTATGGAGCGCCGCCCCTAAAAATATATATTTTTTTCCATTTAACTATCAAAATAAGTAGCGGTTTACACACGACACCTATGCTCCAAATTTCATCGTAGTACATCTTATACTTTTTGAGTAAAATGCCTGTGACATACGGACAGACAGACAGATATGACGAATCTATAAGGGTTCCGTTTTTGCCAATTTGGCTACGGAACCCTAAATAGTATTCGTAAAGTTCTTTTTCTATCTTAAATTGGTATAGGCTCCCTCGTCAAGCGACGCTTAGACATGGGACTTAAACCAATAATTGAGTAATGATGTTCACTTAAAAATTATCAACTGGTTTTTCAATAGGTTCTATAGTTTTTAAGAAAAGCAGCACAATCTGGTTTTTTGTTGTAAAATTAACAAATTTTGATGGCGTTTATCACCGTTTCGGTGACTCGTGAAGATAAACTGAAATATTGGTAACAACGGTGGATGTCAACACGATGTAACATATACAACACAGAAAGTGAGGAGCTACGGATCGAAGGTCATTCGCGTATGGGGGGCCCTTTACAAAATAATTGTATTGCGTTGTAACCTATTACTATTTCAAAAAGTCCAATACCTTCATCTTGTTACGCTGCTCAGCCTACAGAAAACAATATGAACCTCAAAACTACGCAAAACGTAAACTACTATAAAATAACAATGTCGAATGACAAGAACACTGTCAATGTTACATTTATTTTTTTACGTAACGAATAAACAGGCAAGTTTCTTATATACCGACGTAATAAGAGGCTATATTTCACCCCTGTAGAAGACAAGCTATGTCATTGTCATTACCGAACAAAATGTTTCCATGGTCTTGGGGCAAAGTAAGAGGAAACACGTGCAGCGCGCTACAAAAATATTTATATTTGCACAAAAGAACGGAATAAAGAAACCAGCTAAGTGCGAGTCTCGCGCTTGGGTTCCGTACAAAATATACGCTACAAACGGCCGTATCTATGAAAATCCAGTGTTAGCAGAGCTCTACTCCTAAGCAAAATGTAGGCGGTGTTCGATCATTTTAATCCGTTACTGACGAAGACAGACATAAAATTATAATGTTATTAGGGTTCCGTACAAAAAAGGTACAAAAGGAACCCTTGCCGGCGACTGTCTCTCTGTCCGTCTGACTGTCTGTACGACTATTAAAAACTACTTACGCTAACTATTTGAAATTGGGAACATTTATAAACATGGACAGCCCACATGTGTTGCACAGGAAGTATTTGAAAATATATTTTTATTTTCTAAAAAAACGACGAATATGAGGGGGGTAAAATTAAAAGTGTAGCAACTGGGTCAAATGGGGTATCATATGAAAGGGCTTAAACTGCACATTTTCGAACAATTTTTTTATTGTGATCAGTTTTTGTTTTCTTAAGGAAAATGTGACCCCCCCCCCCCCGCCCTTATCTCCGAAGTTTACAAATCGAAATTTTCACAATTTGTATTAATAAACATAAATATTACACGAAAATTATAGCCATGTCTCTAACTAGCTAATTTTTTTTTAGTTCGTAAAAAACCTATTTGAGCAACCCGGTTGCATTAAGTTTGCACCTGATTTGTATGCAATGCTGTAGAAATCAGGTGCAAACTTAACTCAACCGGTACCGGGTAATAAAGTTAGGGTGAGTAAAAATTTGTACGGATACGGAGCCCTCGGTGCGCGAGTCGGACTCGTACTTGGCCGGTTTTATTCAGTATTTGATGTTATAGCGGCAACAGAAACACATCATCTGTGAAAATTTCGACTGTCTAGCTATCACGGATCATGAGATACAGCCTGGTGACAGACAGACGGAAGGCGGAGTCATAGTAATAGGATCCCATTGCGTGTCTTGCGCACCGCGGGTTCCGTACAAAATATACGCTACAAACGGCCGTATCTATGAAAATCCAGTGTTAGCAGAGCTCTACTCCTAAGCAAAATGTACGCGGTGTTCGATCATTTTATATCGGTTGCTGACCTAGACAGACATATCAAATATATCAAATATATAAAGTATATAAAATATATAAAATATATCAATTATATCAAATATATCAAATATATAAAATATATAAAATATATCAATTATATCAAATATATCAAATATATAAAATATACCAAATATATCAAATATATCAAAAATAACAAATATATCAAATATATCAAAAATATCAAATATAGCAAATAAATCAAATATATCAAATAAATCAAATATATCAAATATATCAAATATATCAGATGTATCAAATATATCAAATATATGAAATATATCAAATATATGAAATATATCAAATACATCAAATATATCAAATATATGAAATATATCAATTATATCAAAAATATGAAATATATCAAAAATATCAAATATATGAAATATATCAAAAATATCAATTATATCAAATATATCAAAAATATTAAATATATCGAAAATATCAAATATATCAAAAATATCAAATATATCAAATATATCAAATATATCAATTATATAAAATATATCAAATATCAAATATATAAAATATGTAAAATATATATCATATATAAGATATATAAAATATATCAAATATATCAAATACATAAAATATATACAATGTATTAAATACATCAATTATATCAATTATATCAAATATATCAAATATATCAAATAAATCAAATATATCAAATATATCAGAAGTATCAAATATATCAAATATATGAAATATATGAAATATATCAAATACATCAAATATATCAAAAATATCAAATTTATCAAAAATATTAAATATATCAAATATATGAAATATATCAAAAATATCAATTATATCAAATATATCAAAAATATCAAATATATCAAAAATATCAAATAAATCAAATATATCAAAAATATCAAATATAGCAAATATATCAAATATATCAAATAAATCAAATATATCAAATAAATCAAATATATCAAATATATCAGATGTATCAATATATCAAATATATGAAATATATCAAATATATGAAATATATCAAATATATGAAATATATCAAATATATGAAATATATGAAATAAATCAAATACATCAAATATATCAAATATATGAAATATATCAAATATATCAAAAATATCAAATATATCAAAAATATCAAATATATGAAATATATCAAAAATATCAATTATATCAAAAATATCAAATATATCAAAAATATCAAATATATCAAAAATATCAAATATATCAAATATATCAATTATATAAAATATATCAAATATATCAAATACATAAAATATATACAATGTATAAAATATATCAATTATATCAATTATATCAAATATATCAATAATATCAAATAAATCAAATATATCAAATATATCAGATGTATCAAATATATGAAATATATGAAATATATGAAATATATGAAATATATCAAATACTTAAAATATATCAAAAATATCAAATATATCAAAAATATCAAATATACCAATATATGAAATATATCAAAAATATCAATTATATCAAATATATCAAATATATCAAATATATCAAAAATATCAAATATATCAAAAATATCAAATATATCAATTATATAAAATATATCAAATATATTAAATATCAAATATATAAAATATGTAAAATATATATCATATATAAGATATAAAATATATCAAAATTATCAAATACATAAAATATATACAATGTATAAAATATATCAATTATATCAATTATATCAAATATATCAAATATATCTAATATATCTAATAAATCAAATATATCAAATGTATCAAATAAATCAAATATATCAAATATATCAAATATATGAAATATATGAAATATATGAAATATATGAAATATATGAAATATATGAAATATATCAAAAATATCAATTAAATCAAATAAATCAAATATATCAAAAATATCAAAAATATCAAAAATATCAAATATATCAAAAATATCAAAAATATCAAAAATATCAAATATATCAAATGTATCAATTATATAAAATATATCAAATATATCAAATATCACATATATAAAATATGTAAAATATATATCATATATAAGGTATATAAAATATATCAAATACATAAATTATATACAATGTATAAAATATATCAATTATATCAAATATATCAAAAATATGAAATATATCAAAAATATGAAATATATCAAAAATATCAAATATATCAAATATATCAATTATATAAAATATATAAAATATATCAAATATATCAAATATCACATATATAAAATATGTAAAATATATATCATTTATAAGGTATATAAAATATATCAAATACATAAAATATATACAATGTATAAAATATATCAATTATATCAAATATATCAAATATATGAAATATATCAAAAATATCAATTATATCAAATATATCAATTGTATCAATTATATCAAATATATCAAAAATATCAAATATATCCAATATATCAAATATATCAAATATATCAAAAATATCAAATATAGAAAAGATAATTAAAGTTTTTACATTATACATCTATTATTATTATCAAAACAACGAAAACAAAATAGGAAATAAATGAATCTATAATTAACTTAATACTAACTCAAAACTAAATACTATTATAAAAAGAAAACCCCGTCTAAAAGTTCGCCTTGCGGCATGGTCCCCATCACGCTGGCGGCGTTACCTCTGAATTGCGAGAGAAACTCGTTGCGAGAGGTAGCCGCCAGCGCGACGGTCTCCCGTGGCGTCGAACAGCCTCGCCGACAGGGCCCCCATAAACTTCTTCATGTCGGCTGACCAGGGACCCAAAGTTTCTACCGCAAGCGCCGCAAACTCATAGTCTTTAAGTAAAGACGAGTATTTGCGGCGCTTGTGAACCTGAGCCTGGTCAGCCGCAGCGCCGGCCTGCGAGCGGGTTGCCTTGATATGGGACTGTGCGAACGTGTCGACACAAGTATCGTCCCATATCAAGGCTCTACCCAACAAGGCTCTAGGACGGCAGGTATCGACGCAGTGGCAAGCGACCGACGGACCAAATCGTTCAAAGTGCCGTGTCGGTATAGCCGACCAGCGCTTTTGGAACATGAAAGACCATGTCGCCCAAGCTGATCGACGCTCTTTCCACAGATGCAGTTGTGGGAGACGCAAATTCTGGACCCAAGCCTCAAGCATATTGCTATTCTTAAACAGCTTGGATCCAGAACAGTGCCTATTTGACGAGATGGGAGCGCATGCAGCCAGTGGCCCGCTTCTGGAACTGATACCGCCAGAAGGCGGGCACGTTCTGAGTCGTCCGGACTATTCTCAAAGAGTGATGCGTGAACTGCCTTGAGGCGAGGGGCATCCCACGCTTGTTGAACATGTCTTGTGACTGGGATGTCCGATCCAGGGCACGAGCCACACCATGCTTCCCTCGCCTCCCTCAGGCTCGCCACCTCATCGTCGACCATCTGAGTATGGTTTAAAATGATGCCGACGAGAGATAGCGAGCAATAAGCAGAGGACAGGAAAGCAGGTAGGGCTACGCTAGCCGAGGTTCGAACACCCAGCCCCCCGAACCTTATAGGGAGAACCGCTTGAGACCAGGATCTTAAGTCAAAATTAATATTTAGAATTTTGGACAGTGTTGTCTGAAGGGAGTTATCAATGGATGACAAAATGGCCGGAAATTTCCAAATATGGCAACTGCGTAATAAATACATACATTTAGGAGTAAATAAACAAAAACGTATAATGAAGAGGGCCATATGAGGATTGATTTCATAAAGAAGGTCGGATGTATTGCTGAACAAGTTTAATTTACAGTTGATGACAGGTTTAATAGATTCTTCAAAAATGGGTGAGCCTAAAAGAGTGAGAGATGAATTTGAAAGCACGGAAACGTTGGCCAGTACAGCGTTAAGTGTGTCAATTTTTTCCTCTTGTGACATGTGATTTGGAATAAATATTTCGCATTTTGTAAAGTTCAAAAAAAGGCCGATTTCCGAAAATTTGTTAATGACTGTCTGCAAATCAGTAGAGGCATCTCCTCCCAATGAACCATCGTCTAAGTACCACAAATTGAATTTAGAATTTAGAGACGAGATTATCGGCTGAATTGCTAAACTAAAAATTGCCGGTCCAAGTGGATCACCCTGTTGGCAGCCCACGCACGACGATATTATTTTATCCCGAAAAAGTAATTGTGATGGCGCTCCGTAACACTGCCATAAGTAGCTGTAAAGATCTGGCAGCTCTTTTTTGACCTCAGCTAACAGAGCGCCGCGGTCCACCGAATTAAAAGCGTTTTTCACATCGATTTTCACAAAAACCTCATAGTCCGTACGACTCAAGAAGGTGCGCGCAGCATGTACCGCGGCCTCACAGCCGCCCTTAATGCCAAACCCCAACTGCCGGGGCGTGAAACGTTTTGACAGCCTCTCGCTGAATTTTCGGCAGCAGAGCTTAGAAGCTAGACGTCTAAAAGTGCAGCCCACGACAATTGGACGAATGCACCATCTTTCTTTGCTAAAGCAATGAGATTGGCGCCGTACAGGACCGATACAATCTCAGCGTTCACTTGTCCTGACAGCATCAAGTTAATCAAACCCGTGAGTTGGTTTAGCAAATTAGACTTCGACTCACCTAAAGACGTAGAAGTGAGGTCCTTAAGGTGCTGGGGAGAGAGTCCGTCCAACCCACTAGCGGACCCGTTGGGAAAGGATATTATGCTGGACTGCATCCTCGTGCACCACAACTCCAGGTTCATCAAGGGTGGGAGGATCTGGTAATACAGAGGAGGCTGAAGGAACAGGGTGTTTTTCCCTCAGAGCGACGTAGGTCTCAGTGGAGTATGCAGCCAGGTCATCGCGGGAAAATAAAAGCCTGGCAGCACCACTCACATCCCCTTCGGAAAGCTTACTTTCTATTGTTTTTATTTTGGAATTTTGATTATTTTGTGGCTTGTTTGTAATGATTTGTTGATGATTTAGAGGGGGAATTGATAAATTATGTGCTAAAAGCGTATTTTGTTGATTTGTGAGGTAAGCGAGGCTTTGTTAGATTTGTCAGCGTGTAAGACTTTGTAGGGAAAAGTGAGTAAGCTTTCCCATGCTTGAGGGGTATTTTCCACGACCACCCTTGACACGTACTTCGAGAGGCAGGAAGCGACAGATGTGCGCGCACCACGGGGTATTCTTTTCACGATATGATTATTGGCCTTTAACAGCCCTAGCCTTTCTGCAAGTGTTCCTGTGCGGCTCGTGGGAGCTGCTGTAGTGACCGATGGCGCTGGCTGTGAAGCGCTGGGCTGCGGGGGGTCAATAACCATACGAACGCCATGACGGCGAGCGGTATGGATAGCGAGCCCCCTCTATCCCTTGTATTGTTTGTTGTCGCCGCAAGTGGGGCAATACAGCAACTCCGCCGGGTTAACATAGGGCTGAGAAGGCATAAAATACTTAACACAAATACTAGATTGACTTAAATTAATGTAAGCTAATAAGTACAAAAAGTAAAAAATATTAAAGTACCTAACAAGAACATCAATTACATAAGAATAAAAATAAAGTCTTAAATATTAAAATAACAAATTCACCACACACCAGAAGACACTTTGGGCAGGAAGCTTACGAGTATGTGAACCAAAAAACAGCTTGCAGCAGATAAACTTTTGTCAAAACATTATGCAATCACTGCACTACATTTTCATTTATTAAAAGTGCACAATTTCACGATGTACTATATAAATATTTCAACTATTGTATTTTGACAACTGTCAAAACAACCATTTACGACGGGCGTAAGGAGGCTGGGGCCCCGTTAACTGTCGCAGAGCGGTGTAGGTGGCTGCGCGTTGTCTATTTATAATGTAAATTAATACTCATAGGTCGAGAGTATGATAAATAAAATTTAAATAATTTATAAAGCCAGAGAAACACAAATTTCCGTGTTTCCAGCGTTGCTAGGTGATTTTTTTTTTATATATTTGATATAATGAAATTATTTTAAAAGTAAATGAATTCATAAATTTGTATAGTTCTGAAATCTATCAAATATATAAAATATATCAAATATATTACATATATCAATTATATCAAATATATTACATATATCAATTATATCAAATATATCAAATATATCAAATACATAAAATATATACAATGTAAAAAATATATCAATTATATCAATTACATCAAATATATCAAATATATCAATTATATCAAATATATCACATATATGAAATATATCAAATATATGAAATATATCGAAAATATCAAATACATAAAATATATACAATGTATAAAATATATCAATTATATCAAAAATATCACATATATCAATTATATCATATACATCAAATATATCAAATATATCGAATATATCAAATACATCAAATATATCAAACATATCAATTATATCAAATATATCACATATTTCAAATACATAAAATATATACAATGTAAAAAATATATCAATTATATCAATTACATCAAATATATCAAATTTATCAAAAATATCAAATACATAAAATATATACAATGTATAAAATATATCAATTACATCAATTATATCAAATATATCAAATATATCAAATATATCATATATACCAAATATATCAAATTTAACAAATATATCAAATATATCATATATATCAAATATATCAAATTTAACAAATATATCAAATATATCAATTATATCAAATATATCACATATTTCAATAAAATCAAATATATCAAAAATATCAATTATATCAAATTTATCAAATATATCAAAAATATCAAATATATCAAATATATCAAACATATCAAAAATATCAATTTTGTCAAATATATCAAATATATCAGATATACCAGATGTATCAAATATATCAAATATATGAAGTATATGACATATGAAATATATCAAATATATGAAATATATCAATTATATCAAATATATCAATTATATCAAATATATAAAAAATATCAAATATACCAAATATATGAAATATATCAAAAATATCAATTATATCAAATATATCAAATATATCAAATCTCAAATATATCAAATATATAAAATATATCAAATATATCATATATATCAAATATATCAAAAATATCAAATATATCAAAAATATCAAAAATATCAAATATATCATATATATCAAATATATCAAATTTAACAAATATATCAAATATATCAATTATATAACATATATCAATAAAATCAAATATATCAATTATATCAAATTTATCAAATATATCAATTTTATCAAATATATCAAAACTATCAAATATATCAAATATATCATATATATCAAATACATAAAATATATACAATGTATAAAATATATGAATTATATCAAATATATCATACATATCAAATATATTAAATTTAACAAATATATCAAATATATCAAATATATCACATATATCAAAAATATCAAATATATCAAATATATCAAATATATCAAAAATATCAAATATATCAAATATATCAATTATATAAAATATATCATATATATCAAATGTAGAAAATGTACTTTTATTAATATAAGAAATAGGTTATTCATATAATTTTAACAAATAATATATATAACTAATAGCTAAATAATATAAACAAAAACTTAAAATTAAATTTAAAACTAACCTATAAATTAAAAATGCACAGGAAGGTCGGGACCCCGAGGTAGGGTACCCAAGACACAGGCAGCATTCCCGCGCTGAATAGCAATTGCTAATCGTTGCGCGAGAAAGCTGCCCGCTCTTGGGTCGCCTGTCGCCTCCCGCAGGCGCTTGCTGAAGCACTTCAGCAGCCGGCGTGCTCCCTGGCCCCACGGGCCGAGTGTCTCGACGCCAAACGCCACAAACTCGTATTGGGCGCCGAGACAACTGTATTTGCCCACCTTCGAATTTTCACGGGCGTCCGCCGCCGCACCAGCTCTTTTGCTGGTCGCTGGAAGGTAGGACGCCGCTAATATATCAAATATATCAAAAATAACAAATATATCAAATATATCAAAAATATCAAATATATCATATATATCAAATATATCAAATTTAACAAATATATCAAATATATCAATTATATCAAATATATAACATATATCAATAAATTCAAATATATCAATTATATCAAATTTATCAAATATATCAAAAATATCAATTTTATCAAATATATCAAAACTATCGAATATATCAAATATATCATATATATCAAATACATAAAATATATACAATGTATAAAATATATCAATTATATCAAATATATCATATATATCAAATATATCATATATATCAAATATATCAAAAATATCAAATATATCAGATGTATCAAATATATCAAATATATAAAATATATCAAATATATAAAATATATCAAATATATCATATTTATCAAATATATCAAAAATATCAAATATATCATATATATCAAATTTAACAAATATATCAAATATATCAATTATATAACATATATCAATAAAATCAAATATATCAAATATATCAAAAATATCATTTTTATCAAATATATCAAAACTATCAAATATATCATATATATCGAATACATAAAATATATACAATGTATAAAATATATCAATTATATCAAATATATCATATATATCAAATATATCAAATTAACAAATATATCAAATATATCAATTATATCAAATATATCACATCTATCAATAAAATCAAATATATCACATATATAAATTATATCAAATATATCAAAAATATCAAATATATCAAATATATCAAATTTGACAAATATATAAAATATATCAAATATATAAAATATATCAAATATATCAAAAGTATCAAAAATATCAAATATATCAATTATATAAAATATATCAAATATATCAAATTTAACAAATATATAAAATATATCAAATATATCAATTATATAAAATATATCAAATATCAAATATATCAAATATATCAAAGATTTAATTTCGAATGATTGGTGTGCATAATTGTAGTGTTCCTAATATTTAATGTGCTGAAATTGTTTTTACTACAAGTCATTAAGCATAAATCTTGATGATTTTTTGCAAGCAGACTTTTTAAACGTTAAAAGTTAACGCCTAGCAAAATCGCAATAGCAAAGGCAGTAATGGCACGATTCGCACTATATTTGCCTGTCACAATAATAACGCAGCAAAACCTAACCTTCTCAACCTTGTTGGTTCTGGCGTTTCGCTCGCTCGCTTCGCTCGCTCGTTAGGGTCATTCTACCTAACACTCCTCCTCGCTTTGCTCGTCGTCGTACCTAACCTAACCGAAGTCTGATCTGCCTTAAAGTAGAATACGTAACGCTTCTGACTTCACGCCTACCATAGTTTAGTTTAGGTGCTGTAAGTGTAGCCAATTTAATAATAGGCAAAATAATTCTTAGGACAATTCATGTTACGAATACTTAGTATGCTTTAGGTAATTCGATTTTAGAGTTATCAATATTGGGACAAACTTGCTTTAGGACTTTAAATGAGTATGCGCAAAAACTATTAGGACAAACGAGTTGAGTATGCCATTCAACAGTATGCCAAACATTCTCGGCCAAACATTTTTAGGACAAAAAACGTTATGCGAAACGACAGGCACCCGCTTCAGATACATAGAGTTAGCTCTTGATGTGCTTAAGGTACTGGCGGAGGCTGTAGAAAGTTTTTTATTAGTAGAGTCAATATAATGATTATTAAATGCAAAAGCCATCGATATTGGATTTGATGAAGTATCGTGACCAACTTTAATATTCTTACTCCTATTTATAAAATTAATATTTGCTCTCTTTTTTGAGTCAAAGATACATCGTTTTAGCATACTAGAATAAGTCGTATACTTTGCTTTGTTGCGTGTATTCTTATCGCTGTAATATTTGTATCGTAGGTAACGATTAGTTTCACAACTCTTTTTGAGGCCTCTGCTTATCCAATTTTGTTCCATTTGTTTTTTGTGTGAACTTTTGACCTTATTGTAGGAAAGGAGACATTATATAAAAGGCGAAAAAGGTCATGAAACGTTGCGAATGCTACATTAAAGATGGATTCTTTGTAAACATTCATCCATGATAGGTTGCGTAAGCATTCTTTAAACTTTTTTATATCATCTTGGTTAAGTTCACGTTTATCGCGGTCGCGTGATACATTGAACATTTTTTTTTACTGAAAAGCTTAAAAGTTGTGATGTGTCATGATCTGAAAGGTTTAAAGGTAACACTGTTGCATTTGCATTTGAAATGTTGCTAAGAATATGATCAATACATGTGGTTTTGCGCGTAGGCTTAATAATATGAATTTTCAAGTTATAATTCTGACAGAGCTCTTGAAATTCACTGGTAAGTCTGTTTATGATTAGTGTGTTGATGTTTAGGTCGCCAGCTAGGACAATCCTTGAGGATTTATATTTTTCCTGTAAATCATGCAACATGCTATCTAATTTGCTTAAGAATAGAGTGGCGTTAGAGGAAGGTGTTCTGTAAAGGCAGATGATAATTAATTTACATGATGGGATTTCGATTCCACAAACCTCAAACACCATTTCATCGGCGTATTTCTTAAGAAATGTAAGTTCCTTGCAGGGTATTCCAATCTTAACCAAAACACAACTACCACCTCTCTGTTTCTCTCTACAGAAACTTGTCATGAAATAAAAACCTTCAATTTGTAAGTAATTCTCATAACCTAATTTTAAAAATGTTTCTGTTAGGCATATAACGTCTAAATCACATTTTGCCTCTTTTAATTCTTGAATTGTTAACTCTAATATTTATTGTTTCGATAATGTACTGGCTATGTTTTGGTGCAGTATTTTGAAATCATTAGGTGCGAAAACATTTATTTACAACAGGGAAATAATATAATATGGACTGTCTACTGACCTCTGGAGTGGGAATTTTGTGGGCTGGATCAGTAATAGTACTCATGCTAACCATAGGTACTTTTTTAGTAAAGTAATATGGAATCGTGCCTTTTTTCGGTACAGTCTTGCTAATTCGATTTGAACGATTTATTGTACCGTATCAGTCTCTTTAAACCACGAACGTCTATAAACTTTTTATCATAATCAATGCAATCTATGACGTGGTTAATTGATTTACAAATCTCGTAAGAGCTAGTATCACAATCCAAATAATAACATTTTTTGTATTCGGCACAAAGGTTTCTTATACTGTTATTTAATAATCGCGGAAACCGAAGAAAATATTTTGTTCCATAAAATTAACCTTTTAGCGTGCCGGGTTTGGTGTATTTGAGTTCAAAAAACATTAAAAATACGCCAATTATTAAAACTTGCCAATATGCTTGCCAATATTATCATTACATTATTAATAATTGATGAATTATATTACTTTTAAATAATAAAATCTGCATCATCAAGTCACGAGCAATGAAAACGGGTACCGAAGACACGCGGGTTCATATCACGCTTGAAGTATAACATTTTTCAAACTTTTTATAGTATAAAAAAATATTACTGGCAATTTTGTGGGACTACCATATAAAGTGTACCTGTTTTCATTGCCTTTGGGCGTAACTCTTGCTTAACATAACAAATAGCCAATTATTCGCATTTTAGACTTTGCTAAAATAAATAAATAACTTTGTTAAGGTCAATTGGAACAAATACGTCTATGGGGAAAATACGTCTTTTCGAACATTGATTCAACTTAACACGATTTTCATCCATTTTCACAACACAACAAACGGGGTTAAATCGCGTGTAAATATGATTTTATTTAATTACCTTGCGTTGGTAATTTTTCGACGCATCCAGTTCCTTCGAGACAAAACGCGACGTCCGAAACCTCGAAGAATTACGAACGAAAGGTAATTAAATAAAATCATATTTACACGCGATTAAGCCCCGTTTGTTGTGTTGTCTGTTTGTCATACGTCTTTTGGGGTCTTAGAAAGGGTACACTTAACATCGACCCTCGCTCTTTGCATTAGTAAACAGTGCCAAACTTGGGGCTACTTGTAAAGTGTTCGGATAAAGACAATTTTTTAAAAGCCGTAATGGCCCCATATCCGCAATTGCCCCAGTTGACCATAATAAAAGGAGAGAAAAGAGAAAAAATCTGCTGAAGAAAATGTATTTAATTAATTAAAATACACGTTTATTTGTATACTCCTTTACAAAAAAAATAAGGCAATAACACAGTAATTTTAAGCACAAAATTGTCTCAGATTGCTTTACATTTTTTTTAATATTTGTATTTTTATTTTTTTCCTACTCAGTACCTACACAAGAAATAAAAGTTTAATTTATCAGTTCATACAAGCAATTACGATGCCATATAAGTGTCAGCTATTTAATCTTGACTATATTAATATAAATAATGCTCTGGGTGAGCGAAAATACAATATTATTATTATTACATAATTTTTATTATCCATTGGTTTAAAATACACATTACCAATAAAGTTGTAAACATGAAATGTCTGTACATTGAAGATGTTGAAAAAAGTAATACGGACTATTTGAAAGTGATTTATTTTGTATCTTTGTATGTGTCGTGGCTTCATCACGCCAAATGGGCGAACGGATACCAAATATTTTTGGTACACGAACAGCTGGGCATTCACAGGTAGTTATACGATACTTTTTAACCGACTACAATCATGAAAAAAGGGTTATTTTTTTAGAATCGCACGCTGAATAATAGAAAGAAAGAAAGAAAAGAAAGAAAAATATATTTATTCCATAGAAAGCACACACAGACAGGACATCATTTGCATAAAATTAATATTGTTTTTTTAGGTTAATTAGGTAAATTGTCTGCAATGGGTCCAGCAATGTGTGTGTTAAGGAAAAGGGTCCGACTCAGCATGGTGTTGCAGTTCGCGAGCGGCAGAACTGCAACGCTGTTATTCTGTCAAAGCCCACAGGGAGCTCGATTTAAACATGACAACGCTAGGTAATATATAAAAAAAATCAACGATACCATAGAAAACAAATACAAGTAAATAGTTATCAGTTAATACTAATAACGTTTATATAAACGATCCAACGTTTGATATTAGTAACATAAAACAAGTTCTATATTATTCTGTATATAATTATACGCAAAAGGAGCATTGTTAAGTTTTACAGCTGTATAATATTCTCATTAAATCATTATATACACACAGATTAAAAGTTTATATTATACTCGTTATATACACACAGGAAAATCACGAATAAAAAATATAATAATTTAAATATCTACATTAGTTGATTATAATCATCATCATCATCATGTCAGCCGTAGGACGTCCACTGCTGGATGTGTCCTCCTCAATTGATTTCCACATGGGCCGGATAGAGGCGACCCGCATCCAGCGAGCCCCCGCAGCCCTAATCAGGTCGTCAGACCACCTTGCGGGTGGCCTCCCACGCTGCGCTTGCCGGTACGTGGTCTCCACTCCATTATAATAATTCTTGATAATCACCTCTTTTTACAATAATCCATAATAAATATAATGCTTTAGCTACAGCGATCAAAGACGGCATAGGTCAACCAACTTTTTCTTGTCCTTTAGATTTTTCTCCGATATTCGTTACCACAAGATGTGTATTTGATAAAATCTATAAGTGTTTATAGCCAGATAGACAGTCTCTTTGAAAATGTATGTTGCATCTCGCAAAAAACGTATTCTAGCCGAAAACATGAGCTCAGGATCGTTCCGTCTGTTCCATAAAATGTGTGTTTCTCAAAATGGGGGAACCATTTAGAGAAACATACATTTTAAGAAACGGACTGAATGAGCATGCGCCAAAACATGGTTTCCCGGGAGATAAGTAAGTTACCAAATGCTTTAAAATTACCTTTTCTAGTTCTTAAAAAGTACTTCATAAAGTATATAATGGCAAACGCATATTATAGGTTAGACGAGTATTTAACAGACAAAAATGCATGGCCCAAAACTGGAACCAAATAATTTACTTTTACCGGGACACGGTTCTTAAGATGGCATATCAATCTTAAGATATCTTCAAAAATCATATTTTGAGTTGTATTCTTTGAGAACTACGGATTGAGTTTATACTTAAAATCATATATTTAGGATAGGTTAAGTGCAAATATTGTAATAGATATAAGAGTTATTTAAAAAATGACTGACTGTTGAGTTTGTTTCGGCTTTCTTCTCAACAGTGGTCTCCTCTTGGGCAATGCCGTAGAGTCAGACTTGTAAAAGTGCCCTTGCGGCCTACTTACAGAATAAAGATTAATTATTTCAATAAATCATTAACTACTCGTGAGTAAACACATTTCACATTTCAGCAATAATGAACCTAAGGATAAAATCTCTAAACTAGAGACAATAGGGTATATGCATGAATTTTTTTTATCGTTTTTCTTTTCAAAAAGTGGTTTAGAATTGAAATCTGCTAAGAAATACGTATGATAAATGCATTTTAAACGACTAATTAGACAGCGATTTGACAAAGAGGTCCGACATGTACTGTTAAGTAATTTATAAATTAAGTTATTTTTATAGTTATTCGAAAAAATATTTTTGTCTACCGTTTGTCACATGAATAAGCTTTCAATAAAGCAAAAAGAAAAATTCATGCATATTCCCTTCTTACATCGCCAATTTCGGCAGAGTAAACTGTTAGACGTAGATTAGTACCTATAGTCATTGTCCCTCTCTAGTGAATTCCATACTTACTTCACAATTGATGTATTACGAGGGTTGCTACTTATATATCCGGAAACAAAAAAACAAACAAACGTACACGGCTGAAAATAGTTTTATTGTTTTTCAAAGTATTCCCCTTGATGATCTATGCACTTTTGCATTCGCGTGAACCAATTTTTAAAGCACTTCTGCCACTCCGCCTGAGGTACCTCCATAACGTGTTGTTTGAATGCGTCGACAGCATCTTCAGCGGTCGAAAATCGTTGACCGCGTAATTTATTCTTTATATTTGGAAATAAATAAAAATCGTTGGGTGCCAAGTCAGGGCTGTACGGCGGATGACCCGTTAATTCCACATTTTGACCCTCCAAAAATAGAGTTGTTTCGCGTGACGTATGACAGCTGGCATTGTCATGATGAAGAATGATTCTTCGTCGCTGGTTAGTTTTACGAATTTGTTCAAATACTTCCGGTAAGCAAATGGTCGTGTACCACTCTGAATTAACCGTTCTACGGTTTTCTAGTGGCACTGTAGCTACATGGCCATTAATACCGAAGAAGCAGGCCACCATTTGTTTCAATGTACTTTTTGCACGAGTAACTTTCGTAGGGTTCGGCTCATTTTGAAACACCCATACCGTTGATTGTTGCTTCGTTTCGGGATCTTATGCATAGATCCAGGATTCGTCACCTGTATAGATGTTATAAACGGCTTTTGAGTCACCACGGTTATATTTTTTTAACATTTTATTGCACCATTCGACGCGAGCATGTTTTTGCTCATTTGTTAAGTTGTGGGGTATCCAACGCGAACAAATTTTTTTTACAGCCAAATAATTATGTAATATGCTATTAATGCTGGTCATAGAAATACCCAGAGTCGCCTCTATCTCGCGGTACGTAACATGTCGGTCGTCCATTATAAGTTTTCGCACAGCCTCGATATTTTGTTGTACAACGACCGATTTCGGGCGACCTGCCTTAACTTCGTCCGTAAGCATACTACGTCCACGATTGAACTCACTAAACCAGTGATACACAGTAGTTTTAGATGGGGCTTCATCACCAAAAGTTGAAGTTACTTGATCTATGCACTGTTGTTGCGTTAAACCACGCCGAAAATCATAATAAATCATAGCACGAATATTTTCACGAGTGAGTTCCATTCTTGCTGCGAGATGACATTTAAAACCCGTCAAAAACAAAACACGAGCGTTAATAAGGAAGAAAAAATATACCTTATATACTTAAAAAAGTTCAAATTTTACCATGGCGGTCAAATATGCTATTTAAGAAGATTGTAATCCCGGTTTCCGGATATATAAATAGCAGCCCTCGTACTCGAACAAATTAACCCAATGCCGTACCGTATAAGGTGGGCATATAGGCCCACCAACACCTTTTCACCTTTTTTTTTCTAAGCCACAGAAAAATCTGTTATTTTTTTGATAATAAGGAGGCTTATTCCTACCTATAAACAAAATTTCAAGATTTTTTTAAATTTTCAACCATTCCCCATTCATTCGTTCAACGTTACTAAGTTACTAAGCCAGAGAGTGCTATCCGGAGATCCTTTGTGAAATGAAAAAGAAGTTAACAATAGAGTAAATCGTTAGATTTAGTTTATACTGGTTTAGCCACTCTCGTGTAAATGGATTGTTGGTAAAATCAGCCCTTAGTTTCACGCTATAATTAATTGAGTAAGAAATGGAACAAAAAATAACAGCAAACGTCGTGTTTTCTTGTAATTTCTTTATAAACAGCAAATAGTAGAGACATGGAGGGCGCGAAAAAGTTGATTCACCTGTAGTATTACTTAACTGCTTAGTTCATATTATACTAGCTTAAGCGCAACATTACCACTCCTTCAAAACCCATAAGTTGATCTAAGTCTTAGAGTATATAAACCTATAGAGATGGCATTTTCTACTATAGATACATTGTGTTATACAAATATGTGTGAAATCGATACAAAAACAAAAAAACATACTTTATCTCTTTCTATCTAGGATTTCCTTGCATATGATGAAAGGGATAGTTATATGTATGATCATTCTCAGGTTGGCAACAGATTTTTCACACTAACCTTGAAGCTGTCAAACGTGCCTTGGTCGCCATTTTCCCTGTCCACTGCTGTTTGTGTTTCGGCGGTACATGAAGTGTCAAGTATGGTGAAATATTACGTTTTTTATTGTTTTTAGTTAATTTAGACTATCGTTTGAAGTGTTTTTATGTTGTGTGGACATTATGTGATGCGACCACAACATGCCCAACTGTTCAATTAAGCAGTGCGGCGCTCGAAGCGGCCGAAATCAGCCTCAAATAAAACTGTACAGGTTAGTTTTATTTTTTACGGAAATAGTATATTAAAATGTTATATTTTGGATAGAATATTAATGTTTTGCTTTGTATTTATTTATAATGATTTAAAAGTACAACCATCATTTTCATACTGTGAACCTATCTTTATAGTATTAAAATAACATTTGCGTTTAATACTAAATGACAATTGTAAATAGCGATGTGCTATTATCGATAAAAAGCGATGAAGTCGTAACTTACCATGAAATGAACCCTGAAGTCATTTTAAAGTTTTTTTGTTAGTGAACAGATTTCTATATCCAGCAATAACTGCTTCAGAACTTAACAAGTTTAAGTAGGTATATTAAATATAAATCTCATGCTTCTTTTAATATATCCTCAGGTTCCCGACAGGTGTTTCATTGCGTCGAAAATGGATTGAATTAATTGGAATAGAAAACTTGAATCCAAGGCACAGCGTTTTATAAGCTTGTTCGCTACATTTTGAAGAATCTGCATTTAACAGAACTCTTGATGTTACAAGGCTGCGTGACAATGCGGTACCATCACTTAATCTGACGGTAAAAACTTAAATAAATTTCTTACAAGTTAATTAGCATTGAATTTGATTGATTGAATTCCTATTTTATTACTTTGAATTAATGAAATATATATATTAAAATATGTCTGAATGCCTCTACTTGTGTGAATAAGATATGCAAGGGTGTTCTACATAAAATGGCCGCTTGATATTCACTCGCTATGTGATATTTCAATCAATAATAGTAAGTTGTTATCTTTTCAGCCATTCAGAACAAGACACACTGCTGCTTTGTCTGAAACGGAAAATGTTCCTTCTCCGATGACAAGTCAACAACAAATAAATATTATGAGTACCTACCAAATATCATCCATTTTTTTTGGTCACGCGCCATACTCATGGGTTCGAGCCCATTTCAACTCTTTCCGGGGTAGCAATGTGTATGTGAGGATAGTGTTGGGATAATTATTAATTAGCATAATTATTATGTGTAATAAAAGCTTTCTTATTATGTTCGTGACTTATTAATTCCTTTAGTTTAATTTATCTGCAGAACACTGAAAGGAAATTGGATACAGCTATACTCATAACCTTTGCAGTTAACGCTTCCTTTCTTCCTTTGAGATCTCTCACGCTAAGTGTAGTTTAATGTTGATATTTTAATACGCTACAGCGTCGAAAGTAACATTTTAACGTTTAGTGTATTAGTTTTCATATGCGACAAAATGGCTCTGAAGGTATAAAAAAGGAACGTGATGGTTTTAAGGTTTGGTTATTTAAGTATTATATTTTAATTGATTTCTGTGAATTATATTATAATTGAGTCCTGAATTATTATGTTAGGATTAAAACATTCAAAAATACATTAAAATGTTTATAACGTCAGGTTAGACGCTAATTGGCGTTAAAATTCATGTTCAATACAAAAATACATGCTTTTGAACTAACAAATATATCGATATCGATATTTTCATGTTTACGAACTCCCTCGAAATGGCAGCCATTTTATCTGTCCCAAGGACATTAGGTATACATGCGAATTTTGCAGGTAAAACCAGTCCATTCGTTTAGGTCTGTGATCTAAGTAGGCCCAGAAGAATCAACGCGATTATACAGATTCTCCTTTTTGAAGTAAACTACAAAGGCATTGCTTCAATCATTTTTAAGCCCCGACAAAGAAGAGGGGTGTTATAAGTTTACCATGTCCAGGACTCTGTGTATCTGTCTGTGGCATCGTAGCGCCCATACGGATGGACAGATTTGAGTGCTGTTGTTTTGTGTCCTAGATAATTTTATCCCGAGTGTTCTTAGCTTTGTTTGATGAAAATCGGAGCACTCGTCTCCAAGATATCCAGTTTTTAGTGTAACAAGCTTGGAGTATTTAGTAATGGAGAGGCCTTCATGTCGTTTCCCCTATGCCAAAGACGTTGGTACAATGTTCCAACCGTTTTATAAAAACTACTTCATTCATCGATTATCGGCAGTCTTGCAATCGTTATATACTCGTGACAAGCTCCGTCAAAATGCCTGCACGTGCTGTGCATGGGTGCAAAAAGCGTTCAAATACATCAAGCGTACAAACGGATGGAATATCATTTCACATTTTTACTTTTATTATACCATATTACAGCATATTAATACATAAAACGTTTTCAAGAAAATCAGGCATCTTGGAATCGATTACAAAATTAGTTTGAAAAATATCGCATACAATTGGTATTTCATTTTGACAGATCGAGAAAATCGGACGTTTATAGCTCCCCGTATTTAAGGTTAATAAGGTCTACTGGCCTTTAAACTTTGCATGTTATTACAAGCAAATATCTGCCTTAGCGAATTCAGTATGGGAGAAACGTCTACCTTTGTCTAATAATTAATCTTATGTCACTACGATTTTAAGGTTGAATATTTATTGCTCCTGTTTACATACTGCAGTGTGCGCTAAACTGGAATAATGGTATTGTTTTAGTGTGGGTGCGTAACACAGTATGATATTTGACCTCAAAAGCGGTCATCCCTATTTTATGTTTTCATTTGGTAGAATTATCTAATATAAACATAAGACTAAAACTCCCGAGTGATAATTATGCATAATACTGATGTAGTGATTTTTTTTCAACATTTCTATGGATTTCCTAAAATATCATAGAAATTAATTTAACTTGAAAATAACCCAGTCTTGTGTAATAATGCATATGTCTTTAGATAAGACTATTGTCCGGGATAATTTGGGAAAAAGCTCAGGACTTTATTTCAAATATCAACTGAGATCTGAATAATTTTGTCTATTTTTGTTTTTATTTTTCTATGGCAACATAGTAATGAATTAGGATACCATTGCACGATTATTTGTTTAATTGAGACACTCTTAGCCTCTTCCATAAAAATGAAACCGATATTCCAAAGGACCTTCGAGATATTGCTATGTCAATATTTTGAAGCTAGGGTTGTCAGTTACTATAAAGATAAAGATAAGATAAAGTAATACATTAAAAAAAAATGTTATATTATTGTGCATGTAGCAATCTATACGTGTAAATAAAACTTACTTATACCGATATAATATGCTTTTTAGGATTCCGTACCTCAAAATAAAATTTGGTATTTTTTTTCAATATAACACAATACATGTAACATTTTCCAATGAAGAGTATTATGTGGTACAAGGAAGGGGTCCGCTCTCGTAAGGTTTATACTAAAACCCTGTGCCAATACGTAATGCACCAAGGAACGGGGGTACCATGGAGCCGCAAAAGACCCATGGTACCACTTTGCCTCAACAGGAACTTATCCGGCCTGTTGAGGAATGTCTGTCCGGGCTCCAACCGGCTGACTTAATGCTAAGAGAGCACGAGGGCGTCAACCCTCACGCTGGTACACGAGTGGCAAGTGACCCTGTGGATAGCGCCACAGGCGGTGTTCTTCGTCCTCCAGAAATATCCGCAAATAGGCATCGTCCGTGAGGGATACACGACCACGTTGAAAATCTGAATACCACCTGTATATTGTCATCTTTGAAGGTGCTTCATTACTAAAAGCAGCAATCATCCGGTCTCCACGTTGTTTTTGTGTTAGTCCACCTTTAAAGTCGTAATAAATCATGGCTCTTTAATTTTCACGGGACAGTTCCATTTTCACCAGCGACTCAACAGTAAGTAATAGATTCCTGAAACTTTCAGTGCAGCCCTCGTATCCTATGAATGTAATCTTACATGGCAGAGATATTATGCAATGGTCAGCTTTATCTATCGGTTTCTTATCAGAACAAGTTCGAGACGCCAGGAATAAGTTTTGGCGGTTCGATAGGGAGCACTATTGCCGGAAATCTGACCGCAAAAGAACCATGCTGGATTTGTTTCACAGGACATTGGAATCGTCCGATCCCTTGATTTGTAACGTACGGTTGCAGCACAGATTAAAAAAGTTAAAAACCCGCCCACGGTTTTTAATCTCTTGAAACAATTTGAAGTATCTAAAGCGGTTGATTCTGTTCCCGTCGCAGAAAATTATACTTCGCAAATTATAGACGGATATGATGCTGAATATACAGAATTATTAAGAAGCGAAAATATATACATATGTGTTTTGTAAATATTATGTAAATAAATTAAATATTCTTGTTGGTAACAACCCTAATTTCAGAATTATCAGAAAAAACTTTGAAACAGAATTTCTCAGAGGTCATCAGTCCGTTAAGATTGATTTTTTTTCAGGGCAAGAGCACAATCAAAACAATCATTTCATGTTAAAATTAAATCCTAATACTTGTAAAATAAGTTAATATAAATAAATAACTAAAATATATAAAAATACATTTTACTCAATTTTCTTAATACCTAGAGCTGTGCTATTTTCTTATATGAACTGCTTGTAGTTAGCATTATTTGATATTGCTAGGAGCAGTATTAATTATTATGAAAAAAATGGAAAAGAGAAATTTCAGATTTTCATATATTTTTCACGATTTATTTTTTATTATGAATTGTGTGCGTAATTGCCACTCCGGAGTTTTCGTCTTATAATTGTGTTAAATAATTCTACCAAATGAAAACATAAAATAAGGATGACCGCTTTTGAGGTCAAATATCATACTGTGCGTAATAACGAGAGGAAAAATGCATTTGTAGTTAAATTATTTATATGTGTGCTACCTCGCCCCCCTCGAGAAACGGCAGAATTTTTTGTTACGAAATTTGTGCTGTCTTCGAACCTAAATGCACTTTATTGTTAACTCATATCACGATTATAACTAAAATCTTAAGTCACATTTACATCTTGATTCTGCAAATCCGGCTTCACTGCTATTATTTTGCACACTACTGTAGGTCTCAGAATAGCCAAGCAATTCCAAACAACAATAGCCCGGGCAAGATTTGTTTTTGAAAGAGTGGTTATTTTGCATATAAGATATAAAAAATGTGTAACGCTATAGATTTCCTACATGTCTAAAACTCACATCGACTTTAATAAGAGCGAAAGAGATAGCCAACTTGAACTATAAAAAGGTACAACATTTTCTAGCTGCCAACTTCAGTAGTTACACGCACTTTAAAAGTTCTCAAGGAGTTTTATTAAATAAATAAAAGATAAATAAATAAACATAGTAACAAGAAGCCGAAAATCAGCTTCGCGTACGAACAAATTTACAAAACATTGATTTAAACTTACACGATCTTCACTCAGTATCACAAAAAAACAGAACGGGTCTTAATCGGGTATAGATCACGAGTTCATTCGAGACCATGGAAGTAACGCGACGTCCGAAACGTCGATGAAATACCAACGAAAAGTAATTAAATAAATCATATTTATACGAGATTAAGCCCCGTTTTGTTGTGTTGTGAAATTTACAAAAAATAAACATTGCAGTTTATATAAAAAAAGAACAAAGTGCTTATTACTTGTAAAATACATAATATACTCTTAATAATAACTTTATCCATTGATTAGGTACTCTACATATTGCCAATATTACAGTTTCCAAATATTATTAGTAAATTTTATTCTGTTATTTTATTGTAATTAAATACTTTATCATCGCAAAGTCTTCAACATTTATACGCTGGTATTTATTTGACAAATATTATTGCATCGTAGAATAGCCGCAGTTGCTTATAAGATATTATATTTTTTGTATAAGTAGGTGTAATGCATAATATGAGGCCCTTTGCTCCTGAAGGCCAGAAGGTCTACTTTATCGACTTATTAAATATTATTGCGATGTAGTGTAACTATTACAGATGTGGTGCATAATTGTTTTCCATCGTATTTTCTCGGAAACGTTCGTATTTGTCATGTTACTTCAGTCAACCTCAGTACTTTTGTACTGTGACCGACTGAAATAGCAAGACATGTTCGTATGTTTCCGTGAAAATACGAAGGAAATCTATTATACACTACATCTGTAGTTACTTTTAGAATATTTTTTACGCACCTGTACGCGTATTACATAATACCCAATGCTGGGCTATGCGTAGTGCCGAAGGCCGGAAAGTCTACTATATCAAAGTATTAAATATTATTGCGATGTAGTGTAACTATTGATTACTTTTAAAATATATTTTTTGCACGTGTACTGCTCTTATTAGATTACATAATGCCCAATGCTGGGCTATGCGTAGTACCGAAGGCCGGAAAGTCTACTATATCAAAGTATTAAATATTATTGCGATGTAGTGTAACTATTGATTACTTTTAAAATATATTTTTTGCACGTGTACTGCTCTTATTAGATTACATAATACCCAATGCTGGGCTATGCGTAGTGCCGAAGGCCGGAAAGTCTACTATATCAACGTATTAAATATTATTGCGATGTAGTGTAACTATTGATTACTTTTAAAATATTTTTTGCACGTGTACTGCTCTTATTAGATTACATAATGCCCAATGCTGGGCTATGCGTAGTACCGAAGGCCGGAAAGTCTACTATATCAACGTATTAAATATTATTGCGATGTAGTGTAACTACTTGCGACTTTTAGAATATTTTTTTCGCACCTGTACGCATATTAAATAATGCCCAATGCTGGGGTATGCGTAGTGCTGAAGGCTAGGAGGTCTATACTATATCAATGTACTAAATATTATTGCGCTGTAGCGTAACTAGTTATTTTTATAATATTTATTTTTCTTACATATAGGTGTAAAGACAATGCGTATACCAAATACAATACACTTCCTATTTATCAATTAATTTAATAATCTACAGAAGTATTACAAGCTTAAAGCTACGCATAAGACCAATAATTGGAAACATCCCCGCTTTATTGATTTATAAAAAAATCTCAACTATAATTACTTATAGGATATGACATTTATTTGTACCTGAAGTAGTTAAGGCGACGCATCGCTAAACAATCAATTGAAAAACATGGTTTGCATCCCGTTCTCTGATTGGTCCGCAGCGGACTGAGGGGGGGACTGATTGCATACAAATACGAGCCAGCGCTAGCTTATACCATAAGGTCGTAAACGACAAAACGGCTTTTTTCGTTTCAATTAAAAACTACAAATAATTTAAAAAAATCCAACTAACAAACGAAAGTGCGTAGTTAGACTAATGTACTAAGAAAATTTTGAGGCTTAAATTGGTCTCTGAAAAATGAGAATCTCTGTTTTAAAAGAGGTTTCTTTGATATTGTTTTCTCTGTTATAAAAGTTAAAGAATCGTGTTTCTGCAACTATCAATATAAAGTAAATGAACTGAAGAACCATGTTATGAAATATCACTTTCATATGCTTTGAAATGGCTGAGAAATGTTAAGATCTCTGACACCAAAATTTCCAATTCGTCGTCTTGAACATCGCGAGTAGCATTTAAAAGTCTATTCATTATTTTAGGTACTAAATATTATTTCAGCGTAGCGTAACTATAGTTACTTATATAATATTAAGATTTTTATACGTGTAGGACTGTAGGTGTTATTAAACAGTACAAGGCCGAAGGCTGCCCTTTGCTTAGGGCCGACAAATAGAAAGTTACTTTTTTATTTATCCAATATTATTGCAAAGTAGCGTAGCTATGCACAATAATCTCATCAAGGCTTCAAAGTGTCGAAGGCTAGAATATTCTTCGCTATAATTATTTAGTAGGTAAATATTATTGCCGCGTAGCGTAACTATTACAACAAAATATATCTGTACAGTGAAAATATTTTTGAGGAATTGATTTATATTGGTAATATGCAGAGCCCGGAAAATCCATAGCAAAACAAAAGACTTTCGCAATCAATCTTTTGTTTTGCCATTGATTTTCCGGGCTCTGGTAATATGTATATATTTATATATATTTTTACTTTGCATTTATATCTGTTCTGCGTCAAAAAAAGGCTAAACAGATTATAATTCATTTGTTAGCTAGGAAGTAATGGAACGAATAGTTTTTAACCGATTACGATGAATCTAAAAGGAAGTCCATGTTTTTACATTCTCGCTATACACGTAAAGTCTATCTAATAAACATACATTGCCTTATTTAAATGTTTGCTATCCTTATGGAACCTTAACTAAAAAACGCAGTCACACATATCATAAAGAAATAAATATTTCTTCATATAACACTACACTGCTATTTTTTAGTTGGAACATATCAATACTAAAATTGTTTAATACATTCAACAATTTTTAACACGCTTTTATTAGGTCGACCTGTATGCAACTAACTATGTAATGGAATCTAAGGTAACTAATTTAACCAACTTTCAAGGATCGTAGCGTCATGAAAATTGGCAGCTGTATGTAGTTCTGATGACAATACAATAATATGGTACTGTCGAACTGATCTGATGATGGAGCCGGAAGATATGAACTGGAACTTCACGATGGAACATCGTATCATAGCTGTGTTTGGATTTGTTAGAAAAGTCTTGTAAAGCGTGTTTTTCTAGTGTTTTTTAAACTATTAATTTTTATTTCTTCATGATATCTATGGCTTCTACATATATATTTTTACATACTTTTTGTTTTTTCGTGTATTGGCAATAAATCTATCCACTTGAGTACTTTCCACAACTGTAATTGCGTGTCACCGTTCTTATTTCAAGTATAAATATAGTTCAAACAGAAATCACGAGAACGTGAGACGGTTTCGTCGGCTGACTGTATTGATTTCTAGACTGTGGTATCGGGCTAGTCCAGTGGTCTTCTTTGGTCGAATTACTAGTTGATTCTATAGTCGAGTCGACAGTGACTTTAAGGGGTGGGGTTAAAGTCCACACGTCCCGCCCTGCTCGTCGCTCCGACCACTAGTTGAGCATGGGTTGATAAAGTTTCGGAATACACGTACGTAAAGTTACGGTAAAGATCACTGTATCGTAGCCATGAATAGTAAAAGATGGATATAGTATATTTGCTCCACGGTCTTCTTTGCTCGAATTACTACTTGATTATATTGTCGATAGTGACTTTAAGGGGTGGGGTTAAAGTCCACACGTCCCGCCCCGCTCGTTAGTCCGACCACTAGTTGAGCATTGGTTGACGAAATTGAATTACTAGTTGGTTATATAGTCAACAGTGACTTAAAGGGGTGAACTTATAGTCCACACGTCCCGCCCTGCTCGTTGGTCCGAACACTAGTTCAGCATGGGTAGATGAAGCTTCCTGATATACGTACGTCAGTGTATGGTACTGATCACTGCATGGCAGCCATGAAATGTAGAGGGGTGGGCGGGGCTATAAAATATTCGCCCCGCGGTCCTCTCTAGTCGAACTACTAGTTAAGCATAGTGTGATTATCGTAGATGTTGCGTCGCTGCTCCCGAACCTAGAAGTAAAGTTTTCCTTGTTCGTTAACTGGATAATAATTAAAATTTATAAGCGTACTAGCTTCGGCCCGCGAATTCGTCCGCCTTAAATTCGTTTATCGCGGATAAGGGTATTTTATTCGGGAGAACAAGTACCCTATGTCCTTTCCCGGGACATAAACTATCTCCATACGAAATTTCATCCAATTCGGTTCAGCGGTTTAAGCGTGAAGAGGTAACAGACAGATAGACACACTTTCGCATTTATAATTTTAGTATGGAAAGTATGGATATGTCGGCTAGAACTCAGTTAAAGGGCTCTCATACGCGAATGACCTTCGATCCGTAGCTCGTCACTTTTCTATGTTGTATATGTCTCATCGTGTTGACAAGCACCGTTGTTACCAATATTAATACATAGAAAACATCCAAGACCCAGGAATAAACATTTGTAATCATCACACACTTGCCCTGGCCGGGATTCGAACCCGGGACCGCCAGCTTCGTAGGCCATTATATATTTTAAAATTTATATGTTGTGTGACTTGTATAAGTAATGCAAGCTGCAGGGTTAGCTACTCGATGAATATTTCTATGCCACGAAATGGCGAAATATAGTGAAACTATTTTTCACCCCCCACAGAAAAGATTTTGTGTATCTGTGTATCTGTCTGTGGCATTTGAGTGCGATTTTTTTTGTGTCATAGATAATTTTATCCCGAGTGTTCTTAGCTTCGTTTGATGAAAATCGGAGCACTCGGCTCCAAGATTTTAATTTTTTTAATTTTGTATAGTTATTGTTTATTGTAAAATCAGACACGTTTAAGCGGCCTTGCAGTATACCTGACGTTTCCACTTATCCTGTTGGTGAGTCACTCGATTGAGAACATTGCCTCGAGCACCAAGCTGCTGAGCCGGCCCACCCGGGCCTACCGAAGTCTCGTCCTGAAAATGAAACATTTCGATTATTGACAACCATAGATCATTTAACTGGGAACACCAGATGAAAAAAAATGAAACAAAAAAAAAAGTGGTCATTTAGGTTTTTTTTTCACAATAATTAGCTTTTTACGATTTGCGAAATTCCGAATTTTATGTTTCTTTTGTATTAAAACATCGATTTTTTAATATTCCGATGTTTTTAAGCCCGAAGAATCAAAGGACCGAAATAATAATCCGAATTTTAACTATCCGAAATGACAAATGCCATTGGTAATTCGCAGTTTTGACATCCGAAAATATAAAGATTGTGAATTTTAACAATCGGAATTTTGACGTTCGGTAATATAAAGTTCGTGATTTTTAACAATCGTAATAAAAACCGAAAACTGTATGTTAGGTTAGGTGTGTATTGTGGCCATGGCCTTGGCCAAAATGCTTGCTTGCATATTTGCACACAACTGACAAAATGGAACATGGACCAAAAACCCAAAAACTGTAGGTTATGGTTATTCTGATGTGTCGGACTTTTGTTAGTCGGATTCATTATTGGTCGGTGTAATGATATTCGGAATTTTGAAAATCAGAATTGTAAACGTTAGACATTTTTAAATTTCGGATTTATAAAAATCGAATTTATGATATATCGGAGTAGGGAAAATGCATGGATTTTTATTTTTGTTCTATTAAAAGCTCATTCGTGTAACAAACAGAATAGTGAAATATTTTATCAAATAACTATAAAAATAATTATTTGATAAAATATTTCACTATTTCACTATTTCTAATCTCTTTCTAGCAAAACAGAATTTAATATGGAATTTATATGACCGTAGTGTCCTATGGCGTAAAGTACATGGCGGACCACTCTGTCAAATCGCCGTGAAATTAGTGGTTTAAGATGGGATATTATTAATGGCACAGCAAACAAATAATCGCCTATCATTTTTTTACATCAAATTAATTGTTGCACAGCAAATAAAATAAATGCCTGGCAATAATTGTACTGCAGATAATTAGATAAAAAAAATAATTAAAAAGAACCGACTTAAAAATAAACTAAAAAGTCAAAAATAATCTTTTATGTACGGTACGGATCACATTTGAATCACCTTTTGAAGTCGGTGTCAAATGTAAATGCTTAAACTACTGTAATAAATACCGAAATCGCCATACATGTGCTCATAAAAATCGAGGAATTCCTTCGATTTCTCATGGATCCCGGCATCAGATATTCACCAAAATTTTATGGGACCAATTTGGATATACCTACTCATGAAGAAAAAAATAATTTTCCAAATCGTCGTATAAATGACGGAGTTCTGCGGTAACAAAGATAAAAGAAATTGAGAATTGAGAACCTCCTCCTTTTTTGAAGTCGGTTAAAAATTATTGTTATGTTCTATGGAGGTCATTAAAACGAAAAATATTTTTTTTGGATTTTACGTATGTTTGTATGTGCCGTTATGGCTTCATCACGCAAAATCGGCTAAACGGATTTCAACTATTTTTGATACACGGGTAGCTGGGTATCTCCAAATGGCTATAGGATACTTTTTACCCGACTACGCTGGAGAAAAAATGAAGGGTTATGACTTTTTCTCATCCGCGAACGAAGTTGCGGGCGCCTTCTAGTTTTGATAAGTTTGGATTATTTTTGCATAGAAAAAGGTTTTTTTCTTGATGTGCGTTTAAATACTACCCGTTTAAAATGCCAATATCACGCGCATTTCTAGGCCGATTTTAATTTTTTTCACTTTTTGAAATCGGTTTTACGGTATTTTCATATTTTGTTACGAAAAGCGATATAAAAATTTCATGCAGAGTACATGCATGCAATTTTTATATGTACAATAGTTTATCGTGTCACATTCTGAATTTTGATTCATTCGGAATTATAAGAATCGGTATTATAAGATTCGTGATTCTGAATATCAGAATTAAATTTTTCGTATGTATGTAGTACCTACCCTATTTAACCACTGGACATGCCACGAATACATTCTCCTCTGCCAAAGTAATCGCGAAATCTCCCGTTAGTTTATACGATAAATAGTCAGTGTATGCCCAAATGGTAAAACGGGTCTATTACTAAGATTCCTCTGTCCGTCTGTCACCAGGCTGTATGTCATGAACCGTGATAGCTACAGTTGAAAGTTTCATAGATGATGTATTTCTGTTGCCGCTATAATAACAAATACTAAAAACAGTATAATTTTGTCTGTCTATCTATGTCAAAAACCACTATAAAATGATCGAACATCGCGTACATTTTGCTTAGGAGTAGGGCTCTGATAACACTATATTTTCATAGTTACGGCCGTTTGTAGCGTATATTTTGTACGGAACCCTCGGTGCGGGAGTCCGAATCGCAATTGGCAGGCTTTTAAGCTTTGACTCTGGCAAAATTGTCCTAATAATGGACAGAAGCCAAACTTAAAATCTGAACTGAATTTAGTATAGTGAGGGCCGTTAAGCAGCAACCGCTGAGGAGAAAAAGTCATAACCCTTGTTTTTTTATTCAGCCTAGTCGGGTAAAAAGTATCCTATAACCATCTAGAGATACCCAGCTACCCGTGTACCAAGAACAGTTGAAATCCGTTTAGCCGATTTTGCGTGATGAAGCCACAACGACACATACAAACATATATAAAATCCAAAAAAAATATTTTTCGTTTTAATGGCCTCCAAATAGTCCATAACAATCATTTTTTTTAAATATCTTCAATGTACAGACATTTCATTTTTACAACTTTATAATAGTATGGATTAGTGCAAAATCTCATTATGCACGACGGCATTTTAGTTTATTAGACGCATAATTCAGTAGGTATATAAAGAAGTACTCAGTGCGTGAGACTGAGTTAAGGTTTGCCAATTGGCGTAAATTTGGTGTGCCATTTTCGGAGCCTGTATAACGTATCTACCTCTTTTTAGGGTTCCGTACCAAAAAGGTACAACAGGAACCCTTATGGTGCGACTCTGTCTGTCTGTCTGCCCGACTATTAAAGCGCCATATCTCAGAAACTACTTATGCGAATAATTTGAAATTTGGAATATTTATAAACATGGTCAGCCCACATGTATTGCACAGGAAATATTTATTTATATTTATTTTTATTTTTATTTATTTGGAGAACCAACAGCTTTACATAACTGAAATAGAATTACGATAGAAAAAAAAGCCAATTACAGGAACTCACGGACAGAACCAGTATAACTAAACTTAAACTAAGTGCTAACTCGACACAACAGCCCGTGTAGACAATACATTATTAAGCTAGTGCGAGGACACTTGGATTATGTCGAATTACAATGATTCAATACATTAAATTAACAGTAAGTGCCCTGTGAACAGTAATAAAGTATCACACTCAAATAAAACACCTCGCTGTCAGACTTCGCCTCACGGAAGGGATCTTACAGTTAAATATGTCAATATCTAGTTCTTTCGTCACGCTATTCACACTACGATTTGCACGCAACAGGAAGCTATTTTGTGTGTAATTGGATGATGCAGATTTAAGAGATGAGGGGTATTTAAAAATATATTTTTATTTTCTAAAAAAACGACACATGAGACTAGGTAAAAATTAAAATTAGTATAGTAGTATGAAAGGGCTTAACCCTGCACATTTTTGAAAAATTTTTATATGAAGATTAGTTTTGGTTTTATTAAGGAAAATGTGAAAAAAACACCATTTTTTATTCGCAAAAAACCTATTTGAGCAACCCAGTTGCGTTAAGTTTGCACCTGACTTGTATGCAATGCTATATATCAGGTGCAAACTTAACTCAACCGGTACCGGGAATAGGGTAAGTAAATATTTGTACGGAACCCTCGGTGCGCGAGTCCGATTCGAACTTGGCCGGTTTTTATATTATATAATTGGGACATTACCTCTTCGTTGGTGTGTTCCTGGTAAGATGCCTTCGCGCGCTTGTTGATGAGGGGGTCCAGGCAGATGAGGAAACCCATGTAGACCACTAACAGCATTATCACCCAGATCACTATGATTACCACTACCTGGAATGGAGAACAGTTGGATACGTTTTGGTCCGTCACGTCAATCGCCAGTTACTGTTTAAACCAGGGCTTGTAACCGGTTACAAACAAACTGATATTCATTTAGGTTATACTGGTTAATTATTTAAGTTACGTTCGGGAAAATTGATTTGGGAGCTTTATTTCGAAGCACACTTTAACCGGATACTCCGTGTTCGGATACGGGATCAATTACCGGTGCCGCAAAGACAGTCAACTACATGAAAATTTAATCTAAGCAAATCAATCCATTGGACTCCACCCGTGACCATAGAAAGCTTCCGAAACGTCGGGAAATCAAATGAGATATTATACGCGATATAATCCGTTAAATTAAATCGCGGAAACAAGAAAATATTACAAATCAAGCCAGTCTAAGCGAGTGGTTATTCATCCTAGACTACGCTCACACGGAGGAACCGCTCTCTAACCGGTAAATGGATTTCGCACTCTGCTTTGCGCTCCGAGGTATTATCCGGTTAGAGCGATCTTCTTGCGAGCGTAACCTTTATTATGCGTTAGGCTCTCACAGTGTGGCTCTTAATGGTACGGAAAATTAAGCGGCTTACAAGCCCTGGTTTTAACTAGATTCGCTATCAGTCAGGTCATTTATTCACCAGAATCGCTTTCCGTCAGGCCTGTTTATTGCCAGATTTGCTTTTCGTCAAATCCGTTATTCAACATGTTGCGTCTAAGACAGAAACGTTTTAAAGAGACAAGTTTTTATTACCGAGTTTACTTTTCTGTGAACATACATCAACTACTCACAGAGACGATTCTAAAGAGCCCAAACATATTTATTAATTATTATTTATTAAATTTTAGCTCAATTGGGATCCGGGAAGTAGACCGAATTTAACTTGCAAGAATCCACCCGAACTAGTATTTTATGCAATCGTTATATAATGTATGCTTTTTCAGTCGAGCACCGGCCTAAGTAAGGTACGAGACTTAAAAAGCTAATTTTATAACTATTGTATACAATACTTTTTCTACGAGTAGGTATCATCATCATCATCGTCACCATCACCATCACCATCATCATCATCATCATCATCATCATCATCATCATCATCATCATCATCATCATCATCATCACCATCATCATCATCACCATCATCACCATCATCATCATCATTACCAGTATCAATTATCTTCGACTCTGTGGCTATTAATCGTAATAATAAAATACTTTCCACCCTAGGGATGGAAAAGCTATTTACCCATGAAAATTTTACTTTCTTAAAAGGAGAGATGTTTTTTTTATGTATATTTGCATAAAACGAGTCTCCTTAAACAAATATACTTTCTATTTTTGAAATCATTATAGTGCATTCAAAGTGTTGGCTTATGGAATAAAGTGTTGGCTTATGAATATATCAGTTCAGTTAGAAGTGCCATAGAGTATCCGACATTGAAAAGTATGCTATTAAAGTTCAGTCTATGAAGTTCTTATTGACGGATTAAAGTCGACGAGTAGAAAAAAACATATTACATACATACATTGCAAGTTAAATAAAAGCTTGTAAAAAAAAGATATGTTGCGATATTCACGGTGCCCGGGAGGAATGGGAAAGATTTTAACCACGCATTCCTTAGACATCAGGAGCAAAAAACGTTTTAAGAACCCCAGGCAAATCCTTGTCAAGCTAGCGGTACTGTCATAGAATTTAAATTATACAGTATATAAACTTACTAAAACCATTTATTTAAATCCGGACATGTCTAGGAGATGAATAATTTGACGACCGGTTTGGCTCAGTGGGAGTAGCGTTGCCTGCGAAGCTGAGGTCCTGGGTTCAAATCCCGGTAAGGGCAAATATTTGTGGGGTGAGCATAAATATTTGAACCTGAGTCTTGGATGTTTTCTATGTATATAAGTAATATATCTATTAAATATATCGTCGTAATATATCGTCGTAGAATTTATAATTAAAATACAAAAAATAAAATAAATAAATCATTCATGATTTTAACATCCATCCCTTACAATTGTAACATTTGTCATCAGGTTGACAAGACAAAATCAAGTTCAATACATGCAATGTCATTTAAAGTAAGGCTATGTACACACTTTCAAGTTAGTTGTTACTTGAGCGACGTTGGCGGCTGTCGTGAACGCTACGCATCAAATTTGGATTTTGGGAAGCACGTCCTTGATTTTGTTGAAAGCTTGTACAATCTATATATATAATTGATGCTTTTTACATGATAAATTGAAAATAATTTGGCTGCCACGGACCAACAAGATAGTAAAACGGGTATGAAAAAATAAGTTATACTAATTGGGCTGGATTTCACAAATCTTTAATTCCAGAAAAAAATTCCATTAAAAAAGTTTGGTGAAATCCAGCCTTAACAGATAATTGCATTTCAAATAGGTATTAACGTATTCATAGTGGGCTTATGTTCATCTATCACGACGTAAATATTAAATATCACAGGACGATACTTTTTGGGTTAACCGACTTTTTAAAAGGTAAGTTTTTATAATTTTTACACAATGAGAAAATTAAAAATATTCGACACACACTAGCAAAAAATGTGGGTTAAGAAGCTTAACTCAACATGGCCATCAACTGGCTTAAAGGGATGGTTTTAGTAAGTTTACATACTGTATACCACTTCGTACCTTGTCATAGTCAAAATCAATATGAAAGCCGATAGAGAAAAAATATCAATGTCACTATGACAAGGTGCGAAAGGGTACACAAATTAAATTCCTTGACCGTACTCCGAGTTATATAAGTCTCATCGTGTTGACAACGACTGTTATTACCTATATATTATTTCAGTTTATCTTCACGAGTCACCGGAACTAAGATAAACGCCATCAAACATGGTTATTTATACGACAAAAAACCAGTTTTTGCTACTTTTCTTAAAAACGAGGCATTTTTAAAACAAATGGCTTGCTTAGCATGTTAGGTTCGGTTATCATTTTTCATAGTTAACACTTAGGCATAGGTTTTAGGTCTATTAAAAGTTTAGTGAGACTATTAGATACTTTAAAGTGTAGATAATATAAGTTTAGCGAAAAGTTACTAAGAGCAGACGGGTTCCCGGTCTTGAATGTGTTAAGAGGATGCACCAGCAAAAGGCCTTTTGGAAATTAAGTACTTTTAAAAACTATTGCTATCGCAATGCCTCAAATCGCCCGTATTACAGTGCAAGGGACAACTGCAGCATGGAACGATCTGACCTACAAAAAATTGGCGAATACACGGTTTCGAAGTACCCTATTTCCTCTTCCAAAACTGGACTAATTTTAGTTTTTCTTTCACATATTATAACGAGGGCTTCGGCTATGCTTCTATGTTTTCTGTTTTTCTTTTATATTCGTTAAATTTGTTTACTGAATGTGTGCTTATGGCGTCAAAAGGTGACATCTTTTGCAGTTTTAGTGGGCCTCTAATTCTTAAAATAAACAAATTATTAAGGGTCTATTTCACCGACGTAGTATAAGCCTTATTCCAATAATAAATCATTAATTACACGTGAGTAAACTCATTTTACGTTTCACCAATAATTAACCTAAAGTTAAAATGTTTAAGCTAGAGAATATTCTTACACCGCCTATTTCGGCTGAGTAAACTGTTAGATATTGATTAATATTGTCACTGTCACTGTCAAGTGAATTCAATACTTACTTCACAATTGATGTATTACTCGAATAAATTTAAAAAATACGCAGCACCATTGCTCAAGCATGGGAAAAACTGTCTATCTTACTTGGGTGCATTACGATTTCATTCAATTCATTCGTTCAACGTTACTTAGTAAGTATGCGAGAGATTTTTATCCGTAGACTAGCGTGGCGAAATGGAAATGACGTTAACCATTGAGTAAATCATTAGATTTAGTTTATACTAGGTTAGCCACTCTCGTGTAAATTGATTGTTGGTGAAATCGGCCCTAAGAAATTTTAAACATAGGGGCATGGCACAGGTAAGTATAGATTATATTTATAAAAAAAAATTGCTCTAAGACAGTAGGAATGTTGACTGTACTCATATCATAATAAAATTTTGATGCGAAATGATATTTTTTATGACGAAAATTCTAAAACAAAACTTTGGAGTTCGACCTGACGTGTATCTTGTTTTATGAGTATTAAAAATTAGGTGGGAAAGTCCATTTTTAAAGTATGGAAATATTAATAAATAATAATACCATTGAATAACCCCTGAAATACATGGTAGCTTTTGACATGAAACAGTTTCGATAAACGCAACTTTCAACATAGCTGCAGAACATAGTTCTTAATTTCCCCATGTAAGACAGGAAGGTGTGACGTCACGCCTTCTTGGCGTTTAGTATGGAGCGTTTTTGGGAAAGTCCAAAAATTATATTCTAACTTTGTAGTATCTCGGGGAGTTTTTATGACATTAAAGTAGTTTTTTGACCAGTATTTCTATTATTGAAAGGTCGTTCTATATCATACCATAGAAAAAAGTTGTCAACATCCCTATTATCCAGGCCCCTATTTGATAAACGTGACAGGTGACAGTTGACAACGACGATTGAGTCGGTTAACTTCAAACTCAGATAAATCCACTCTAACCACTTGGGAGATTATTGAAAAAAAAATACAAATTAAAAACACAAAAAACCCGACTGCATAAAAAAACAAAAAAAACAAACAAGTCCAGTACCCTAGACATTTGTTAAGTTATAATGGAAATGTTTCATAATTCATGATCGATACTGACATAAAAGCAGTAGGGTTTATTGTTTTTTTTTTTAATTATTATTTTTAATTTTACACTTTTTAGTTAAAATTATAAAAGTCCGTAAATTTCGCAATTTGACGTGTTTCTTGTTTTATGAGTATTAAAAATTAGGTGGGAAAGTCAATTTTTAAAGTATGAAAATATTAATAAATAATAATACCATTGAATAACCCCTGAAATACATGGTAGCTTTTGACATGAAACAGTTTCGATAAACGCAACTTTCAACATAGCTGCAGAACAAAGTTCTTAATTTCCCCATGTAAGATAGGAAGGTGTGACGTCACGCCTTCTTAGCGTTTAGTATGGAGCGTTTTTGGGAAAGTCCGAAAATGACATTCTAACTTTGTAGTATCTCAGGGAGTTTTTATGACATTAAAGTAGTTTTTTGACCAGTATTTCTATTATTGAAAGGTCGTTCTATATCATACCATCGTCGGGGTTATTGAGAAGCTTGCACAGATTTATTACAATTAAATGAAATATTAGTGAGAATGGGTTGCTAACCAACTTTAAATCGTTATAGTTCCTAACTGGTAATTCAAAATTCAAAATGATAAAGGAAACCTAGTAATTATTTTCAAATCCCTATTCAATGATACCCCACTCGATATAGTACGTCGATTTTAATTTTTTTATTTTCACAATATGGCGTCTCATCATCGCCATTTTGAGTTTTCATCATTTTCATGTCTTCAGTGACATTCGGACAGTTAAGACGAATCGATTGATGTAAGAATCATCAAAATCGGTCCACGCGTTTGGTCTCTAGAGTGCCAGATAGGAACAAACAAACATACATACATACATACATACATACATACATACATACATACATACATACATACATACATACATAGACTGATAAACACATTACCCTCCTTCGCGTCCCGCAGTCGGGTAAAAAGTGATAATTCGGTGATTTGAAACGCAGATTATTTGTATTATGGCTAAAGCATTAAAAATCGATCCTGTTCGACAAACTCAGCTTAAAAACCAACTAAACTAGTGTATTCTCTAAAAAACAAAAACTTTTGAGTGGATTTACCTTCATTTGATAAAATCGTTTGCAATTTATCTATGTTTGAAAAAACTCAGTGTGGATTTGTATAATTTTGATTTAACAGACCTGGATTTATCTAGATTTATTTACGCAGAGTTGACGTCAACTGACAGCCATATTGAACAAACTTCTTTCGCTGATTGACTTTGATGGACTTGCCTTCATTTGAAATAAACTGTCATATGGATTTACCTGATTTTGATAAAATATTGTGATCTTAACTTTATTTTTCTCAAAAACTACACGAAATTTTACTTAACCCATGAAATAGGAACAGAACCAATTTCTTAACCTTTTATTACATACAAAAAACTTAAAAAATTACAGAAATAGATTTACCCGAGTTTGAAGTTAACCGACTCAATTCTCCATCATGATGCCAGGCATAAGCTAACTCGGCGACCCAGCCATGTACGTCGAATTTCGTTGTCAATTGTCACCTGTCCCGTTTATGAAATAGGGGCCACGGAGGAAATGTGGGATTACGTTTGTATGGAGGAACGTCCACTAGTATATCCTCTTAAGAACATTGAACATACCTTGATGATGGTAGTGTTTCGATTCTCGTACTTGCACTCGCATCGGGGGCAAAACTCCTGTTCTTTCCCTTTAATCAGCTCACCCACTTGTGGCAAGATCACCCCGTCGCAGTTGCTACAACGAACATCAGTAAAGACATAAGACATTACTAGGCTTGTCACCCGTCCGGGTTTCCCCGGACTTGTTTGGAGGCTGTCCGGGGGCCGTCCGGGCGGGCTTTTAAAACCCCGACTCTTTTTGTATCAAGGAAAACTTTATTGAACTGTATAGAATCTAACCGCTCGTTGCTAATATACCGTATTCCCGAAATACAAGAGTTTGCAAAATATCGTATTATCAATACTGCTCAAAACAATATTGGGGCCAATATATATATATTAGTTGCTAAAAAATATTTTACATACTCTCCAGCTAAAAACGTTTGTGTTTAGCTAATAATCGATTTATTAAATAGTCAATTGTTTTATTAGTTTTACTTGAGATAAAATTGGTTTATTGTAACCATTAAACTTGTACAGAAATTCTCCGCGCAAAAGTGGACCCTGTATTGTTTTGAGTAGTATACATGTGCTCACTCTTAGCTTACCACATTCCCGTCACACCAGGTTGACCAGGTTATATAATTCAAAGGTACTCATAGAACTAAATCTTTTTAAGAATTTCCCATACTGAAAATTTGGCATATTGGTAATGTGATAAATCAAGAATGTGATATTTTGCAAAATCTGGTATTTCGGGAATGAGGTACCTATATTAGCAACGAGCGAACCGGAAAAATGCGATTTCATCCAAATATTCAGGGTTTTTGAATTTTTTGACCTTTTTGGTAGAGTTGAAGAGACAAGTTCAGAAAGCAGACCACACTGCCGTGTGGGATAAGAGAGAGGGAGTGAGTGAGTGAGTGAGTGAGAGTGAGAGAGAAAGAGGGAGGGAAGGAGAAGGGGTAGAGAAGGAGGGATTATATGGATTTGCTTTTTAGGTATTATTTTTTAAACACTCGTCATCTATTTGATCTTTCATCTTGGGTCTACACCAGTGGCGTGGCGTCCATATAAACCGATTCCCACCGGGTTGTCCAAGGCAAGGCTTATAACCACCTTTTTCTTTAAATATGAGTAAATAAATACGCTTCGACTTCCCTTGTCATTTTCCTGACGCCACGCCTCTACTCTACACTGATGAGTATTTTTTTTTAAATATGACATTGAAGCTAAATTTAAAAAAAATCTTAATAATCTACGGACCAAAGTAAAACTCTATTCATAAGAACTGTAGAAATGTCACGCCGGATGTTTGAAATATGATATCCTAAAAATAATTCGAAATAAAAGTAAGACATTTGTAGATTCTGAGTCCAAGTTTAGGTTCATTTCGTCCACATTCCCATTTCCTTCACATTGCTACTTCGTCCACAATCCCAGTTCGTCAACATTCCCATTTCATCCATATTCCCATTTCGTCCACAATCCCACTTCGTCAACATTCGTAGCTTAACTAACACGCGTAAAGTAAAATCAGAAGTATATAAACACAAAAATAAAATGAAAATAAAACAAATTAAAAACCTACATGGTTGTTTGCCAATGCGTTAAGGCTGGAAACGAGAATATGGACGAAAATGTTGATGAAGTGGGAATGTTGACAAAACAGGAAGTGGACGAATTGGGAATTGATTGTGGACGAAATGGGATTGCTGATGAAGTAGGAAGGTGAACGAAATGGGAATTTGGGCAAAATAAACCTAAAGGTGAGAAGATCATTCTTTTCATTGTAATAAGCAACTTACCATTTATTAGGATGGACATTGGCGATGTAGAGTTTCCTGTCCGATGTGGTATTGCTGTTTGTGTCGTTGCTGTTGAGGACTGCGGAGGGACTCGGACACACACACTTGCATCTTTTGTCTTCATACGACTGCCCCTGTAATGAGATACAATTGGAGTGAGGTGTAATATATTATATATATATATATAATCTTTACTCATATAAAGTTGTAAAAATAAAATGTTTATGTGCGACGTTGCGGCTTCATCACGCTAAATCGGTATAGGAAACTTTTTATTCGACTTCCCTGGAGAAAAAAAGAGGAGTTATGACTTTTACTCCCCGCGAACGAAGTTACGGGCGCCTTCTTGTATAATATATAATGTTGTTTATTTGTATAACAAATTACAGTAATTATTACTAACTAGAAGGCGCCCGCAACTTCGTTCGCGGAGGAGAAAAGTCATAACCCTTCATTTTTTCTTCAGCGTAGTCGGGTAAAAAGTATCCTATAACCATCTGGAGATACCCAGCTACCCGTGTACCAAAAATAGTCGAAATCCGTTTACCCGATTTAGCGTGATGAAGCCACGACACATACAAACATACATAAAATCCAAAAAAAATATTTTTCGTTTTAATGACCTCCAAATAGTACAAAACAATCATTTTTATGAAAATATCTTCAATGTACAGACATTTCATTTTTACAACTTTACAATTGTATAGATAAACTAAATCATACATATGGACAACAATAGAATGTTTTTGAGGCAATCTAGGGTTGATGTAATTTAACAAAAATTTTCAAACTATAATACAAATTAATTCTTTCTTATTCACTACTACAATAAAATACAAACTTTGTGACCTAAAACTAAAACGCTTAAATTCGTAATTACACGTACGTTAATTATGTTATTATATACTAGCTTCTGCCCGCGACTTCTTCCGCCTTAAATTCGTTTATCGCGGATAAGGGTATTTTTCCGGTATAAAAAGTAGTCTGTGTCCTTCCCCGGGACTCAAACTATCTCCATACCAAATTTCATCCAAAATCTGTTCAGCGGTTTAAGTGTGAAGAGGTAACAAACAGACAGACAAACAGATAGACACACTTTCGCATCCATATTAATATTATAAATGCGAAAGTGTGTCTGTCTGTTACCTCTTCACGCTTAAACCGCTGAACCGATTTGGATGAAATTTGGTATGGAGATAGTTTAAGTACCGGGGAAGGAGATAGGGTACTTTTTATCCCAGAAAAATACTAAGTATGGATTGCTTGTTGGGCACTTTGAATTAGGTATGATATAGTACTAGCGTATTTGCCTCAGCAGAACTATAAAGTGGGACAAAATCAATGTTGCATAAATCTTGTTCAAGTTTTTATTTTATTTAAAACACTGAATTTATCAAAGTTTTTAAATATGCTGCATATATTTTGTGTTAGTCCCGTGAGCGGGTTACGGTTAGGGTAAATATATTGTTTGCAGCTTTCAACATCACACAATTTTGAGTCAGCTACAGAGAAGTTATCCAGCCTCCGTATTGCCTAACCCGTTTGACGCTCGCAATCAGAATCAAGTGTCATGATTTTGTATGAGCTATGACAGTTGATTCCGATACCAAGTGTCAAAATTTCGTTAGACAATAACCCCGCGGGTCCGATATTAAACTATTACTCATACTAGGGTAATGTGACAAAAAGTCTAGGAAATAGGAGAGACTTCACCCCATTATGTGTACATACATACATACATACAATCAAGCCTTTTTCCCATTACAGGGTAGGCAGAGACTACCTCCTGCCACTTACTACAGTCCTGGCATACAACTGCCGCTTCATTAACATTCATTATTCTCTTCATTTGCTTTGTCTCATTCATACACAGAATATCAATATTTCTCGCATCCATCATCTGATATACTTCATCTATTTTATCATTCATTCCTCCCCTTACATTTAACGTTTATGTGTGTACTGCTTTATTATGTGTTCAGATTCACTTCATTCATTTTATCAACTTCCTAGCTTGTCAGGGCATCTTTACAAGTCTGAATCTACAGCATTTCCTAAGAGGAGACCACTGTTGAGATGAGATATAAAGAAAACGGTGGTTATAAGTCTTTCATTAGGCAACCCAGTGGGAAGGGGTTTATATGGACACCAAGCCACTTCTATATGAGCAAAACCATATTCAGTGTGGTAGCTGGCAACCCAAGCTTTGAAAAATTAAGGTTGATTCCATAGCATGACCGTTATATATGTCATTTGACATTATGGTGGAAAACACAAAAAAAGTGAATAAGACTTATTTAAAGGATTTACTACAAAAGCATTGATTTAAAAGAAAATGTCTTCTATGTGAATGTGTAGTTTATAAAAAGATAGGGTTGCCATTCGTCTGGGTCTCCCCTGATTTGTCCTAGTTTAGAGGCCATCCGGGACCGTCCAAGAGGGTTTTAAAATGTGTCCAGGTAAAACCAGGACACTTAGTATCAGAGAAAATCTCATTGATCTGAATAAAATCTATCATGTCCGGAGAAAAGGCGAGTCACTCCAAACATTCTAGGGTTTTGAAGTTTTTGTTTGGGTTCGGCTATACTCAAGATGGCAGGCCTATAAAAAGATATCATTACGGAGTGCAGCATATTATAAAACGTAAATAGCCTATAATAAACATATGATCGTAAAAAGTAATCTTATCAACTTTCCTAACGCCCACTAACTTTGATTATAAGCCTTTATAACTTAATTAATAATTCAAAAATAGCATGTACTGCTTTAGAAGTCAGTCATTAGCAACGTATTGTTGGACAATAATATTATTATATTTGATTACATGGCATTTTTATTAAACGTACTACCACGGCGTACTACATAAAGGTAAGTAAACAATTTGCTTTGAGATATGACTATCTTACCGAGGCGCAGACTACGCTGGCAACGAATAAAATGAAGATCACTATCCGGCAATGCATTTTTCTTTATTCAATATATTTAAGCTTAAAAGTTTATAGAAAACAATTTCGTAATGTTTTTATGAAGAATAGAAATTGTGAACATATCAATACACAGCTGCCATTTTGATAAGTTGAGATAAATATGACAGGAAAATATGTTGCTACACTTACACTAGAAATTTCAGAGCCCATACATCCTTCACAGTTCACCGTAATCTAAGATAAAAAATATAAATCCATTAAAGCCATACTCTAATTACTTTGTATGATGATCTATTTTATTATGACTGGTTATAGTAAAAACAATTCAATTTAATTATTATAAATGGAACGGCTGGCTTAATGTCTTTGCCTAGGAGTCACACGCTCAAAAAAAAAAACGCCCACTCTGTTTGTATGGTTTGGTTGGGGAGCCAATAATGTACAGCCATGATAATGTCCGGCCCTGGAATGTACAGCCCAATAATCCGCGTCCATTTGGCTTCCAATTATTGGGCTGTACATTCTCGGGTCGAGCTTTATCAGGCCGTACCGAGCACGTACGGGGCGATAATTAGAAGCCATGTTTTGCACGGGGTGATATTGCACAGCCCAATAATCCGCGTCCAGTAATTCGAGTCCTATGGCTTCGAATTATTGCCCTGTACATTCATTGCACGGGGTGATAAAGCTCGACCCAATAATGTACAGCCCAATAATTGGAAGCCAAAAACCAGAGACACGGTGTTTTTTCAAAGATCTGTCAAAACCTCCTAGTGATGTCTGTTACTATTCAAAGCAAAATCGGTTTAATTTGTAAGGATTAGACATTACACTGACAGGTCAGACAGTAACATTTAAATTTTGTATATTATATTATATGTATACAAATACAATAGTATTCGCCGCTAAAGAGGGATAAATTTTTTGAATACAAGTTATTTAGTGAATTTAACGTGTAAGTTGTACGTTTCACAATTAAAATAAGCCAAAGGAACGACGGGTATTGCAACGTTGCTAGTATACCTAGGCATTCATATTTTACAGGCATGTTTTGATTTGTTAACGAACCATAATGTGTTCCCTAATTTGATCCCTTAATGGATGCATATAATCTCTTACGTTCTTCGTTCTCACATTTATAATACAGAGGACAAACCTTTAAAATTTCAAGCTTCTAGACCGATCGGTGCATCGTTTGTCACTTTCGAGAGTTTTATCTAGTAACTGGTAGGAGCAATGTGATAGGAGTATGATTATCCAATAAAAATCCCTCAGACAAAATCATATATTAGTGAGGTTTTGACCCTTGCTTACTATGCACTGGTTAACCATACTATTTACAAAATGCATGTAATCAAACCTAGAACTTTATTAGTTACCTACATTTAACACATATTATCAGCTCTGCTAGTTCATATGCAGTTTCTCTTTAAAAACAAGTTTATTTAATAATGTTTTATGATTTGTAATTGAAGTTAATACCTATACCCTAATAAACTTAATAAATTAACTATAAATTTAATAAATATGTACACACATTTTTAATTACTATAATTATCTAGGAATACAGTGATAGCTTGTATTTTTAGATAGCTCTGGGTATTGCAACAACTCCCTGCTGTATGGATCATGCGCTGGTAACAATGGAAGATCTTGCTAAGTATGTAGTAAATAATGTGACTGCAAAATAATAGTTGAGAGGTAAGTTACTTTTTCATTTTATTTTTATATTTCGTATTAGTACAAAAATAAAATAGTTGGGAATTAAGCTTCTGAGCAGATTTTCATGATACATTTATGTTCTTTACTGAATATCCCTGTTCATTAAAAGTTTAAGGACTTGCAGGTTTATATTGAACTAAATAATGACCATAATATTTCAATATAAACCTGCAAGTCCATTATATAAAAGGGTATTTCTCAGGGTGGTTTAACAGCTGACAGTCCCCTGTCCTAACTATTAGGAGAAATAAATCACAATCAAATTTAAATAAGATTGATAGTGACTAAAATAACGACAACAGTATATCATGCTATGGGAAAGTCTAATGCTTGTTGTAATTCTTTTCTTCAATATTTGTGACAGTGGTTGAAATCCTAAAGCCAACTACTAAACCTATATTTTTTTTATCCCTTTCTTCCTCTGCATACAAAGTTCTGGGCATCTCCTAGTGGGACTGTATCGCTATGTGCTCATCGGGTTTGAGCCTGTGGTGTAAATACACCCGCCATTGTCATAAAAGTTAGGCTGTTAGTTTAGTTAGAATTGGGGCTTTTTATTATGTGCCAGTATGTTGTGTAACATGGTGTAACTATGCTTATTGTAATGATTGTTTTTCAAGTAGGTGAGAAACAGAAGTTGATAAGTGACATCAATGTTCTAATCTGCGGAGGTCCCGGTGCACCCAAGTCTCAGTTCCTCAAACACACAGAAAAGGTAATTTTCACAAATAATTGTACTAAGAGAAAAAAAGAGGGTTATGACTTTTCTCATTCGCAAACAAAGTTACAGACTCTTCTAGTTCTAGATGGAAGAAGGTGTCAATTTATTTGTTTTACTTACTTGTAAGTTGTGTGTCTCCCACCTAGAGCCTTTTGGTTATCTTCAAGAAAAAAGAAAACAGAATATTCAAAGATTCTGAGAAGAGTGACTTGTGTACCAAGTATGAGGGTACCATAAACATCTTCACTTATCCCAACTAAACTGGCTGGTTTAGTTACGTTTTCACAAGGTATGTATGGCGCCGCATACCAATGAGGTGCAAACTTATCCTGACCGGATTAAATTCAAAGAAGGTTTAAAGCATTAAGAAAAAAATACCATGATAAATATTATGGTTATAATTATCCAGTAATATTTTTGGTAATTTATCGTTCAAACCAAGCCCTTTCATTATGATACCCTACTTGACCTAGTGGCTAGACTTTTGCCCCTCCCCCCCTCCCATATTGGCCATTATTTAGCTATACTATTATACGACGACACGTTTGGCTCAGTGGGTTGTACAACGGCCTACAAAGCTGGTGGTCCTGGGTTCGAATACCGGCCAGGGCAGATTTTGTATGTAATGTATTTAAGTATTATAATTTATCTATATACTATGTACCCATAGTACAAGCTTTGCTGGTTTGGGCCTAGGTCGATTTGTGGAAGATTGTCCCTGTGTCATTTATTTATCTAGATTATTATAAAGTTGTAAAAATGAAATGTTTGTATGTGTCGTTATGGCTTCATCACGCGAAGTCGACTATAATGGATTTCAACTATTTTTGGCACACGGGTAGCTGGGTATCTCCAGATGGTTATAGGATACTTTTTACCCGACTATGCTAAAAAAAGGGGTTATGACTTTCTCCTCCGCGAACGAAGTTGCAGGCGCCTTCTAGTCTACTCTTACTTCCTTATCCTTACTATATTAAAAACGTGAAAGTATGTGTAAGTGGACCAATTTTTATGAAACTTTCCAGTTATGTACCTTATATCAGAATAGGACATAGGCTATAATGTATGTCAAATTTCATCCCTTTGAGGGACGAATAAGGGGATGAAAATTTATACGGACAGTAAATATTTTTTTACGCTAGAAACTTGAAATCTTGCTTGCTTCACATTTAAATTAGTAAAATATCGAGTTTTGGGGAAAGACATAAACTACTTTTTATCCCGGAAAAATACCTTTTATCCGCGATAAACGAATCTAAGGTGGACGAAGTCGCAGGCGGCCGCTAGTCTATACTATTATAAAGTTGTAAAAATGAAATGTCTACATTGAAGATATTTAAAAAAAAAAGATTGTAACGGACTATTTGGAGGTTACTAAAACAAAATATATTTTTTGGATTTTGTGTGTGTTTGTATGTGTCGTTGCGGCTTCATCACGCAAAATCGGCTAAAGAGATTTCAACAATTTTTGGTACACGGGTAGCTGGTAATCTTCAGATGGATATAGGATACTTTTTACCCGACTACGCTGAAGAAAAAAAGAGGGGTTATGACTTTCTCCCCTCCGAAAACGAAGTTTGGGCACCTTCTACTAGAAAATAAATCTTCTGTCATCTAAGAACAACGCTCTTTCACTTGACTTCGTAAGACATGACTTTTACCTTCTCCTTTATCTCATTAAAGTAAATTCTTCTTGCTCTTCCCCTGCCTTGCTTTCCTTCAACTTTCTCGATGCCTTTATTTACTATTTGCCGTAATAATTATTACACAAAACCTACGACCAAGTTTGTGCAATATTTTGGCAGAGAACAGAGAAATTAATTCTAACAACATCATCATCATCATCACCATCATCATCATCATCATCATCATCATCATCATCATCATCATCATCATCATCATCATCATCATCATCATCATCATCACCATATCAGCCCAAGGACGTCCACTACTTGACAAAGGCCTTCCCCAAGGATCTCCACGACGACTGGGCGCGCGCCGCCCTCATCCAACAGTTTCCCGCGATCTTCACTATCATCGGTCCATTTTGTTGGGGCCTTCCTACGCTGCGTCGTCCTGTACGCGGTCGCCACACGAGAACCTTTCTGCCCCAACGGCCATCGGTTCTAAGAGATGAAAAATTATATGGTGAAATGATGTACGTTGAAGATACAGCAATGTACATATGAGATCTATCGCTGTACCGGAGGATGAAATAATGGGCATTGATTGTGGCGCTGCTGCAGAGTATACTCTGCAGCAGCGCCACGTAAAATTCATAGATATAAATCATATTAGCTATTTTTCTCTTATGGAAATTGATGTACCAATGCTGTTTATAGTGTACCATTGAAAATAATTATTATTTCTTAGTGATTCACCCTCGACATCATTTCACCATATAATTCATTGATTTTCATTATGCAGCACAGAAAATGTTTGATCACAACAAACGTTGTGTGTTGTGTCAACATAAACAACTTTACTGTACCTATATTTAATTGATTTTTTTAATAAAACGAATTTGCCGAGAAAAATGCTCTTCTTAGCGATATAGATAGCCCTCCTTTTGTTTACCATTTCTCGTACAGTTTTCTTTTGGTGTGGAATAAAGAGTATTGTATTGTATTAATTAATAAAATAAACAAATAATAAGTTTCTGTCAATAAAATCATTTTAGTGACAAGCTTTTATTACTGACTGTTTTTTCTTTGAACACCTACCAACAGTATCGACTATTCACCACGTCCACCAACGCGTGACCACCATCCGGCTCCATCATCAGAATCAGATAAGCTCGACGGTATCATATACCTACATTATCAGATCAGCGAACTTCGAAAACCGGGAAGTGAATCAAATTAACTTGCATGATTTGATTTCTGACCCGGGACAGGTGAAATTAAATAAATGCTTGTAAAAGCCGTCTGCCGCACACGGCGCGATAACGATCGGAGGTGATACGTGACTCCTGTCGGCGACAATGGCCGGTATTGTGCTTCCTGAACCGCTGTGCTTTGTGAAAAATAAGCTAGGTGTGATAGAAGAAGAAAGTATAGTTCGTCTATGTTCAACTGCTTTCTCGTTGAAAGAAATAAAAGATGCGAAAAATCTTTTGTTTGGCGCTATCACCACAAACATACGTAAAAATGTTAGAGAAAATATCGGCGACGAACGAAGAGATCTTCAAACAGACGCAAGCAGAACTAATGCCGTTTTTGTAGCTAAGGACCTGCACAATGTTACCACCTGTAACATTCGATTACGTAGACGTGAGGATTTTAAAAGATCTTAGGTATCATCATTAAAAATGAGGTCGAAATCGTTAAAAACTCGTAGTGGAGAGCGGGGCTAAACGTGCCGATTTTCATAAAATACCAAATTGAGCTATGAAAATGGTGTATATATTGTGTGGCTTACGCACATATTTAAAGAATGATTATTGACGTTTCTGAAAAGTGATATTGTTTTGTGCCTCGTTAAACAATTTTTGTACCAATACATTTTTTATGAGATCGATCGGAACGAAACAACTAACCCCGCTATGGGGCAGGTTGTTCCGTCGTTTTGAATACGAACTTATCCTTCAAAGATTAATTCTCAGTTCACACACGCTAAAAGAGTATTTTTTAGTTCGTCAAAATATGTGATTATTTATTGTATACTATCAACAGTTAACAAAAAAATCAACGCCAAAAATGTATTATTCCGTGGGGTTAGTTGTTCCGTCGATTTTGATTTTTTTTCCATAACTACTAGGTATTATATCATAATGGAAGCAACTAAAACGACTCCCGCAACGGCATAGTGTCATAAAGTTTCGTGACAAACATCATACGAATTGCTCCGTTCTTTAGTTGCGTTTCTATTCTCATCGGAACAACTTACCCCCGGCACTGTTAACCCCGCTCTCCCCTATGCTACGAAAGAACACCTGATTTGAAACAGACATCCTAATCTTAATAATATTATAAACATGAAAGTTTGGATGGATGGATGTAATGTACGTTCCACTTAATCTCAAAAACTATTTACTGGACGATTTTTTATGAGAATGGGCTATAATTTATGCCGAAATTCATTCTCTTAGAGGGTAATATGAGGGATGAAAGTTAGTATAGAAAACTTTTTATTAATGTGATTTGATACTTCGCAAAAAAGTCTTCATTTACAGTTAGGAAAAGTATTTTGACCGTTTTTTGAAATTCATCCCCCAAGGAGGGTTATTCGCCCCTGGGGTTAAAAGTTAATATGGAGAACTATTTTTTTTCAGTATGAGATCTAAAACTTCGCAAAAAGAGTCTTCGTAAGATAATAACACCAATTATTCATGTATATTTTAAATAAAAAGATTCATAATAAATTCCTCGTCCAATATTAATAGGTAAGAAAATTAATTTCATAGTCTTTCGAAATTCATCCTCTGGGGGTTTAAAATTTAGTATCGGGGAACATTTTTTTTAATGTAGGATATGTAAAACTTCGTGATTAGACTCGGTGTTAAAAGCAAAGAAAAGTGATTTCACCGTTTTTAGGGTACCGTACCTCAAAAGGAAAAAACTGAACCCTTATATGTATAGTATCACTTTGTTTTCCGTCCGTCTGTCTGTCTGTCAAGACCCTTTATCTCGGAAACGCGTAGAGGTATCGCGTTGAAAGTAAGACTATATACACAGGTCTACGATCCCTTGAAGTTGTGAAAAAATCAATCTTCTACGAGTAAGTATACGTTAAAAAAAAGATAAGGCCGTTTATGCCGCAATAAATGTACATTTCGACACTTTTTGAAATTGATAGGGTACCTGCTTCCAGTTGTTCTAGAAACTTGTAATTTGGTATGAAGGAGGTTCTTATAGCACAATCAACAAAAGAAATCTGAAAAACATTTTTTTTATGTCTGTCTGTCTGTCTATATCGGATACCAATATAAAATGATCGAGCATCGCGTACATTTTGCTTAGGAGTATGGCTTTGCTAACACTGGATTTTCATAGATACAGCCATTTGCAGCGTATATTTTGTACGAAACCCCTCGGTGCGCGAGTCCAATTGGCATCTAGCCGGTTTATTTATTTATTTAATTTTAGCAAATATTTTGTATAATATGTATTCATTAAGTATTTTAATATATTTTTTTTTACTTACCCTTACACCATAGGAATCCATAAGCAAAATAATCTAGTGGTTATCCACTAATTGTGAGCTGTAAAAAATATTTTATGTTCGATCCGGAAGTCGGTACCCTACGTGCTATTTGTTGTAATTTCTCAATGACAATGTAAATGCTATGCATGGCGACTCTTTTATTTATTCAACATAATGAAACCAGTATCTCCGTAACTTCAGCCAAGAAGTAGGTTTTTGCATTCACAAACTTGAGCTTAATTATCTCAAAACTGTACATGTTTACTCTAAAACTTAAAACATTTAAAAAAAGTACCTACTCAAATTAGAGCTTTGTTTCTTTTTCTATCTATAAGAACATCTCTTGCACTCTCTGCTGGTATCAATAATTCCATATCGACAATAGTAAGTTACCTTTTGCTTGAGAATGACACATATCGTGTTTTTTGAGCGGTATAGATCCAAATTTCGAATACACGGGAAAATCGGCAATAGACGCGTAGCCTGGCCTTTTACGAGGGACGCCATACGGAGGGGTCGGTATACTGTGGCGGAAAAATATTTTCGATTCTGTCTCTGTTGTATCAGTGCGTGCATAACTGCTATAAGGATATTATCAGCAGGACGCTCGCTATTGGTCTTCTCTGTTTACATGCCTACCGACTCCACGGAGAACATCGCAGAGTTTACAGAATGCATGGAAGGTTGCAGCCGTAGTAGAGGAGTGCTAAATAGATTCAGTGTTAGGTGGTTTTAACGCGCATCCCGAAAATACGTTCGGTAACGAGCTTAACAATTTCTGGGCCGACCAAGCGTGGCGTTGCGCGGACATTGAGATACTGGGCCTGGATTCGAACTCCTACACATACGTGAGTCATGCACATGGTACAGTCGAGTTCATAAATATATGAGCATTCAAAAAATAAAATAGTATAGATATTCATTAATTTTCAGTTGCATATACACATTGAGAGAATTTTTGATTGATAAATCTGTTCAGATGTATATGTACCTCTCTATGTACCTATATTTATTTTTGAAGCCTTGGGAATGCTCATATATTTATCAACTCGACTGTACTACGAGCTGCCTGGATCATTGTATTGTATCAGAAGCAGCCTTGAATATGGCAGTGAACGTTAAAACACCATATAGGTAATGCGTTCTGGCCGGGTCATTTTCCCCTTCAAATTATATGTGACTAAAGGTACTAAAAGTTAAGGCTACTAATATAATACCAGAGCCTAACATGGTAACATGGGGTGAAAGAAACTCACGTCAGACAGCTTTGTATCAGAAACACTGTGATTATAGGCTACTTAAGTATATTGACTTATTAGATTAGCTCTTGAACAGCCCAAGGACGTTCACTGCTGGACAAAGGCCTCCCCAAGGATTTCCACAACGACCGAGCGCGAGCCGCCCTCATTCAACGGTTTCCCGTGATCTTCACCAGATCATCGGTTCATCTTGTTGGGGGCCTTACCACGCGGTCGCCATTCGAAAACCTTTCTGCTCCAGAGCGGCCATCGGTTCTACGAGCAATGTGCTCTGCCCACTGTCACATAAGTCTAGCAACTCTAAGCTATGTCGACGACCTTGGTTCTTATAAATTATTGGGATATTTTATATTATCAATAATATGAAATATCAAATACATCACAGAAATATAAAAATATATAATATCACAGAAAACGGCTAAAAAGTTATTTTAATAGAAAACTATTCGACCAACATAGGTATTAGTCGTGAATAATTTATTTGTCGAATAATTTGTGAATGACACTGCCTCCTTGAGGTCGTCCGCTGTGTCGAGCGGGAGTCCGGCGCGGGCACCTGCTCCGGGTGAGATTCACGTATGTTCACGTGCGGCGAGCTATCCACCAGACGCAGTTGCTCTATAGGAAACTGTACCCGGAGCAAACGCCCTGCGCTGAGCTCTCGCTCAACTCACCGGATGCCCTAAATATTCTCGGTAGCCAAGTCCAGGCCTAACCGCTCGACCAAAACAGCTCAACTGGAATAATTTGGACAAGAGAATGGTGCGTAGTGCGGCCGAGTAAGGTACTCTAGGGACTAGGCGACAGGAAATGGTCATTGATAATAATGATATGTTATATTATAATACTAGCTTCTGCCCGCGACTTCGTCCGCCTTAAATTCGTTTATCGTGGATAAGCGTATTTTTTCGGGATAAAAAGTAGTCTATGTCCTTCCCCGGGACTCAAACTATCTCCATACCAAATTTCATCCAAATCGGTTCAGCGGTTTAAGCGTGAAGAGGTAACAGACAGACAGACACACTTTTCCGTTTATAATATTAGTATGGAATGGATCTGGAAGATAAAATTACACTGTCGTGCCTTCCTGAAAATGGAACCTCCCCGTAATAGTTGTTTTACAACTAAAGGGCCATTCATTAATTACGTAAGAACAATCGCAAGTTTCGCAAAGGAAGACGCCACGAGCGTTTTTTGACCGAATTATACAACGTTGTATAAGTATAGTCTTTGGTTTTTAAAGTGAGCGAATCGGTCATTGTATTATTTAAGCCGATTAGCTCAGTTTAAAACAAAAGTCTATATACAATAGTTTTTATACAAATAAGGGGCCATTCATTAATTACGACAGATTTTTCGATCCTCTTGCCCTTAGGGATATATACGTAATTAATGAATGACCCCTAAGCACTTTTTAATAAAACACAAAAGGTCTAAATATTTATATTTGCGCCGAGATTTTTCTGGCAGCAAATTGTTTGATACCTCTTGCGCCACGACACAAATTTCTTCGGGAGTAGGCTCGTGTTCCTCCATTTTTTTCACTTTCTACAACTTATTTATAACAAGACAACAACCAACAACTTCAAGATGAATAAAATTTAGCGCCACGAAGAAAATTAAAAAGCGAGCTGCCAATATCTATGGCTTTCTTATTTTTAAATTCGCGTATACTTGCCAGTGATGAAAACATTTTATGTTTAAAAAAAAAAATTGGCGATAAAATATGAGTAAGTACGTAAATTGTAAAAAATGTTTTTTTTTAGGTTGGCAGCAATGCCAAATGCATTGCTGCCAACTTAAAAACTGTACATTATTATTTTTTAAATTTAAAACTGTATAAATTCGGTGGTTTGTTAAGTTGGTGATATAAATTATTTCAAATAACTGAATCTGATACTCACTAAATACAAATATTAGATTCAAATTTTTAACCGACTTCCAAAAAAGGAGGAGGTTCTCAATTTAACGTAAATTTCTTTTTTTTTTTTTATGGATGTTCACCGATTACTCGAAGACTATATGACCGATTTCAAATTTTTTTTTTTGGTTTTATAGAAGGTACTTTCAAGTTGGTCCCATTTAATTTTGGTGAAGATCTGATGATGGAATCCATGAGGAATTGAAGGAACTCCTCAAATATTGTAGGCATACATATAGCGATTTTGGTATTATAAAAAACATAATAAGCATTTGCATTCAGAAAGTGTAAATTGGTGAAGTGGAACTGAAGCAGAAGACCACAGAATGCCATCGGAACTCCTCAATGATAAATGATTTACGGGTGGCGACCATGGACCAAATAAATAAAATTTATTTGGTCCATGATATGACATATGACGTACTTTTTGAGCAGGAGAAGTGAAAAATACATTGTGAATGTTGTCGTTCATCTTGGACGAGCGACATGAATCGGGGATGATTAGTTAATCATCCTCATTGTTTTAATATTTAAATAAAAGACGTCAGGACCGACCGCACACTCTACTTGCACGCCGACGTCTCTGCCGGCGGCGACGTCCACCGCGGAACCCCAAATCATACCACGATTCCGATAAATCAAGAATACACATACCAACTGACTGACCCAAATCAAAATAGTGTCATAGACTAGTTCACTTTCGCTGCTCCGTGCGCCCGTGCGCGGCAGCCCACACACGCTAGGTGCCGAGGACGCCGTGGCGCCCTACCACCTAGCACATCGACAACGGTCATTCATCATCAGCATCATAAATTATGAAAACCAGACGAAAATAACTGAATAACTTTTGAAAAATATATACAAAACATTGTTAGTTAGTTGCCTATAATATTGGAGGGTTTCTCTCGATTCCCCTGGTATTCCATCATCAGATCCTGACTTGGTGATAAGGAGACTACGAGACTACCTCAGGGACACACTATACAGACTATGACTAACAGTCTTAACGTGCCTACGTATACATGTATTTTTTTAACAATTATCTTCTAACTCTTAAACATTATGGAGTTGTTCCTTCCGTCATCAGCTCAGCGTGATGATATGATGACTACCATATGCAAATACTTAAATAGCTTAAGAAGATATATGAAAAACATTATAAGTGCCTATAAAATTTGAGGGTTGCCCTCGATGTCCCTGGGATTCTATCAACTTGGTGGCAATGGGACCACCTCAGGAGTATATTCTTTCAAATAAAAAAATATTTTTTTAAATCGGTCCACAATTAGCGGAGTAATCGGAGAACATACATAAAAAAACAAACAGTCGAATATAGAACCTCCTCCTTTTCGGAAGTCGGGTTAATAAAATTAAGAAGAACGTACATACGTCGGCACAAACTTTCACGTGTATAATATTACTAGCTTCCGCCCGCGACTTCGTCCGCCGTAGATTCGTTGATCGCGGATAAGGGTATTTTTCAGGGGTAAAAAGTAGCCTATGTCATTCCCCGGGACTCAAACTGTCTCTATACCAAATTTCATCTAAATCAGTTCAGCTATTTGAGCGTGAAGAGGTAACAGACAGGTATGACAGACATACAGGCACACTTTCCAGGTACCATGCATAAACGCCAGAAAAACACGTTTCTCCCCCCCCCCCCCCTCTTAATTTTTTGAATGTCTATCTATTACCGCTCAAGAGTTAGAGCCCTGTAACACACAAATGGACAAACGGATGAAATTCGAAAAATAGTGAAAATCTTTTCTAATCTTTTAATACAGTATCTATTTATGAAGTTTCAGAACTCTGACATTATTATTTTTTTTATTTTACGCTAGCTATTGTCCTTGACTAAATATATAATTAAATAAATTATAAATTAATTAGATCCATTTTGACTTATAATACATTTAACAAGTCATACATATTTAATAGCACATTACTTACCAAGGGGTGTAAAAGAAAAAAAAACGAAATTAAGGTATTTGTGACCCGAGACGTAGGCGAGGGTTGAAAATATGCTATATAGGGCTTTCTTTTTTACTGCCCGTGGTGAGTACACAATCTTACGTCTTCACCTGGTCATAATACCAGTTTAACCGTATGCATAGCGTGCGGTAAAACTCACAATTATGGCCAGGTACGTCGTAATAGTGTTTTACGCAATCGTTATATAATGTATGCTTTTTCAGTCGAGTACCGTGTTTAGGCCACGAAGCTTGCTGAGTGGCCTAAGTAAGGTACGAGACTTAAAAAGCTAATTATATAACTATTGTATACAATGCTTTTTCTACGAGTAGGTATCATCATCATCATCATCATCATCATCGTCGTCATCATCATCATCGTCATCATCATCATCATCATCATCATCATCATCATCATCATCATCACCATCACCATCATCGTACCTCAATTATCTTCGACTCATTCATTCGACATATTCATAAGCCAACACTTCAATTCAAAGTGTTGGCTTATGAAATAAAGTGTTGGCTTATGAATATTTCAGTACAGTTGGAAGTGCCATAGAGTATCCGACATTGAAAAGTATGCTATTAAAGTTTACTCTATGAAGTTCTTATTGAGGGATTAAAGTCGACGAGTAGAAAACACATAATAAATACCATTTATAATAAATGGTATAGCAAAAACAGACATCTATGAAATGTTATTAGTCTTTATTATTATTAATTTAGTCTACCCAAAAAAATTACTTTACGTCCGCGTACAATTACAATTTCAAAAAATCCTTCCTCAGTGCACCGCTGTCTTTAAAGGACTATTATGATTACAATCTCATGCTTCTTTGGTATAGGTTACATATTAATTAAAAGAACCAAAGAGCAAAACTCGGCCGCCCATATTCTAAGTATTCAAGTAATTTCTTCACTTTGCTATTTAATCCCCATTTTGATTTCAGCCACCACAACGTGGGCAGAGCGGAGGAGCCTACGCATCTAATATGGATACACTGAATCAATTTAGAACTCTTTTTTTTCTTGTTTTCAAGAATACTAACTACTGGTCCTTTAAAACACATATTAAAGCTTAACGAATTCTTTTCTATTCTTATACGAGAAAGTATGACCAATTAATTAGCCACACAAATTTCCATTAACCGTTTGCTACCTTAATTAATAACATGATTAAGAAGAAACAAAATCTGGTCCAGGACATTTTTTGGTCCATTAAAATTGGTAGCCTTGAGTCAACAGTGGACATTAATGTAATACAAATTACGACGAATTGATAACCTCCTCCTTTTTTGAAGTCGGTTAATAAGCATAACTCGCTATAGTATTGTATACAAACTTAGATAACGTATGATTTTGATAGTTTATATATTTTTAGTTCATTCATCACATCAATGATTGCTTTAAGAGTCCGCGGTAAGCTCGATTCTTCATACAAACGTAGTTACGCTCTCATTTTAAAATGACTTGCTAGTTTGCTTTGAAACTGGTTACTTAGAATACGTTAAGGTATATGCAGGCCTGTAATTAGTTTATGTAGCTTCAGATGCCATAGTAAAAAATATACGGCAAATTTAACTTTTTCATACAAAACTTGTTGTTGCTGTATTTCGGAGCCATATAAACTAATTACAGGCCTATATATACCTCATGTCTTGTGTATGCAAATTTTCATTATAATCCAACGTGGTTTTAAAATGAGAACGAAACTCCGTTTTTATGGGTTGGTGAAATTCGGCCGAACTTGCTGGGGACTTAATACAATTTTTTATTGGTTATTTTTATTGTTTAAATACAACAATTTAATAGATTTATAATAAGAAATAGGTTATCCATACAATTTGAACAAATGATATATATAACTAATAGCTAAATAATATAAACAAAAACTTAAAATTAAATTTAAAACTAACCTATAAATTAAAAATGCACAGAAAGGTCGGGAGCCCGAGGTAGGGTACCCAAGACACAGGCAGCATTCCCGCGCTGAATAGCAATTGCTAATCGTTGCGCGAGAAAGCTGCCCGCTCTTGGGTCGCCTGTCGCCTCCCGCAGGCGCTTGCTGAGGCACTTCAGCAGCCGGCGTGCTCCCTGGCCCCACGGGCCGAGTGTCTTGACACCAAACGCCACAAACTCGTATTGGGCGCCGAGACAACTGTATTTGCCCACCTTCGAATTTTCACGGGCGTCCGCCGCCGCACCAGCTCTTTTGCTGGTCGCTGGAAGGTAGGACGCCGCTAGCGTGTCGGCGCAGGTGGCATCCCAAACCAGCGCTCGGCCCATTCTCCACGGGATCAAGGACATCCCGTCAGGGCGTTTCTCATCGTCCCGGATGATCTGTGGTTCCAGGACCGCCGGGACGTTGGCGCTGACAAGTGCCCTTCTCAGGATGTCGTTGAGTGCGGCGTGGCGAGGGCGGCGGCCGGCGCCCGAAGAGCAGGCGAGGCCGTGGTGTCCCAGTTGGTCAACGTGGGCTCCACAAGAGGCGCAGCAGTGGTCCGCACAAATGTCGGCGCCCAAGCGGAGACCAATGGCGATCCGTAGGGTGCTCGGGTCGATGAACGTCCCGGTATTCGGGGAGGGGTAGGCGTGAAGCCACTGTCCAGATTCAGATCTGGAGACTGCCAGGAGTCTCGAGCGATCCCTGCCTGAGCTGTCATTTGTTAGGACCGTGAGACTGTGTAACGATGATATGGTGTCCCAAGCCCATTGAATTTTTGGTTTGGCGGGTAAATTTGGACTCGGTCCAGCTAGCCAGGCGTTTGTGGCTGCAATCAAGCACGAGATCTCGCAGTTTGTTCCCGTTGGGGTTTTGAGGATTTTACCTGCGAGATCCGAAGTGCTGTGGATTGAAGACAGAAACGCTGGCAATGCGACACTCGAAATTTTGCGAATTCCCAGACCACCATATCTTATTGGTAAGGTGGCTTGGGTCCATGCCTGCTCGCTTATTCTGATATTTATTATTGACTCAATTTGGGATTTTAAGAGGGTATCAATGGGTTTAACTAGGTTAGGGAATTTCCAAATGGGGCAACAGCGGAGCAGGTAAGTGAATTTTGGAACAAGCAAACAAAATTTTAAGATAAACAAAGCCAAATGACTACTAATTTTGGTTAAGCGGTCGGAATGTTCACTAAATTTTGAAACTGAATTGTTTAGTAGGGAGGGTATGGCATCGTCGAAAATTGGTGAGCCGAGTAAATACAGACTTTCCTTTGGAACAATTTTGATGTTTGGGGCTATGTTATTAAAATTTTGAAGGATTTGTGAAGCCAAAGAGGCATTAACTTTGTTAGATATAAACAATTCGCACTTGTTATAATTTATTTCTAGACCGATTGACTCAAATTTATTTTTAATTTCTGTTAGGTCTGCCAGGACAGTCTGAAAGTCTCCGCCTAGGGTCCCATCATCAAGATACCACACGTTTAATTTAGAATTTAAGCTGCGAATTGCCGAATTTATTGCCAAACTAAATATTGCTGGGCCGAGAGGGTCACCTTGCTGACATCCCACAGCCGAAAGGATTTCAATGTTTTTGTGTACTAATTTAGACGGGCAATGGTAGCATTGTAAAAGAAAATTATATATTTCCGGAATATGCATTTTAAATTCGTTCAGCAAGGTGTCCCTGTTGATCGAATTGAAAGCATTTTTGACGTCTAATTTAAGAACTACCTCACACAAGTTGTCATGGGCAAACGTGCGCACGGCGTGGACTGCCGCCTCGCAGCCTCCGCGGGTTCCGAAGCCGACCTGTACGGGTTCAAAAAGGGCCTGTAATTTGGAACGAGTAAGTCGGACACACACTTTGGCTGCTAAGCGGCGCAATGTTGAACCTACAGCAATTGGGCGCACGCCGCCATCTTTCTTGGTGAAGGCGATTAAATTAGCCCCATAGAGCACCGGCGTCACATCCTGACAAACATCTCCCAACAACATAAGATTCACTAATTTCGTTAAGCTGGCAATGAGGTGCTCGCCAGCTACCCCTGTACCATGGCTGGTGAGGTCTATAAGGTGCTGTGGGGAGATGCCGTCCAGACCTGGCGCCGATCCTTTTGGGAAAGAAGTCAGAGCGGCTACTATGTCTCGTTCTGTGGCGCGGAGACAAGTAGTGGGGTCAGACGGAGGGTCGACAAAAATAGGGATAGAAGGGCCTGGGGGGTGTTTGCTCTGTAGTGCGGCTACGGTCTCCGGTGTGTTGGGGGCTACAGTGTCGTTAGAAAATAGAAGCAGCGCCTCTAAGGTCCCCGTCGTGAATTTTTTCTTCAACCTTTCCAAACAGATCATATTTTTTGGAGTGGGGTTTAAGAGGGGTGGGGACGGGAATTGTCGGGGTCAATGTGTTGTTTTTTATCTTTTGTGTTAGCGAAATATTACTTGCATTGTTTTCAGGAACATGGAAAATTTTGTAAGCGAATGTTAAAAGATCATACCACAATGTTATATTGTTATTCCGGACGCACCCTATTATAGTCTCGGCCAAAGCTTCGACTGCTGTAGCCCTGGCGCCGCGAGGTATGCGCTTTAATAGTGGTGTGGTTTGTTTTAGTTGACCGAGAAGAGTATGTAGCGGAATGGCATAGTTTGATGCTTGTGAGGAGCTGTGGTTTTGGAAAATAGTATGTGAGGTGCTAGGGTTTTGGGAATTGGTGTGAGAGGATACTGAAAGAACACGAACCTGGTGCACACGGGATTGGTGTATGTGGAGGCCTCTTGTGGATGTGAAAACCTTTTGACACACCACACAGTACTGCATGCGGGTCACCGGAAGATGTGCATATTTAAAAACACTAAATCTTGTAGGTATAAGTAGCTGGATAAAGTAACTAGATATAAAGTAAAGTAAAAATAAATATTTGACACTTATTAACATTTGACACAGCTCTCAAAATGATGGCGTTGGTCGACACGTAGACAGTTGTATGTGGGATGTGCGCATGTGCCCTGTTCGTTGCCGTGGGCGATGTAGTAGCTCACCAATAAGGGCTTGTTGCCCTAGGAAACTTGAAGTGTTTGACTGGTGTTTGACAACTTGGGAATGTCGGCGTTTTCATATGGGTTTTATATTGACGCAAAACAGCTGTTTGCTAATCAGTCACACGCTGCCTTCACTTGCAGGGCTAAATTGCCGATATAGGAATATGTTGACAGGGTTCCGCAGCTAATTATTTCTTCTAATATTTTTTAAATTTATTTTACTGCGGCCGCTATTGATTTGACGTGTCACGTTTGTATACGTTATTCAATATGTCAGAAAAGACGACCTTCTGGTGAGTTTCTTGCGGCGCGTCTTCTCAGACAATGGTCTTTGAATAGCGCTGGTAGAGTAGAAAATTTAAATTCGTAACGTTATATAACTTAGTTAACAATTATATAAAAAAAATTACCGACCGTCGAGTTTTTTTCGGCTTTCTTCTCAACAGTGTGGTCTCCTCTAGGGAAATGCCGTAAAGTTAGACTAGTTACAGAAAATAACACTATCATTATAAAAAAATAATTAATACAAGTTCGTTTTTCTTATTTTTGCTATACCAGAGACTAGTTTAAGTCCTTTAGGTTCACTTTGTCCACATTCCCATTATGGCAACTTGCTAGCTCTTCAGCAATCCCATAACGACAAGTGTCCTGTCTTGTGAACTTTCCCAAATCGTCCACTACTATTTTGTCAACATTATCAAATGATCCACTTCCTATTATCGTCAACTTTCCCAACTAGTTATTTTTTCTCGGCACTACACATTGGCCCGATTGGACTTGGACACGAAGGTGTCGTCCATGCCGTTTTTAAATACGTATGTATCTCGACTTCTGCCAATGTGTAGTGTACGGTATGCATTACGGTGATCAATGATAATTTTCATCCCGTGTATTGCATCCCAATTCTGAACATTGGGGTGAAATCTTTATTCCTAGAGTAATAACTGAAACTGAAGGTAATAACGTACTGACTGTACAAACGTGTAAGGATGTGGGGTAAGGAAGCCAAACTCATATAGAAGACCGGCCAAGAGCATGTCGGACCATGCTCAGTGTAGGGTTCCGTAGCTGTTACTACAATGACTGCACTACAGATAAAAAAAATACGGTGTGAAAATGTGCACCAACAAAGCTAGAGCGAGATACTTACGTCCTTTTGCTGAGAAGCGCAGTTTTTCGGTAATAACTCAAGAACGGCTCAACCGATTTTATTCAATATAGTTTTCATTGAAAGTACTTATAAGGTCTCATTTTTATGAGTTTTCCCAAAATTTTTAGACCCGTGGTTGAAAAGTTAGAGGGGGACGGTATTTTTTGGGTTTCCGCAGCAAATATTTACAAAACTGCTGACTTTATTAAAAAATAATGCGTAAACCCCACACACTAGATCGGAACGAAAAAAAAAAACTCCCATTTTAGGTGTATGAGAGGTATCCGAAAAAGGTTTTTTTTTAGTTTTTATTTTACCATTTTGTCGGCATGATACATACACATACTCATATCAAATTTCAGCTTTCTAATACTAATGATCACGGAGCTACACCGCGGACGGACATACGGACATGGCGAAACTATAAGGGTTCCTAGTTGACTACGAAACCCTAAAAACGAGAAAGTGTCCAGCGGAAAGATATATATGAAACTATAATTTAGAATAGTTACAAATCCGTCAACAATGGCGTCATAACCAAGTATAAACCTGTGGTGAGGCACTGGGACTGCATACACTAGTTGGCATACACATCGGTGAGAGGATGGTGACAGGTCCTTTAATTTATAATATTAAGAAATTTTGTAATTCTTTAGTCAGACATATAATAAATAATATACTAATCTAATCTTAAGTACCTACATAATGTTACTTACTTCTATGGACCATTGTTGTTCGAAATAAACATTATTATTATTACAAACTGTACCTAAACGCTCAATGTATTGTATCGCCATTATTTTTTGATGAAGTAAACGACCAATGGGGAATGGATGAAATTTTTTAAATCGCTTGTTTGTTTTTTATTAGTAGGAATAAATAATAATCAAGTGATTTAAAAAAAATCATATATTCCCCATTGTCCGGCAAATAAAAGATGAGAATGGAATCACCCGCGAAATTTAAAAATGTAGCTGCACAGTGCCTGTATAAGGTCGATATAAACAATTTTTAATACTTTTGTCACTAACTAATAACTTAATAATTAATGACAAAAGCAATGAATTTGTTTAACTCTAGCTCATTCAGGCACACCGCAGCTACATTTTTAAATTTCGCGGTTCCTTTCTTTTTTTTCTTATTCTCATCCTGTGTTGGCTAAACTCTAAAACATTTATTTTAATACAGTTCCTCAAAAAGTGCTACTTTACGTAGCTGTTTTACGCGAACTAGTGTTTTCACTTTTCTATTTTTTTTTAAATTTATATTTGTTCCATTTCATGACTACTTATTAATGAGTGTTAATATTTTAGTTTCCTTTAAACGTCGTAATCAACATAAAAACCTACTGTTAATATAGGAATACGAAAAATATACATATTTTATTACTTACATTGTCATCATTATAACACGGTTATTTTTTAATATTGAATATTGTAAAACCGTTCTTAATAAGTTGTCTGAATGGAACGGAATAGCTGCTGAAACGCCTGTCAAAGAACAGGCGTTTTTTCTTTCTGCAAGCATGTTTAAAGTTTCCAAAAGTAGTATTCGATATTGTACTTGTTGTTTTTCTTATTTTTTGGCAATTGATTTAATAAACGTCGTTCGATACACGTGTGGAAATGTCTTTCATCATTCGTCCAGAGTCTTTCGCCTACGGCTCGTGGCAATATATCTCGGTACTCGTGCAGTGATGACACACTTTTCGCACTAGCATCGAAATGTACTATATCGAAATGCTACTCAATCCTTCGTTCTTCTTCTGATGTAAATAATCGATCGTGTTCAATTTTTTTTTGCATTATTGTGATTTTTTTTGGCATTATTTTACGCACTTGCTAGTCTGGCTAGTAAAAGATGAGACTGGAATCAACGGCGAAATTTAAAAATGTAGCTGCGGTGTGCTTGTATAAGCTAGATATAAACAAATTTGAATGTTTTTCTCAATAACTAATAACTTAATAACTAATGACGAAAGCAATAAATTTGTTTAACTCTAGCTCATAGCGGCACACTACACAGCTACATTTTAAAATTTTGCGGTTGATTCCTGTGTCATCTTTCATTATCCAGACTCTATAGTGGCGCCACCAAGTTAACGCCTTTTGACCAATTTGACGGACATTTTGTATATATAGAGATTGTTCTCCTTACCATTTATCCTATCCGTTTCTCCATGTTTATAATGTTATATTTTTAACCCGAAGTGACGCGCACAATCATGCTCATAGTTTTTCAGGTACTTCCATTGACATTGTTCGGAAACGCAATTCAATCTCGAAGTACGGATTTCACTAAACAAATTTTGAGATTCGGAGTAATACTAAACTACAAATAGTTGTCATATTTTAAACGATTAGAAATTTGAGACTGTCAAAATTACTTATTTCGCTTCTCGCAACATTATCGAATCGTAAAAACGAACGTCATCGGCTCATCCCTACATTTTCACTCTATGTGTCAAATATTTTTAGTCTGTGGCTCGCAGCGAAAAGTGGACGCCAATTATTGGGCTGTACATTATTGGGTTGAGCAATTTTGGGCCGAGCATAATCGGTACGGGGTGATAATTCGCGACCATCGAATTTTGAATCACGTACACGAATTATTGGGCTGTACATTACTGGGCTGAGCATTCTTGGGCCGCGCATTATCGAGCTGGACATGTTCGGTACAGGGCAATAATTGAAAGCCACTTTTGCACGGGGCGAGAATGCTCGGCCCAATAATCCGTGACCATTTTTTTGGACTCGAATTATTGGGCCGTACATTCCATGGCTGTACATTAACCGGACTCGTTTGGTTGGCATTTTGACAATCAGAATGTATTGATTTTTACAGTCATAAATAACTAGTCCCACTTCACTAATATCAAAAATTGCACCCCCATAATAATTAAGTTTCTTGTTAATTAAGGTGTTTAAAATCTCATTTAATCATGGCAGCCAAGATACAAGAGGCCCAAGAACATTGCAGAGCTGCTGAAAAATAGTAAGTGGTCAATAGAAAATATATTTTGCTATTTCATATTTTTACTTTTTGGATTTATTACCAAATCCGGAAATGTAATTAGAATAAATTCAGTAGCTGCTTGTGCTCTCATGCATATATAAAGCTATCAATTATTAATTTGAGAGCTTTGGCGATTCTCTGCCGCCGTGCGACTTATTTTTTATCATTCCACTCAACTGGAGTTAAATCCAAATTCGAGTAATCTGCCCCCGGCTTGCGCGTTTAAATTATTGATTGATTGACCCAGATACCTGTTTTTTTTTTCTCAAGAGTATGTGCGTAGATGAAGAGTAATATCGTATATTTATAACATATGTATTGTAAAAAACCTCAGTTCCGAAATTCTAATTTATTTATTTCACTCAAATCAGATAATATGGGAATGGGACTTGTTGAATTCCAAAACTCGAATCCTGTGTTGGGTTGAGTGGGAGTCACATAATCAATGACTCCGGTCTTGTAAAGACTGCGGCATTTAATTTCACTGCCATTTTAGGTCTCATCCGAAGATCAGGGCTGGCTTTCGAGCGAGCACTATGCCAAAGTGGGACCATTTCCTTGTTTGTTTCTTCGGTTCCCAATTTGAACTTGAAGCTAAGTTTCACAAAAATATCTAATTTCATTTGTCATGGTAGTCTGTAATATGTATTCTATGCTAATAGAATAGGCAAACACGCATATGGCCTGCCTCATGTTAAGCAGATGTTTCAAAAGAGCATACTCCCCACCTGAAAGACCAGGAACGCATTTTGACTTCTATAGGTGATTGCTTACCGTCTGGCAATTCCGTTTGTTTGTTTGCCCTCATGACATAAAAAGGCACTCACTATATATAGCTCATAGATCTTATTTTTTTCAAAGGTGTAAGGAAGTAAAACTGTACATGCTTATTACATCGGTCTTGAATGCAGAAAATAGACTCAAGTCTTAATGAAAAGCTTGCTTATTTCGTTAGATTAACTTAGTTAGAAGTCTTAAACAATGTCTTAACATATTGAATCTCATAGTTTTTAAGTCATATTAAAAGGACAAAAATTCGAGTCTTTTACAACTCTATTACTAGCTAGTGTAAATTAAATACCATTATAACAGATAGGTATGCAACAGTTTGCCAGATCAATTATGATGATTTTTAATCGTAGGAATCTTTTTTTGTATGTTCACCGATTAGATATAGTATACCCAGATAGACAAAGGAAATGAACATACCACAATTAAGTGGTCGGACGATAATTTACATTAAAATAAATAGTTAAATTCACACTGACCACATTTTACCCTCAAACACAACCTTGTTCAGTCCGACCACATCAAAACAACTGGAACAAGCTGCAGCGCAACTATTCACACGCAACCACTGCATCATCACTTTTTATCGCTACGTTGTCCTGTGGTTGTGGTGCGTCAAGCCTAACGCATTGGCGAATAGCCGCTACGTTTTTTATTTTTAAGAATGCGAATGTTTCTGGAACAATAATGGAGCATTGTTTTTTGTTTATCTCAGAATAAATATGGTGGTACATTTCTTACGGATGATGCGATAAACATGCGTTTATTGGCGATTATAGCATACTAGCTTCTGCCCGAGACTTCGTCCGCCTTAAATTCGTTTATCGCGGATAAGGGTATTTTTCCGGGTATTTAGTTTTCATGTAAAAGTACAATCAAATCGAATATATTATTATGTTTTGTTAACATTTAAGTTATTCACGTTAAAGATAAAGGGAAAAATGACATTTTTACATAATTTAGCCGTTAATTAAGCTGTTGTTTGTACAAACTGGACATAAAACGGAAAATGAAGATGCGTTTTCGGATAACTTTTCTATCGAGGAAATTTTCAACAAACATGTTTTCGCGTTAATCACTGAATAGGTTATACAGTCAAAAAACACATGTATAATCATATGACGTCTTTGTATACATTGTTGCTAAGAACGCATTGTTTTTAAATGACATCATTTTATTTGGTAGGGAGAAGGGGCGGGGGTCGTTCGAATAATGATGGTTGGATGATTTTAGGGGGAGGGGGGTCAAAAATAGATGACGTTATATTTTATTAACAGCCCCACAGATGTAGAAAATACCAATTTAAACGATTAAACATGGTTACTTATATGTAACCTCCGCCGAATCGTCAGTTAACAACAGGTGAGATTGCTGACAAATGCCCGTCTATCGTCTTAGAAAAAAAAATTGTCGACTGTAACCATTAATCCATAATTTTGGTTGAAAGCCACACCTATGACACTCTACAATGATTGCTGAACCTAAAATGCTACCTTACGATGACTGCTCATAACACAAGCCTTATTGAGCCTGCCATGGGACTATTTAAGTCCCCAGTAAGCTCGGCCGAATTTCAATTTCCCATACAAACGGAGTTTCGTTCTTATTTTAAAACTACGTGTTGGATTGTAACGAAACTTTGCATATACAATGACATGAGGTATATCTAGGCCGGAAACTAGGTTATATGCCTCCAGTTTATAAGAAAAAAAACAAAATACAGCAAAAACAAGTTTTGTATGAAAAACTTAAATTCGCTGTATGTTTTTTACTATGGTATCTGAAGCTACATAAACTAATTAAGGCCTGCATATACCTAAACTTATTCTATGTACAAAGTTTCAGAGCAAACTAGCTAGTCGTTTAAAAATGACAGCGTAACTACGTTTGTATGGAGAACCGAGCTTGCTGGGGACTCTTAATGAAATGAAATATGTTTTTGCATTCAACGTGGTTGGGTTAAGTATACTTGTTACTAAGGGCAATTAAAACAAGGGGACTGTTAATCTCCATACAGAAAGCCGTTCACCTATATGTACAACGCCATCTATGTTTAAGAATATTTTTTTACAATTATCCAACTTTGCAAGCGTAACACGGTATTTAAAAGTTACGATTTATTTATTGTTAGCTATTTGCAAACTAATTGTTAGTATACTATGTTGTGCAATTATAACATTGTTAAATGTTTACTTTTAAAGCGCCATCTAGTTTTTGCCAAAATATTGCGATCGGAACACGATCCAAAGTATGGCAGCTGTCAGGCCTCTTGTTTAAATGGTCCTCGTTGTTACATACCAATGAATTTACCAAATGATATCCTTGTTTTTGAACAGCCTGAAGACATCTTTCCTCCGATGGAAGCCGGACTTCGATTCAGCGGCAGACGAGTACAGTCAAGCAGGTTAGTTTTCACATATATGAATTTTAATAGCAGATTGTTAACCAAGGATTGAAAGTGACCAGACATTTCACCCGAGTTCGAGCACCAATAGTTCGATCGTGAAATGGGTAATTTCTCATCGTCATCATGTGGCTAATCGTAATAATAAAATACTTTACATCCTAAGGATGAAAAAGCTATTTTTAATAAAGTTGCTCAAATAGTGCTGTTTAGCGTGCGCAAAGTTGGTTTTCGCGAACTAGTACTTTTCCAATGTTTTTAAATTTATACTTGTTCCAATTCATGACTACTTACTGATGGTGATGATGATGATGATTGATGATGATGATGATGATGATGATGATGATGATGATGATGATGATGATGATGATGATGATGATGATGATGACGACGATGATGATGATGATGATGATGATGATGATGATGATGATGATGATGATGATGATGATGATGATGATGATGATGATGATGATGATGATGATGATGATGATGATGATGATGATGATGATGATGATGATGATGATGAGAAAGATGATGATGATGATGATGACGATGACGATGATGATGATGATGATGCTTACTTGTTGTTTTTCCTATTTTTTCGCAACTGTATTAAAAAACGTTCGATACACGTGCGGAAAAGTCATTCTTCACTCGTCCCGAGTCTTGCCAGATATCTCAGTACTCGTGGAGTAATGACATATTTTCCGCACTAGCATCAAAATGTACTATTTCCACCCGGCTAAATACCCATGAAAATTGAATTTTCCGAACAGGAGAGATGAAAAATAATATACGACTATCTATCATAGGCGTGGGAAGGGCGTGGGCGTCATGAAAATGACAAGGAAAGCCGAAGCGTATTCATTGACTCATACTTAAAGAAAAAGGTGGGTATTAGCGATGGGCGACTTTGAATGATTTTAGAAATCGAATAACTACTTAGTTACTATTTATTTTACCATTCGAATAAAAAACTAGTAGTGTACTCACTACAGTCGAATGATTTCGACTTCGACTGCTGTACAATGTGCCGATTACCGGTAAGTAGCGATGGGCGACTTTGAATGATACTAGTAGAGTCATTCGATTTTGAAGTCGTTTAACTGGCGGCGATGGCGTGGCGTGTGACTTCGCCTCGAGTCGTTTCGGGCGAGATCGTCAATCTTCGGCCGCCGCCTGTTTTAAGCTGTCACTCTCTCTAAGTTCCCCGAGTTTCGACTCCATTCGAATGAACCTCGCCTATTCGAATCATAGGCGTGTGTCCTAAAAAAATATAATTAGCCCGTCAGTAAGATTATCAGAAAATGTTGGACACTTATTTTTTCTTTTGTCAAACTAAACGAAAAAATATTAAGTTCCCCGTGACGCCGTGCGACTGTTTTTCGCACGGATGTGCCCCCTCCCGAACTCCCAAACTTTGACGCGCTTTATCTTTGTCCGTTTTATTGCTTGATGGACAAAAGAAAAAATATGTGTACTTCACATAATATTTTTAGGGTTCCGTACCAAAAAGGTAAAAAAGGAACCCTTATGGTGCGACTTTCTCTGTCTGCCTGCCTGTCCGACTATTAAAGCGCCATATCTCAAAAACTACTTATGCGAATAATTTAAAATTTGGAATATTTATAAACATGGTCAGCCCACATGTATTGCACAGGAATCATTATAAAATATATTTTTATTTTCAAAAAAAAAAATGGACTTAAATTTCGTTTTATTAAGGAAAATGTAAAAAAAGTACCATTCCCCCCCTCCCTTAATCTGCGAAGTTTACCGAACGAAAAATCTGGAATTTTCTGGAATGATGTAATTTAATATGAATATTGCAAGAAAATTATAACCACATATCCATGTCTTGCATTTTTTTTATCATCAAAAATCATTTTTGAATAACGCGGTTTGGTTAAGTTTGTCCCTCATTTCTATGTGATGCCATAGATACCAGAGGCAAACTTAAACGGCAAGTTAAGTTTAGTCGAAATAAGTGAAAGTTTGTACGGAACCCTCGGTGCGCGAGTCAGACTCGCACTTGACCGGTTTTATTTGATAATCTAAATGACGGACTAATTAGAATAAGTATTATTTTATTTAGCTATTATTTAATTTAATGTTTTTATAATTACTTTCATTAAACAAGTTATGATTCCAGTAAATTATTATTTTTTTTAAATTAGAAGAGACAAGACATAGTAGGCACACGAGCAGACAGGTCGCCTGATGGTAAGCGATCACTGTTCACACATCAACACATTTGCATCACCAGAGGAGTCACAAGTGCGTTACCGGCCTTTCAGGTGGGAGTACGCTCTTTTCTTGAAGGAAGTGAACCTAAACGAATTTAAAGTGTTCCTTTTCTAAGACGTCATGAAAAGACGCATTCTCCCCAAAGATGCAACTGGCCCAGTTCTTAAACGATTATAAATCAACAGCTCAATGCTACCGCATCGCCCGGGACCTGAAGAACGCTAAGGAGTGTCATCTGAAGGCTTCCGAAAATTACAACCAGCATAAGGCGTTCTTCCACGCTGGCAAGGCTTTGGAGAACGCGATTCTGGTTAGCAAGGATACCAGCTCCCCTGACGAGGTGAGAAATAGGCACGTGGAAGCGATTCTAAAAAAGGTGCTACTTTTTTCATTCTAGAGTTTTGTGTTACTCGTATATGTTATTTCCAATCAGAATCTCGAGCTTTTTCGATTCTAATTGGACAAAAAATATATCTCCTGAGTTACGGGACAGATTAACAATAAGCAAAAGGTGATCCACCCATGTATGTATCACACGGTATCCTTCCATTTCATTGAAACGTTTCCTACTTAATTTCATTGAATATTCATTTCATAGAATGTTCATTTCTTAGAACGTCTATTTCATAGAATGTTAATTTTATAGAATTCTCAATTCATAGAATGTTCATTTCATTTTAGGTTCATTTCATAGAATGTTCATTACATATAATGTTCATTTCATGAAAGGTTCATTTCATAGAATGTTCATTTCATAGAAGGTTCATTTCACAGAATGTTCATTACATATAATGTTCATTTCATGGAAGGTTCATTTCATAGAATGTTCATTTCATCGAATTCGCGGAATTCTTATTCACAGATTATAGTCCACGAGTAGAAAAATAAAATAAAATAACTACCTATTCGATGAAACATTTTTCGATAGCTTCGTAGCCAGCTTCGTAGACCGTTTTATTGTCATCTTTATCTAAACCTAAATTTGTAAATATCTCAGGTGTACAGCCTAGCTACCGAAGCGGCGAGCCTATATCAGCAGCAGGGCTCCGGAGACTCGGCGGCTGCGGTGCTGGACAAAGCGGCGAAGATCATCGAAGAACGCGCCCCCGAACACGCCTACAAGTTGTTCACACATGCTGCCGACGTGTCTTCTGTGAGTCTAGGTTTAAGTACAGACACAGATTCATTACGGTGTTAACCGGTGCTGCGATACTATGGCGCAAGATCATAGAGTTAGTATTAAAACATGTTCACATTCCGTTTACCCTCCTTTACAGCAGTGTCAAATTGAACAAATAGATGGCGCTGTTTTAGTATTTTTAAGATATTCTCCAAGATATTCAGCTTTTCGTGGAACAAGTGACCAGATCTCAGCCAATATTGAAGCTAGGAACTCCAAATTTTGTTGTTCTGTTCATTTTTGTCGGGGGTTTTAAAAAAATAAATTTCGTTAGTTCTTATATATGAAACACTATTAGTTTCTGTGTTCTTAGTGTGGTTTTTAACACCACATGTATCAGTAAGAATATATATATCTGGGGCCCGTTTCTCAAAAGCTTGTAACATGTATTACAAGCGGAAGTCTCTTTTCAAATATATGAATTAATAGTTTAAAAAACACTAGAAAAACACGCCTTATAAGACTTTTCTAACAATTCCAAACACAGCTATGATACAATGCTCCATCATGAAGTTCCACTTCATATCTTCCGGCTCCATCATCAGATCAGTTCGACAGTACCATATTATTGTATTGTCATCAGAAACTGCATATAGCTGCCAATTATCATGACGCTACGATCCTTGGAAGATGGTTAAATTAGTGACCTTAGATTCCGTTACATAGTTACATACAGGTCGACCTAATAAAAGCGTGTTAAAAAGAAATCTAATCTGAGTCGCGCTGGCAGGTGAATTCAAATATGTATTTACAAATACTCATGGTGGCTATAATACTGTTTTTTTTTTTTACATAGGGCGAGAGCAGTCAGCATCAAGGTGCTGAATACATCAGCAAAGCCTCGAGGATCCTAGTCAAACTGGGATGGTAAACAAATACATTTTAATAGTATTTTTCAACACACTTGCTCGTAAAGTGGCTCTTATTACGCCGTTTTTATGGCTGTAATCCAGGCCATTTCACACGAGTGCCTTTTACATTACATAATCGCACTAGTGCCTTTTCATTACAGTTTTTATTTTTTAATTTCAGCATATAGGTTTTAGGTAGAAGAAACATTTTTGGTTATTTTAATAAATCTAAACTGCTGGTACTTGTAATAAGCAATTAATTTCAATAAATTATAAAGTTTTCTAAACAAAACAACGTTTTGATTGTTTTAAATTGATATAATTATTCAGTTTATTATATTATTGTTTGGCTGATTGGCCTATTCGCCTTTGCCTCAACGCTCGTGCGCGCGCATAGACAAATGCATCGGTCGCTGCGCGCCATTTTGATTTGGTTTGAAATATGTAATATTCACAAATATTTCATATCGAAGTATGATTATTTTTTTAAAATGTCAATATTATGTAAATAGTCTCAAGCAATGATAATTAAAATATAATCATTGTGTAGGTACGTAAATTTGAGGTAGGTAATGATGACGGATTAATGTAAAACTTACGACTACAGGATTGGTTACGCACGTATAACCCAAACCAAATTTTAAGTGAGGTACGATTGTATTTTTGCTTTTGATTTTTTGTTTTTTTTTTTCTCGCAAGTGTGTTGAAAAACGTCGTATGAAACTCGTGTGCATTGGTCAATACACTCTTGGCGTTATACAGTACTCGTCAACGACTCGTGCTGCAAGATATAACCTCGAGTGTGACCAACGTACCACACTCGTATTGTAATGTACTATTTAAAATTGATGTATAATAGGGGTCAAAAACGGCGAGTGGTGTGGGTTGCGATGCGAGCCTTGGCGAGCATCGCAAGTAAAGACGCCACGAGTGATTGTGTCACAATTATACGACGTTGCATACAGTAGTTTTTCTACGACTAAGGGGCCATTCACTAATTACGTAAGGACAATCGCAAGTATGGCAAAGGAAGACGAGTGTTTTTTGACCGCTTTATACAACAATGTATATAGTCTTTGTAACTGAGCGAATCGGCCATTGTATTCTTTAAGCCGATCAGTTCAGTTTAAAGCAAAAGTCTATATAACAAAAGTTTTTCTTCAACTAAGGAGCCATTCATTAATTACGACAGATTTTTCGAACCCCTCCCCCCAGGGGATATACCGAATGCCCTATACGTAATTAAGGAATGACCCACTTTTTAATAAAACACAACCAGTCTAAATATTTTATTTGCGCCGAGATTTTTCTGGCAGCTGGCAGCTGGAGCTTTCAATATCTATGGCTTTGTTATTTTTTAAATTCGCGTATACTTGCCAGTGATGAGAACATGTTATGATTTGAAAAAAAAAAATAGGCGAGAATGTGTACGTAAATTGTAAAAAATGTTTTTTCTTTTTAATTTGGCAGCAATGCGTTTACGTACATTATTATTCTTTAATTTAAAACTATGAATTCGGCGGTTTGTTATGTTGGTAATATAAATTATTTCAAATAACCTTACTTTGAGACTCACATAAATTATTCGATTGAAATTTTGTACTCTGTGGCACCAAGGAATACGTTAATAGCGACATTGTAACACGTTTAGCAGTGCGTTTCTGGGAAATAGACTATAGAGTTCTACACGTCTTAAGTAATGTATGTCTTTATATTAGATTTTGTAACCATTTAAACGGCAGAAAGAAGTACAGGAGTACAAAAACATGTTTTCATCACACTCCAACTAACTCCAGTAATGTACAAAATTGTATTTAAAAGCGAAAATTAAGAAAAAGGGGACAAATTAAGCAGTAACAACATTTGGTTCCTTAAAGTATAGACTTTCCATAGACTACAGAAAAATATGACATGCGAGTCGACCATTTTGTTCATAAATAATAAAATAAACAAAACTGGGTTTCGGTGTTTTTTGTAATTATGCAATTTTCTTCACAAAATCGTTAAGAATGTTGGGTTAAGTTTTTGTGTATTTTTTCTAATTTCTTTAGATAAAATTATTATTACATTTGTTCGTAAGAACATTGAAAATATATTTTTCGATGGTTATGGCGCGCTAGAACATAAATATAATTATTTAGAGACGTTGTTTAGTACTGGAACATATTTTTGGTAGATATCCAATCTTGGACCATTTTACTTGATTGGTTTTTGGCAATTTTTTATGGCTATCCAGTGATGTACAATTTGTTAAAATCAACTACAAAACTCACCGAATTAGAAAAAAATAAGCTGCCGAGAAAAAGCGGGTCCAAAAAAAGACTTGTTATTAGGTTTTCGAGGGCGCAAATTTTGAAAATGGCGTTCATTTTGGAATTCAAGATGGCGACCATCACTTTTAATAAAAAAATAATCATGGCAGTCGTTTTCAAGGTTTTTGGGGTGCAGATTTCAAAAATGGCATACGCTTTAGAATTTAAAATGGCGGAAATTACTTTTTGTGAAAAAGTCATGGGAGTCGATTTTTAGGTGTATGAGGGGGTGCACATTTGGCAATCTATAAAGGCGTCTATTTTAAAATTCAACCTCATCTTGAATTTTCGAATTCTGAACACTATAAAAGGATGAAATAATCATTAAAATTGATTTCGGCTACCTTGGATTCCAAAATGTAGGCCCTCTTCGAAATCTGCATCCCCAAAAACCTAGAAAACAACACCTATGATGACTATTTCACTAAAAGTAATGGCCGCCATCTTGACTTCCAAAATGGACGCCATTTTCGAAATCTACACTCCCGAAAACCTAGAAAACGAATCCAATGATGACTTTTTCGTTAAAAGTGATGTCTGCCATCTTGAATGGGGAATTAATGATTTTTTTTAAATCGCTTAATATTGTTTTATTAATAGGAATAACCTCCCTCATTCCTGGAAAAAGATTACATATTTTCCCGTAGCTAAATATAATTATAAAAAATAAAAGTATTTTTACTGTCTCCGTCAGCTGGACGCATTCCTTAGTCCCTCAATTAGTATATTAAATGTCAGATTGACCTCATCTCGTCATAAACACACCGTTATTTTTAAAGTTTTCATAATATAATGGAATTTTCTTTAAATTTGACCACTGTTTGCTCACCACCGGACTTTATAGCCTGCTTCGATGACTACCTTCGTTTTGGACCCCGGATTTGACCTTGATAACTTTACGACGAGCATTGTAACTGAAATTGGGTTTTGAAACCACGACTATGGATGATATTGTTTTTGTTGAAGTGGATTCTTCCAATGTACCAAAAGTAGACACTTATGCTTATGGAATTCATGAAGTATAGTGACAAACACAACATCGCTGAAATAAGAGGCGTTAAAGCGTTGATGTAAGCACAATACAAGTGTGTAACATTGCATATGGATGTTGTGTAAGATAAAGCCTAAGCCTGTAAGACACGTCTGAAAGCATTCTATTGTTTATTACCAACCAAGGCACTTTATTTATTTATGTTTACGTAGTATTCAGAAGAAAGAATGCCCAATTGTACTTATTTGTATTGTACTTAAAATGCTCTGTATATTGCAATTATATTGAGATTGGCTTTGATTTTATAACAATTCGTTATTCTAACCTTCACTTATTTTAAGGTAATTGCGGGAATCATATTCGTGGAAAATGCAGTTGGATATCTTGAAGTGAGAAGTGCCGGAAGCCTATGTGATGTCCAAGCTAAAATTGTGCTTGAACATAAATATTAAAGAAATATTATTAGACACAAATAACAATTACGGATATATCTTGCGATCTGGAAAGAAATGTGTTTCTTGCAATTTTGAATAATGCCACAACTTAAATAAGGGTTTAAATAAAGCCTCGTTGAATCGTTTTTTTTTTTTTTTACCTATAGGTGTGCATGGAAACATTTGTAGAGGTTGCACCCATCTTGGCACACTAGTTGCGACTGTCCTGATAATACAATCATTATTTATTGCACACCAACTAGAGAACCTAGGTTTTTTATAATAAGTATATTAAAGTAAAATACAGGATGTAAACAGGTTACATTATAAGTAACGTAATCTAGGGTGCTGCCGGCAGCAAGTAGCACAGAGAAACCTCCTGACAAGGTGCACTGTCTAGGATTACTGCCTATACCTTAAAATAAGAGTCTATTTTTAACCCCCGACAAAAAAGAGGGGTGTTATAAGTTTAACGTGTCTGTGACTCTGTGTATCTGTCTGTGGCATCGTAGCGCCCATACGGATGGACCGATGTGAGTGCGGTTTTTTTGTGTCATAGATAATTTTATCCCGAGTGTTCTTAGCTTTCTTTGATGAAAATCGGAGCACTCGTCTCCAAGATATTCAGCTTTTAGTGGAACAAGTGACAGGATTTCAGCAAATTTTGAAGCTAGGACTCCAAATTTTGTTGCTATGTTCATTTGAACCGGGGGGATTTTTTTTTTAATTTTCTATAGCTATTCAGAAGTACGTTTGCATAACGCATTTATGTACGAAAAAACGAGAACAGACCCAAGGTCAACTAAATACAATAGCATTGACTTTTTGAATTTAAGTTAGTGAAAAAAATTCAAATAATCCGGCCATGTGCGACTTGGACTCTCCCTCCGAGGGTTACGTACAAAATAAACGCTACAAACGGCCGTATCTATGAAAATCCAGTGTTAGCAGAGCCCTACTCCTAAGCAAAATGTACGCGGTGTTCGATCATTTTATATTGGTTACTGACATAGATGACTTACATCATCTGTGAAAAGCTATCACTGTTCATGAGATACAGCCTGGTGACAGACAGACGGACGGACAGCGGAGTGTTAGTAATAAATAGGGTCCCGTTTTGCCCATTGGGCACGTAACCCTAGAAATACACGTGAGGTGACGTGGGGGAGGGTGGGGGTTAACTAGACCTCCCCTATCACCCTCTCCCTTGGTGATTTTTGGTGAGGTACTAGGCGACCCCCACCCCCCCTTTTTGAAAATAAACCTTGTCCGCCCCCCTAACGATAAATCGTGAGGTTTTCGTAAGGCAACCCCCCCTCGTAGCAAGGAGCCCTAAGATTATTAACACCAAATATATATGTACAGGTACGATCTGGCCGTGGACAGTCTGCGTCGAGAGATTTGTTTCCATCAAGAAAATAACAACATGGGTGCCATTGGTCGTCTCACGGTAGCTGTTGTGCTAGTCCAGCTGGCTAGGGGCGACGTGGTTGCCGCTGAGAAGGCGTACAAGGTTATTATCATCATATATTTAGGTGCCATGCTGTTGAAAATTTCAGGTACCTTCAGAGAAGCATCTGAAAGCTAGTGTGGAAGATTCCGTTGCGGTAAGAGTAAGTGTTGTAATTCATTTAAATGAAATCATGTTTAGATTTGGTGGCAAAAACATTAACCCGAACAAGAACAGCTTACAAAAAAAATGGTGACAAAGAGTATTTTGACGGCTTTGAAAAAAAAATAACGAATACGGTTCATACCAAAAATGCACGTACACAACATAAATACGAAAAAATTTATTCCGATATTCAGAATCACGAATTTTACGATACCGATTCTTATAAATCCGAATTGATGAAAATTCCGAATATGGCAATTCCGATATATCATAACTCCGATTTTTATAAATCCGAAATTTAAACATGTTTAGCATTTCCGATTTTTTAAGTTCCGAATTGCAATACACCGAATAATAAAAAGTGCGACTAAATAATAATCCGAAATATCAAAAGTACGAATTCTGAATACTAAAATGCCGAATTTCAATGTTCCGAATATCATTACACCGATCAATAATAAATCCGTCTAAACAAAAGTGCGAAACATCAGAATAAGGTTAGGTTATTTTGAAATTTTCTTGTAATTAAACACATTGTAATTGGTTTTACTTTGTTTGTATTAATCATCATGTAAATTAAAATTTTGAACTTACCATATTTAGATTTCAATTTTTTGATTGAAGCCTTATGAATAATAAAATGAAATTTTCAAGGTAGCTACCTGATAGATAGAGGAAGTTTTTAAAAGCCAAACGGTATTTTTTTTATGTGATTTTATCTTTTTAAAGCCCCTTGAAGTTGTGAACATATTGAGTAATTTTATCATTCTTGGCATTTTTTTTTTTTTTTTATTCCATTCAAAGACCTAACGATAGTAAATGTTACCATACTGAATTGGCCTATCTATCAGCTTAGCAAAAAATCAAGCATCTAACGCAATAATTCACGTCACCATAAATAAAAATCTCAACGTACTCGGCGATAGGTCAAGAATTAAAAAAAAAGTCATAACTCCGAAAATACGAAAAATCGCGATGATTTAGATAGCCCTCTAGGTCCTCTACGTCCCAGCTTCAGTATATCACTACTTCTTGGGACACCCTGTATAAACCTATAAACAAAATTTCAAGATTTTTTGAAAATTTTCATCCTGACCCGTTCTGCCTACAAAAATGACTCGTTATTGCATACGACCATTTACTAGGTATACGTTTCCATAGTAGCCGTCATTTTGTTACTATAAAACGTCAGTGCTAGAAGCCAATCACAGCCAGTTATTTTGAGATTGGCAAATCACGATTATTTGTTTTGTGTAATAGAAAGTAGACTGATATTTTCACCAACTCTTGTTTGCCACACAACGCGCATGCGGATTTAGAATATTTACCCCGTTTTATACTGCAATTTTGTATGAAGCTCGAGTTCTATGTTTTATTCGTTCACTGAGCACGATACTTTTGCTATCGAGTGTATTTTACATTGTTAATTTAAATCTTACACTAGCCTATTTGTCACCAGGAATGGGGTAACAATTGCGAAGTGGCCGAAATGCAAACTATTGAACAACTTCTTGCCGCATATGACGAGGAAGACCCGGAGTCGGCCAAACGCGCGCTCATGTCGCCGTTCGTACGCAGCATGGACGTGGAGTACTCGCGGCTGGCACAGGTACACACACACTCACACACACACGGGCAGGAGCGGATTTATAGCGGATTTAGGGGAGGTTATCTGGGGCTACGGCCCCCACAATAGACTTCATAGCAAGTACGGAGCGATTCCGAATTCTGATTAAGAAATTATGGAAAGGGGCGGTCTGTTTTACGTCTTGAAAAACCTTAGCGACGATGGGACAAAACCGTCTATCGAAGTTGTCTCTCTCTTACTCCGGGAACTTGATTGCAACGAAATCATCAACGATTTTTATTCTAAAAAAGCTTGCCAGATTCCGTTCGTTACATTGACGCATTATATCAGGACACACAATCAGTCGGCAAAAATGAGCCACTCAAAACATCTCCTGCATCTCCTGATGATGCCTCGTAGAGAGGCGAAACACGTGTCGAGGATTATACTGTTTGGTGTTGGTTTGTTGTGTTTGCATGCGTATTTTTTTTTTTTTGGAAACTGCATGAAAATATGCGCATGTGAGCACAATTTATTGTCACATCTAACAAAGACACTAGTTCGCGGAACAGCAAAGGAACTATAATCCATTGATCTTGATATAGGTATTTAAATTTCTTGACATTGTAAAATATTAACACGAATACAAGGAATATAAATGATGACATTGACAGGAACAGGAACAGTAATTCACATTTAATAGTTTGAATCATTATAAGCGAAGAGGATGTAACCATTGCACTTATCAAACTTGACACAGCGTAATGGCAAGATCAATCTAATAAAAGGGTTTTAGTTCAACTATTAATACTCAAGGAAAGTACGCCTAAGCAAAATTGAACTTTTTTGTCAAACAGTTAGACATAATTTGCAATGCTTCACTCTCGTATGTTAATACAGTTGAAAAAGGTAACATTTACTCGCAACGCGTAAATGACTTTGTTTGAAAACTGGTCAACCTTTTCATTCCGCGACTGTACGTCACTAACATAGGTTAAGTACTACTAACACTATGGATGTAAATAAAAATTAGTCCGAAATAAAGAATTAATATTATATACAATTAACACCAACAGCACACTATACATTCATCTTGTGTACTGTACGTGTAAACTGCAGACAATGCGTGAACTAGATATTTTTCTGCATAATTCTCTTAAGAGGATATACTAGAAAAAAGCCTTTTGAAAATTAGGTACTTTAAAAACTATTGCTATCGCATCGCCTCAAATCGCCCGTATTACAGTGCAAAAGGGACAACTGCTCGGAACGATCTGACCTACAAATATTGTCGAAAACAGGGTTTCGTAGTGCCCTATTTCCTCATCCAAAACTGGACTAATTTTAGTTTTTTTTTTCACATATATTAGAACGGGAGCTTCGGCAATGCTTCTAACTTTGCTCCTTTTCTGTTATATTCGTTAAATTCATTTACTGAACGTGTGCTTATGGCGCCGGATGGTGGCATTTTTTGCAGTTTTAGAGGGCTACTTCTTAAAATAAACAAATTATTATGAAAAATAAAACAGGGGCATGGCAAGGGTAAGTATAGATCTAATTTAGAAAAAAACAATTGCTCTAAGACAATTATCCAAAGAGGAAACGGTGGGTTACGTTTGTATAGAGGAACAGTAAACACTAGTATATCCTCTTAATATTGATTAATTGCATCTAGGTCGCTACCTTGCTACCTTTCTCATTCACGCGGATGCAATTGTGTCTTCTTCTTTAAACACACTAAACCTGTTATAGACCATTCCTTTGCCGGAAGCTATGGAGCCCACACCCAGAGTTGGGGTGCGAGAGAACGCCGCTCCCTCCTACGTCAGCCCCTATGCTCCCACCAGTCAGGTCAGTATACAGCGGTATACAATATTACAAGCGGAAGTCTCTTTTTAATTCATATTGTTAGATAGAGACCACTTGTAATACAAGTTACAAGCATTTGAGAAACAGGCCCGGTACGGCCAATGGCACGCTGTTAAGGTGCGTCCACACTTGTATCATTTGCTCGTATCCGATCACCGTGCCGTGACATGACTGCGTATCGCGCTGCTTGGACGCTTACTGTCGGCGCGCCGATAATGCCGCACTCTTCCGATACAAGTGTGTGATACGCGTAGCAAATGGATTTCGAGTGATCGGATCGGCGCAACGTCCAAACGCGTGATCGTGACACGCGATCATGCCACGCGACGATGATCTGATACGGGCAAATTATACAAATGTGGACGCACCTTTACATGTGGGCTTTCCGTCAGGCTATATGTCTGGCCGTTTGCCCCTTATAAAAAAATCTATGATCCATTAAGAGACCCCATCTGTCTGGCCGTTTGCCCCTTATAAAAAAAAACTATGATCTATTAAGAGTCCCCGGCAAGCTCGGCCTAATTTCACCTTCCCATACAAACGGAGTTTCGTTCTCATTTTAAAACTACGTGTGAGATTGTGACGAAACTTTTCATATACAATGACATGAGGTATATCTAGTTAGTTTATATGGCTCCAGTTTATAAAATAAACGAAATACAGCAAAAACAAGTTTTGTATGAAAAACTTAAATTCGCTGTATTTTTTAGGGTTCCGTACCAAAAAGGTACAAAAAGAACCTTTGGTGCGACTTCGTCTGTCTGTCTGTCTGTCTGTCCGACTAATAAAGCGCCATATCTCAAAAACGACTTATGATAACTATTTGAAATTTAGAATATTTATAAATATGGTCAGCCCACATGTATTGCACAGGAAATATTTAAAAAAATATTTATATTTTCTCAAAAAACGACGAATATGAGTCAAATGGGGTATTATATGAAAGGGCTTGACCTGCACATTTTCGAACAATTTTTTTCGTTTGTTATTGTGAATAGTCTTTGTGTTATCAAGAAAAAAGTGAAAAAAAACACCATTCCCCCCCCCCCCCCCCCTTATCTCCGAAGTTTACCAATAGAAAATTTTGAAATTTTCGCAAAATGTATAAATTAACATAAATATTACAAGAAAATTATAGCCATGTCTCTGACTATTTTTTTTTATATTGCAAAAACCTATTTGAACACCCCGGTTGCGTTAAGTTTGCACCTGATTTGTATGCAATGCCATAGATATCAGGTGCAAACTTAACTCAACCGGTACCGGGTAATAAAGTTACGATAAGTAAAAATTTGTACGGAACTCTCGGTGCGCGAGTCCGACTCGCATTTGGGCGGTTTTTTTACTATGATGTCTGAAGCTACATAAACTAATTACTGACCTGCATATACCTTAACTTATTTTAAGTGCAAAGTTTCAGAGCAAACTAGCCAGTCGTTTTAGACTGAGAGCGTAACTACGTTTGTATGAAGAACCGAGCTTGCTGCGGACTCTTAATCCTTCTTATAAGGACTAAAACGATGCGGCACAGCACCGTGGTCACGCTCTTTGTGTGGGGGTGGGAGGGGTATATCCAGTCTAGGGGAGCGTTCAAGTATTACGTAACGTAATTTTGGAGATTTTTGGCCCTCCCCCATGTAACGAGCCGTAACGTTTTTCTGTGTGACAAGCTTTTATTGCCGACTTTATATTTCTTTGAACATCCGTCAACTAATAACCGAGACGATTCTAAAGAGCCGAAACTCGGTTGGATTGCGTTATTTTATTACAGAGTTCCTTTGACCACCTTCCTCCATCATCAGATCAGCTCGATGGTACCATACTATTGCAGTGTCACCAAACTTGTATAAGTATGCCAGATTTTAGCTCAATCGGAAACCGGGAAGTACAGGTCAATTCATAAGAGCCAGCATAAATGGATTGAACGTAATGTTACTCGGCAGTGTGAGTGCTGAACTAATACAGGGGCCTCCTAATATTTTGCAAACAAGGACATAATACGTCTTCGTTATTCAAGAAAAATACAAGGATAAAATTAATCTGCACATTATTGGGACTAAGCAGGTAAACCGTATGCGAAAGGTAAATTTAACGGTTCGATACAAATATTACTATCGTGGTCTTTATTTTATTTATCTACCCACATATCATTAGTGCTCTAAAATGCGTTCAGAAACCGTAGGAAATGACCAGCATTATTACAACCAATTTTACTATGAGAACTTTCTTGTCTGTGGTAGTAGGCAAAATCTGTACTGTAATGTGTATTTCAGTATAGATATTTGCGATTTTTGTAACGTTATGAGTTTAAATTTGGAACAGCTGTCAAAACTCAAGTAGATCTCTATTCTAATATCCATAGATATTAAACAGTTATCGTTATGAAACGTCAATTCAGTATGTTTTTTATATAAACCGCACGACATCTGATATCAAGTGATATGAGAATAAAGACTTCATTCGTTTGTCTATGATTTAAAAAAAATACATGGGCGGATCAACTATTTACTGTAAAAACGTGTCCTGTGCACTTAAGTAAAATTAAAAGCAAATATACATATCTTTTTAACTATTTTAAGTACATGATTAAAATATCAGACCACTAAATGATTATTTGCTTTTGTTTATTAACATAAAAATTAATATTTAAACATTTTAAAAAAATCGTGACCCAGGGGACGAAATTTGTCTGCCATACTAAATCGTACTGTCCCCGAGGCATACTAATCTACTGTTAATCCATATTCTGAATATTTTTTCCTTGACGTGTTACATTATATTGTATTTATCAATCAGAAAAACACATCTTAGATTTAAAACAAATTAGATGTGCGCGCTCTTGTCAATTTACGGTATAGAAATTATTATTTTCGTCTTTGTCCTTGAATCCTTATTAAAACGCATTTCTGCTGAGTCACAAGTTACGGAATACGGCTAAGTGCGAGTGACACAGCCTAGGGATGCCTCATCCAATAGGAACAAGATCTGTTAATCGTATGATGGCGCCCGCCATTGCAGCATGTTTGAATTGGCTCGGTTATTTCGTCCGCGACTCGAGAAGGGACAACGTGTATTTATTGTGTATCGGCTGGGTCACATGCGAATTTCGGTAATTTAAGTCTTGGATATTTTCTATGTATTTAAGTGTTATAATTTATCTATATATTATGTATATCGTCGCCTAGTACCCATAGTACAAGCTTTGCTTAATTTGGGACTAGGGCGATTTGTGTAAGATTGTCTCTGATATTTAATTATTTATAAAAAAAATAACTTTCCGTGGTAATATTGTCCCAGCCTAAATAAGTCGTTTTCCGCACAAATTACATGTACATTATTTATTTTTAGTTAATAACTAAATTACCTGACGTTCGTGCCAGAAAAATCTCTAGGTATAATAATGAATAAACAAAATGGGTATACATTTAACATTACTTGGAAATTTGAAATGATGTCAATTATTTAATATTTTGGAAAAAGGCATTTGGGTGGTTATTTGTCTAAAAAGTTTTAGTGAATCAACCCGTATTTAATCATTTTGTTATGCAAACATAAATAATATCATTCACTCATTCTATCCATTCGTACCAGCTCTTGTGAATCGACCGATCAAATTTAACTGGCAAGATTCCGATCAAACATACTTTGTAAGTTAAATAAAAGCTTGTAAAAAAAAACATATTGCATCTTCTGTATTGTCTTCATACAGCGCGCGAACCCAGACGCGGCGAGCTACCAGCCTCCAGACGCCGGGGCAGACGAGCCGCCAGCAAAGGCTGATGATGATGAGGAAGAGCTGTGCTAAGCAGCCTTGCGGCGGAACCCACTTCAATAGGACCAGGGGACAGATGACCAGAGAGACATCGAGAGACGCAGCCATACAATCAGGATTGAGAAGAGACCAGCGGACAGGATAGAGCGATACAATCAGGAGACAGAAAATACCAGGGGACAGATGAGACCATAGAAGCTTTGGTAAGACTAGGGGATCGAGAGACGCAGCCATGCAATCAGGATTGAGAAGAGAGCAGCGAACAGGATAGAGCGATACAATCAGGAGACAGATAATACCAGGGGACAGATGAGACCATAGAAGCTTTGGTAAGACTAGGGGATCGAGAGATGCAGCGATACAATCAGGATTGAGAAGAGACCAGCGGACAGGATAGAGCGATACAATCAAGAGACAGAAAATACCAGGGGACAGATGAGACCAAAGAACAAACGAGACCATAGAAGCTTTGGTAAGACTAGGATTCGAGAGATGCAGCAATGCAATGAGGATTAACACGTGACCAGCGGACAGGATAGAGCGATACAATCAGGAGACAGAAGTGGCCTTTTGACCGGGAGAGCTCTTATTTTACCTTTTATACCTTAATACTATGGCGATACCGTTTGTTTTTCAATATGAATGCTGTAGGGGCACGTGCTAACTCGATAGCTAGCGGCTATGCGATAATAGAGAAAATGGCCTTTGTTTGAAAGATTAGGGCTCGTAGCGAAGAATTCACCTAGGAATAGCCGAACTACATATAATTAGGTTAGAATTGATTGACAATGCCCAACCAGCATGCATCAGTCGGTAATGGGGTCGACCGCTGGATATATTAAATGAAATCATAGAAACTTGAACTGGTCCTATTGAAATTCCTTAGTAGCTCTTAGTGTAAGACTATGACATGATAATGTTCAACTGATACGCTAGAACCACTTAGATTGCTTCACAAAGACTTCGAAATACATACTTTATCGTTAGCTCATAATTTTAAAAAGCTACAAATAACAACGGTATAGGCCCAACGCACAACTGAGTTTGTTCCTGAGATGGGTAGGGGGGGACAAGTTCGAGTCTGTGACAAACTTTTAAACAAAACATTATTTGTAAAATTATGCGCCCAAATTACGTAGATCCTTTATGGTAAGCTGTAAGCCATTTTTAAACGTGTTAATTTAGGTGCATAACAGTTATGTCCGTCCCTTTCGGGTACACGCTGATGTCAAGTCTATAGAATTCTTGGTCTGAGGTATAGTGAGACATTAATTTAAACTTACACGATCTTCACTCATTATCACAACACAAAAAAACGGGGCTTAATCGCGAAGAAATATGTTTTATTTAATTACCTTTCGTTGGTAATTCTTCGGAGTATCGGACGTCGCGTTACGTCCATGGTCTCGAAGGAACTGGAGCGGCGAATCAACGTCTTCTAGCCGCGCGAGTTTTTCGATCTACCCGCGCTTGATGTTTATTATTAGGTTGAACACCAACGAAAGGTAATTAAATAAATCCTATTTTACGCGATTAAGTCCCGTCTTGTTGTGTTGTGTTAATATACCGAGACAGTTAAGACACGTCATGTGACGTCACTTGTCACCCCTCCCGCACCGCTCCGATGAACACACTCAGTTAAGCGTTTCACTTAATGCTAGAAATGGGGACTTTAACACTTTAAATGCCACAGACGGCAGATCACGACACGTCGGCGTTTGCCGACATTCGGTTCGTTTCTTGTGTGTAAACAGTTTTCGTACAGAAGTTTGCATGCATTGATGGCACAATCTTTCAAATCATCATCACTTGTGTTTTTTTTTTTTATTTCTCGTGTTCGGTCCTGCAATACCAGTTAAACATTCGCATGTCTGCCAAAATGAGGAAAGATATATTCCAAAAAATTCGATATTTACATATTTTTATGAAGAGAAACGATTACGTAAAAAAATATGTATATGACGAATCAATAGCCAATGATTGTTGATCTTTAGACCTATAATGGGCAATATTGGTCGGAACATATGACCATCTTCCGTCTTTCCCGTACTAGCGCAAATTATATATTTTAATGAATAATAATCAATATGTATTAATATTAGCTATTTACGTTATTATTATGTAATTAAAGGCAAATTTTCAGATCGCATTAAATAATTCGTTTTAGTACACTTAAGAATTTATAGACAGATAAGTAAAAATAAATTAGTCAGTATAAAGTTGCATTTTTAAGTAATTAAACTGGAAGTGTAATTAATATTGTATATATGGGAGTTAAATGCTCGTTTTGATATTGATTATATGATACATACATTATATATTCGATAGCAAGCTATCATAGTTAAGAAAACATTTAAGCCATTTAAATTAATAATTAAGCACAGATTAAATATGTTGTTTATATTTTAAAGTATAGTAATATTATAATTTAATTTCATTGTATAAGTGTTAAATGTGTTAAAAAGCTTTCCAGATATATTCTTTGCCGGAGATATTTATCCATGTTAACGTAATTTTAAATAATAAAATGACTGTGGTCAATTTAATATTTAGTAGTATTAAGTACTTGAAACCGGTACAACATCACGATACTGAGGATTATAAAGTGGTACATTCATCCCCATAGTGATGTACTGATTTTAAAGATCCATGCGTACAACATATTTTCCCATGCAAAAATTAAATTGGCTGAAAGTGTTAAAACAGTTTTTGACCACAACATTAAAATAATTTAACACAATATATAAATAGGCTTATGATCTATTCATATAGAAACATTTTCTATATCGATCTAGTAATAGACACATTGGAAAAACATGGCGGTGAAAAAAGAGGTACTTATAGGCGAAAAACTTAAGTAAGTCACTTGTTGTATGTAGTAGTAGCATATCCGTATAGGCAATTTGAAGTTTCATATTAGAAAAATGACATAGGTTCCATATCAATTTTGTACACTACTACATACAACAGGGCGCTTTACATAAGTTTTTTACCTATATTAACTTTGCTGACGACAATCGCTTAGAAAATAAACTAAGTAGCTAATTTTGAGTCTATGTAATGTAATCTGAGCCGTGTAGATTATATTTCAAAATCCAATCCAACCAAAAACCGTAAAACAAGGTACAAGGATTTACCCTTTTCATATCGACTAATGTTTCATAGAATGTCTTATGTCATAGAAAGATTTTTCTCTTAAAAGGTTAAGCCGCCGCAGTCGGCAATTGCCGTCAACGAAAAATCGTGCCCCAGATGCCAATGACGGCAATCCCCGCCAGTGAAAGCGTAGGTCGCCACAACGTGTATTCGCGTGAGATTCATCTTCGTGTTAGACATCAAAATGGGTTGGCATCGTGATTTACAACTTTTGCATTTTGGCTTTGGCGTTCAGAAGGTTAAATGTTGACTTTTTGGAACTAGCATTTACTCACCTCGCCCGCGACACTGGGAATCAGGTACGATATAATACATAACCTTATCAATCTTTGTGCATGGCTTCTATACAACGATGGGTTCTATCTATCAGCCACGGAGGTCCACTGCTAAACATAGGCCTCCCCTATAGCATCCTGCGCAGACCGCATCCACCAACTCCCCGCAACCCTCACGAGGTTATCCGTCCACCTAGTCGGGGGCCGTCCTACGCTGCGCTTTCCTATGCGTGGTCGCCACTTCAGAACTTTACTGCCCCAACGGCCACCCGTTCTCTGCGCTACATGGCCCGCCCACTGCCACTTCAACGGTGCAATCCTGTTAGCCATGTCGGTTACTGTGGTTCTTCTGCGGATATCCTCATTTCTGATTCTATGATGAAGAGAAACCCCCAGCATAGCCCGTTCCATTGCACACACAACGGGTTCAGAGAAAACAAATTACGAAATTCTACGTCATGACACATTCTATGAAATGATTATCTTTACAATAAAAAGGTCCCGTAGATAAAGAAATCCTAAAGAAAGTAAAATATTTAATACCTAATATCCTTTCAGTATATGACACAACGTACCATTGAGTTTGAGTTAATAAGTAAACGAAAAAAAAAAATTATTTAAATCTATGGTTAAGCAACGAAATATAATTTGTAATTATAAAAGAGGAGACAACATACAATTAACTAAGTAGTTTTGGTGAATACATCAAATAATAGGTATACGTCGTAGTTAAAAAAAAAACGTTAGATTTTTCAATTCATTATTACTTGAGATCCAAATGTCTGGTAGATCCAGATGATTGTATATTATCTTAGCTATTAAAATGTAAGATGGTCATTAAACTATGCCTAATGAAATATTAAAAAACTATAATTCATTATAATAATTGCCTACCATTTATCCTGAAATGGTAGAATTTATTTATGTAATCGTAGATAACAAATATAACGAGACAATACTTTTAAGGTTTCTACAGCTAAATCAGATTTAGATTTCTCATTTTAGTCCTTATTTAAATAAAATAATAGGATATATATAAAAATGGCGCTGTCTGTATAACATTAAGTTCATAATATTATTATTTTTTATAGACCAATAATCTATTTTTGTTTATTTAATACCCCCGTATTCATCCGTTTGAATGCCTCAGATGTCAATGCGTTTAATTCGTAAACGATACGTCGGCTATAGCCGACACTTAATGTATCGTCGGCATTGAAATGGTTAATTCGATATGTGAAACTGATTTAACTGCATAGTGATTAAGTGAATTATCTTTAAAATTAGAACTAGTAAGTGTTTCATATCCCGAGCTTTGCTGGATGTATATATATATATATATATATATATATATATTTTATTGTTGCATTGTTACGACTGTATAGATTAGAATAGCCATTATGGAAATTTATTTTATCTAAGTTTTTTCCACGTATAGTGAATTGAATTTGACGATACTGTGAAAGTAGGTACTTAACCATAGCGTCTCAAATTCGCAACGGCATATAGGAAGCAGTAATAAGATGGACATGTGCGGTAGTTACATTTAGGCCTAATTTCACGATGCTGTTAGTTGGGACGGCTGATTACTCCTGTCAGATGTTAACTAGCTATTTTTTTTATTCATTATAAACATAAGCTGTGTATGAAATTTACAAAGAGTATAAAATGTATACATTAGCAACTAACGGAGCGTGATGATGTCGGATATTTTTTAAATTATTTTATTTTACCGTATTTTTCACATGTCCATTTTGTTCTAGCTGGAGTGGCCATCTTCTAGTGTTTGCCTAAAAGTTATCGCTTGTTGGCTAGATAAGATTCGTGTTGATATACTATTACGAACCGAATAAAATAATAAATTCACAGAATGATGTTTTTTTTACTGTACAAAATTAAGTTGCTGGAGGTAAGAGAGTTGCCAAGACTGGAAGTTGACCAATCGTGTGTTAAAACACGTTCACAGTCTCCATACAAAATGTTTCAATATCCTCGTACGTCCAAGCAAATTACTTCAATCACATGCTCCACACTAAGAAATAAAAACCATATTAAAGAGATAATTTGATTTAAATAATACTTTTACTTCAGACTTTCTTGTACACTTTAGTCTTCGAACAAGTGGACAACAGCATTTACAAATATAATTATTATACTAATGTGAGTGTGTACATGGTCGTATCATAGTGACCCATATATGGGGTACGGACTTGTGGAGATAGTTCGTCGTGATCCATAAATTGGGCACGGTACTGTGAAGGTGTTAACCTTTTGACTGCCATAGTCAGCAAATCAAGTTATCGAAAAATCGTGGTACTGACGCCAGCGTCGGCATATGCCGTCCAAATTTCATGGTTCAAAAACTCCGAAAATCATATCAATACCTCGTTCTCCAATCACTATTTTAAATTTTAAGGTTTTTTTTATATATCCTTGCTGTGGCGTTTTTGCCACGTCGTATTACATCGCTGCATGGCGTCTGTAATTCCTTTGGCTTTGGGTACCCCAATACCTGCCTTCATTCTGTCTGGCGAGGGCATGACATGCACGTAGTATGTGTTGGATTATTTCTGCCTTCTCACAGCACATTTTGAAATCCATATTGTCAGGAAGTGCCAGTGTCGCCAGCAGTGCATTGACCCCGAAGTGACCTGTGAACACCCCCAAATGATTCGTGTAGTTTTCATAATTGGTACAAGGCTTCCATGAGGTATGACTGTGCGAGAGTATTTTAGAAGGCTTTCGAGACAAAAGCAAATAACTGAAAAGGTTCTTTGATGAGTTTTATTTGGGGAATGAATGAAAATTTTCAAAAATCTAGAAATTTTGTTTATATTTAGGAATAAGCCTCCTTATCGTCAGAAGAAAAAAGATTTATCTGTGGCTTAGAAAAAAATAAAAAGATGAAAAGGTGTTGGTGGGCCTATATGATAGCTTATACGGAACGGCAAATGCACCATTGATGTTTTCGATTAAAATGGCTATAAATGTATTCTTGCCGTGGGATGGGATCTTGGGATGAGAAAAAGGCCCGGTTATTATTTTATTTTTAGATACAAATTTCATGCGTTTTACATTTGGATGCGTTTAATTTTTTTATTGCCTAGAGTGACTTCTTTACTTCTTACTTAACCCTAGTGGGTTTGGCAAGAAAAAATAAAAGTCAAAATTAAAAACACAACTTATCCTTCCTAGAAATTGTTTTTGTATGATCATACCTTATAAATAATTGGTACATTCCAATTACGAAAACTACACGAATTGTTTTGCTGACTTATCTTATTTTCTCATACTAGTTTTAGGTATTTTGTTTCTTGTAGCGGAAGAAAAAAACGTAACGTTTTCAACTAGTTTAATCACAATTCTCCAATGAATAAAATTTACATTTATCTAAAATATGTTTAAATTAACTTAACTTATAGCACAATAATAAAACTTAACTTGAGGTTTCATAATACTATTGTAGTGTTGAAAACACAAATAATTATTTCCTTTATTCTAACATGCCAATAATTGGGTACTTTGCTGTAGTCAATATAAATAATGTCTCACTTACAGTTCCATGCTAAAATATATAAAATGCGATGTCAGAGTATTTTAAGAGGAGGTAATTTGACCATATAATATTATGACGTTATATAACGATTTTTCTCTGAATCTTCATACTCTCGGCGTTTTAACAATTCAAAAAAGGAATTAATTTGGTCTTTCAGTCAAAAAACTTATTAATTTAAAATTGCAAAATATATAAATAATGCGCGTTCATTCACTACTAAGTCATTAATTTAGTTCATATTTTTACTTTCTGAGACGTTTCCCTGTATTGATCGCATTTACTACAAAGCACCCTCTACAAAGTTATAACGCCTATTACATCATCCCGTGGGCACTGTATGCTTAAAATTGGCAAATCGTAACACAACCGGCTAGTGTTCGATAAGACAATACGGTCAACTATGAAAATTGCGTCTATGGGGAAAATTAGTTTTTTGATGACGTCTTGAAATGGACCACTTCGATCAATCCTCGCTCTTTTTGCATTAGTAACAGTGCCAAACATTAAGCGGGAAGTTAGAGGTAGTATTAAAGGGGTTATTACCACCTGTACTGGGAATATTTCCCAGCTGTTACCACCAACACCAATGGCATTTTAGTGGTAACAGTTGGGGGAAAAATTCTCAGCTGTTACCACTGGTAACAGGTGGCAATAACTCGTTCTGAAGTGTTCGGATACCGTTAATGTTTAGAAGACGCAATTGCCCGAGTTTACACGATAGTGAAAGAAAAAATATGCACGAGCTATGTAAATAAAATGTATGGGTGGACTGTAAGATGCAGTAATAAAAGGATCACAAAAAATATACAATCCCTAGTTCGAATTTATAAATTTAGTCTTGTCCTGTATGAGATCCTTTTCTCTAATCTACGTCCGACTCTATACCTTGGAAGGAGCTGAAAAATTGTCATAAGTACCTACATACAATTTCACCAAGTGTATATACCACCGGGCCGTGCTTACTTCGCATGACAAATCATCATCACATCACCTCTAAATGCTAGAATCTGGCTGATGAAAGATGAGAGATAGAAGATTCCAGAATCAACCGCCTAATTTAAAAATGTAGATGAGGTGTGCCTGTATCAGCTAGTTACACAAATTCATTGCTTTTGTCCTTAATTATTAAGTTATTAGTTATTGAGAAAAGCATTTTCTTTAATTGCGCTGTTGTTTCCAGTCTCATATTTCATTAACCAGACTCTATTTTAAAATACACAGATAACATCTATCAACTTATACTGGGTGATTCATGAGTCATGCGCAGGAGTGATGGGAAGGTCTACACTGAGCAACTTACTATGAGGCCAACCACTAAATCGCGAAAAAAAACATCAGCTGTTCCATACATTTCGGATAGCTATCAAACTCTTAATTAGCTGGTTTTTTTTTTGGCCCCACAGTTGCTAAGTGTGACCCTCTCTACACATGTCAGTCTTACTCCGAAGTCATGAAACACCCAGTATTTTTATTCTCTTGGTAATTTTAAAATTATCAAAAACTATAAATAAGGAAACTGCTTGACATTATGGTCCATTAGGACCTTAGCCATGAGCGGAGTGTGGACACCGAAACTGCCCGCCTCACACTCCACTAACAGCTAAGTTAATCTAAATAGCAGTGGATGTTATATCAATCAAATACCCAATTACTACATGATCATTAGATCTTAGGTCGCAAAATACAAACTACCACATACCTACAGAGAAACATGCAAGATTTTATTGATTTAAACTAACACGATTTTCACTCATTATTACAACACAACGAATGGGGCTTAATTGAGTATAAATATAATATTATTGAATCACCTTTATTTGATAATTGAAAGGAAACTCTTTTCGTTTGAGACCATGGATGTAACACAACGTCCGAAACGTTGAAAAATTACCAACAAAAGGTAATTAAATAAAATCATATTTAGACACAATTAAGCCCCATTCGTTGTGTTTAAATAATGCATGGTTTTAACCCCTTGCCCCAGAAACAAATATAATAAGAAACACTCAAAACAACAGCACTTATTTCCAGAAGTCTTATTTCAGAGGTAAAATTCGAGAAGGGTGTACCTAATGAAATTATTTTTACTGAAACCGGAATTTCCGGATGAGTTTACCTATAATAATAAATACACTCTTGAGTTCCTATGTACGGACCTAATGCATGTCCACTTTTGAGTTTTCAATGAACTTGAATTTTCTGCATTACATTTGGTTATTATGGTTATTATGATTATTAACTAGTCTGCAAAATGTCACATTTAATAAAAATAAATTATTAATTTTGGGGGTATAAATAGTCTTAATTAAGTCCACCTGTGAAGTATAGGTGAATAGGACCTATTCAAACCTCTCCTTATTTCATGCAGTTAAAATATATTTGTAAACACAGAATATTGTCACAATTAAAATAGGCATTTAATTCGCTTTGCAAAAAAGTTGATGCTATTGCCTTTGATATATATATGCAATTCAAATTACATGATTAAATACATTAATAACTCAAACTTAGTGTTTGTCCTACTTCAACACCGATTAATACAATTATAATTTTGATTTAGACATGCATCAATATTATTAAAAAATGTACAATTGTTGTACAAATTAATGTGGGATGATAAAATATGTACATACATAATGTGCTTATTTTTAACACTAATACTTACTTACATTTCTAAAATAAGCATTGCATGCGAATAGTTATTGAGACATTGCAAAGAACATTAATTATATGAATTAACTATGTATCCATTAAATTATGTTTCATTCCAGATTGTATACAGCAAATGGGCATCAAACTATGAATGACAACAATTCTGTTGTGTTAAGTTCTCTAAAGTAGCCATGTCAAAATTTAAACCATATTAACACTAGAAATTAACAGTTAAATTACTAATTCAGCCTATTCACAAGCTTTCTACGAATGGATTACAATAATTCAATGGCGTTCTTATTCTACAACCTCGCTAAAACACATAAAAAATATCATTTCTAGTTGCCATTCACGTCATCTAAGAGTGTTGCATAGAACATACATACAAGTACAATAATAATCGCTAGTTCTTAATCATTTTTATACAGGTATTACTCGTTTTATCCAACAAAATCATTATGCAGTTACAAATATAGGTGACAAAGTTTTAGTGCGTAGTCGGGTGGCACTGTAGAAGGTCGCTGTCAGACCGATGTTGCCAGAGCAACTGCCTTTATCACTAATTTCGAGATTTATTAAACACTTACGACTGAATATTTTTATGACTAAACATAGTGTGTATATATGGGGGAACCATCGGAGGCACTGCCGCCGTGGGCTCCGGCACCGGTTCCTTCTCCTTATTATTCTTTGTCTTCCTAAATTGGAACCCGTTTTTGCGAAGAATTTTGCGCAGCGTCTCTCGAGAACCTTTGAAGTTGATTTCCTCTTTTAAGATTTGTAGCAGTTTGTTAATAGTAGGCACCTCCTTTTTAAATGCGTAAAACTCGTGAATTTTTCGCCTTATTACTTGTAAGTCGTATTCGTCAACTTCAATTTTCCCTTTAGTGCGGACTCGCTTCTTTGGTGTTTTCTTCAATGTTTCGGGGTCCAGGAGACCTTGCTCTACTAAGCGGGCTTCTTTGACAATGTTAAGTACGGTGCGCTCTGATACACCTGAAAATATTACAAAGTTTTAATAAGTGATTGCAACAAATTTTATCAGTGATTATCGGTAGTGTGTTCTAAAAAGGTCTAGTTACATGAAAAATATATTTCCTACTAAATACTAATAATGCTAATTATATTAATAGGAGATTATTGAATAAAATAAAGGATTTTAAATTGATTCTAGGAATTTGATTGATATTTGTGTAGCAACACTGACCTGTAGCGGCAGAGACTCTCACATACACTTTACTGAGTGGAATAATAGGCACTTGCATACGTTTTTCTTCGTCCATGAACTCTTTCACTTTTAATATTATCTCACGCACCTCACTGGTTATATTTTTCGGCATTTTGATAACTATTTCTGAATAAATTCGTCACAAAAACACACGACGGACATCGATGTCCAATGGCCGCTTTGACAGTTTGTTGACAAGATGGCGTCCGTAGTTCCACTTTTCTCCACCCGCAGAGCGTTTACTTGGTTTTGTCGACTAGCGGTAAAGTCAAAAATTGTTTTTTACTATGAAAACTGGTGGCAATAATTTATACGACTCGTATTACGAACACCAATGCTCGGCTACGGTAGAAAAAGATGTAATTGACCAGGAAATTTGGGGAAAACATGTTTTCTCGCGGTTGAAAAGGTGGTGGCACGATTTGTTCCTATTGTCGTACTCTGACAGGCGTTCGAAGAACTACTACAGGAGCTCCCATGCAATTATGATGGAAAGGACGGCTCAATTTCGCTATTACCGGGGTAGTATCCATCCATTTAGTAAATTCAGGTAATATTTTCTTCTGTTTCCGCGATTATTACTCATTGAAATAAAACAATTTAACGGATTATATCGCGTTTATTATCTCATTTTAGTTCCCGACGTTTCGGAAGCTTTCCAGCTTTCCATGGTCACGGGAGGACCATGACCCTCCATTTCCATGGTCCTCCCGTGACCATGGAAAGCTGGAAAGCTTCCGAAACGTCGGGAACTAAAATGAGATAATATACGCGATATAATCCGTTAAATTGTTTTATTTCAAATTCAGGTAATTTTAATACTTGCTGCAATGTCTAGGACGAAAAGGAAGATCAAATTTAAGTACCTAAAAGAAATATTTTTTTACATAAAGAAATCATAATCATTATGTACTTACCTACCCATTTTTGAGCAATTGCCTCCTCTGCGTAGACGTGAAGTATCTAGTTTTGTTTACAATATTCTCATTTTACCGAAGAAATAGTAGAAAATAAAAAATCCGCACTCAAAAATTTTTAGAATTTAAGGAACGAGCCAGGATTCGATGCAACTAGGCTCTGTTGACCTAATTCTTCTCTTCTGCAGAAATGCTTGGGACTGCCTGATCCTTCACGCGTTGCTGATTCACATGATCCTGTTCCATATGAGCACCTCGATAATATACAACCTACACCTATTCTCCCACTATCTCCTACTTGCCATTGAATATATAAACATTCTGGACATCCTCATCAGCGCAAACACTGGCTACACCCTCAAAAGAACTAGACAAGTCATCATGAACTCCAAGGATATCTTACTGAATTATTTGTCAACCAAATCTTTCATTCATGTCCTTAGTGCCGTACCTCTTCAAAACATCATGTTCTTACGACTTGGGAACGATATAGACAACCCAACCAAGAAGGCAAACTTACTAGTATCTTGTTTGAGGATCATAAGTCTGATACACATCGTAAAGCTGTTACAGGTATCAGAATACTGGGCCAAGGACCGCGGGTCTTTCAGTAGGACTGTTACGTTTAAGCTTATCAGAATAATCGTGGTTGGGTTGATAGTCATAGTGAAGATCTTAACGCTGCTTGAAGGTATAACAATGGCTTATTTTGTGAGTTCACAGAGAATGGGTACCGATTCGCACCTAGGGAGTTTGATCGTGCGGAAATACGTTAATCGCACGCAAGACGAATACTTATTGTATTTTCTCCTGATTTCAAGGGTGTGCAAAAGCCTTTTCCTCTTTGGGTACAGTTTACGGCCCAACGTCCAGTTTGTTGATCAAATAACCGCAATGCTTACGTATTCTGTGGCGTTCATGTTTCACTTTTGGGCGGCTGTGGTGGTATACAACTGTGTAGCCCGCGACAGTTCATTAAATGACTATATGACTACGACCAGAAGCCAAACTTTGACGTTGTTACGCAACAGAAAATTGCCGGATGTGATGCATACGAAAGTGATCAAATACTTCAACTTCAATGCATCATACCTGAGCATGATAGAGGGAAGAAACGGTCTGTTTAAAGCGTTGCCCGGTGCTGTTAAGATGGAGATGAAGATGAGTTGCTACAGGCGACTCGTGACTGGGATCCCTTGCTTCTCCGAGTGGCCTCCGGAAGTGATTTCTGCAATCGTGGAGATGCTCTCGGCCGAAATATACTTGGACGGCGATGTAGTTAGCAGTGTAAGTGTCAAAAACAGCTTCATTATTTCTTATTTTATTCAATAAGCAGGGTCTATCTTGCAGACGGTCTGAACACGTTGCGTCTAACAGTTCGTGGTCATCATCCGAGAACCATCGGCCACTGGTCCCTTTTGCCAGATTGCCAGTATGTCAGATTAGCAGAATGTTAGATAAGCAGAATGCCAAATTGATGTTTCCAATGATTTATCCATATTGGCAAAAGGCGAAGGGCATAATAGGCACATGTGAGACTGGTTTCTTATCAGGTAACTTAATTGTGACATAAACAAACGCTCTTAAGAATCTACGTTACGAGAATAAGACTGGTTAGACCAAACCAGTCTTATTCTCGTTTCAATAGAATCTTCGACTATTTATTCTTTTGCCCCGTCGCCGTTTTTACCCGACTGCGCGACGCAAAGGAGGGTAATGTGTTTATCAGTCTATGTATGTATGTATGTATGTGTGTATGGTTGTTCCTATCTGGCACTCTAGAGACCAAACGCGTGGACCGATTTTGATGATTCTTACGTCAATCGATTCGTCTTAATTGGGCAAATGTCACTAAAGACATGAAAATGGTAAAAATGAAAAAAATTAAAATCGACGTACTATGTTGAGTGGGGTATCATTGAATAGGGATTTGAAAATCATTATTAGGTTTCTTTTATCATTTTTAATTTTGAATGACCAGTTAGGAACTATAACGATTTAAAGTTGGTTCGCAACCCGTTCTCACTAAATTTTCATTTAATTGTAAATAAATCTGTTCAAGCTTCTCAATAACCCCCACGATAAAGATTGAAAAATTTACTGACTTATAATATTAACTAAAAAGTATAAAATAAAAATAATAATTAAAAAACAAAAAAACCCAACTGCTTAAAAAAACTAAAAAGAAAAAAACAAGTTAAGTACCTACCCTTGTCAAGTTATAATAGAAATGTTTCATGATTCATGATCGATACTCACATAAAACAAATAATAAATTCTAATGTGGAACATAGCGATTTTAAACTGTCGGGACCTATGAGAACACTAGATCGACGCAAATCTTCCAACAATGGGTCGTTGACTTGACTTTACAAGGGTAGGTACTGGACTTGTTTTCTTCTTTTTAGTTTTTTAAGCAGTCGGTTTTTTTTTTTTACAATAAATTATTTGCAAGCATCTACATCCCTGGATTTAAAATCAATGACTGAGGGCAAACTTTTTTAACCCTTGCGATTATAGATTCCATAAATTGCACTCACATCATGTGAAAAATCAATCTGGCATTATGATAGTTTGACATTCTGCTAATCTGATATTAAGGCATACACCGTCAAAACCCATAGGACGTCAAGCTTACTACCACTTCAGTTTCGTAACCCTTTGGATTACGATTACGAGCACAGTTCCTTAGGATCTGCTGAGAATTTCGTCGTTTCTGTGTCGATCTCGCAGGGAACTTAATTGGTTGCTCGTTGAGCGTTTACCAAGTCCGTAAAGCTACCATCAGGTATCCTAAAATTATGGTCAGAAACTTTTCACTTGAGCCACTTTTGTACTTGGAACGACGTTGCTCCATCCTTCTTTTTACGAGTCTATGGCTAAGTCTCCATGTCAATCTGTATGGCCATTCAGTCTGTCAGGGCGCCTAACTTGAAACGTAACAAGAAATCATTTAAAATATTCACAGAATGAGTGAGTATTATTCAATGCGCAAGTCCGACTTGCACTTGGCCAGTGTTTTCAGTATTTTTGTGAACAGTGTAATGTTTCAGGATCAACACCAACAAGAGGGCTTAGTGGTGGTAGAAGCGGGACTGCTGGTGGCGTATTCGGGACGCGAGGAGGTCGGCCATCTTGTTGACGGCGACCATTTTGGGGAACACGCGCTTGTCACGGACAAGGATATTGGGGCGATTACGGTCGTCGCCGCGTCTTCTAGCATGGTCAGTACAAGACTCGTGCCCATTTTCACCATCCTCTGTTAGTTGCTAACGGGCGATTATACCTATTAATGCCAACCATTATTAGGCTATTTATCCGTACTTGTCCTTTTAGTAGGTCCTACACAACATTCTAACGATCGACCGGTTTGGCTCAGTGGGAGTAACGTTGCCTGCGAAGCTGAGGTCCTGGGTTCAAATCCCGGTAAGGGCAAATATTTGTGTGTTGCCGTGCGCCAAGTCCAGCGCGAAGCAAACACTGTCGTACCATCCTTTACTGGAACCATTTCGCCGCATTTTCAGGCCCCTATTTGAGAACCTCTGGATAAGACCAGAACGCAGAAATTTTCGTCAGTAAGCGAAAGCAAAGTTTCGCATTTATGACACTCACTCACTCACTCATGATCATCAGAATAGAACTAGTACTTCCCATAAACTCAGAGAGCTGAAATTTGGTACAGAGTTAGGGTTTAATGGCCACATAAAGGGAAAACTATAAAACTAGGATGAGATGCTTGTTTATCTCTACAAAGTAATGAAATCTAGACAAAGTCGTGCCAAGTCTAAGGTTCTTTACTGCGATTTTTTTATTATTATAGTTAAAAGTCCGACGTCCGACCGTCAACGATTGGTGCAATGGTGTCATGGAGCACCTGGTTTTGTACCCTTGTGAACCCTTCAACGGCCAAGTCACACAACATTAACTATAATAATAAAAAAATCGCAGTAAAGAACCTTAGACTTGGCACGAGTTTGTCTAGATTTCATTACTTTTTAGAGATAAACAAGCAGCTCCATCGAGACTTGGCTAGTTTTTTACAGAATGTTTTTGGTGGGATAAATATTTGTTCCTGAGTCTTGTATGTTTTCTATGTATATAAGTAATATATCTATTAAAAATATCGTCGTCTAGTACCCATAACACAAGCCTTATTGAGTTTACCATACATACCATGTGTAAAATTGTCCCGTAATATTATTTTCTCCAACTTGCTCGGAAATGTTCCCATTAATGTAGTAAAAACACACCGCGAAATCCGTCGTTATACAGGGTGTCCCAAGAAGTAGTGATATACTGAAGCTGGGACGTAGAGGACCTAGAGGGCTAGTATCTAAATCACCCCATGTATGTTCCACGATTTTTCGTATTTTCAGAGTTATGACTTTTTTTTAATTCTTCACCTATCGCCGAGTACGATGAGATTTTTATTTCTGGCGACGTGAATTATTGCGGTAGATGCTTGATTTTTTTTGTGTGCTAAGCTAATAGATACGCCAATTCAGTATGGTAACATTTACTATCGTTAGATCTTTGAATGGAATAAAAAAAAATTAAATGCACAGAATGATAAAATTACCCAATATGTTCACAACTTCAAGGGGCTGTAAAAAGATAAAATCACATAAAAAAAATACCGTTTGGCTTTTAAGAACTTGCTCCATCAATCAGGTAGCTACCCTGAAAATTTCATTTTATTATTCATAAAACTTCAATCAAAAAATTGAAATCTAAATTTGGCAAGTGCAAAATTTATATATTTTACAAAAATCTTCAAAAGTTTACGTGTTCAGAAAAAAATGAATTATGCCAAATTATGAATTCGGCCAAATCATGATTCGGGCAAAAAAATTATGCGTAAACAAGGGGAACCATTATTTTTATCCATAAACTAAAAAAGAACAATCCACATTGTGTAAAATAACATAATATTGAAAAACACCAGTAGAGTAAAACAATCAACAATTTACTAAATAAGGGTCCAAAAAACAGCCCTGGTCTGGTTTAATCGGCCCTGCAAGGAAGCCAGACTTCTAAGGCAAGGTTTGTATGAGGCTTGGACCACGGTCCGTATCAATAAAGATCCTAACATATCTGATGTGAAACGCAAATTAAATGCTGCTTCCAGGGCCAGTAAACGAGAAATTGCCAAAGCTAAATTTGGTTTCGATGGTTTAATTGGTGAGCAACTCGCAGGGCCCCTTTGGAAGTCGTGCCTTTTGATCGCTCGCCAAGGCTGCCGAGGGAAATTTCTGTCAGTCATCCTTACCACCCCTGCGAAATACTACTGGTAACTTGGCCCACAGTGCTAAAGAGAAAGCCGATCTTTTGACACCCTCTTTGCCTGGAACTCGACTTTGAACGATAATGGAAGCATCGTACTACCTACCATCCCGTGTTGCGGATACTCCATGCCGGAGATAACCTTCACTCATAGGGATGCCCGGCGGTAATTGCTCGGTCTAGATGTTCACAAGTCGAGTGGGCCAGACGGCATACCGGAAGTGGTGCTCAAGCAGTGTGCTCCTGAGTTGTGCCCTATGTTAACGTGCCTCTTCGCGCTTTCTTGAGAGCTGAAGACTGCCTATGTGCATGCAGTGCCCAAAAAAAGGGGACAGGTCAGATCTATCGAATTACAGGCCTATCGCAATCACCTCTCTTCTCTCTAAGGTGATGGAGCGTGTGATAAACACGAATCTCCTAAGATACCCAGAAGAACACGATTTGATCATCGACCGTCAATACGGCTTTCGCCACGGTCGCTGCACTGGTGATCTCCTAGTATATCTCACACAACGCTGGGCCTCGGCCATTGAGAGTCAAGGTGAGGCATTGGCAGTTAGCCCAGACATAGCCAAGGCGTTCGATCGGGTCTGGCAAGGTCTTCTATGGAAGTTGCCATCTTACGGACTGCCCGAGGGTTTGTGCAAATGGGTGGCCATCTTTTTAACCAACAGAAGCATAAGAGCCGTGGTTGATGGCAGCTGCTCAAAAACCATGGTTATTAACGCAGGCGTCCCCTAAGGCTTCGTACTATGTCTAACGCTGCTTCTGCTGCATTTCAATGACATGCTGTCCACCAATAGTATTCATTTTTATGCAGACAACAGTACCGCAGATGCACTTTACACAGGCCAAGCAAACATCCCTCGTTCCGTTGTGGAAGAAACTCGCGAACTTATGAGCTAATTAGAGTGCTGAACGGGACATAATATTTTAGTTAAATCGTTAAATCACATTAAATCATTTGATCTGGATAATCTAAGGGAGTTCTATAGTACATTAATTGATAAACATAAGCGTAAACCAATACTTATATGTACCGGTAAAAAACCGGTTTTGGATTATAATTACCGGTAATTTACCGGCTTCATATTTGACCGGTTTACCGGTAAACCGGTAAATCGGTTTACCGGTTTGCATTCCCTACCAATAATCGATGAATGAAGTAGTTTTTATAAAACGGTTTGAACATTGTACCAACGTCTTTGGCAGAGGGGAAATGACATAAAGGCGTCTCCATTTACTAAATACTCCTAGTAAAAATGAAACGTGTGTTTTAAAAAAAATATATTGTAACGGAGTATTTGGAGGTCACGGAATCGATTTATTTTTATTTTTCGTATGTTTGTACGTGTCGTTGTGGCCTTGCTTTTTTTGCGCGATAACAGGGCAACGGATAGATTTAATTTTTAATTATATAGAGCAAAGGCTGGAAAGTGACATAGGCTACGTTTTATCCCGCAAAAATACACGGTTCCGGATGGACAAACCAAATAGTAGGCCAATCCTAGTTACAATAAATTAGCCCTCGTTCAGATGTTTAAAGCTTAATTGAACTAAAATGTATCAGTTATTACCAGCTGATCAAACGGCGTAATACACCTGTATACAGGGTGTTTGATAACAAGATGCAAAGCCGAAAGTAGATGATAGTTTAGGCTATTTAAAACATACTAAGCCATGCATGTCTTAGACAAATGTTATAATGTAAAAAAAAAATAAGTGCGTTTATAATTTTTACTGAGAAAACTCTTAGTATTGTCGAAAAAAACGAAAACGAATAATCTGGCTTAAAATGTTCTAAATGGCCTAAACTATCACCTACTTTCAGCTTTGCATCCTGTTACCAAACATCCTGTATAGGTTATAGTTATCTTTACTTGTCCTAAATAGTAAACAGCATTCTTACCATAAAGTAACCATTCTTGTCTTAAACTCCCATTTTCTCGTAAATAAAGTAACAGGAATTAATATCTTGAGTGCCACATTGCCCATTTCATACATAGAAAAAAAGGTCCCGACGAGTTTAGAACCTTTTTTAGTTTTAGTTGTTAAAAAAGGATATTTCCTTTTTTAACCGACTACTTGCGAGAAACCAGCAGATACCTATTGACATTAAATACACATTTTTAGGTTAAATAATAATAGTATATTACTGCAAAGGCCGGGAAAAGTCATTTCGTGGATGAGTACCGTTTTGAAGGACGAGGCGTAGCCGAGTCCTTCAATAGATACGAATCCACGAAATGACATTCCTGCTGAGGCTTGTATACTGCTTTTCTCCAAATATGCGAGGAAATTTGTTACATGTTTATGAAACTTATTTTTGTAAAAATAACACGACAGACAATCTTTGATAAAATGAAATTAGACATGTGTAGCTCGCGAGTGAGTGATTCAAAAGAGCTAGTTCAGTTGATCTAGCTCACCAACTCACTCGCTCAGTTCCGAATGAAATGTGTCAGTATATCTTTTAGCTCACTCGCTCTCGAATATCTATTGAGCCGATTGAGCGAGAAGAAACGAAACGACAAGGTAGGACAGAATCATTCCTTCGTATTTCATTCGTGAATATTCGGGATATTTCGTCTCACCGAAACCTAATAGATAGATTAACTTGCTACAACTTGGGGTTTTCGCATTGTGTAGTCCTTTTCACTCTCTTCTTGATCTTGTCTGTTCAAACAAAGGTAACTTAATTCGTAGTTAGATAACTAAGATAACAAAAAAAAACAATTGATTATTTGAAATTTCTCACAGCTTCTCACATATCCCAATGATATATGAGTGAGTGAGCGGAATGAGTTAGTGAGAGCTGTTGAACGAAATGAATCCATTCAACTATTGACACATCATAGAGCCAGTGAGCTAAAAGAGCTAGTGAGCTAAAAGAGTGATACATATCTCGGCGAGCGAAAGACACATGTCACACTTTTCACTTTAGTGACACATTCTGCGCATCTCTAAATGAAATTCACGTTCCCGCCTTAATTTTTTTTTAAGGATATTAAAGTTAAAAGTTTTGGGTCCGAATTGCATATTTTCATTTTTGTATTTAATGTGAACCAAATGGTTCACATAAAATATAAAAATGAAAATAAATAAAAAGAATACCCATAGCAATAGTTAAAATAAATATATGCATTATTACTTTTAGTTGAATCGAAAATTCCTAAACGAACAACATTTTAAAAACATTCCTTTGCTACAAAATATTTATCAGTCCCAGAAGATCATTAAGACTAAAAATCTGTAATATGATTTGGACACAATAATTATTGTTTCTTTTCCTTTATTTATTGGCATTAACCGTGCATTAACTAAACGCAGAAAACAATTAAAGTTTGTTAAATCTCGGTTTTTGTACGTTACTAATTGGCTGCATGTAGGGATTGCAATCCGGTCCGGCGGATCCGGTAATCCGGCCGGATCCGTTACTTTTTAGCGGTCACCGGATCCAGTGGAAATTTACCGGATCCGGACCGGATCCGGTAGACCCAAAGAGACTGAAGAGACGCTACAACAGACACACATACAGTCTACCCAACCCAAGAAAGCTGATTCTAATTTGGTGAAAATTTCAAGTGTCAATATGATCTAGATCTAATTAAGCTTTAAAGAACGACGTCTTTCTTAATTATTGTTTGAGACGTTAATTTTGTTTAATGGTTATTTATGTTTCTTTGCCCAAATTAGAAAAACATTTTTTTCATTTATCGTTATTACGAGTACAACATGTATCTTACCTAGTATTTAAAGAGCAATGTGATGTGATATGTGATTACTGATTAGCTTTATTAATGTATGTTTACTATACTTCCTTAATACCAGTAATATTAAAATATTACGGGTATTAAGGAAGTATAGTATTTTACTATTGTTGATTTTACCTCTTATAGTATTAATAAAGTTGATGAAATATTACATAGTAGAGAAGAAAAGTGGGGTCAAAGATAAAATAACGATCTTGAATCATCAAATTAGTGGTAAATTCTTAGATTTGGCAATTAAAACTATAAAAGGTTCCTTTTAATTCAAGTGTTATTTTTATATTTTATAAAGAAGATTTAATTTTGTTATTTACTATGAAACAGAGCTTGCAATGGGTGTGGCTCAAAAAGGTTAATAATGTTAATGTTATTAAGTTAAGCCTAAATATTGTATGTATGTATGTATGTATGTATGTATGTATGTAAACACTTTATTGTACATAGTAACCAGTTACAAAAGCAATAAACTTAAAAGATATAAGTACAAAGGCGAAGTTATCCCTATTAGGGATCTCTTCCAGTTAACCTTTGAGCAAGTGAGTGAAGATATAAGGAAGATAGACAAACTAACACCCTGTACAAATTATATGTATATGAATAAAAGATATAAATAAATAGATATATATCTACATAATATATAACAAAATAAAATATAACAATAATATTTAATAAATATAAATAATATTCAACCATTTTACAAATCACTGGAAAGCCACAACTTATTCAATTTACTCTTGAGTGATGACTACGACCACAGACTGCGACTGTCTGAAAGATAATATTATTGAAGCAGATGCTTAAATTTTTCATATTATTGTGAAATAAGTGGCTAATGAGACTGATTTTTGGGATAAGGGTGTGTTTTAGCGGCAAAATATTGTTTCATTAGTTAATTTGCAAAAACAGCTCCGCATGTCTACTTTTCGGTCAATAAACTGGACAAAAAGCATAACGTTAGATATACACAACAGCAAATCTTCAATTCGGCCGGATTGAGAAATTGACCGGATTGCAATCCCTAGCTGCATGGTGAATTTTCAAAGTGTTGGATGAAATTAAAAGTGAAAACCTGCACAATAATGCCTGTCCGGGAAGTAATGCCACTTTTTTTTTAAATTGATTATCGAATCAACGTATATAACGACGGATTTCGCGGTGTGTTTTTACTACATTAATGGGAACATTTCCGACCAAGTTGGAGAAAACATATTTACAGGCTTGTTATTTGTGTTAAGTTAATTTATCAAGAAAATTAATTAATGTGCTTTTGCACGTGTGTGTATGTCTGTGTGTGTGTGTGTGTGTGTGTGTGTGCGCGCGCGTGTGTGTGTGTGTTTTTGTATGTCATGATATCCAGTTAAATCAGTTTAATAACAACTCAGTATCATCATATTCATATGTCCTCAATTTTAGCCAATTTTTGAAAAGCTTTTTGCATTCATAGTAAGTTTTAGGGTAGAAATTAAGTTCTCTATTAGTTTTATTGTAGAAGTGTGCAGACATTGCGCTTAGTTGCCTTTTGGCGAACATGGTTCCTGTTTTGTTTAATAATGCAACGCTGCCTATTTTCCTTTTATATTCAGCATTAAACGGTTGGATTTTGTGTTGGTTCAGGACACAATGCAGTATGTATAACTTACGCACAGTCAAAAGGTCGGTAATTTGGTATTAGTTGGGTGCGAAGTACTAGATGGGGGTACCTAATATAATCGATCGCAGCGCTCATAGTGTTTGTAGTTTGGACTTGGTTACCTAATTTGAATTAACCCGGTCCTTTAAATAATACTCATTTCGATCTGAAAACGATATTTAATTTATCACTACAGGAACAATTGTATATGTTTATTATTTTATTATTAATGAATGAAATCATTAAAGTAGCTTTAGCTTCTTGTTTTACAGTAAAACTACAACCAAAAATTAAGTAGATACCCTGACATATCCATACGTACTAATATTTTAAATGTGAAAGTGTGTCTGTCTGTCTGTCTGTTACCTCTTCACGCTTAAACCGCTGAAGTGATTGGAATGAAATTTGGTATGGAGATAGTTTGAGTCCAGGGGTAGGACATAGGCTACTTTTTATCCCGGAAAAATACCCTATCCGCGATACACGCATTTATAGCGGACGAACTCGCGGGCAGAAGCTAGTATACAAATAAAAAACATAAACTAAACGGGATTCAGTCAATACGCGGCAATAATCGGAAATCACTGGCTTTATCTAAGCAGGTAGGTAGGACGGTTCCGGAGATACAGTCTCTCCTCCAGTCTTCTAATCCAGCTTTCCAAGAAGGCATTTCATACAACGGTAGGTCGAGGTGTGACTGAAGTCTGGAGATAGATTTTCAGAGGAAAACTTCAGCGGAGAAGAAAGGGTCGCGAAGTGGCAGCCCTTGTGGATGTTGAATCCAACCACAGACTAATAAGAGATACTACGTATCAGACTGCCAACTCGGAAAAAAATATTATTTGCACTAGGCAACTATATTTAATCTGTACGATTAGTGTTGAGTGATGTTTTTTATTTTTTCTATTCGAGTTTGCTATATGGCAAGTGATTGTAACGTAATCAGCCAAAGCAGTCTAGGTTCATTGAATGAGGTTTCATATTTAGAATGAATAATTCCCGGCACGTAAATTGAACACGTAACTTCAGTAATTCTATATATTGTGATCAAATTTTATGCTGAGAATTAAACGTCAGTTGCGAAAAAAATAAAAAACACATTATTTGTTAAAATTTATTTTTCATATTCTTTTTAAATTTGCACCAATTCATAATTGTAAATCGGACAGTCAGAGCAATGAAATTACTGAGAATAGTTTTGTGCTCGGCGCAGTCAAAGAAACAAAATGAATTCTTGGCCATAATGTTTGCTAGTTCTGCGGGCGATAATTTTGCAGGATCATCACGATTTAAACTTCACTTTACTTCAACCACTTTATAAGTATTTTCTCAGAGCACGGGAAATGGTGTAAAATTGCGTCCTTTCGCAAAGTTCTACAAACACAGCACTCATAAAACATTTTGCAAGCAAGACAGGATGAACACAAGGACATCACTCGATAACACTTTTACCGTGACAGTGACAGAATGAATTTCGACAAATAATATATAGATGACAAGACGAGTGTATTGACAAAGCAACAGCCAATCACAGCAGAGAAAAACGTCGCTCAACATTAAAAACAACATGGCGCTAACGTACGCGTTTTGTTGTACGAAGATTACCAGCTGTGAATCCAACACAGTATTGCAAACACCATACAGTTTTTAAAATTTTAAAGTTTTGCAACAGCACATCAATTAATAATATATTAAAATCTTAGATCTTTCATCATTGGTGCAGCGTAAGTTCGACCTAAACGAGTCAAGACCTGTCCCTCCAAAAGACTATCATGGAACTCAAATTTTCCCGATGCAATTTATTACTGGCCAGTATTGTGCCAAGGAGGTTTGCCGCGTTACAAGATACGGAACAAAGAAATGAAAATTTGTACACTCTCGCTTGGAGCCCCTTACTCAGATAATCAATAGTCAGTGATTAAGACCTCTTTATTCATTTCACGGAACCTCTTGACTGTCACTTAACTGGCCACTTCAATTATTTAGATAAACAAATGTCAGTGTTATGTTAAGCACCGGGTTACTCCGAATCTTCAAATTAGAAGTTCGTATCGCTCCGTTCCGCTTTACCTAATTTGTTATAGTGTGACTACTTATGTAAACTTTCCCAAATGTTTAAAAAAGGTCTTAAGTCTAGTGATAACTTACATGTTTATACGACCTTTTTTAAGCATTTTTAGTTTATGAAAAGTCTTAAGTGTAGTGTTAACTTACCGGTTTAAAAGACCTTTTTTAAGCATTTTGGAAAGTTTCCGCAATTTGCACATCAGTAAGTGTGACCAATACTGCTGTACTGAGTCTTAACGGCTACTCTGCCCCCCCGTCTCGCCTCTCGCATACCTAAGGCGTGGTACAGCGGTGTTGGTCAAATGGTCAAGCTATAGCGAAAACGCCTAATAGAAGGTAGGTGTTTTTGATGTTTCAGACTACTCGATGTAGACTGTACCATGTAATTTCCAGGTGCTGGTATTGGAGAAAATGTCCTTTCGGAAAATGATGCTTCAGTATCCTGAGCTTTTCGACGAATTGAAGATGAAACTTAGTGGCAATGTGTCGTAAATATCTGAATAGGTAAAGTATTTTACCATGTCTGTATCTCAAAATGGCCTACACAGGATAAGGGTTTACCCGGGTAAGACCGGACTATTTTCAGCGAGTTGGATGAGCGTCATAAAAAAAAAATGAAGTACTTAATTCTCACTAACTTTTACCTCCAAATTTTGAATGCGAATGATGAAAAGGAAAACAAGCTTTTATTATTAATTTACTTAATGCACCTTTATAAAATAGCTTAGGAGTAATCTAAGCTCAAATTTGTTTTTTTTTTCAAGACACCAAATAGAAAAATCTTGGTCTATGATCGGATTAATAGCTAAATTCAATTCTTAAACTAGGAGAAGAAAAATACGTTGAAAGTATCCGGTCTTTTATTATAAAAAATAATAATATGACACGTTTTTAAAACGTTCGTAACACACGACTGATACGACTGAGCGGTTACTATAAACTGGCGAGAGGGGCGGGGTGAAATGGCGTCCCTCGTGGTTTTGCCCGTGATGTAAAATAACTACTATTTTGGTAGCAATTGCGACTATCCGATCTTAGATCCCATCCGATCTTACATACCTTATATGTATCTGCATTATTGGTCATCAAAATGTAAGTAAGTAAACACTTTAATCAACTATTTTCATCCAGCCGATGCAAAGGAAATTGGGTGTGACGAACAGACAGATACATAGAGTGATGTTACAAGGGTTCCGATTTTTCATGGGATGTACGGAACCCTAAAAAATCTGCAATTGAATCGAAAACCTTTCTGAAGTCGGTCAAGACGGTGTACGTAGCGATTCATAGAACCTGACCATACAAGTCCATTAAAATTAAAGAGAATTTCGTTGCAATGCGTGCATTCCAACAAATTTATCGATGCCGTTACAAAACTTCAATTTACATGCATGCATTACGAAACTGGCACTTTGCCGTCGGCAAAACAACTTTGTATTGCAAATCCTATATCCGAATCAAAAGCGCATTAAGTCCAATTTTATATGCGTGGTTAAATCAATCTTATTGAATTACGAAATCGGTTTAGATTTAAACGAACGTTATGTTAAGTTCAACCGTTTTAGTATGTGATAGGAGCTGTCTATTTTGATGTAATGTGTATTGCATTTAAAGATCAAATTGCGTAATTTGACGACCGAATTAAGATGCCTTACATTCGAAGTCTCTCTTGAGAAGCGTTAGGCTTAATTACATCATTCTCTATTAGTTTGTCATTAGGAGTGATAGTAAAGTTGGTAGCAGATTGGCTCAGTGGGTTGCACAACGGCCTACGAAGTTAGCGGCCCGGGTTCGAATCCCGGCCAGGGCAAGTGTTTGTGTGATGAGCACGAATGTCTGTTCCTGGGTCTTGGATGATTTCTATGTATTTAAGTATATCTATATGATAATGTCTATCGTCGCCTAGTACCCATAGACAGTCAAGGGCACCAATATGAATTACACCACAAAGTTTCAAAAATATGTATACAGTTCTTATTATCAGAATACCCAAAATGGTGTGGTCGCATATGATGAAGCCTGGTTTGCTTCTCTTTCGCATAAGCGTGACCTGAGACACCAACGCGCAGTTCTTCCCCCTGCATCGACAGGTGCAACATTTATATGTCAATTATGCGGGCGAGGCTGTCGCTCTGGAATCGGCCTTTCGAGTCACGTTCGAAAACGCCGCACTTTATTGGACGCTGCTTAAATCATCTTTCATAGATGCAAGAGGCCAATGATGATATCAGAATAGGACTAGGGTATAATCTATGTCAAATTTCATCCCTTAGGGACGAAAAAGGGGATTAAAATTTGCATGGAGAGTAAATATTTGACCTTGAACTTGAAATCTTGGTAATATGCTTCACATTTAAATTAGTAAAATATCGAGTTTTGGGGAAAGACATAAGCTACTTTTTCTTAAAATACCTTTTATCCGCGATAAACGAATCTAAGGCGGACGAAGTCGCGGGTGGCCGCTAGTGTATACATATTTTGGAACTTTGTGTGGATATTTATCTTTACATTTAACTTTTCATGTTTTGCTTAGTTTGGGACTGGGTCGATTTGATTAAGCTTGTCCCTGTGGTATTTATTTAGTACTAGCTTCTGCCTGCGACTTCGTCCGCCTTAAATTCGTTTATCGCGGATAAGCGTATTTTTCCGGGATAAAATGTAGCCTATGTCATACCCCGGGACTCAAACTATCTCCATACCAAATTTCATCCAAATCGGTTCAGCGGTTTAAGCGTGAAGAGGTAACAGACAGACAGACAGACAGACAGACAGACAGACACACTTTCGCATTTATAATATTAGTATGGATTGGTGCAGCGATAATTTAATGTTTTGACCACGGAGACTCTCTACATCTATACTGTTATAAAGTTGCAAAAGAGAAATGTCTGTACATTGAAGATATTTTCAAAAAAACCATTGTACCTCTTTTTTTCTTCAGCGTAGTCGGGTAAAAAGTATCCTATAACCATCTGGAGATACCCAGCTACCCGTGCACCAAAAATAGTTGTAATCCGTTTAGCCGATTTGGCGTGATGAAGCCACAACGACACATACAAACATTACATTTTGCAGCTTTATAATCGTATAGATGAAGAAATGAAGTGTTTACAATCACTCATACAAATTACTGTGGTTTTAATCGCTTCAAAGGCAATCTGCTTATTGATTTCCTTAGCCAGATTAAAAAGATGAAAATTATATAATAGGTAAAGCCGCTGTCAGTAGTGTCAGTACCATTAGGTTGTGTCTGCGCAAAGCAGAAATAATAAATGAAAAGTTTAAAAAACACTAGAAAAACACGCTCTACAAGACTTTTCTAACAAATCCAAACACAGCTATGATACGAAATTCCATCGTGAAAGACGTTACGGCGCGTTACATTGAGGGTCAAAAATCTCCCAAAATTGCGTTACGTAATACTTGAACGCGCTCTTAAAACCCTTTGAACGCTTTCTCTTGCATGAAAATGTGGATACACGCCAACATCTCAACTAGTGAGAAACGAATTTAAACCTTATCTGTCAACAGTAAAATTGCTTTGACAGTGTCTGCCATGATCATTTTAGTGGTCGTTGGCGTGGTAGGCACGACAGCACACGACCACTTTAAGGTGCGTCCACATTTGTATCATTTTAATCATTTGCCCGTATCAGAACATCGTCGCGTGGCATGATCGCGTGTCACGATCACGCGTTTGGACGTTGCGCTGATCGGATTGCTCGAAATCCATTTTGCTACGCGTATCACACAGTTATATCGGAAGAGTGCGGCATGAAGGGCGCGCGCCTGAGCGTCCAAGCAGCGCGATACGCAGTCATGCCACGGCACGGTGATCGGATACGAGCAAATGATACAAATGTGGCGCTTAGCGTTCAAAGGGTTAAAAAGAAGAGAAATGGTCGTTGTTTGTTAGAAACCATTGAAACAGAAGGGGAAAGATGTTTGGGCACTTGCTACGACACAACGATCACATAAAAACTATTGTAGAAGGTAAGATTGAAGGAAGGAGGAAGAGTGGAAGACGTAGAAGATTAACATCTCTATATAGACCAATTAAAGGAGAAAGTAGACGGCGTATCGTATCAGGACATAAAAATGAAAGTAAAAGATAGAAAAACGTGGAAGCTTCTTCGCTCTTAAGTTTCTGATGATGAAGCAAAATGTTTAAAAAAAAATATTCTCTCCCCTTCATCTCCGCAGTTTACAAGTGAAAATTTTGAAATTATCACAATTTGTATAAACAAACATAAGTATTATACGAAAATTATAGCCATGCCTCTAACTAGCTAATTTTCTTTTTAATTTGCAAAAAACCTATTTGACCGGGTCGGTTGCGTTAAGTTTGCACCTCATTTGTATGCAATGCTATAGATATCAGGTGCAAACTTAAAAGGAACCGGGTAATAATGTTAAGGCAAGTGAAAGTTTGTTTGGAACCCTCGGTGCGCGAGTCCGACTCGCACTTGGCCGGTTTTATTAATGTCTTTCACGCGGCTTCCCACTTGGTATGCTTGCACCGTCCACCTTACACCTGACACTCTGTTTTCACCTCCGACGCGCCTGGAGAGCATACCAACCTGCGAAATGAAAGCAAAAGCAGTGTAATTATACTTAGTGGGTACAGTCAGCATGAAATAATCTAGCATCTGAAGCGACAAATATCAGAACACATCTTTATTCTCATAAGCATAAAAATTCGTGACGATTATATACAGGGTGTCTCTAAAACCAACGCTAAAATGAAGAACGGTAATAGAAGAGCTCATAAGATACCATATTAAATGAATTTGACCTTATAAAAAGTCCATGGTTTACGAGATATTGGCACTTTTGAAAAACTCGTGACTTTTGATACCCAGCGTCAGATTTATGCAACTTTCGGAGCATTTATTACCGAAAATAAGCAGTAACCCAAAAATTACTTTTTCTACATCCATATTATAAGTTCTCTACAATATACTTTTGGTTTTACAAATATCATGATAATAATCACAATTTTTGCAATTTATTAGTGGATATTATTATTAGAATTTATTACTAGCATCATTATTATAAACAAGGATCAGAAGCAAATGAAAAAAAAATTCGACGTTACTGGATTTGAACCAGTGCCTTGAGCCAGACCGGGGCAGCACGCTCTACCAACTGAGCTAATCGTCCATACCAGTAATCGACGAATTTTGTCATCTGTTCTTGCTTATGGATCTCTGTAAGGTGCATCCGACTCTTCTCAGTATCGCCGAAAAATTTTTTCATCTGTTTTTGATCTTTGTTTATAATAATTCTCTCCAATATTTTTGGCAGCGATAAGCAAATAGACTATATTAGGAAATCTGTATCTGTGGGTTCATCGTAATTTTTATTTTACGATATCGGCAACCGATAGTTTAGTTACATTTAAAATTGGAACAGCTGTCAAAACTCTAGTATCCATAGATATTGAAACAGTTACCGATACGAAACGTCAATTCAGTATGTTTTTTTTAATATAAACCGCACGACATTTGATCTCGAGTGACATGAAAATAAGGACTTCATTCGTTTGTCTATGATTAAAAAAAACATTCGTTTTGACGGAGGATCGAATTGCCACCATTAATGTTGTCATTTGATTGTTGGTTTTTTGCGTTACGAAAGTAAAATTGTGAAAAGTTGTTTGCAATTTACATTTAAGTTGAAAATATGAGTAGAAGTGACTCCGAGAACTATATTAACACTCCACCGGATATCGTTAATGCAGCCACGATTGCAACAAATAACTTATTGTCAGAAAAATCGATAACCAAATTTAGTACTATAACATTTTTTAGATTGGAGAACAAACGCACGACTTCGATGTGAATAAATAATTTGTTTCTGTATTTGTTCAAGTTTATTTTTTATTGCATTATTTTAATATATATAGTATATAGATATTTTACAGGTACGACACGTTTGGCTCAGTGGGTTGCACAACGGCCTACGAAGCTGGCGGTCCCGGGTTCGAATCCTGGCCAGGGCAAGTGTTTGTGTGATGAGCATGAATGTTTGTTCATGAGTCTTGGATGTTTTCTATGTATTTAAGTATTATAATTTATCTATATATTACGTATATCGTCGCCTAGTACACATAGTACAAGCTTTGCTTAGTTTGGGACTAGGTCGACTTGTGTAAGAAAAGTAACACTAGTAACATTGCAGGTCAATTCCCTACGGCTATTTCTGAACCCATTTTAGAGTACTTATGATAATATGTGTGTAGATAAAGTAGTGTATTCATCTGTACATAATTAGGCCTTAAAACACTCGCGTGATCCTGTTATGGAACTCGCTAACGCTCGTTTCATAAAACCACACTCGTGTTTTAAGACCTCTCATTATGTATCAGCTGCATAAACTACTATTAGCAGCCTCAAATGATTTTAAAGGTACTATCGAAATATGTCGCACACATTCATATTTGCTGATTTTTTTCAGTGTCGGTTACATGTATTGAAAGAAAGAAAGAAAAATATATTTATTCCATAGAAAACACACACAGACAGGACATCATTTGCATAAAATTAATATTGTTTTTTTAGGTTAATTAGGTAAATTGTCTGCAATGGGTCCAGCAATGTGTGCGTTAAGGAAAAGGGTCCGACTCAGCATGGTGTTGCAGTTCGCGAGCGGCAGAACTGCAACGCTGTTATTCTGTCAAAGCCCACAGGGAGCTCGATTTAAACATGACAACGCTTGGTAATATATAAAAAAATCAACGATACCATAGAAAACAAATACAAGTTAATAGTTATCAGTGTCATGAAAATAAATATGTAATGATAGTAGGGATGTGTGAAGATTGAGAGAGCAAAGAGTACTCGGTGCTTCAACTGCTACATAAAAATTAATAAGTAAATAAATAAAAAGGATTAAACATATTGAGAATATGAAGAAGGTATAGGTCCCTTTGTTCCCGATTCCAGTGCCTGGCTAGCCAACAACAAAAGTCGCAATTTACATGTATGGAGTGCTCACCCCTAGATTTTTTTAATTTAATTATTTAACTATTGAACTAAGTAGCGGATCACACATCATCATTATCATGTATCTCATATCATCAACACCTATAATTAAAACTTCATCAATGTGCTATCGAACCCCAACTGAATCCTGACCCACGATAAGCTCATTTTGCCAAACCATCTAATTGCAAGTAGGTCGAAATTCGCCTGTCGAAACATTTCCTTTTTTAAATAAAACAATGGGGAACTCAAATGACGCGACATAATCCGTTAAATTGCTTCATTTAAATGAGTAATAATCGCGAAAACAGAAGAAAATATGAGATAGATTTCCTTGGTAACGAACTTGTCATCATTTTATTTGACTGACATTTACCGATAGATCGTTCAAGATTGACAGTTTTAAACGAATTATCAGCAAAGTGGGTCATGATTCAGCTGGTTTGATTGTACATCTTGTAGTTTTTTGAGTAAAATACCTGTGACATACGGACGGACATGACGAAACGATTAGGGCTTCGTTTTTGACATTTTGGCTACGGAAGCCTAAAAACACACTGTGTATATACTACACAAGTACACACTGTATCACGTGATACTTTAATTCGGTATGACAAGTTCACACCAGGCGGACGTGTTATTTATTAATATGATTTCATTGACATGATTAGAAAGTCTGCGTAAAAAACGCTATAGAAGTAACGCGCAGCAAAATCACTGCCACCTACGTTTAATAAGTAGTAGAAGGCGCCCATCTATACTTTTATTTGATAACTAGACTAGAAAGCGCCCAACTTCTTTCACGGAGGAGAAAAAGTCACAACACCTCTTTTTTTCTTTCGCATAGTCAGGTCAAAAGTATCCTATAACCATCTGTAGATACCCAGCTACCCGTGTACCAATAATAGTTGAAATCCGTTTAGTTGATTTAGCGTAATGAAGCCGCAACGACAAATACTTACAAACATTTCATTTTTACAACTTATAATATTATAGACTAGAAGGTGCCCGAAACTTTATTTATTTATTTATTTATTTATTTATTTATTTATTTATTTATTTATTAATTTATATATTTATTTATTCATTTATTTATTTATTTATTTATTTATTTATTTATTTATTGGAGAACAAACAGAAACAAGTGTGTATAGAAATAGGCTGACAATCTATATATACCTAAAACAAGCATGCACTTATTTCCTAGACAGCTCTCACTAAGACATACATGATACGAGTCTTCACTGTGACAGAATCACTTGATAAATTAATCTTAAATACAAACGACTATTTACGCAAAGAATAATATTCGTGGAGAAGGAAAAACATAACCCTCTTATTTGCTTCTGTCGGATGAAAATTATCCTATGACCATCTATAAATACCAAATATACCTTAACACATAATCCATATCCATACTTCCATATAATATTATAAATGCGAAAGTGTGTCTGTCTGTCTGTTACCTCTTCACGCTTAAACCGCTGATCCGATTTGGATGAAATTTGGTATGGCGATAGTTTGAGTCCCGGGGAAGGACATATGCTACTTTTTATCCCAGAAAAATACCCTTATCCGCGATAAACGATTTAGGCGGCCGAAGTCGCGGGCAGAAGCTAGTTATTACTAAAGGCATAAAGATGCGTGACGATATATTTGGCGCTTTGGATGCTACAGACTATTTGATGCGCTAACTGTACCAAACATAGTTGAAATCCGTTTAGCCGTTTTGACATGATGAAGCCACAACGACACATACAAAAAAACATACAAATATCTAAAAAGAAACAGAGGTGCGTTAGGCTAAGACGGAGTATGGGAATGACTTACCCTAAAAACATTGTGTAAAAAACTAGCCAAGTCTCGATGGAGCTGCTTGTTTATCTCTAAAAAGTAATGAAATGGGTGCTCCATGACACCTTTGCACCAATCGTTGACGGTCGGACGTCGGACGGTGTCATGGAGCACCTGGTTTTGTACTCTTGTAAACCCTTCATTGGCCAAGTCACACAACATAAACTATAATAATAAAAAAATCGCAGTAAAGAACCTTAGATTTGGCACGACTTTGTCTAGATTTCATTACATTTTAGAGATAAACAAGCAGCTCCATCGAGACTTGCCTAGTTTTTTACAGAATGTTTTTGGTGGGATTTCACTTCTTTTTGTAGAAACGTGGGCATAGACCTTCGATTTTTGACATGAAATGAAGTTGAATATTTTTTGTAAAGGCGGTATATCGATCTCTAATAATTGGTTGGGCTCTTGTGTTTTCTAATCAGGGTCACCAGGTACTCCAGATCTTCGATTATCCTAATTTTATAGTTTTCCCTTTATGTGGCCATTAATTCCTAAGTCTGTACCAAATTTGAGCTCTCTGAGTTTATGGGAAGTACTAGTTCTATTCTGATGATCATGAGTGAGTGAGTGTGAAATGCGAAACTTTGCTTTCGCTTATCTTCGGAACTAAATGACCTAGTCTTTAAGTATGTGATTATAGCTTACTGGATGACGAAAATTTCTGCGTTCTGGTCTCATCCAGAGGTTCTCAAATAGGGGCCTGAAAATGCGGCGAAATGGTTCCAGTAAAGGATGGTACGGCAGTGTTTGCTTCGCGCTCGACTTGGCGGGGGCACTGCCGTGCCCCCTGATTCATTGCCGAAAATGCTCTTAAAGGCGTTAAAACGTATAAAACCTCTAACAGGTTTCTGTAACGCGTACTTGTTATTATTTGTGAGTTTACGTAATAAAAAAGAAAAAAACCCACCATTCATACTTCCCCATACTTACTATCCGCAATGTACAAGAGCACATTGAAGATATTAAAAAAAAAAGATTGTATCAGAGTATTTGGAGGCCAATGAACATAAAAAAAAAATATGATTTGTTGTATATTTGTGTGTGTCGTTGTGGTTTCATCACGCCAAATCGGCTAACAGATATCAACTATTTTTGGTACACGGGTGGCCTGGCATCCACAGATGGCTATAGTATACTTTTTATCCGACTTCGCTGTGGGAAAAAATGAGGGGTAATGCTAATGACATTTGTCCTCTGCGGACGAAGTTGCGGGTAACTTCTAGTTATAATATAACTAGCAGCCGCCCGCGACTTTGTCCGCCTTAGATTCGTTTATCGCGGATAAAAAAACCGGTATAAAAAGTAGCTTTTGTCTTTCCACAAAAATAGATATGTTACTCATTTGAATGTGAAGCATATTACCAAGATTCCAAGTTCCTAGCGTAAACAAATATCCCTAAAAGGGATGAAATTTTACATACATTATAGCCATCTCCTATTCTGATATATAAGGTTCATAACTGGAAAGTTTCATTAAAATTCGTCCAGAAGTTTTTAAGAGTAAGTGGAACGTTTATACATACTTTCACGTTTATAATATGGTAAGGATCATTTAATAGTATAGATTTACCTAGCGTTAGTTGATATAGTGGCCTTAATAAATAATACACATTCCTTGAAAATTTCAAGCGACTATTATTGCTTAAGAGTCCCCGGCAAGCTCGGCCGAATTTCACCTTCCCATACAGACGGAGTTTCGTTCTCATTCTGAAACCACGTCTTGGAGTGTAACGAAACTTCGCATATGCAATGACATGAGGTATATCCAGGCCTGTAATTAGTTTATATAGCTCCAGTTTATAAAATAAACGGAATACAATAAAAACCAGTTTTGTATGAAAAACTTAAATTCGCTGTATTTTTTAGGGTTCCGTACCAAGAAGGTTCAAAAGGAAGCTTTATGGTGCGACTCTGTCTCTCTGTCTGACTATTAAAGCGCCATATCTCAAAAACTACTTATGCTAACTATTTTTAATGTGGAATATTTATAAACATGGTCAGCCCACATGTATTGCACAGGAAATATTTAAAAATCTATTTTAATTTTCTAAACAAATGACGAATATGAGAGGGGTAAAAATTAAAAGTCTAGCTACTGGGTCAAATGGGGTATCAGATGAAAGGGCTTAACCTGCACATTTTTGGACAATTTTTATAATTTTTTTATTGTGGTTATTTTTTGCTTGATTAAGGAAAATGTGAAAAAAACACCATTTCCCCCCCCCCCCCCTTTATCCCCAAAGTTTACCCATCGAAAATTTTGTAATTTTCACAATTAGTATTCATAAAGATTAATATTACACGAAAATTATAGCCATGTCTCTTAACAAGCTAATTTTTTTTTAATTTGCAAAAAGCGTATTTGAACAACCCGCTTGCCTTAAGTTTGCACCTGATTTGTATGCAATGCTATGGATATCAGGTGCAAACTTAACTTTACCGGTACCGGGTAATAAAGTTAGGGTGAGTAAAAATTTGTGCGGAACCCTCGGTGCGCGAGGCCGACTCGCACTTGGCCGGTTTTTTATTTATTTACTATGATATCTGAGGCTACATAATCTAATTACAGACCTGGATATACCTTAACTTATTCTAAGTACAAAGTTTCAGAGCAAACTAGCTAGGTGTTTTAAAATGAGACCGTAACTACGTTTGTATGGAGAACCGAGCTTGCCGGGGACTCTTGACTAAAGTTACCTGTGACAGGACAAAGTCACATCGCTCAAGTTCATTTTGTCCACATTCTCAACTCGTAACACTTACCAAATTGTCCACTGCCTAGGTCGTCCACGGTCCTGAATCTGAGTTCAACTGAGAGTTAGGGGACGTTCATTATTAACAAATACAAATACTCTTTATTGCCAGAGCCCGGAAAATCCATAGCAAAACAAAAGACTGTCTTGATCAAACTAGTGTTAGAAACATTCTTTTATCGATATCGATAGTTGTGTAATATGAGAAAAAAACGGCTCACCAAATGAAACAAAATAATAATACAAAATGTCACATAGGTTTGTATAATTATACAGATACAGATGCAATTTCTTCCTCGAAATCCACGTCAGTACACACAGCAGCACATGACATCTTATTGGGTTTGTTATAGTGATAGGAGTAGATAATCATTATTTTTTCAACATTCTCTGGGAGAAGACTGTTTCGTTTATCACTATAAAGCCATTTATGTATACTAAATGACCGTTCAAATTCACTCGACGTCAAGGGAGCAAATTTATAAAACTCATTGTAATTGGTATTGTATAAGTTACGTTGCGTTTTAGATGGAATAACACATATAAAACAAACCCTTAAATTACCACTTCTTTTGCATTTGGCGTGAATGATTATAAAATAATGTACCTAAACATATCGGTATGTTTTTTTTTTAGTCAAAACTTACTCGATATCGATAAAAAAAATGTTTCTAACTAGTATGATTGCGACAGTCTTTTGTTTTGATATGGATTTTCCGGGCTCTGTATATTGCACACCTTAGATACACAGAAATATAGAACATGACAGTAGCATTCGAATAAGCAGAAGAAGACATTAGGCGGCCTTATCGCTAAATACTAATTTCTTCCAGATAACCTTTACGTGAGGCGTTTTTGGCGGATTTTCCGATCCAACCTCTCCTCTGGTGAGATTTGGCTCAACTCCTCCGACTTCTAATCTCAAGTGACATATTTCAAAATGCGTTTATGCGTTGGATTTATTCTAAAAAAAATATATTTTAGCTTATTATTTTTTCACCAGTCCACAGTTTATATTATTTATAAATATACTGTGGACTGGTAATAAGACGCAACATGCTTTATTTAATTTAAACCAATTATTTGCAATATTAAACTGCTTCTTGCAGAAAAAATATTACGTGACTTGAAGGCGCACGCAACTTCGTTCGCGGAAGAGAAAAAAGTTGTAACCCTCTTTTTTACTTCAGTGTAATCGGTTAAGTAGTATCCCATAACTATTTGTGGATGCCTTGCCTAGCTAACTTTGTACCCAAAATTTAAATCTGTTAAGTCGTTTTGGCGTGATAAAGCCACAACGACATATACAAACATTCTAAAAATAAAAAATAAAATGGTTTTTGATTTAGTGACCTTTTCAATTAGTTTTTGTAAATATTTTCAATGTACAGACATTTTATTTATACAACTTTATAATGGTATAATATGTTTGTCGCCGGGCAGGATGGGAATGTAGACGAAATTAATATGTGAACGTATTGGGAATTTGGTCGAGACATGGGTATGTGGACGAAATGAATATGTGGACGTATTGCGCATGTGGTCACGATGGGAATGTAGACGAAATTAATATGTCGACGTATTGGGAATGTGGTCGAGATGGGATTGTCGATGAAGTGAATATGTGGGCGTATTGGGAATGTGGACGATATGAATATGTGGACAAATTTTAATTGTGGGTGAGATGGGAATGTGGACGAGTTGGATATGTGGATGAATTTCGATCGTGAGTGAGATGGGATTGTGGACGAAATGAATATGTGAATGAATTGGGAATGTGGACGAAGTAAAGATGGACGAGATAGATTGCCAGATGGAGGCTTAGTAATAGGGTTCCATTGGAGCCCTTTGGTACGGAACCCTGAAAAGTAAAAGTTCAAAAATCCAAAACCGTAAACATGAATTAAACAAGCAATTATGTCATGACAAACAGAACTATATGAGTTTTAACTGGTCACACTCTGCTTACTCATTGCATGATCATAATCATATATTAACTAAGTTATTATTTTAATATGATTAAAAGTGCCATATACCTACTATTATAGAGTTGTAATAATGAAATGTCTGTACATTGTGGACACATCTATACATTTGCAATTAAATCATAAAAATATAGTCTTTTTCAAAAGACATATTTGGAACCCGGTTGCGTTAAGTTTGCATCTCATTTGTATGCAATGCTATAGATATCACGTGCAAACCGAAACCGGGTAATATAATAATGTTAGGGTAAGTGAAAGTTTGTACGGAACCCTCGATGCGCGAGTCGGACTCGGACTTGGCCGGGTTTTTTTAAAAGTTTGAATGAGTCTAAATTTCACGCTCATGTTCGGTTAGTACCATCAAGTACCATAGATAAAACTGCAACTTTATATCAAATCCAAGGAAGAAAAATGAACTAAAATACATAATGAAAGTGGGCCATCTTAAAAACCGGGTTATCTTCGGCGCAGGTATCTTAGCATAGATGTGGTCCAGTGGATAATGCGTTTTCAATTGAGAAATAAATGGTACATATAATGTAATCTAAGCGAAATTTAATCTCATACGCTCTGCTAATTCTGTCCACTCGTGTTCTTTTCAAAATTATCCTTTGATATATTCAACAAAGCTTAATGCCAGCAAACCAAATGGCTTCATTCGGACGAGAGTTTAAAAACCGGCTAAATGCGAGTGGGACTCGCGCACCGAGGGTTCCGTACAAAATATAAGCTACGAATGGCCGTATCTATGAAAATCCAGTGTTATCAGAGCCCTACTCCTAAGCAAAATGTACGCGGTGTTCGATCATTTTATATTGGTTACCAACATAGACAGACATCAAATTATACTGTTTTTAGTATTTGTTGTTATAGCGGCAACAGGAATATATCATCAGTGAAAATGTCAACTGACTATCACGGTTTATGAGATACAGCCTGGTGACAGACGTACAGACAAACGGACGGACGTACAGCGGAGTCTTAGTAATAGGGTTTCATTGTACCGCCCTCAGTGTGCGGAACCGTAAAAAGTGACCTAGTTCATTGATCCATACATAATATATAGGTATTAAATTATAATACTGTAGACAACACACCATAGCGCTAGCGCAGCGCCAAAGCTAATACTACCAACCTCATCTATCGGCGAGTAGTATTACTATATTAGTGACCCAATTATCCGCTAGATGGCGTTGGAATCGTAATAGATCGGGCTAACGTTTCTTCAATTCAAAAAATATAAGTAGATTTAAGATTTTTGATATGTATTTTCCACAGTGTAATGCCCGGGCAGTTCACGTTGTCAAGCTGTGCATGGAACCTTAAAACGGAATACAGGCAAAAATGTTTAAAAAATATATGTATCTCTCAAACCGTCACTGTATTTGGATTTGGATCAACGAACTGCTTACGAGCCATACAGTGAAATAAAATATTTTGCATTAAACTAACATTAAACTCCACTCTACAGAAATGCGCGTGCTACGCTGGTCAGCGGGTGTCACACTATTCGACAAAGTCCGAAATGAGTACATAAGAGGAAGTTTCAAAGTCGCCCCGACTGTAGATAAGGTCAAGGAGAAACGCCTGAGGTGGTATGGCCATATTCAAAGACGCTCCGATAACCATATGGTGAAGCTTGCCCTCGACCTGCCGACTACAAAACGTTCCCGTGACAGACCACCCGCCACCTAGTGGATGAAGGTCGAAAAATACGTAAAAGAAGCTCGTTTAGATAAAGACGCAGCACAAAACCGTGCTAGATGGAAATTGCGGACAAGGAAGGCCGATCCCAAGTAAATGGGATTAGCTCTAGAAGGAAGAAGACGAGTTTATTTTCCCGCTTCTGTAGCGCATCTGGGATGTTCGCGGAAGCAAGGGTCGACTGCTTTTATACCAACATGCGTAAGAAGGCCGCATCTTTGATGCACTGGGTGCGTGGCAGTCCCAACAACATCTTGAGGATGATAGGGGATAGGATTGACTGCCCCTTCTTACGTCACTGTTGTGGGTTACATGCCCCTTGTACATTAAAATAATAATAATTGTATTTACTAACACTAACACTTAAGCTACTGACAACATATGAGTATTTATACTTGAAATAAATGATTCTATTCTATTCTGTTTTGCATTAAAGTCTAATTTTCGTTAATCCTCGTTTTCCTGACGATCCTAGTTCCCGTCGTTACAATACTTACATACATAAAAAATCTCCAAGACCCACAAACAAACATTCGTGCTCCTGAGACAAACACATGCCCTAGCCGGGATTCAAACCCGGTACCGCCAGTCAAAACCGTTGTCCGATAAATGTCCTACATGCCTAGCGTAAACCAATTGCCTAAGACTTTGACGTATTACATCATTGTATGGTCAGTAAACAAACAGCTCAACCAAGACAAAATAACAGTAATTTGAGATCACGTAGCTGCTCAAGACACGCCTATACAACGCCTACACCACCAACTTACAATGCTGTTCAGGAATCACTTAAACAACCATAATATCACTAATTACCAGACCGATACGAACAATTTTGCGGCGCAAACGACTTCAAATCAGCAGCCATGAGTGAAATGTTCGTGATTCAGTTTGTCAATTAAAATAGTTCAATTTTAATTTGTCAAGTTGTATATCGTGTACTTAAATATAGATACATTTAAGTAGCCTTATGTAACTATCGTGTAGAAATGCGGTGTGAATGATTAACAAGACCAGAAATAGTGGAAATATTAGAAAGATTGGTTTAATTTTCGAGTAATATTTATATTTATTAGTTAATACAAATGCTGAAAATTTCAAAATGTTCGATTGGCAAACTTCGGAGATAAATGGGTGGGGGGAGGGGATGGTGTTTTTCTCACATTTTTCTTAATAAAACAAAAACTAGTCGCAATAAAAAAATTAAAAAAAATTGTTTGAAAATGTGCCGATTAAGTTCTTTCATATGATACCCCATTTGATCCAGTAGATATACTTTTAATTAATTTTTATCCCCCTAATTTTATTTTAGAAAATAAAAATATATTTTTAAATATTTCCTGTGAAATACATGTGGGCTGACCATGTTTTTAAATATTCCACATTTCAAATAGCAAAAGTACTATTTGAGATATGGCGCTTTAATAGTCGGAAGACAGACAGACAGAGTCGCACCAGAATAGTTCCTTTTGTACCTTTTTGGTACGAAACTCTAAAAATGCACATGAAATAAATACGATGTGAAAAAGTGCAGCAGCAAAAGAGCGTAACTACATCGCACTAACTTCTTTTTGCTGAGAATTGCAGTTTTTCGGCAATAACTCAAAAATGGTATATCCGATCATGTTGAAAATAGTTTTCGTTGAAAGTATTTATGTATGTATTTAAGTATAGCTTTGTTTTTCCATTGTTAGGGTTCCGTAGCCAAAATGGCAAAAACATTACCCTTATAGTTTCGTCATGTCTGTCCGAATGTCACAGGCATTTTACTCAAAAACTATATGATGAACCTATATTGATGAAATTTGGAGTATATCTAGGTGTCTTGTATATACCGCTACCTAGTTTAGTAGTTAAATAGCAAAAATAAATATGTATAGGGACGACCGGTTTAGCCCAGTGGGAGTAACGTTGCCTGCGAAGCTGAGGTCCTGGGTTCAAATCCCGGTAAGGGCAAATATTTGTGTGATGAACATAAATATTTGTTCCTGAGTCTTGGATGTTTTCTATGTATATAAGTAATATGTCTATTAAATATATCGTCGTCTAGTACCCATAACACAAGCCTTATTGAGCTTACCATGTGACTAGTTCGATTTGTGTAAAATTTTCCTGTAATATTTATTTATTTAATAGGGGAGGCACTCCGTACATGTATCATTGTATAATTTTTTATCAGCAAACATGAAAACATGTAGTAGTAGCTTTTGCCAGAATATCTCCAAAAGTATGGCAATTGACAGTCCTCTTGTTTTGATGGCCCTTGGTATTATGGTGGTGCGCAAATCGATTTCCCTCAGTGTACGTTTGTGACACAACCCACTATTCCACATGCATTGTACAATAGACAATGATTCTGATTAAGAAAGTCCACTTGCACAGCACACGCATTGTACACGATTTTGAAATTGGTCTAAGAGCTCTGAGACTCACGGACAATGAGTAATTTGACGGTATTCTGGAAAATTCCGACCTTACTCGTTTCTTGCACTTCGTTATCGAAACATAAAAGTCAAAGCCCCTCTTTTTTTCGTTAGTGTAGTCGGGTAAAAAGTATCCTATTACCATTTGGGGATACCCAGCTATCTGTGTACCAATAATTGTTGAAATTTGTTTAGCTGATTTGGCGCGATGAAACCACAACGACACATACAAACATACAAAAAATCCAATTAAAATATTTTTCCGCTCAGTGACCACCCAGATATTTTCAATGTACAGACATTTCGTTTTTACAACTTAATTTATCATTGAATTTCGGCTTTCTTCTCAACAGTGGCCTCCTTTTGGGAAACGCCGTAGAGTCGGACTTATAAAAGATCTGTCGAAATATGTGCCACACATTGATATTTGCTGAAAAACATTTTTTTTCAGTGTGTCGGTTACATGTATGGAGTGCCCCCACTAGAAATATATATATTTTTTATTTAACTATCAAACTAAGTAGCGGCTTACACAAGACATCTATGCTTCAAATTTCATCAATATGGGTACATCTTATAGTTTTTGAGTAAAAGGCCTTTGACATACGGACGGACGGACGGACATGACGAAACTATAAGGGTACCGTTTTTGCCATTCTGGCTGTGGAACGGAAGTAGAAATTAATGGCAAATAGTCCGATTCGCTTATTTTCTAAAAATATCTTCAGCTAGATGGCGCCCGCAACTTTGTTCGCGGAGGAGAAAAAGTCATAACCCCTCTTTTTTGTTCAGCGTAGTCGGGTAAAAAGTATCCTATTAAAAATATACTAGTAAGAGATTTGCAGGGTGCTCCAGGGAGGTCAAGGTTACCCTGTTTAGAGCCTTTTGTACATCCCTTTATACCTGCAGTCTCAGGGTGAAGTATTCGCAACGGGCCTATAGCGCCCTCCGAATCCAGTATAACAACGCGTTCCGGGTGATAGTGGGACTGCCTCGTTTCTGTAGTGCATCGGGGATGTTTGCGGAGGCGCGTGTCGACTGTTTTTATGCAACCATGCGCGGGCGGGCCGCATCCCTGGTGCGCCGAGTGCGGGACAGTCCCAATACCATTCTGAGAATGATAGCTGATAAGCCTGATTGTGCTATTATGTCACTCTGTGCGGGACTGCATGCTCCTACTAATGTAATTTTATGGTAGAGCTATAAAAATAATAGTAATGTAATGTAATATGTATATGTGTCGTGTAACACGAAATAAATGATTTGATTGATTGATTGATTGATATAACCATCTGGAGGTACCCAGCTGCCCGTGTACCAAAAATTGTTGAAATCAGTTTACCCGATTTGGCGTGACGAAGCCACAAAGACACATACAAGCATACAAGAACCCAAAGAAAAAAAATCGTTTTAGTGACCTCCAAATAGTCCGTAACAATCAATTTTTTGAAAATATCTTCAATGTACAGACATTTCATTTTTATAACTTTATAATAGTATAGAGATGTCTACATTTATTTTTTCTACTTAATAATATGTAGTATAGATAGGGTTATGAAATTTCCTTCCCTTCCGTTCCACACACTTGCCTTAGTTGGCGGTCTTGACTATGATATACAAATTTTAGGGTTCCGCAGCGAAAGGCCAAATGATAAAACTGGCGAAAATGTCGAACCATGCTCTGTGTAGGGTTCCGTAGCTGTTCCTACAAAGAAATGCACTACAGATGAAAAAAAGCGGCCAAGTGCGAGTCGGACTCGTCCACGAAGGGTTCCGCATCTGTTTATACAAAAAAATGCACTACTGATGACAGAAAATACGCTATGAAAAAAAACACTAACAAAAGAGCGTATCTCCCCGGCACTAAAGTCCTTTTGCTGAGAAGCGCAGTTTTTTGGCAATAACTTAAAAACGGTATGTCCGATCATGTTGAAAACAATTTTCGTTGGAAGTATTTATTAAGTTTTATATTTAAAATTTTTTTCATATTTTTGGAATATACCGAATAGACGGGGGGTCACAATTTTTGCTACTTTCATTGCGAATATTTCGGAAAATATTCACTAAATCAAACGTTGATTTGAGAAACCTTAAAGTGTTTTTAGAAGAACTGTCGAATGATGTGTGCCTCACGTTGATAATTGCGAAAAAACATTTTTTTTTCAGTGTGTCGGTTATATGTATGGAGTGCCCCCCCCTAGAAATATATATATTTTTTATTTAACTATTAAACTAAGTAGCGGCTTACCCAAGACACCTATGCTTCATATTTCATCAATCTACATCTCATACTTTTTGAGTAAAATTCCTGTGATATACGGACGGAATGACAGACAGACAGACATGACGAATCTATAAGGGTTCCGAATTTGCCAATTTGGCTACGGAACCCTAAAAATACGTTGAGAAGATGTGCAAAAGCAAAGGAGCTTATCTTCGTGGCGCTTACATTCTTTTGCTGAGAAGCGTAGTGTTTTGGCAATAATTCAAAAACGGTAAGTATATCGGTTGAAAACAATTTTTGTTGAAGGTATTTATATATGAAGCTTCTTTTATGTAAAGTATTGTTTTGCTAGTGCACTTTTTCGTATCATTTTTAGGGTTCCGTACCAAAAAGGTATAAAAGGAACCCTTATGGTGCGACTCTGTCTGTCTGTCTCTTTCTCTGTCCGACTATTCAAGCGCCATATCTCAAAAACGACTTACGCTATCTATCAGTCCACATGTATTGCACAGAAAATATTTAATAAGGTATTTTATTTTCTAAACACTCGACGAATATGACGAGGGGTAAAAATTAAAAGTAGGCTACCGAGTCAAATAGGGTATCATATGAAAGGGCATGACTTGCAAATTTACAAACATTTTTTTTTTATTGTGTTTAGTTTTTGTTTTATTAAGGAAAATGTGAAAATAAAAACACCATTCCCCCCTTTATCTTCGAAGTTTACCAAACGGAATTTTTTAATTTTTTACAATTTGTATAAAAAAACATAAATATTACACGAAAATTGTAGCCATGTCTCTCACTACCTATTTTTTTTAAATTTGCAAAAAACCTAATCGAACAACCCGGTTGCGCTCAAATCAGCCCCCGTATTGCCTAACGCGTTTGACGCTCGCAAACAGAATCAAGTGTCATGATTTTGTATGGGCTATGACAGTTGATTCGGATACCAACTGTCAAAATTTCGTTAGGCAATAACCCCGCAGGTGCAAACTTAACTCAACCGGCACCGGGTAATAAAGTTAGGGAAAATAAAAATTTTTTCGGAACCCTCGGTGCGCGAGTCCAACTCGCATTTGGCCGGTTTTTTTATTATTTTAAAAAAGCAAAAAATACGTGTCCAATATTTTTTTATTATCTAACAGTCATCATGCCTATTGTATGTCGGTCTGTCTGCGTCTATAACCATTATAAAATGATTGTACACCGCGCATACTTTGCTTAAGAGTTGGGCTCTGCTTTGCTAACACTGGATTTTCATAGATACTGCCGTTTGTAGCTTATATTTTGTACGGAGCCCTCGGTGTGCGAATCCGACTCGCACTTAGCCGGTTTTTTAATAATGTGCAATACGTATGATAGTCATCAGACACAACATTCGCAAGATAGTTACAGTGCGTAAGTAACCTGCTATTACATAGTTTACATCGCCCCACAAAGATCTAACCGAGATAAGAGGTCTCAAAACCAAGATGTAGTAAGTGTGAGCGAGTCTCATATAGTTTACAGTCCTTTGATTTCAACACGTCTTACGCAGTTCACAACATAACTGGATTGGTGTATGTATCATATGTGTTAGTGGTTATTTGACTCCACTTGACAGATTTGGTCTGGTCGTGGGAAAAACGACCATTAGGGACACGTTTGGCTCAGTGGGTTGTACAACGGCCTACGAAGCTGGCGGTCCCAGGTTCGAATCCCGGCCAGGGCAAGTGTTTGTGTGATGAGCACGAATGTTTGTTCCTGGGTCTTTGTCATTAAACCGATATAAAATGACCCCACACCGCGTACACTTTGCTTAGGAATAGGGCTCTGCTAACACTGGATTTTGATATACGGTCGTTTTTAGCGTATATTTTGGAAAATATTCAACTGAGGTGCAAGTACTGCGCAAGACCAAGATGTAATAAGTGTGAGCAAGTCTCATAATAGTTTACAGTCTTTTGATTTCAACACGTCTTACACAGATCTTAACATAACTGGATTAGAGTATGTATTTGACACATTGGTTACTGGTTTATGTGACTCCACGAGACGGGTTTGGCCTGGTGTGGTCATAGGAAAACTTTAATGCAAAGACTATTACTGTCACTCGCCATACAAAAGCCGTCTCCCGCTATGTACAACGCCATCTATGTATAAGAATTATTATACACAACTAATTTAACTTTGCAAGCGTTACTTAGAATTTCAATGTCACGATTTATTTATGGGATCCCCTTGGATCGCATAATATTATTTAGACTATTATTGTTTCGCATAATTGATTTGGCATAATTTGTTTTGGCATAATAGTATTTTAGTATACATGACTGTATGCCTTTCAATAGAGAACCTTTATTTATTACTAGAAGAGGCAAGTTCGCTCGCGACGGATAAAAAAATCACAACACTCTTCTTTCTTCAGCGTAGATGGGTAAAAAGTATCCTATAACAATCTGGAGATACCCTGTGTACCAAAAATAGTTGAAATCTGTTTAGCCGATTTGGCGTAATGAAGCCACAAGGACACATACAAACACAAAATTTCCAATAAAAATATTTTTAGGTTCAGTGACCTCCAAGTAGTCCGTTTCAATTATCGCAATGCAATAAACGGGGCTTAATGGCGTATAAATATGATTTTCTCTAATTCCCTTTCGTTGGTAATTCTTCGACGTTTCGGACGTTCGCGTTACGTCCATTGTCTGGAATAATGTACAAACATTTCATTTATACAACTTTATAATAGCAAGGACCAATAAAACAAGAGAACTGACAAATATAAGCTATACTTAGAATCGTATTCCGATCGCAAAAACTAGATGGCGCTTCAAAAATAAACTAATTGTTACTATACCGTGTTTCTTTTTTAAACTATAACATAGTTCGCAAATACCTAATAATCGTAGTCACGCTTGCAAAGTTGAATAATTGTAAAAAATAATTATTATACATAGATGGCGTTGTACATATCGAAGAACGGTTTTTCGGTCCTTGTTATAATGTAATAGTACATTACTGCAGAGGCTGCGAAATAGAGGATGGCCGGCCGACTAGTTATAGATCCATATAGAAATAAGAGGCCGACAATCCCTATTCGCGCCGAGACTTTTCTCAAACAAATCCAAGCAAATTTTAAAAATTTGGTTTTTCTTCTATTTCCGCCAAAATACTTTTATCAACCTTTTTATGTAAGCTGTTTGGGTTAATATTTTTGCCACCAAATCTAAAGATGATTTGATTTATTAAAAACTGACAATACCTTATTTATTGGTTATTTTAATAAATTATTTGCAATAAACGTCATTCTTTGCTTATTTTATTGAATATATTTTAAAAATAAATTAAATAGTTGGTAAATCACTGTCACAAACTATGTTTTATTTTTTCTCAAACATGCACTGAAATATTGACGTTGTGTTCCTATAGGCCCCGAAGTCTCACATTTCGGGTGCGGCGCAACGAGGGTCACATAATGATAATTTCATAAGTTTTTTTTTTTTTTTTTTTTTTTTAATAAATAGATGGGCATTTGACCGCAATCTCACCTGCATACAAAACTGAACTGACTTTTTGCAATGATGAAAGGATGTTTAATAGTTTGGGTGTATTTTTAGTCTTTTGAGATGTCTAATGTAAGTTTTGGTTACCAATACACAATAATAATAATTATAAATCCTTATCGTTATCTTTTATGTGTGTACGTTCCACTTAATCTCAAAAACTTCTGGACGAATATTTATGAAACTTTCCAGTTATGTACCTTATACATCAGAATAGGACAAAGGCTATAATGTATGTCAAATTTCATCCCTTTTAGGGACAAAAAAGGGATGACAATTTGTATGGACAGTAAATATTTTTTTACGCTAGAACTTGAAATCTTGGTAACATGCTTCATGTTTAAATTAGTAAAATATCGAGTTTTGGGGAAAGACATAAGCTACTTTTAACCGGAAAAATACCTTTTATCCGCAATAAACGAATCTAAGGTCTAAATAAATGGAAACTATGAAAATAAAAGGAAACCACTTTGTTTCCATACTTTTGGCGTGGGTTGTAAGTGTCTAGAGGTCACATTATATCTAGTAGTGATGATTCTTTCAGCGATGCGTTTGACTATGACGTACATGTATCTATTTCGTTTCGTGGCATGTTGCGGTAACCGACCTCACCTCACACTCACACGCGCATTTGCAAACGCAGCGCGTTTACGCAACTCGATCGCATTTTCGACTTACACGTAATTTAAAGAAATCAAGGACGTTGCTTCCACTCTACTGGAATATAAATCAAATAATTTGAATCTTAGAGCGTTTGGTAACTCTAATCGCAGTACAATACTACTGGAGCCACAAACATGTGGGTCTAACAAACAATGGCGTTCGTGAAGTCACCCAATAGATCTAGGTTCAGATAATAAACTGGGTAGGTATAAATTAGTTACAGGGCACCACCGAAAATCAGCGTCACGGCTTGCCGTGGCTTAAAAGTGGTGATCCCTTTCAGCGTCGTCATTGGTTTTTGTTATTTGTAATTTTTGTTTATGCTGGCGTTGAATAATAGTACATTAGTTACTGCAGACCGGCTTGCCGACTGAAGAAGGGCTTGCCGGGTGAGTAGGTATAGACTGGATAGCGATACGAAGCCGGCAAGCACTTTTCACGGCCAGAGGCATGTATAGTGCTTTTCTCAAACATATGCAATGAATATTTCTATGATGATGAGCACAAAGTGGCTAAAAATAACAGAATTAATACTAGAAGTGTTACACAGAGAAAATTAATACAACCGAGTGTAAAAAACTACTACGATGAAAGGGCCTCAAAATATTTAGTACCAAAATTTTTTAATAAGATTCATTTACTTAGACACGACTGTAAAATAAGTAAAACTGTTTTAAAATCAAAACTGAAGGACTTCCTCCTCGAAGATAAGCCAGTGTCATCGTAAACACGCTGACGCGCTGTCCTCGAGGACGAAGTACCTACATAATAAATATGATGCGTGTGCAGATTTTTCTAACCGGCTCATTTGTATATCATGTAGTTATATAATTCAGTTATATTAAGTGTTTGAAATCTGAGCGCTCTCGCCATTAAACGTCACAGTTTGGCGAGTAATAATTATTTTGTAAAATGTTATTTTTATAAGTTAAATAAATAAAAAAAAAATAAAAAATAAAAAAAAACACCACAAAAAACTACACTAATTTGTTTTTTTTTTTTTTACGGAAGTCGTCCGTATTTCGCGTGTGTAGTGTTCGAGTAGACCCTATTAGGGCCGTTACACACAACCTGATAGTAAGAATCTTAATTTCTATAATAAATAAAATAAATGCAGAGGATTTTAAATATTTTCTATGGTCCCTGGTGACTTACGTATAGACAAAATTTTAAATTTTCGTTTCTCTAACATGTGAACTATACAAATTTGTGTTCTTTATGTCAGTTTGTGTGTAATAGGCATTAACGCGGATATTTTTGGTCCTATCAGACCATACAACCATCAGCCACTAGAAAAAAATAAAAAAATATAATTCAGCTATTTAGCCTGTCCATGAACAAAGAAATCACCTGTTCATGAACACATGCGCCATGTTTACATAAAAATATTAAAAAAATACTTCCCGGCCTAGGCCTTCAGTTTTGTATGAAATTCCTTTACAGTGCTCTCAAGTTCTTCCGCCCGAAACGTGATACTTTGAACCTTGTTTTACCGCACGTAATGACGACATTTTATTGCATTTAAATAAAACTATTTATCTATATTTCATTGCATGTTTGAGAAAATATGTTTTTTTTATTTCTTTCAAACAATGGGGATGAAAATTTGTACCTAACGCCTCCTTATATCGCCACATTATCGGCCATTTCGAAGCTTGGAGCATTTCACTAATGAGGATGACAGGCCATGTCATTACAGACCAAATTTTTAATGCATTTAAAGCGGGGGGTGAGATAAACAAGTACAGCACACTAGGGAAATATTTTTACTTTCAAAAACGCACACAGTTAATAGAAATCACCCAGAATCAAAAAAACGACCATACACTGACAATTTACCGTATAAACTAATCGGGGATTTCGCGATTACTTTAAACGCGATTACTAAAAAATTCAGTCTAGCTAATAGGTCAAGTAAGGTAGCATATGAAAAGGCTTGATCTGTACTTTTTTGAGTATTTTTTTCATTATGATAACATTTTCTTTTATTAAGAAAAATGTGAAAGAAAAGACCATTCCCCCCTTTTATTTCCAAAGTTTACCAAACGAATTTTTTTAATTTTCTCAATTTAGAACATTTTTTTGTAATGTGCTTAAATTTCACTTTATTAAGTGAATTGTGGAAAAAATACCTCTTTATGTATCTGAAACTTTCTGGAATTATGTAATTTAATATGAATATTACACGAAAATTACAACCATATACCTCTTTACCTCTATCCATTTTACTTTTTTTAATCACAAAAAAACATTTTTGAATAACCCGATTTGGGTAAGTTTGCCCCTAATTTGTATGTGACGCTATAGATACCAGAGGCGAACTTAACTCAACCGGCCAGTTACGACGGAATAAGTGAAAGTTTGTACGGAACCATCGGTGCGCGAGTCAGACTAACAATTGACCGGTTTTTGTTACAAGTTAGTAATGTTATAATATCCGTATTAAGAGTCCCCGGCAAGCTCGGTTCTCCATACAAACGTAATTACTAATTACGCTCTCATTTTAGAACAATATGCTACTTTGCTCCAAAACTTTGTACTTAGAGTAAGGTAAGGCATATCCAGGTCTGTAATTAGTTTATATAGCTTCAGATACCATAGTAAAAAAATACAGCGAATTTAAGTTTTTCATACAAAACTTGTTTTCGCTGTATTTCGCATGTCTTATAAACTGGAGCCATTTAAACTAATTACAGGCCTAGATATACCTCATGTCATTGTATATGTAAAGTTTCGTAACAATCCAACGCGTAGCTTTAAAATGATAACAGTAAAATTTAAAAATTAATAAACTCCCCGACACAAATGAACATAACAAGAGGAGTTCCTAGCTTCAATATTGGCTGAGATCCGGTCACTTGTTCCACTAAAAGCTGAATATCTTGGGGACGAGTGCTCCGATTTTTATTAAACAAAGCTAAGAACACTCGGGATAAAATTATCTATGACATAAAAAAACCGCATTCAAATCGGTCCATTTGTATGGGCGCTACGATGCCACAGACAAATACACAGATACACAGAGTCACAGACACGTTAAAGTTATAAAACCCCTCTTGTTTATCGGGAGTTAAAAACGAAACTCCGTTTGTATTGGAAGGTGAAATTCGAGCTTGCCAGGGATTCTTAAAACAGCAGATATCTTTAGCAGTGATTGCCGCAATAAGGTTCCTTTTAGTAGATCCACGTTTATCAGTGTAGAACACGATACACGATGCAATGTTATGCAAGGCGGGTCAGTCTTGGAAAGGAAGTGGCCCAGTTTGCAAAGCGCATCATGACGTATCCACAGTCATCCTGGCGTGGTCGGTTAAAATGAAAGGTAACTGGTTCATTTTGAGACGAGTTTACCGGTTTTTGTTTTACTTTTGCTTTGGGCGAAAGTTTATGGTTCCGTACGCGAGGAAAATATGAGCTCAAGTTAAATTAGACTATAAATTGATAATAGGGATGATGACTAAATAGTCTTATAGATTTATCAAAAATATTGGACAAGTATTTTTTCATTTTTTATATAATCGTAAAATAAAGGCGATACGTTGAGTCAAAATGTCGCGTGACGTCACTCCTAAGTACAAAATTTACTTAGGAGTGACGTCACGAGCCCCCACTCCTAAACTTTAATGCGATTTATCTGAGTATTTTTTTTATTATTTTCAAAAAACAAAAAATATGTGTCCAAATTTTTTTTATTATCTAACCGACGGGCTAATTAGTATTTTGATTTTCATACCCAGTCATTATGCCTATTATTGTATAATTAATTTGGTTTAAAATTTTAATGATTAAAGATACTTGGAGTATTTAGTCAATGGAGACGCCTTCATGTCGTTTCCCCTCTGCCAAAGACGTTGGTACAATGTTCAAACCGTTTTATAAACACTACTTTATTCATCGATTATTGGCAGTCTTGTAATCGTTCAGTCAGTCAGTTTGTAACGCGTGACAAGCTCCGTCTTAATGCCTGTATGTGCTGTGTATGGGTGCAAAAAGCGTTCAAATACATCAAGCGTACAAACGGATGGAATATAATTTTATAATTTTGCTTTTATTATACCATATTACAACATATTAATACATAAAACGTTATATTTACTTCTGTTTCCGCGATTATTACTCATTGAAATAAAACAATTTAACGGCCTCAGTACGCCTCATTTGTGGAATGCTGCTTGGTAAATTATTAGAATAAAATAATTAAGCCCTTCTGGCACATGTGTAACTGCCTTTACAGCTTAGGCCCATCTGGCATGTATGTACACCTTTATTTGTTTTTTCAAAAATGGGTACTTTGCACAAATTGTAACTTTGACAGAGGAAAATACATCTTTTCTCAGTCCACCCGTGACCACGGAAAGCTGGAAAGCTTCCGAAACGTCGGGAACTAAATGAGATATAATCCGTTAAATTGTTTTATTTCAACATAAAACGTTTTCAAGAAAATCAGGCATCTTGGAATCGCTTGGAATCGATAACAAAATTAGTTTGAAAGATATCGCATACAAATCGTATTTCATTTTGACAGATCGAGAAACCTCCCCGTATTTAAGGTTAATAAGGTCTACCGGCCTATAAATTTTGTACAAAATCACAAGGAAATACACAGCCTTAGCGAATTCAGTATGGAAGAAACGTCTACCTTTGTCTAAGAATTAATCTTTTTTTTATAGAATTAAGGTTGAATATTTATTGCTCCCGTTTTCATATGGCAGTTTGCGATAAAGTAGGATAGTGGTATTGTTTTAGTGTGGGTACGTAGTAACGAGAGGAAAAATGCATCTGTAGTTAGATTATTTATATGTGTGCTACCTCGCCCCCTTCGAAAAACGGCAGAATTTTTTGTTAGGAAATTTTTAGCGATGCGTACTCCATTACTAAATCCTCCAAGTTAAAGATACTATAGATAAATACGATGAAGGTATTATATACGTACATCTTATTCTTTGACAAAAAAACGTAAATTTTGTGGTCAATCATTTTTACTCTATTTTATTTGTATTATTTGCTGTTCAGTGTAACGAATTCATACAAATAATCCCTTTGCACGGCTAATGTACAAAAATGTAAACGTCCAAGACTTCAAAAACGTCCAATTAGAGCTCAGGAGCTTCAAGCCAGTTGAAGCCATACTTTTTAAGATAAGGTGTAGTCTCAGTAAAGTCAGAGCTTGAGGGCTTGGCTTTTCCTGGGATCTGATAACTTTTTTACAGCGAAAGCATTATGTGCTTGTGAGTCTTGGCTGCCAATTTTTACATGAATTGTTTTTGGTGGGATAAAGAGTTACTCTGGAGATGTAACATGTAACCATGGCAACGAACTATAGAAAATAGTTAGTAGACCCACGAAGAATTTTTTACTGGTTGTAAAAATGGTAATGAAAGTAAATAAATACAAGCGCTAACGTATGTGTTAATACAAGTTACTTAAAACTTAAATTAAAAGAACAGTCAATAAAAACCATTGTATCACGGAACGATACGGTAATCTTGTCATATGGTACAGTCGGTAGCAGATACATCATACACCTCAGACTAAAAGTATCATTTGAATTTGAATCTTGGATAGCTACGTATTGAGTTTATACTTAAAAATATATATGCTAAGTACAAATAATGTAATAGATAAGAGTTGATTTGAAAAAATGACTGACCTTTGAGTTTGTTTCGGCTTTCTTCTCAATAGAGGTAGTGGCACTTGTGCCCTTGTAGCCCACTTGCAGAATAAACTATTTGGAATTTGAAATTTATGGAAACAAGCCTATGTGACGGTAAGTTTCTATCCAAAAAAAATTTTTTGTAACAAGTTTCTATTGCCGATCGTACATTTCTTTAAACATCCATCAACTACTCACCGAGACGATTCGAAAGAGCCTAAACTCGGTGATTTTATTACAGAGTTCTTATGACCACCTTCCTGCTCTATCATCAGATCAGCTCAATGGTATTATACTATTGCATTGTCACCGAAATTATATACAATTTGGGTGTACTTCTAGATGTGCTTGTATGTAAATCAGCGTTTCTCAACACGGCGACGGAATTCTATTGTAAAGGGAAATATAACTGTGTAATTATAAAGTGTAAGTAATACACAGTCAAAAATATCATATTTCTCTCGAAGCAAAAAAGAAAGGGCGACCGATGGATGCAATATGGTGACGAAAGCATAAGATGGATAAGACTTTTATTAAATTTTGAGTAATATTTATGTGTAAAATAAAAATATATGCAGTTTGTGCTATATAGTGTGTAAATGTTTTGTACATTAAGGAAGTACTGGCCACTTGTAAATTGTCACCTCTTGAGACTTATTCGCGTCAGCCGCCCATTATTGAAAAACAATTAAATAAAAATTCATACACTTACGTCAATTTTTTTACAGCATGTATTCCAATAAAAGGTTTCTCAACCGACGGTTGAATATGAGATCAGTTGTTTTATCTCGAAGATCAGCGGTTAGGCGTTAATAGTACTCGTATGACGTACGTAACATTTTGAATTATATTAAAGCCTTATATAATTTTAATACCATGTACATCATATTTGACATCATATATGACCTAATATTTGGATTCTACATACGTCGATACGCATCACATTGTTTCACTACTATAGTGATGGCAGCGAACTTACCTCACTTACCTTATTTAGTTAAAATTTTAGTATTAAGTAGATATTAAGTCATGGTTGGAGACTGAAGACAAGCGGTCTCACTGAATCTCAATGCATTTTACTTCACAAACTAGTTTATAAGCTACAAAATCTCGTGATACAAAATAAGTTTGTTTGTTTGTTGTTGGTAAATAAATGTCCTTTTTAGGGTTCCGTAGACAAAATGGCAAAAACGGAACCCTTATAGATTCGTCGTGTCTGTCTGTCTGTCTGTCCGTATGTCACAGGCATTTTACTCAAAAACTATAAGTTGTATATTGATGAAATTTGGAGCATAGATGTCGTGTGTAAACCGCGACTTAGTTTGATAGTTAACTAAAAAATATATATATTTCTAGGGGCGGCACTCCATTCCATACATGTAACAGAAAGTGAAAAAAAAAATTTTTTCAGCAAATATCTATGTGTGGCATATATTTCGACAGTTCTTCTAAAAACCTAAACGGTATGTTCAAAAAATATTAAAAAAATTACAAATATGAAACTAAATAAATACTTCCAACGAAAATTGTTTTCAACATGATCGGACATACCGTTTTTAAGTTATTACCAAAAAACTACGCTTCTCAGCAAAAGGAGGTAAGAGCCGGGGAGATACGCTCTTTTGTGAGTGATTTTTTCATATCGTATTTTTTTCATCTGTACTGCATTTTTTTGTTATAAACGGCTGCGGAACCCTTCATGGGCGAGTCCGACTCGCACTTGGCCGCTTTTTTTTTTATTGCCTGCGACCCATGATATATTAAACAAGCGTATTAAAAAAGCTCTAGGAATTTCTTAAGAAGGCTCAGAGTCACACAGCGAGCTATGGTGAAATCTATGCTCGGGATCTCTCTACGAGATCGAATCAGAAATGAGGAGGTTCGTAGACGAACCAAGGTCACCGACATAGCAGACAGGGTAAGCAAACTCAAGTGGCAATGGGCAGGGCACATAGTTTGAAGAATCGATGGCCGTTGGGGTATAAAGCTTCTCGAGTGGAGACCGCGAACGGCAAGCGCAGCGTGAAAAGGCCACCCGCAAGGTGGTAGGACAACCTGGTAAAGATTGCGGGGACTTACTGGATGCGGGTTGCCTCTATCCGACCCATGTGGAAATGTATTGAGGAGGCCTGTGTCCAGCAGTACTCTTGGACGTCCAATGGCTGAAGTGATGATGGAGAATGAAGAATCACTTGGCACTTGAGGAACCTATGTTGCACTTTGTGGAATGCTTGTGGACTTATTTAAGAGTCCCCGGCAAGCTCGGCCGAATTTCACCTTCCCATACAAGTCATCGTTGATGCATTATAAATAGGTTTATCCCAACAAAAACATAACATGTAAAAAAATTGCCAAGTCTTTTCATATCGTATTTTTTTTCATCTGTACTGCATTTTTTTGTATAAACGGCTGCGGAACCCTTCATGGGCGAGTCCGACTCGCACTTGGCCGCTTTTTTTTTTTTTTTTATTGCGTCCGACCCAGGATATATTAAACAAGCGTATTAAAAAAGCTGTAGGAATTTCTTAAGGAGGCTTTTCCCCTTCTATCCACCATCCTCTCCTTCTGCTCTCCCCTCCTTACCCTCCTCTTTCCCCCCTTTTATCTTTTCTACCACAAAAAGTTTTGAGATATTATAACCAAGCCGGTTAATTTATTTAGTAGTACCTATCCAGGGAAGGATCTATCCCACACCTTTGTCATTCATAAATGTTCACCGAACTAACAACATGTTATTGTGACGGTTAATTTATTTGGCCAATCGCACAAGTCGTTTTATTTATTAAAAATATGAAGATGTGTAATATTGATACGGTCACTATAACGGTCACAATAACTTGTTGCTAGTTAACTAATTCGATGAACATTTATGAATGAGAAAGGTGTGGGATAGATCCTTTCCCGGATAGGTACTACTAAATAAATTAACCGACTTGGTTATAATATCTCACAACTTTTTGTGGTAGAAGAGATTGCGACACTTGGCAATTTTTTTACATGTTATATTTTTGCTGGGATCTCATCGCTTTTTATAGGCAGTCCTTTATTTTCTTTTCGGGTATATCTTATATCTGATAGCTTATTACTGGTATTTGGTATCTTGTCTTTTTTTTCTTGTCTTTTATCTACCCCCCTTCCCCTCTCTTCTTCTTTTCCCCCCTTTCCACTCACCCCTTACCATCCTTTAATCTTCTCCGTTCTCCACCTTCCTCTTTCTTCCCTCTTTTTTCCCCTCCTTTCCTCCCGCCCCTCCGCTTCCCCAATCTTCCATCTCCCCATTTCCCCTTCTATCCACCATTCTCCTTCTGCTCTTCCCTCTTTACCCTCCTCTTTCCCCCCTTCTTTACCCTTTTTCCTCCCCCTCTTTTATTTCGCTTTTAAGTAACGAGAAATTGTATTGTTTATCTGAGGCGCAAATGTAACTTTTGTTATCGCATACATTTCTATTGAATTACAAATTTATTTATACGGCTATTATATCTGGAATACTAGACTGATATTACAGAATGTTTAAGTTTTCTTGTGCTTTACAAACTAAACACTAATAGGGTTCAAAATTTGAACCTTGTAAATCTGCTAGAAGTACCTTAGAATTTCTATGATCGGTGAGTGAGTGAGTGACAAAATTAAGGAACTTTGACTTGCAATAAATCTTTAACTATCAGTTATAATTGAGTGTAATTTGGAATATATCTAAGGTGTATTATGCCCTCTTGGTTACTGAAAATTCAGGCTTCTAGCTTCATCAGTAAATAAATTACAGGGGGTCGAAAATGACGTGAATGGCTTCGAGAAAAGATGGTACGGCGTGCCTTTGTTTTGCTCGACTTGGCGGGGGCACTGCCGAGCCCCCATATTAGAAAAGGTTATCTATACTATTATAAAGTTGTAAAAATGCAATATCTGTACATTGAAGATGTTTTCAAAAAAATGATTGTTATGGACTATTTGAAGGTCACTAAAATGAAAAATATTTTTTTTTGGATTTTTTGTATGTTTGTATGTGTCGTTGTGGCTTCATCACACAAAATCGGCTAAACGGATTTCAACTATTTTTAACCGACTTCAAAAAAGGAGGAGGTTTTCAATTCGAACTATTTTTTTTTGTATGTATGTTACTCGATATCTCCGAGAACCGTGAACAGATTTTCAATTTTTTTTTTAATCGAAAGGGTATAACTCCGAGTTGGTCCTGTTGGCACTAAGTCGGGATCTGATGATGGAATCTTGGAGAAATCGTCAAATGTTATAGGGGCATGTACGGCGCTTTCGGTAATTTATTGATAAAGTCAAGAATTTACATTCAGTAAATAGGATTTGATGTAAGGAAACTAATGATGAACACCACAGATGGCCACTAGAACTTTACTTCTAAACGGCCAGTGTTTCGAAGGTAGCGATTAGATGTGCCGATTCGGATAGTTAAATTACTAGGAGGAAACAAATGTACATGTAACATTGAATACGGTACCATAAAACTGGTCTGATGCTGGAACCGGAAAGTACCCTACAGAACACGGTAACTAAACAACGTAACCGAGTCGTGTTTGGTGTTACTGGAATTGTCCTGACAAGCATTCTGAGTACAGAAGACTTATTTTTTAATCGACTTCTTAATCGATATTTATTACATAATAACAGTACAATATCTACATAACAGTTCTGGTGCTTAGACGAAAGTATTACAATTTAACACGTACCTAATTATGTTTTATTTTTTTACAATCATTATTTATGCTTCTGGGTTAATTATAGAAGGCATCTCCTTAATAATAACACCTATGTCACCTACGTTATATTTATATAATGTTTCAATATTTAACAATAATGTTTTATACGCGAAATGTTATGTACCTACACTAAAGATATAATATCCTACCGACTACTTTTGTTTATTTATCGATAATATTGTACGCTAAATTATTACTTACCTAAAAGGTGTATTTACAATATTTACATAACAGTTCAATTATTTACCTATAAGAGATATTTACAATATTTTTTTTATTAATTATATATTACAGTTCCGATTGCTTAGGCGAAATTATTACAATGTATCATTCAGAAAGTGTAAATTGGTGAAGTGGAACTGATGAAGAAGACCACAGAATGCAATCGGATCTCCTCAATGATAAATGATTTACGGGTGGCGATAAGATATCTTGATTAATTTAGCTAAGCAACTTCATAGTCACAAACTTAAATGTTCCTGATGAGAATGGTACCATCGAATTGATTTGATGATGGAGCCTGAAGGTAGGCACCAGATCTATGTAATAAAATAATGTATCCTGGCCGTGTTTGGGCTTGTTTGAATCGTCACGAGATACACTTTTAAGTTACGAGTAACTAAAAAGTGTAAAATAAATAAACTTTTTAACAAAAAAATAAAACAAAACCGACTCCAAAAAACAGTAAAAAATAACGCCATAATTCAGTTTCTTCAATTTACTTACAAATAACCGTTTGTATACTTAATCTATACAGTATATACAATTAATGTTATTTTGGAGTCGGTGCCATCGTGTCACAGCTTACTAAAATCGTCAATTTTCAATATTTTACACATTCTTTATACGGCACCGACTCCAAAATAACATTAATTGTATATACTGTATAGATTAAGTATACAAACGGTTATTTGTAAGTAAATTGAAGAAACTGAATTATGGCGTTATTTTTTTACTTTTTAGTTTTTTTTGGAGTCGGTTTTATTCTTTGTTATTGGTACACGGGTAGCTGGGTATCTCCAGATGGTTATAGGACACTTTTTACCCGACTACGCTGAAGAAAAAACGAGAGGATATGACTTTTTCTCCTCCGCGAACGAAGTTATAATTTATAATACTATAGATGTAGCGGGTACTAGTCGCTATCCATACATATTTTTCAGGAGGTATACCGTGAGAAGTAAAAAAAAATGTGAAGAAAAATAAAATGTTGTTTTACATAATGAAGTATAAGGACATGATGTGGGTTAAAAAAATGTATTTTGTAGTCTATTTTATTATTGTCAAATATAGTTTTGATTGGTTATCCTAACTTGAACAGTTTACAAAATATGCCACTTTCAATGAGACGCTGATTATTTTACATTATCCTGAATAACTCGGAAACAAAAGAAGACCGAGGACTGATATTAAGCATAGGGTGTCCTTAGGACTTGCCAGTTCAACACCTAAAAGAATGACCAAATCTGTCGTTGGGGGCACTTCTAGTTCGCTAGCCTGCTAGACCCTTTACATGATTAATATGGGAATGCTTATATACTTACGAACTCGACTTTACTATATTGTAAGCAAACTATATTCTTTATTTCGTCATCACAAGTAATCAATTAGCATGCAACGAAGTTTATCTGCAACAAGCATCGTCAAGTATAAAAATAAACAAAAAGAAAATCTGCAACATGCTTCGTCATGTAAAACTTACGCTATCCAATTCTCCCTCAGCGCCATGCCTGGTCCAAAGGTCCCCATTATGCTAGCAGCATTGCCCCTCTGAATGGCAATGGAGACCTGCTGAACCAACCATGACCCTGAGCGAGGATCGTTGCCCCTTTCTCTCAATCGCCGCCCTAACTGCTTGAAAAGCTCGCGAGCCTCATCACCCCAAGGTCCAGCCGTTTCCACAGCGACCGGCACGAAATCATAGATTGATTCCAAAGCAGAATACTTGGCGTGTTTCAACTTAGCGGCCGTTTCCGCCGCTGAACCCGCCGATCTTACGCTTTGCCTTAAATGGGAAGCAGCAAAAGTACTGACACATGTTGCATCCCATAAAAGACAACGCCCTCTCCGCCACGGAACCAATGTAAGTCCGTCCGGTCGCTTGCCATCCGTCCTAGATAAACCTGGCGGTTCCAAAACACATGGGATATTCACTGACACCATGGCTCGACGGACAATCTCATTTATGGAATGGTGCCGCGGAAAACGCCCCGCACATCTCTGGCAGCTTAATCCATGATGTCCATTCTCCTCTACCATCACCCCACAAATGCAGCGATGTGCCTCACACACCTTGCCTCCCAGTCTGAGGGCCACTGCTATTCTTAACGAGTCGTTATCAAGCAGTGTACCCAATTGAGGAGACGGTAAAGCATGGAGCCAAGCTCCTGACTCAGGCTTTGCAACCGCCTTAAGACGCGCCAAATCCGCTCCCGAAGCACCATCCAACAAACGCGAGTAAGAGAGCTTGCAAAGAATATCATCCCACCCTCTCTGAACCGTGAGGTTGTCTGGCCGGTCATCCGTGGGGCAGAGCAATGCCCACCTTTCGAAAGCCTCAGATACAAAAGGCAAGCGAATGTCGCTGCCATCCAGTGATAAAATGCGAGCAACAAGATCCGCCGAACCATATGCAGAGGCCAAAAAAGCGACCAGACCGATGTCTTGAACCCGACGAACTCCAAGACCGCCATGTCGAATAGGTAAGGCGGCTTGACGCCATTGTATTTCATCTAAATGAACATTGAGCACTGATTCTAAAGTTAGTTTAAGAATGCCATCGAGTGATTGCAAATCCTGTTCGAACATCCAAGTAGGTGACGTTCGCAAGAAATATACCATCCGGGGCAAAGAAAAACAATTTCGCAGCAATGTAAGTGAAACATGTCCCGACAGATGCTCCAAATGTTCCCGCACTGAGGAGAGTGCCTGCCTTTTAAGTTGAAGAGTAGAGCGGACACCCTCGAGAAAAATGGGAGCACCCAATAAATTAAATGAGGACCTGTCAATCTGCGTAACTCCAGGTAAAAGAGATTCGAAATCCCTAAGAGTGTTGAAAAGCAAACCACCGCAAACAAAAAGTTCACATTTAGCTGGGTTTATTTCTAAACCTACCAGTTTTAGAGCTGGTATTAAAGTTTTTAAATCCTTAAGGACTACTTCTGGGCTCCCCCCAATAATCCCGTCATCCAGGTACCAGACATTTAAAGGGGCTTTTAAACCAGAAATAACCTTTTGAATGGCCAAGCAGAACAACAATGGACCCAAAGGATCTCCCTGCTGAGCCCCAACCTGCGACCGTATAACATTTGTTGAGTAAAACAGATTACTAGAAGAAGCATAACATTGGTAAACAAATGGATACAGTGACGGGGTTTGCTCCAAGACTTCATTGAGGATGGTCCCTCTGTCTACACTATTAAAAGCATTTTTAATGTCAATTTTGACAATTATAAAATTAGACATCTCGTGTTGTATCGCAAAAGACCGAGTGGAATGTATTGCCGCCTCACATCCCAAAGCAGTTCCAAAACCCACCTGTATCGGTTGCAAATAACAAGACATTACGTCCCTAACTGATCGACAACAGAGCTTGGCCGCGAGTCGGCGAAAAATACTGCCTACCGCAATCGGTCTAATACCGCCATCTTTTTTGGACAGGGCACATAGAGAGGCCCCATATAGAAATGGTCTCACCTCTATGTTGAGCATACCTCTCAATAAAAAATTACAAAGTTTGGTGATAGAATCGAGAAGCCTATGCCCATTGTTTCCCGCAGAAGTAGAAATCAACTCCTTAAGATGCTGGGGGCGCAAACCATCGAGACCAGCCGCCGAACCATTATAGAAAGATGCAATTGCATTAGCCACATCCAACTGCGTAACTGTCAAAAAAGAACTTGCAATATTTGGTTCCGGTGGCAAAACCTGCAATGCAGAGGGAGCTGGATGTTTGTCCCGTAAAACTGTCATTGTATCCTCATTCACGGGAGCGAGTGAGGAATCCGACAAAAGTAACCGGACTGCCCCTCTCAAGTCCCCGTCGTGCACCTTGGCTTCAATAGTGCGATACACTGATGGCGGTTTTGTCGAAGCCTGATCCTCCGGAAAGTATAAACTACCATTTTCTAAATTCAATTTTACTTTGGACGTCAACGACTTGCAACCCTCCGCGTCCGGCACCCTCAACGCCGAATAGGAGAAAGACAGCAACCTGAACCAATCGTCTACACTATTCGTATGCAGACAATCCTCTATGACTGTGCATAATTTGCCGGCGGCCAAGCTCCTTGCCCCCTTAGGTATATGCCTTAAAACACGAATTTTGGCCTTTAAGGATGGTAAATCATTCAAATTTCGTCCAGTTTGTGTCCCCTGGGAACCATTATCCGAAGTTACAGTCAAAACCGGCGGAGCATCTGTGTGATTGGGCAAGACCGATGTATCCCGACTTTGTGAAACAACATCCCTGTGAACCTTACTTATGTGCACGTTGAGGCCCCTTGACTGCACATATAACTTTGGCAATCCCGGACAATACGGACAGCTAACCTTTGGCGGGCTATTCATACTGTGCTTTTAAACATCAGCGGCGAGAGAATGAATAAGAATACAAAACAAATATTTCAATTAGTATAAACATGCAAAAGAATAAATAAATTTAATTAAAACAAACAAATCTGTATATATCCATGTAAACATAAAAAAACATTCAAAATAAAAATTTCCAATAAATAAAAATAAATAAATTAACAATTAAAACCATACAAAAAAAAATACCAAAGGAATCAAGCTGAGTAGTATCTTAAAAATCTTAAAGTAGTGCGCTTATAGAGTTATAGCATGGCAAATACATAATACTCCGACGGTAATTATATCAAACAATATTATATTACCCAAACAATAAACAAAACAAATACATTTTACCAAGTATAATTAAAATAAAATCACGATGCTATAACCGAAATATTTCGCACGCCTTAGAAACTCACGAGATTTATTTTTAACAAATAATTAAGTCAACCTAAAGTACCAAAAAATATATATACAGCAACATTTAGTCAAAAGCAAAAGTACTTCTAAAAACTATGACTTGAACACGGACAAAATTAAAAATAAATAAAGGATCCGTCTTCGCGATACACGCCGAAGCTACAGGAACATATTGACCATGCACCGAACCACTTGCAAACAATCCATTGTTTTGGTACTGGTCGTGCCACCTGGCGGAATTAATTGCCTAGGGCCGCGAGGCAATGCTGATCTGGATGAACTTATACAGAACGCGCACTCATCGTGGTATTAACATCTTCTCATAGATGACACTCGCATCAGTTGTGTTGGCACTCGTGCTGCCACCAACTAGGATCACTATGGTCGATCACCTTTCATCAATCCGATCATCCGTTGTAATAAAAACATCTGACCAAAGATGGCGCACAAAATACAAAACAACTCCATGTACAATGATTATCGTTTTTCGTGCGAATATATATAGGTTATAACTTATAGTCAAATTCACTTTAGGTCACCAAATCGTCTTTTTCATGCACCTGTAATAATCACAACCACCTGCTGTCTATTAACGCTGGAATTTCTTTAGCACTCTTGACAAGAATAATTGTAAAATCGATATGTCAGTCACTGCAAAGTATTCTCCTTATGTTTTTGCGCTTTAAGCAACTTTTTAGTAATTTTTACACTGTCCACATTTGACATGGTGAGTCAACACCTCCACTTTACTTTTAAGCACTATTTACGACTTCTAATGCATTAACTTTACATTTTTTTAATTTTATTTACGGAATCGATGTTTACGTTGGCACAGTGGCGCCTACCCTCCTATTGTAAGTGGTATAAATCATGTTTTGATTAGTCAACACGTTCGCAAAAACATATTACACATCGAAATGTTAAAAGTGCTCAGTCATTTTGTGACTCTCTTTGGCACTGTAGCCAAAAAAGAGAAATCTTACATTTTTAATACCCGGCATACACGTTAATAATCGTCAGTTTCGTGACGCTCATACAACATTTACTGAAACAATATCATAAAACTGACCCTTTTCAGATAATTATGAAATCTTTTGTAATCTTGAATCTAAGCAAAACGAACTCAAAAACTCTGAGCTATTAAGGGGATGTATCGAAAATTTACGCTATTTTTTTGTGAGATTTTTGTCAAATCTAGTATATGATACAGGCCGGTTTTTAAATATGTGTTTTTTGACTATATAACCTATTCAGTGATAAACGCAGAAACATCTTTGTTGAAAATTTCCTCTATAGAAAAGTTATCCAAAAACGCGTCTTCATTGACCGTTTCATGTAGTTTTTACAAACGACAGACTAATAAACGGCTTAATTATGTAAAAAGTACAGTATTCCCTGTATCTTTTACGTGATTAACTTAAATGTTAACAGAACATAATAATATCTTCGATTTCATTATACTTTTACATCTGGCGCTTACGCCAAAAAACCCCCAAGCATGTAGTGTATAGCTTCCTCTTTCTTTGATACGCGCGAGCAATAAATGCGTCCCTTATTACCGATTCCGCTCACTGGCCCGCTCGGCGTTTGGGGCGTGGTGTACGAATGTCGATGCAGGCCCTAAGGAAAATGTGTGGTATGGTCTGGACAGCCAGGAAATAGAGCAAGAGGCCGCACACGCCAGACGGGCAGACGAAATACATCCAACGGTTTCGATACTAATTATGCTGTTAAAAATATTTAAATGAGGGTTTTCTACCATGGAAATATCACCAGTTGGTGCCACCATGACGTAAGGTCTAACTGACAACCACCAATCACAGCACAAGATTTTGACACTTCTTGTCAATTAGACCTTACGTCACGGCTGCGCCAACTGATGATATTACCATTTTAGAAAACCCTTATTACATGAAATAAATTGTTAGTTGATTATATATTTAATATTGTACATTTTTGCATGATAAAGCTTTATTATTATCTGTATGTCGCACCCGCTCACAGGACAATGGTGTCCCGGACCTTTGGGAGTGCGCAGAGCCGAAGCCAACGCGCTGAGGCCCTTTCGACAATTTAATGAAATGTAAGGTGTACACCGCGCGGGTGCTGTTCCTGCCCGTATCATGGGACGCGCACAGAGACAGCACTCGCTAGATGCAAGAACTATTGGAGAGTGATGAGATCTAAATATGCTGGGTTTGAAATGATGGACTAAATACTGGGCTATTGCTTGAGACAATCGGACGTCTACTAGGAAAAAGTTTCGCATGGCTAAAGGCACTGGTGGACTTGCCCACCGCTAGATGGGCCCCCGTAAATAGCGACACATATAGTGGCCTGAGGGCAACATCGGTGCGGAGTGCTAAGGGTGGAGAGGTGTCACTGGACTTTCTACCGAAGCCAACTCGCCACTTACGTTCCACATCCACCCTCGAGCCGCAGCTCTTGTGAGTCACCCAACTGACCCAACACCTTCCGTCAGGGTCCCCCATGGAGGGTATTGGGTATTGGGGTCGCTATTCCCCAACAACTCACCACAAGCTGCCCTACGATATTATTATTATTATTATAAGGAAAATGTGGAAAAAAATACTAGTCCCCCACCCTTATTCTCGAAATTTACCAAGCGAAAAATCGGAGATATTCTCAATTTATATAATTTAACTAGAAGACGCCCGCAACTTCGTTCGCGGAGGAGACAAAGTCATAATCCCTGTTTTTTACGACAGCGTAGTCGGATAAAAAGTATCCTATAACCATCTGCAGATACCCAGCTACCGTGTAGGTACCAAAAATTGTGCGTGATGAAGCCACAATGACACAAGCAAACATACAAACATACAAAAAATTCAACTAATTATTTTTCGATTTAGTAACTCCAAGTAGTCCGTTACAATCATTTTTTTGAAAATATCTTCAATGTACAGACGTCAACCCAAATAGACACATTACGAAATAGATTGGCCAGTGCTTGTTATACATTAAAAAATCTATCCAAAATTCTCAAATCAACAGCCCTCAAAACAGTTTATTTTGCTTATTTAGAGAGTATTTTAAGGTATGGTTTAGAGGTATGGGGTAGCAGTGTACACATCAATACAATTCTTATCTTGTAAAAAAGGCTGTTAGACATGTTGGAAAAGTTAAACCTAGGGATCATTGTCGCCCGTTGTTTATAAAGCACAAGATATTAACAGTCATTTCACTTTATATCTACTTAACAAGCATATACGTTCATAAGAATAGGTCTAAATATAGGTGTAAAGGTAAATACAGAAAAATAACACCGATATTGAACTGCCGAAGTGTAATAACTATATTCAATTTAAAAGAAGCCTTGAGTACAGTGCCATTAAGATTTACAATTCTCTAAACAAGGACATAAAATAATCCGACAATTTAAATGCATTTACTCGGAAGATGAAATCTTATTTGCTCGTAAGACCTTCTCTTTTTTTTTTGCTCGTAAGATTCGTTAAATGAATTTTTTGACAAATTATATGAATACAATTTTAATATTAGAATCTGACACTATTGATGACTGTCGATATTTACAAATTTTGTAATTTTAACTTTATTATATTTCATTTATTATGTATTGTGTTAATAGCATCATTCAATTTAATTTGTATTAACCTTAGGCTAATTGTAAATTAGTTTAAGATTTGCATGCCATACTGTGGCGGAACATGCATTAATGTAATTTTATTCTATAAAAATATGTAATGTATGTTCGAGCAAATAAATAAATTTGAATTTTGAATTTGAATGACATTTTTACAACTCTATAATAATTTTGATATGAATATTAAAGGAAAATCTGTCTGTGTTACTTTTTTTTAATCACCGAAAATAATTTTGAAACAGCCCGGTTTGGTTGTGTTTGCTCAGCTCATTTGTATGAGACGCCATAGATACCAAGAGGCATACTTAACTCAGCCGACCAGTTAATTGGGAATAATTGAAAATTTATTTGAACTCTCGGTTCGCGAGTCAGACTCGCACTGGAGCAGTTTTTATTTTTGGAATGCGGCAGAACGAACTTTTACCTGTATGAAGCAGGGAATATATCCGATTCTATAATCGTACCATAGATAATAGTTAAGCGTCTAAGCGAGCGTATTGCCAACTTAAAGGAGGTTAATTATTGTTTATTGAGCGATCTACTATCATTTTGATTTAAACCAGTCGCTTGCAGGTTGCGACACATTGTGCAACTTACAAACTGCCGTGTTTATAACACTAAGGCTGCGTACGCGCTGAAGATTAAGACATAACTCTCTTTTTAGGGTTCCGTAGCCAAACATGCAAAAAAGGAACCCTTATAGTTTCGTCATGTCCGTCAGTCCGTCCCTCCGTTCGTATGTCACAGGCATTTTATTCAAAAACTATAAAATGTATATTAATGAAATTTGGAACATAGGTGTCTTGTGTGTGCCGCTACTCAGTTTGACAGTTAAATAAAAAAAGAATATATTTGTAGGGGGGCACTCCGTACATGTAATCGAAAAAAATTTTTTTTCAGCAAATATCAATGTGAGGCACATCATTCGACAGTTCTTATAAAAACACTTTGAGGTTTCCAAAAATTTTTTTTGAATTCGTGAATTTTTTCGGAAATATTCGATCCAAAAGTAGCATAAGTTGTGCCCCCCCTAATATTTTCTAAACGGTATGTTCAAAAAATATGAAAAATGTACAAATCTAAAGATTAATAAATACTTCCAACGAAAATTGTTTTCTACATGATCCGAGTGATCGGACATACCGTTTTTAAGTTATTGCCAAAAAACTGCGCTTCTCAGCAAAAGGACGTAAGTGCCGGGGACGGTACGGGGACGGAAGATTCGCTCTTTTGTTAGTGTTTTTTTCATATAGATTTTTTCCATCTGTAGTGCATTTTTTTTGTATAAACGGCTGCGGAACCCTACACTGAGCATGGTCCGACATGCTCTTGGCCGGTATTTTGCTTTACCTATGTATAAAGAGGGATTATCTATATATAAAGTTGTAAAAATGCAATGTCTGTACATTGACGATATTAATAAAAAAAACGGTCTATTTAAAGGTAAGTGAATTAAAAAATATTATTGTATGTTTGTACTAACATGTCGCTGTGGCTTTATCACGCCAAATCGGCTAAACAGATTTCAACCAATTTTGGTACACGGGTAGCTGAATGTTCCACAGATGGTTACAGGATACTTTTTACCCGACTACGCTGAAGAAAAAACGAGGGGTTATGACTTTTTCTCCTCCACGAACGAAGTTGCGGGCGCTTTCTAGTATTTATTGAATATATCGTCGTCTAGTATATTTTATTGTATTGAGTTTACTGGATGTTAGTTCGATGTGTTTAAAATTGTCCCGTAATATTTATTTATACTTCTTTTTATTATTAATACGCTTTTATTAGGTCAATCTGTATGTTAATATGTAATGGAATCTAAGGTAACTAATTTAACCATCTTCCAAGGATCGTAGCGTCATGAAAAGTGGCAGCTGTATGTAGTTTTGATGACAATACAATAATATGGTACTGTTCAACTGATCTGATGATGGAGCCGGAAGATATGAACTGGAACTTCATGATGGAACATCGTATCATAGCTGTGTTTGGATTTTTTAGAAAAGTCTCGTAAAGCGTGTTTTTTAAACTCTTAATTTATTTTAAAAATATCTTCCACAATTTCTATTACCCAAGGGCACAGTTGTCATCACATCGATCAGTTTTATTAAAAGCTTTCATAATAGAAAAAAAACCGGCCAAGAGCATGTCGGACCATGCTCAGTGTGGGGTTCCGTAGCCATTCCTATAAATAAATGCACTACAGATGGAAAAAATACGTTGTGAAAAAGTACACCAATAAGTGAGCGTATCTTCATGGCAATTAGTCCTTTTTTAAGAAGCGCGGTTATTTTTTTTTATTTTCATAAATCCTATTTGAACCACCCGGATGCGTTAAGCTTGCAACTCATGTGTATGCAATGCTATTGCAGGTGCAAACATAACTCAACCTCAAAAACCGTAAATCTGATCATGTCTAAAACAATTTTCGTTGAAAGTATTAATGAAGCATTAGTTTTGTTTTTTTTTTTAATTAATGTGTTTAGGGCCCGGCCGCGGAGCGATTCAACCGCTGCACTTTTATGTAACGAACTTTTTTAATCCTACGTGATGAAATTCGACAATGTTTTTGAATAGAAATAGAAAATGATGCCTTGCCTACCTTATGCCTAAAACTCCGATGCGTTGGCCAACTTTATTCACCAGTAATTTGTTACATAAAAGTATCGGCAGTTGAAACGCTCCGCGGCCCGGCTACGTTCAAACCTTAAATTATTTTTAAAAGATCTTTCGAAATTTGTACCACACATTGGTTTTTGTTGATTTTTTTTCAGATTCTGTTACATGTAGGTATATAGTGCTCTCCCTATTTTTTTTTAATATTTTACTACCAAACTAAGTAACAGCTTACACAAATCACCTGTACTCCAAATGTCATCAATAAACATCTCGAGGTCTTTGAGTAAAGCCTTTGACATACGGACGGTCGGAAATGACAAAACTATAAGACTACCGTTTTTGCCATTTTGGCTACGGAACCCTAATGTCAGACAACATTTTATCATAATAACTCGCTTCGGCATACGATTTCGCTTTTGCTTTCAAATACTTGTTAATGTCATACAAATCATACAACATGAATATGATTTATAAATGATTGTGCCACATGTCCGTTCCACGACAAATTGGTCGGTCATTTTGGTAATTTGTCACACTAATTTGACATAATAAGACTCGCTGTATTGTGTTGTTGGTGATCAAAGGAAAGTGAATATAGTGATTTATAAAAAATAATATTTTAACGCAGAGTTCGATTGTATAGGGAAAGCCAAGTGCGAGTCGGACTCGCGCACTGGGGGTTCCGTACAAAATATAAGCTACAGATGGCCGTATCTATGAAAAACCAGTGTTAGTAGAGCCTTACTCCTAAGCAAAATGTGCGCGGTGCGCGATCATTTTATATTGGTTATCGACTTAGGCAGACAGATAGAACATTATACTGTGTTAGTAGTTGGTGTTATAGCGTTAACAAAAGTACATCATGTGTGAATATTTCAAATGTCTGAGCTATCACGGTTCATGAGGTACAGCCTGGTGACCGACAGATAGACAGACAGATGGACAGCGGAGTCTTAGTAATAGAGTCCCGTTTTACTCTTTGGGTACGGAATTCGCTTAATGCCTAAAAGCGCAAAGGTATAAGAGTAATCTTCTTTACCGAGTGCTTTGAACGTACACAAATTGTGATGATATTTGATGGCATTTATTTTTCATTTTCCATCATAAATCGAAATTTAACTCAGACTCAAAAGTTTGCCGACCCGGACCTAGCGGACTTAGTACCTAGACTTTGTTTTTTTTTTCGTATGTAAGTCATTTTCATCAAATTCAACACTTTATTATGCAAGTACAACATGTCTGTTGTCAGTTTAACATGTCTGAGTTCACATAAACAGAGAAAACATTCACAAACTAGATAATTATATTATAGATAGATAGATATATTTATTTCTTATTGAAAATAACATTATATTTAACAATTTAAAAATTAAACGCATTCACAATAAGATCGCCGATTAGTCAGAACAGTTTAATTACAATAATATTAATTAAAAATAAAAATGAAACAATCAATAATATTAATGAAATTTCTAAATAAAAAACAAGATAAGTATTATTATTTTACAAATTCTTTAAATACATTAATGTAATCAATAATTGTATTTATTTAAAAAAAAATATTTAAATGAAATATTAAAGAAATACGTGTCAAAATAATTAAAAATAGATACCTGCAAAATATAGGTACAGTTAAAAATTCAATGTGAATATATTTATTAAGTAGGTACGAGTATTACGTCAATAATAAAATTTTAAATAAAATTAAAGATTAATCGCTGAATAATAGTTTGCTTTCGCTGTATTCGTGTACAGAATACAGGTTGTTGGACATTAAAAGTTCTTTTAACCGGCGACCAAATGTTTCATTCGATTTCTCGTTTCTGAGGCTGGCAGTCTCGTAAAATGCCGGGCCTATTACGCGCATGTTCTTGTCGAGTAGCGCCGGCTGTATAGTGCAGGGGTCGGCAAATTTTTTAGATGTAGAGCGAGATGTCGGAAGCACAAAGAGCCGCAGTTTTCTGTTTCAGGTTCATTACTTTATACCAAATTTTCATTGGACATTAGACATAGTGCACACTTTACAGGGAGATGTATATTGTCTCCGGGTCCATTCGATTATAACTTAATCTATACTTACATTTATAGTAAAGGGAAATCACTTAAAATGAAAGGAAAGGTAAACAATTTAAAATAAAACGTGGCGTTTGACAAGGAGACCCAATCTCGCCCAACTTATTCACCGCTCTGCTCGAGTATATATTCCGAAAACTGGACTGGCAAAACTGCGGTATTCATATAAACGGGAAACGTCTTCATCACTTGCGTTTTGCGGATGATATTGTTTTGATTACGGAAGACCACGACGAGCTAATATTCATGCTAGAAACGTTGCATAACGAAAGATGTAAATGCGGGTTAGAGATGAACCCCGAAAATACATGCATAATGACAAATAGCGACTCTAAAGCAACTACAATAAAATCCAATCTTATTGAATACATCGATGAATTTGGTCAAAACATATCTCTAAAAGATCGATTTCCCGTCCAAGAGGTAGAGAGACGAATTAAAAAGGCCTGGAGTTCATACTGGTCATTTAAACATATATTTAAGTCAAAAATGGATATTAAACTAAAGAAGAAAGTAATGGACTCCGTAGTAACACCTACCTTATTATATGGATGCCAAACTTGGCCATGGCATGCAGACTAAAATGGCGTTGGGCTGGACAGACGGCTCGAACTACAGACGGACGATGGAGCAAGACTCTGCTACATTGGTACCCGCGCGATCGCTCGCGTCCGCGGGGCCGCCCGCGCCGCCGCCGGCGAGACGACGTCGTCGCCGAGGCGGGCGTCGCCTGGACCCGAGTAGCCGCTGACAGAGATGAATGGAACAGGAGGGAGGAGGCCTATGTCCAGACATGGACATCCCCTTAGAATATGTATTACTAAATAATTATATTGAATATATGAAATAATATTGTAACATAAAATAAATATACAAATATCTTAAATTTTAATACATGTATGATAAATAAACGATAATAATGGATAAAATAAAATATGTTAACACTTAATTATAGATTAACAAAATGTGTAAATTATAAATGATTCAAAAATAATTCTTTGTCACTAAATAAAATGTGAAATTAATATAAATAATTATAAATAATGTTTAAATTGAATATCGCATCCTGAAATGTAAAATGAAAAAAAAAATCTATCTGGAAATAAAAGGCTTAATTATTATTATTATTAATTATTATGCTTAAGGAGATGTAAAGGGTCTCTAGGCGTCTAAAATGAAAAAAAAAGTATAGTAATAATGAAATAATGATGGTTATTCGTAAGTAGGCCGCAAGGACACTTTTTCAAGTCTGACTGTACGGCGTTTCCCAAGAGGAGACCACTGAGGAGAAGAAAGCCGAAACAAACTCACCAGTCAGTATTTTTTTCGAAATAACTCTTATATCTATTACAATATTTGTACTTGGCCTATCCTAAATATATGTGTTAAGTATAAACTCAATCCTTAGTTCTCGAAAAAAACATAATAAATTACAGTATACTAAAAGAAAGCTTATACTTAGTTTAATGGAGATTTAGAAAATCTCCGTGGTCAAAACTTCAAGGTAGGAGATGTATAAGGTCTCCATGATTAACACATAATATTTTGGAGTTGTAAAGTGTCTCCAAACGTCAAAGACAGAAATCTCTAACGTATTTCGACAGTTCTTTTAAAATGACTGAGGTTTCTATAAAAAACTTTTGATTAAGTGAATACTTTCGGAAATCATCAATCCGACAGTAACATAAATTGTATATATAGGAGGTATGTCCAAAAAATATGGAAAAAATCACATAAATAAAGCGTAATAAATACTTTCATCGAAAATTGTTTTAAACATGATCGAATAACCGTTTTTGAATTCTCAGCTAAATTAAGGACGTAAGTGCAATGGAGATACGCTCTTTTGCTAATGCACTTTTTTATATCGATATTTTTCATCTACAGTGCATTTTTTTGTTTGAACGGCTGCGGAACCCTACACTGAGTATTGTCCGACATGCCCTTGGCCGGTTTTTACAACTTTTTTTTTTAATTAGTGAAGAGAATACTTAATTCCCGGTAACTTGGGTGAAGTCGCAAGTAAACATTAGTCTATAATTTGTGTTGAACCTTCGACCTCTCAGGCTCATGTAACCGGTACTGCGATGCATCTACAGAGCCCGATTACTTAACATACTTACTTATATAGTAATTAGGCCATTATGGCTTCTGCAAATCACAAAATTGACACAGTTACTCACTATAGCCTGACAAGTTCTTTCGTGGCACTCCCACGGTCTGCGAGCGACGGGGGGAAAGACAGCGGGGGCGAGTAAGAAGTGTGCGCGGGGCGGGGCACGGTAACCCTACCGCATGAGAGTGTCACGATAGCACTTGTCAAGCTATAACTACGGCTAATCCTAGGTACTGATATACTATTATAAAGTTGTAAAAATTAAATATCTATTCATAGGAGATATAAAAAAAGCCAATGTATGTCGGACCATGCTCAGTGTAGGGTTCCGCAGCCGTTCATACGAAAACATTTACACTACAGATGACAAAAATGCGATATGAAAGAGTGCACTAGCAAAAGAGCGTATCTCCACGGCACTTACGTCCTTATGTTGAGAAGTGCCCTTTTTCGGCAATTACTCAACAACGGTATATCCGATAATGTTGATAACAATTTTCGTTGAAAGTATTTATTAAGTTTTATCTATGTATTTTTTTTCATATATTTCGGACATCTGCCTCCTCGCGTCGATTTCTTAATTACTGAGGGTCGTGTTTCCCCCGTTGCTGGGTCATTATGCTCCGGACCGCGTTTCGCCACCTAGATCTGTCCTTGGCTTCATGGAGTGCGTTGTGTAGCTTGGTGTCCAATGACTAGCGGATTTGGTCAGACCACCTCATCGGTGACCGGCCCCTTGGACGCTTCCCATCGACCTTTCCGGTCACCATGAGTTGTTCCAAATTGTTTCCTTATTTCCTGGCAATATGGCCGAAAAATTCCATTACTCTTCTCAAGCACATAGTGGACAGACGAGTTTTAATATGAAGTTGGCGAAGAATGGAATCGTTTGTGCAGAATGCTGTTCATGAAATTTGCAAAATTCTCCTCCAGCACCACATCTCAAAGGCGTCAACATGATTTCGGTCCGCTTTCTTCAGTGTCCAAGTTTCAGCTCCGTAACTAAATATGGGAAAGACGAGGGTATTGACCAGCTTGACCTTAGTTTTGCGTGCGATGTTGCGGTCCTTCCATATTTTCTGAAGCTGAGTCATCGCAGCCTTGGACATCCCTATGCGTCTCCTTATTTCGTTTTCACACGAGCCGGAGTCGCTTATCTTAGCTCCCAAGTAAATGAAGTCTTTCACCATTATTTCGGACATACCGTTTAGAAAATAGAGGGGGGGTACAATTTGTGCTACTTTCGGAGCGATTATTTCCGAAAATATCCACTAAATCAAGTTTCGGTAATATGTACGGATGGAGTGCCCCCTTGATTTTTTTATTTTAGTATTTAACCATAAAAATACATGGCTACACAAGACTCGTATACTCCAAATTTCATCAATGTACATCTTGTCGGTTTTGAGTAAAATGCCTGTGACATACCTACGGACGGACGAATTTGACAAAACTATAAGGGTTCCGTTTTGACTATGGAACCCTAAAAATATTGTAAAGGACAATTAAAGGTCACTGAAGACAAAAAAAATGTTTTTTTTTGTATATTCATATGTATTGTGTCCTTATGGCTCCATCACGCCATATCGGCTAAACAACTTTCAACTATTTTTGGTTCTATCGGCGACACACCTACATCAAATTAGTTCATCAGTTCATACGTTTAAATTAAAATGTCGTGCATATTTCTTCGAGGGACAGTCATAAAACGTCTCAGAATGTTACCTTAGCGGAGCGCCTCTGTGTTACTAAATTAGAATGTCGTGCATATTTCTTCGAGGGACGGTCATAAAACCGTCTCAGAATGTTACCTTAGCGGAGCGCCTCTGTGTTACTAAATTAGAATGTCGTGCATATTTCTTCGAGGGACAGTCATAAAACGTCTCAGAATGTTACCTTAGCGGAGCACCTCTGTGTACTTAATTAAAATGTCGTGCATATTTCTTCGAGGGACAGTCATAAAACGTCTCAGAATGTTACCTTAGCGGAGCGCCTCTGTGGTACTAAATTAGAATGTCGTGCATATTTCTTCGAGGGACAGTCATAAAACGTCTCAGAATGTTACCTTAGCGGAGCGCCTCTGTGTTACTAAATTAGAATGTCGTGCATATTTCTTCGAGGGACAGTCATAAAACGTCTCAGAATGTTACCTTAGCGGAGCGCCTCTGTGTTACTAAATTAGAATGTCGTGCATATTTCTTCGAGGGACAGTCATAAAACGTCTCAGAATGTTACCTTAGCGGAGCGCCTCTGTGTTACTAAATTAGAATGTCGTGCATATTTCTTCGAGGGACAGTCATAAAACGTCTCAGAATGTTACCTTAGCGGAGCGCCTCTGTGTTACTAAATTAGAATGTCGTGCATATTTCTTCGAGGGACAGTCATAAAACGTCTCAGAATGTTACCTTAGCGGAGCGCCTCTGTGTTACTAAATTAGAATGTCGTGCATATTTCTTCGAGGGACAGTCATAAAACGTCTCAGAATGTTAGCTTAGCGGAGCGCCTCTGTGTTACTAAATTAAAATGTCGTGCATATTTCTTCGAGGGACAGTCATAAAACGTCTCAGAATGTTACCTTAGCGGAGCGCCTCTGTGTTACTAAATTAGAATGTCGTGCATATTTCTTCGAGGGACAGTCATAAAACGTCTCAGAATGTTACCTTAGCGGAGCGCCTCTGTGGTACTAAATTAGAATGTCGTGCATATTTCTTCGAGGGTCAGTCATAAAACGTCTCAGAATGTTACCTTAGCGGAGCGCCTCTGTGTTACTAAATTAGAATGTCGTGCATATTTCTTCGAGGGACAGTCATAAAACGTCTCAGAATGTTACCTTAGCGGAGCGCCTCTGTGTTACTAAATTAGAATGTCGTGCATATTTCGTCGAGGGACAGTCATAAAACGTCTCAGAATGTTACCATAGCGGAGCGCCTCTGTGTTACTTAGTCGTAATGTTTCTTCGTTGTTCTTTTCTTCCTGATCAGTACGCGGTGGGCGAGTTAAATGTGATCGTGATTATGTGTAACATGACAAGTTGGTAACTTTATGATAGCACTTCCGGTTTTGCAACTTCATTTGTAATTTCTTAATAATTTTATCGGAACATGTGACATATAGTATTTTTTAATTAAAATCAGTGGTAATTATTTAACATTATACCACATTTATATTTGTACATTATCGCTTGGTCTTTACTTATAACAGCTCAACTGGAATCGTTTGTGTTGTTTAAGTGTTGCCATACAAATTAACTTGTTTATGGTTTTTTATAGACTTATTAGTAATGATAAACTAGGAAAATTAGTTAAAATAATAATAAAAATACAATTTTAAAACTAATGTTAAGGTTTTATGTAAAAATGGCGTTCGTGAAATCACCCACTAGGTCTAAGTTTAGGTAATAAACTAGGTAAATAATATATTAGTTTTAAGTTACAGGGCAACACCGAAAATCAGCGTCACGGCTTGCCGTGGCATAAAGCTGGGTGGTGACCCCTATCAGCGTCGTCAATTGTTTTTTTTTGTTATTTGTATTTCTTGTTGCTGGCGTTGAATAAATATGTTTTCTGTCTTTCTTTCTTTCGTTCACATAAGGCCTACAAATGGTCACATAAGAGTGTTGCTGTTTGTACACGGATAGCTGGTTAGATGGCTATAGGATACTTTTTACCCCACTACGCTGTCAAAAAAGAGGGGTTATGACTATTTTCCCTCCACGAACGAAGTTCCACCGTCTACTTGTATTATAAATCCATACTAATATTATAAATGTGAAAGTGTGTCTGTCTGTCTGTCTGTTACCTCTTCACGCTTAAACCGCTGAACCGATTTGGATGAAATTTGGTATGGAGATAGTTTGAGTCCCGGGGAAGGACATAGGAATCCCGGAAAAATACCCTTATCCGCGATAAACGAATTTAAGGCGGACGAAGTCGTCGGCAGAAGCTAGTCCCACTATAAATAATACATAGTAGGTTTACCTACCGATAGACTATATCTCCTTTAAAGCCTGAATATCTATTTCTATCCTTAAAGTTACTGGCGTAATATATTGCGATTTACTGGATTATCAATGAATTTTATGAACATTTATAGATTAATAGTGGTTCAATAAGCGTATAGAATCAAACTATTCACGATCTTCTATGCGTTTAGAACGTATTCATGTAAATATAGGTCCTTAAGGAGATATTAGATGGTTCGCTTGAATGAGTGCTCACTCGAGTGAATGCTTCTTATTTATTTCGTTCCATTTTCACACAAATAAAATAGAACGGCATAGAAAATAACGTATACCACTCTTATCTGTTAATATGATGTTTAACAATCACGTAATAAGTGTGTATGTACACACATATTTATTTGTTTTCTCAAAATGGGTAGTTTCAGTGGCGTGGCGTCCATATAAGCTGATTCCCACCGGGTTGCCACGGAAAGGCTTAAACCAGCTTTTTCTTTAAATATGAATAAATGAATGCCCTTCGGCGCCGCTTCTATTTTTCCTCTCGCCACCCTTCAGGTAGTTTGCACAAATTGTAACTTTGACAGAGGAATATATATCTTTTCTCAATCAATACGTGACCATGGAAAGCTGAAAAGCTTCCGAAACGTCGGGAACTCAAATGCGATAATAGACGCGATAGTCCGTTAAATTGTTTTATTTATATGAGTAATAATCGCGGAAACAGAAGAAAATATTATAAATGTAAGTAAGGTTTGTGATCATGTGAATTTCAAATATATTTTTAAAATAAATGGTTATAAAGTTATTTAAGAGAATACATGAAAATTGACCACTCCTCCTTGAAAATAAAGCAGACAATAGTTCTTTACCCATAGTTTACAGGAAAACCTATAAGAAGTTTATGCTATTTAAAGTAACATAGTTTTTTTTTTCTAAAATCATTTCTGAACTTCGGTTGCGTTAAGTTTGCAGCTCATTTGTATCAGACGTACGATGTGCAAATTGCGGAAACTTTCCAAAATGCTTATAAAAGGTTTTTAATCTGTTAAGTTAACACTAGACTTAAGACCTTTTATATACTAGAAAATGCTTAAAAAAGGTCTTATAAACATGTAAGTTAACACTAGACTTAAGACCTTTTATATATTAGAAAATGCTTAAAAAATGTCTTATAAACATGTAAGTTAACTCTAGACTTAAGACCTTTTACATACTAGAAAATGCTTAAAAAAGGTCTTATAAACATGTAAGTTAACACTAGACTTAAGACCTTTTATATACTAGAAAATGCTTAAAAAAGGTCTTATAAACATGTAAGTTAACACTAGATTTAAGACCTTTTTTAAGCATTTTGGAAAGTGTCCGCAATTTGCACAACATTAATCCGACGCCATAGATACCAGGTGCAAACTAAACTTAACCGGCCACTTAAGTTGGGTTAGCTAAAAGTTTTTTTTAATACAGTCGTGCGGAACCCTTTATGCGTGAGACCGACTCGCACTTGGCCGGTTTTAACCCTAAAAGACGTATAGACATGTTCACACTCTGTTCTTGACATAATTTATCGAATTCAAGGCATATTTTGGCCCATTTCCTTAAAACTTAACACTAAGGATTGACAACACCTGAAACGCTTGCTGAATCACCCAGACAGCCCTGGCCCAATATTACAGAGTTCTATGTTTCACTTTTACACAAGTAAAGTTTGAACGTTGTCATATTGACATATAGTCTAATTTTAACTGCTCTGAAAATGTAACATAGTTCCCTGTTATATTGGGGTGTCGATACATGTTGAAACACACCATCTTTAATTATTTCCCGATACTAAGTACCGTTTGCAGCTTCTACCTGTAGTCTGACCCTTAACCGGTGTCGAAAACGGCGACGGGAACGGAGAGCAGAGTTGCAGCGTGGAGATAAAAAGGTTAGGACGCTTTATTAAGGGGCAACCATACGCGAATTACCTTCGATCCGTCTCGCTCTTCACTTTTCTATGTTGTATATGTCTCATCGTGTTGACAACCACCGTTGTTACCAATATTCAGTGTCAGTTTATCATCACGCGTCACCGAAACCAATATAAACACCATCAGAATTTGTTATTTTAACGACAAAAACCCAGGTTTTGCTACTTTTCTTAAAAACTTTAGAACCTATTGAAATACCAGTTGATTATTTTTAAGTGAACATCATTACTCACTTATTGGTTTTAGTCCCATGTCTAAGTGTTCGCTTGACGAATGAATTGAAGATAGAGAAATGACGTAACGAATCTTTTTTTTTTCTCCTGATTTATTAAGTATTATAGCATTCCATTTGACCAATACAAAGGCTAAATACTAAGCTTATTATTATTATTATTCAAGAGATTCACTCTTCTCGGTGCAGTTCTCTCCAGTCCGTTCAACTTAATCCCAGTTCTTTGACTTCTCGATACGACACGACGTCTACCTTTTTCTTTATCTGGTCCAAATAACTAATCCTCGGCCTTCCCCTTCCTTCCCTTCCCTCAATTTTCCCCTCCAATATCATTTGTATTAGATCGTCGTGTCGTATCAAATGACGTATCATTTTCCCTCTTAGAGTTTCTATTGTATGAAGTATTTGTCTTTTCTCCTGTACCCTTTCCAATACTTCCTCATTAGTGGCTAATATTATACCAAGATATCAAGCTACAATATATATTCTTTATAAGTTGTTTGCTCTTTAAAAACAGTGAAATTTACCGAAATTTTCAGGGTAGCCCCTAAACCGACGTGTAACGGAGGACCCGTGTACGATTGCATGTACAGTCAGCATTAAATAGTTTGTAGCATTCACAGTGCCAAATATATTGCAACACATCCTTATTGTTAAAGGCATCATCATCATCATCATCATTTCAGCCATAGGACGCCCACTGCTGGACACAGGCCTCCAGATTTCCACATGGGCCGGATAGAGGCGACCCGCATTCAGCGATTCCCCCCAACCCTAACCAGCTCGTCTGATTACCTTGCGGGTGGCCTTCCCACGCTGCGCTCACCGATCGCAGTATCCACTCGTGAACTTATCTGCCCCAACGGCCATCAGTTCTTCGATCTATGTGCCCTGCCCATTATATGTTAAAAGCATAAATGAAATGAAATCGTTTCAGGCAGCATGACCTATATAGGTATAGTCTAACTCTAACATCTATATCCATACTAATATAAGAGAGGCATCTTCTAGTATATTATTATACTAGAAGATGCCCGTCACTTCGTACGCGGCGGGCAAAAAGTCATAAACCTCTTTTTTTTCTTCAGCGTAGTCGGGTAAACAGTATCCTATAACCACCTGGAGATGCCCGACTACCCGTTTGCCAAAAATAGTTGAAATCGGTTTAGCCGATTTTGCGTGACGAAGCCACAACGGCACATACAAACATTTTTCGTTTTAGTGAACTCCAAAAAGTCCGTAACAATCATTTTATAATAGTATAGATGTGAAAGTGTGTCGGTCTGTCTGTCTGTTACCTCTTCACACTTAAACCGCTGAACCGATTGGAATGAAATTTGGTATGGAGATGGTTTGAGTCCAGGGGAAGGACATAGGCTACTTTTTATCCGGGAAAAATACCCTTATCCGAAAACGAATTTAAGGTGGACGAAGTCGCGGGCAGGAGCTAGTGTATTATAAATTTGTAAAAATGAAGTTCTGTACATTAAAGATATTAAAAAAAATGATTCCTATGGACTATTTGATGGTTAGTGAATCGAAATATATATTTTTTGAATTTTAATGTATGTTCGTATGATTTTCTATGCATATAAGTAAATATATCGTCGTCTAGTATAACACAAGCCTTATTACGCTTACGGGACTAGTTCGATTTGTGTAAAAATGTCTTGTTGTATTTATTTATACAGTCACTACATTGCAATGTACATTTAATTTTACTACTTTAACGGTATAAATGAAAAAAAAAGTTGTCAGGGAATTGTTGGTCGGGACGATAACATGCCTAAAGGTACCACTTTACAGAAAACATCCTTATAACAGTCACGAATGTAGCTATTATTTTGCTCTAGATATTCATTTTGCTTGAGTTACCCAAGATAATATTGCCCAAAATATGCAAATATGAATGATAACAATGAAATTTACCATAATTAGCTCAAGCATTGAATAAGCATTGTTGAAAATACCACCAATAAACACATTTTTCTAATTAAATACAAACCTGTCAACATTGTACTCACCGTTGTATCACTGTCCTCATACAAAAACAGAGACGGCTCTGTGAGAGTGGTCAGTCCCCGCGTAAGAAGGGAGGCGTTACGTAAAACACTGTATATATGCTCCGTCCGTCCGTCCAATCGGCATACCTACATCTAAGTTTTCAGTGCAAACACGGAATCATTCCAGCCACAAGCAAGATGTACACGAAACTCGCCGTAAGTGTATTATTCGGTGTTAAGTGACTAAAATCTTTATTAGTGGTTTCAGTGAAATAAGGGTTTTCTTATAAAACATTTATCACTCGAAAATCGTGGTCATTTTGAGAAAGTGTCATCCTTTTGCTGTGGTGGAGAAAGTGGTCATTATACGATTTCAGATGAGCTGTTCTTATTTTGAACTTAATAGTAACGCAAGGGTGAAGGGAGAGGCTATCTGGGGCCGGTTTTTCAAAAGCTTGTAGCTTGCATTACAGGCGGAAGGCTATTTTTAATTCATATTGTTGGAAAGAGATTTAACCTCTGGTCATAAAACGATTCTTTCGCTGAGATAACACCACGGTTTGTAAGTGAATTAGGTGCGTGTCAATGCATATTAATACAGCTGAATTCTTGTCTTGAATAGGAATTTAAAGTCTATTATCATTCAGCTACATGCAAGTGTTTTGCATGGATTTGATGTGTGATACCATGATTGGAATAAATAATCTGAACATTTTTAGAAATTAAATTAGCATTTCTACTTTTGTGATTCATTAATACATTTGTATAATAAAGATCTCGAAGAAGGTTTTGAGAAGTGCTTTAAATTTGTAATTTTTAGACTTTTTTTTAAAGTGTTCATTCGTCGCTATGCCCTTTTTGCATTTTTTTTTATTTTTTTACAGTAAAAATTATGGCTACGATAAATTATGACACATTTTAAATTATTTGAATATTATGGTTCATTGCGATTGTATCAATATTATTATGTTTTATATATTAACTTTATTTGATAAGTTAATTACTAACAACACTGGGATGTATGTGATGGACTATTGTAAATTTTAGAAATATTACAATTATCGTGGAAATTAAAATGAAACGCCCTTTAACTAAAAGTATTGATAGTAGTTTATTGGCTATTAGTTAGGTGGATGTTGGTCTTGTAATTATTTTAAAAACAGATGTTACACTATGTGTATGTTTGGAGTGAAAAAATATTATCGTTAAACGACCAACTCCCAAAAAACATTTTTCGTGCAAATCTTTGACGACCGATTAAACTCAGCGGGAGCGAAGCTACTTGCAAAGCTAACGGTCCCGAGTTCAAATCCCGGTAAGGGCAAATATTTGTGTGATGATTTGTTCCTGAGGCTTGAACGATTTCTATATATATATATATATATAAAAATATATCGTCGTCTAGTACTCATAATACAAGCCTTATTGAGCTTACGATGTGACTAGTTTGATTTGTGTAAACATCGTCCCCTAATATTTATTTATTTATTACATTCTATTGGTTTATTATAATATATAAATACAAAATAACTTAACTAACATTGAATTTTAAGTCCCAAAATTAAGTTTTTCGTCCATATTCTGGGACATAGTACAGTCATGGGCAATAATAAATACTCGCCAAAAGTTTCAAAAATATGTATACATCAACTCTACTGTCATAGTAATAAGGTTGCGTGGCGTCAGGAAAATTACACGGGAAGCTGAAGCGTATTCAGTTACTTATATTTAAAGAAAAAGGTGGTTATAGGCCTTTCCCTAGGCAATCCGGTGGGAACCGGCTTATATTGACGCCACGCCACGGTTGGGATATATAGTTTGTCTTCTTGTGGTGTTTACTTGCCCTTGGCTGTACAAAATGTGGACGTTTTGGGAATCGGTCATTTTTGGATTTGGTATTCCGAATACTTTGTGAGATGCCAGTCTTAATATTTGTTTTTTTTTTCAGCTCGTAGCCCTTGTGATTGCCGCCGCCGTGGCATCACCAGCACCCGGTGGTCACCATCAGTAAGTATTAATTTTTCCATATTCTTGAAACACAAAGATCCTAATAATTAAAAAAAAAGTGCAAGACTCCGACCGGATTTGAACATTGTGCCTAGCGCCTTGCCGGGGCGCACGCCCTGAGGGCACGCACGCGCGCGAATCCGGTCGGGGTTTTGATATTTTTTCATTATTTGGATATTTGTATTTCACGAATATTCTTAGTGAAGAAATTCACTCTAAAAATCACGAAGATCGTCACGGTAAAACATCAAGATTTTCGTAAAAAATCAATACTCATTTCTCTGTTTTTTCCTCTTTTCTCATATGCTATATATACTATTACCATCTGTGGATACCTAGCTACCCGTGTATAAACAATAGTTAAAATCCGTTTAGCCGTTTTGGCGTGATGAAGCCACGACACAAACAAAACAAAATCGGTGGCCTGTAAATAGTCTGGATTACTTTTTTTTACAATTGTATATTAGTAAAGATTACGAGGCAAACAGCTAATAAACTGGGTGCAAAAAAAATCGCAACATACATTTCAGTAACTATAGATTGTAAACGGTTCATATTTCCAGCCAATATTAACTAAAGTAGCGAGATTAAACCACTAGGTAACTAATGATACCACAACATCATTATTTAGTGTTGCGCATAATGATACGTCTATCATTATAGTTGGAAGAATCGTTGCAAAAGTGAATCATTGAGTCCGAGTTAACATGACGTAGCCTGGCCAATTACCTGACCGCGAACGTAAAGAGGATTATGAATTACACATCACCATATCAATCACTGACGTCCACTTTTGAAGATGGGCGGCACAGAGGGCGATACTGCGCAAACCGCATTCACTGACTCCCCGCGACCCTCACTAGGCCATCCGTCCACATAGTCGAGGGTCGCCCCACACTAGCACGCCATAATAATTGATGTTGCAAAATTGCGAACACTTTCGTGTATGATCAGGCCCCTATTTCACAATCGTGACAATTGTCAGGTGACAAAGACAATTTTACGTTCACAGCGATCCCCGCAAGCTCGTTACATCTCCTTACTTTATACTGGGCACGCAATGTACGTGAAATTGTCATCGTCACCCGACATTTGCCACGATTGTGAAATAGGGGCCTGATCAAAACGAATTTTAATAAGACTATTTAAAACAACTATCAAATTATCTCGAAGAATTTAGGCTTTATATATTGATAAAATGTATTCAGATAAAAAATAATGTTACCTGGGGAGTTTTTGCTAGCAAACTTTTCCGATTGGTATCCGAATCAACTGTCATAGCCCATACAAAATGGTGACACTTGATTCAGATTCCGAGTATCTGCGTTAGGCAATAGGGGGGCAGGCTACAATAAGTTTGTACCCGACAGTATCTAAGGCGTCGCATACAAATGACGTAGAAACTTAATCCAACCAGAATCAAGTGTCAAGATTTTGTGTGTATGACAGTTGATTCGGATGCCAATTGTCAAAATTTCGTAAGGCAATAACCCCCTTATTTATTTAAGATTGAAACTTTTTTGTGACATAATTATAAATTAGGAATTTATGGATATAATTATTTAGGTACTTGCTTACTTTTTACCTAATTTTAAAAATCTTCTAGTATCAAAATAGGTGACACTTTGCTGGCCCAATATAAAAAGGGTGCTATGTTTCACTTTTAACGAAATGAAGTTTGAACATTGTCATAGTAATATAGAATCTAATTTCAATTACTCTGAGAATGTAACATACAACCCTGTAATACTGGGCCAGCGACTTATTTCTTAACTAAAATTGACAGTTTTCGTTTTTTTTTCTACTTGTATATATAACTTTATGACTCTAATTCTGCCTTAAGAGTCCCCAAGAAGCTCGGTTCTCCATACAAACGTAGTTACGCTCTCATTTTCAAACGACTAGCTAGTTTGCTCTGAAACCGTGTACTTAGAATAAGCTTAGGTATATGCAGGCCTGTAATTAGTTTATGTAGCTTCAGATACCATAATAAAAAAAGTACACCGAATTTAAGTTTTTCATACAAACCTTGTTTTAGCTATATTTCGATTGACTTATAAACTTCAGGCATATTTACTAGTTTTGGGCCTAGATATACCTCATGTCATTGTATATGCAATGTTTCGTTACAATCCAACACGTAGTTTTAAAATAAGAACGAAACGCCGTTTGTGTGGGAAGGTGAAATTCGGCCGAGCTTACTGGGGACTTTACAAATGGAGAGGCCATACGAATTACGAATACATTCCTCTCTGCCAAAGTAATCGCGAAATCTCCGGCCAAACACAAAGATCCTAATAATTAAAAAAAAAGTGCAAGACTCCGACCGGATTTGAACATTGTGCCTAGCGCCTTGCCGGGGCGCACGCCCTGAGGGCACGCACGCGCGCGAATCCGGTCGGGGTTTTGATATTTTTTCATTATTTGGATATTTGTATTTCACGAATATTCTTAGTGAAGAAATTCACTCTAAAAATCACGAAGATCGTCACGGTAAAACATCAAGATTTTCGTAAAAAATCAATACTCATTTCTCTGTTTTTTCCTCTTTTCTCATATGCTATATATACTATTACCATCTGTGGATACCTAGCTACCCGTGTATAAACAATAGTTAAAATCCGTTTAGCCGTTTTGGCGTGATGAAGCCACGACACAAACAAAACAAAATCGGTGGCCTGTAAATAGTCTGGATTACTTTTTTTTACAATTGTATATTAGTAAAGATTACGAGGCAAACAGCTAATAAACTGGGTGCAAAAAAAATCGCAACATACATTTCAGTAACTATAGATTGTAAACGGTTCATATTTCCAGCCAATATTAACTAAAGTAGCGAGATTAAACCACTAGGTAACTAATGATACCACAACATCATTATTTAGTGTTGCGCATAATGATACGTCTATCATTATAGTTGGAAGAATCGTTGCAAAAGTGAATCATTGAGTCCGAGTTAACATGACGTAGCCTGGCCAATTACCTGACCGCGAACGTAAAGAGGATTATGAATTACACATCACCATATCAATCACTGACGTCCACTTTTGAAGATGGGCGGCACAGAGGGCGATACTGCGCAAACCGCATTCACTGACTCCCCGCGACCCTCACTAGGCCATCCGTCCACATAGTCGAGGGTCGCCCCACACTAGCACGCCATAATAATTGATGTTGCAAAATTGCGAACACTTTCGTGTATGATCAGGCCCCTATTTCACAATCGTGACAATTGTCAGGTGACAAAGACAATTTTACGTTCACAGCGATCCCCGCAAGCTCGTTACATCTCCTTACTTTATACTGGGCACGCAATGTACGTGAAATTGTCATCGTCACCCGACATTTGCCACGATTGTGAAATAGGGGCCTGATCAAAACGAATTTTAATAAGACTATTTAAAACAACTATCAAATTATCTCGAAGAATTTAGGCTTTATATATTGATAAAATGTATTCAGATAAAAAATAATGTTACCTGGGGAGTTTTTGCTAGCAAACTTTTCCGATTGGTATCCGAATCAACTGTCATAGCCCATACAAAATGGTGACACTTGATTCAGATTCCGAGTATCTGCGTTAGGCAATAGGGGGGCAGGCTACAATAAGTTTGTACCCGACAGTATCTAAGGCGTCGCATACAAATGACGTAGAAACTTAATCCAACCAGAATCAAGTGTCAAGATTTTGTGTGTATGACAGTTGATTCGGATGCCAATTGTCAAAATTTCGTAAGGCAATAACCCCCTTATTTATTTAAGATTGAAACTTTTTTGTGACATAATTATAAATTAGGAATTTATGGATATAATTATTTAGGTACTTGCTTACTTTTTACCTAATTTTAAAAATCTTCTAGTATCAAAATAGGTGACACTTTGCTGGCCCAATATAAAAAGGGTGCTATGTTTCACTTTTAACGAAATGAAGTTTGAACATTGTCATAGTAATATAGAATCTAATTTCAATTACTCTGAGAATGTAACATACAACCCTGTAATACTGGGCCAGCGACTTATTTCTTAACTAAAATTGACAGTTTTCGTTTTTTTTTTCTACTTGTATATATAACTTTATGACTCTAATTCTGCCTTAAGAGTCCCCAAGAAGCTCGGTTCTCCATACAAACGTAGTTACGCTCTCATTTTCAAACGACTAGCTAGTTTGCTCTGAAACCGTGTACTTAGAATAAGCTTAGGTATATGCAGGCCTGTAATTAGTTTATGTAGCTTCAGATACCATAATAAAAAAAGTACACCGAATTTAAGTTTTTCATACAAACCTTGTTTTAGCTATATTTCGATTGACTTATAAACTTCAGGCATATTTACTAGTTTTGGGCCTAGATATACCTCATGTCATTGTATATGCAATGTTTCGTTACAATCCAACACGTAGTTTTAAAATAAGAACGAAACGCCGTTTGTGTGGGAAGGTGAAATTCGGCCGAGCTTACTGGGGACTTTACAAATGGAGAGGCCATACGAATTACGAATACATTCCTCTCTGCCAAAGTAATCGCGAAATCTCCGGTCAGTTTATAGAGTAAATTGCAGTGTCCGTTTTGAATGCGTTTTGTAGAAATTGGATTATATCCGTGAGTGTGCTGTACGTGTACTCACCCCCCTTCCTCGCTTAAAAAGCATGAAAAATTTGTTCGGTAATGACACGGGTTGGCATCCCTAAAAATGCCTCCTGTGACATACGGATGGACGGCCGGCCATGATGAAACTATAAGTGTTCCGTTTTTGCTATTTTGGCTACGGAACCCTAAAAATGCCGCTGCAGCGCTGCCGGCTCGTTACTACTATAATCTGACCTTAAAGCCCGATTCTACCATGCTCTGTTAGAAATAAAATCCCGATGAAAGGCTCTAAGAATTCTGCATTTAGTACTGTAGCATAACTAATTTGTATAAGAGCGTTATCGAAATCACTATAGAAGTTTCGAGAAGAAAATGACAGAGAACTTTTCCCAATATCAAATCGGTCATCTTTCGAAAACATTACGAAAAACAGTCAAGGTCGATGTTGTGGCTTAATCCGATTGCATGTTAATGGGACTAATTATAGTATTAAAGTATAATATATTTAGTAACGTCACTCATTTCATATTCATTTAATGTTGACACCAGTGAATGGGTGAATCAACTTTAGATGCACACTTTTGACGTCTCTAGCGTTACCGAAAATGTCCATGGAGTTACCAAGAAATCGGGTTTCTGTTTATAAAGGTTTAACAGACGAGACATTCAACGGATTTTGTGCGCGTCTAAAAGTTGATGCACCCAAAAAATGCTGTTGCGGCGCTTCCGGCTCGTTGCTGTCATAATCTGATCTTTAAGTCCGATTCCTCCATGCTCTGTTAGAAATAAAGGCCGATTAACAGTTCACGTCCGTCGCGCACCAAGTTTTTTGTCGTTAATGATGGCGATAATTTTGTCATCGAAATGCAACGTATGGCTTTATATGTAGACGAGTAAAAAATCGCAGCGATTTTAAGATTGATTTGTTATATTTTGCCGCGGCTCGCGATGCGATTATCGCAAAATTAAATGCAGCACGAGTTTTATCTCCCCGCGTGCTCACAGCGATAATTAAATAACAGCCTGGGCGTCGCGGCAACTCTCAGTCCGCGTTCCGCTCTGTAAAGGCCAAGCCACACCGTATGTGTGTGCGTTACATCGACGTGCGTGTTGAATGCGCGTTGTACAGTATGCATCCTCGTAAGAGATCAATAACGGAGGACGGATGCAATAACTGTCAAGCGATTGTCATGAGGTTAATCTGGTTTTTTAGAAAATCACCATGTTTAATATCAATCTAAACAAATATTTAATTGGATACGTTTATCATACAATTCAAAGCAGTATATGTATAGGTAATGTTCTTAACGCGAATGAGACTAATCTACCATGTCAAAAGTACATGTTTGCTTGTGATTAGCATTTCAGACTTACTAGTAGATACTTCTTTATTATATGTTTTCTTGAAGAACTAAGCATTGAGTTTATATTTAGAAAGATATATTTAAGATAGGCGAAGTACTAATATTTTAATGATTAAGAATTATTTAGAAAAAATGACGGAGACTGTTGAGTTTGTTTCGGCTTTATCCTCAACAGTGGTCTCCTCTTGGGAAATGCCGGTCTCAACTTGTTAAAGTTTACGGCCTACTTACAGAATAAAGATGATTATTTTATTATTATTAGACTAGGAATTTTAATAGTGAGACAAATGTATTATATTTAGATAAATTTTCCAAAAAAAAAACCTAGTCATCGTATCCATGTTCAGTTTTCGAGATCAAATTGCATCTGTCATCCGCCCATTAGAGATTACATACACCTGCGTACGCACACGTCACGCAAGCGGTGTGTCATCTCTTATAAGGATTCGTACTTTACAACGTGCACGGTACGCGCACGTCACGCATACGCATTCGGTGTAGTTCGACCTTAAGGGTCAACATGTCGGAACCTGTTGCAATGGAGACGACAGACGAGACGCTAAACGTTGACCATTTTAATTATTGCAATAGAAGAAATCAGCTTTTTGAAATAAATACTCAAAATTAAATAAAAACCGGCCAAGTTCGAGTCGGACTAGCGCAACAAGGGTTACGTACAAAATGTACGCTACAAACGGCCGTATCTTTGAAAATCCAGTGTTAGCAGAGCCCTATTCCTAAGCAAAATGTAAGCGCTATTCGATAATTTTATATTGGTTACTCACACAGACACACAGACATAAAATTATACTGTTCTTATTATTTTCTGTTAGTCGTCTGTGAAAATTTTCCATTGTCTAGCTATCACGGCTCATGAGATACAGCCTAGTGACGGACAGACGAACGGACGAACAGCGGACTCTTAGTAGGTATCGTTTTACCGTTAGGGTACGGATCCCTAAAAATAGCTAATTAAGAGTTATTGAAATAAAACAATTTAACGGATTATATCGCGTATATTATCTCATTTTAGTTACCGACGTTTCGCATCCTCATCTGGCATGTATGTACACCTTTATTTGTGTTTTTTCAAAAATGGGTAGTTTGCACAAATTGTAACTTTGACGGAGGAAAATACATCTTTGCTCAGTCCACCCGTGACCATGGAGAGCTGGAAAGCTTCCGAAACGTCGGGAACTAAAATGAGATAATATACGCGATATAATCCGTTAAATTGTTTTATTTCAATGAGTAATAATCGCGGAAACAGAAGAAAATATTAATTAAGAGTTAATTGAAAGCTAATTGATAGTTAATTATCGGAAATGTATGGAACATTTAAGTTTTTTACGCGATTTCATTGTTCTTGGTGCGACCATTTCTCCTCTGTAATAGGGAACATGCATGAAATTTTTTCATCGCTTTTCTTAACGAAATATCAAAATACCGTAAAAACTATTCCTAAAAGTGAAATTAAAATTAAAATCGGCCGAGAAATACGTATGATATAAGCATTTTAAACTACGAGTACTAATTAGACAGCGATTTGACAGAGAGGTCCGACATAGACTGTTACGTCACAGTCCACTACGATCATATAAACTCCATATTAAATTCTGTTTTGCTAGAAAGAGATAGAATGAAATGTTTGATGGCTTATATCTTGGGTATATTTATAGTTATTCGAAAAATTCTTTTTGTCTATTGTTTGTTACATGAATAAGCTTTTAATAAAGCAAAATATAAAATTCATGAATATTCCATATTCCTGCTAATGACCTCCCAGTATTTTTCAATTGTGTATTAACATTGAAACATAGAAAAATAGTACGAAAATGAAAATCGAATGTTGACCGTGGAGCAGTTTTTAATTACGGACACTGGCATTTTTTAAATGTCAACATCGAATGTTGGCTGTTCACAGAAAACTGTTAATTACTTTCTTTTACAGTAAAAACACAGATAAATTATGGCACAGAATGTGCACTCGTGATACCCTCATAATTCTACAATCAGGGCTAGGAACCGGTGTTTATTAATCTTCTAAAATACACGCTATTTCTAGGATGGTTTACTACTATATTAAGGAGAAGGCAAATATCAATATAAAAGTTTTAATAAAATATACGTAAATCTCGTATAGAAAAATAAGAAATAAAAACCGGTTATTTTGTATGTTAATGGGGGCAAGCGATCAAATGGTGCGCCTGATGATAAGCGATCACTGCAGCGCCCGACGAGTCACAAGTACGTTGCCGGCATATCACGTTGGAGTATGCTCTTAGTATGAAAAGAATACCCGTTTCCAAACCTGTCTTCAATCCATATTAATCCATACTAATATTATAAATGCGAAAGTGTGTCTGTCTATCTGTCTGTTACCTCTTCACGCTTAAACCGCTGAACCGATTTAAATGAAATTTGATATGGAGATAGTTTGGGTCCCGGGGCAGGACTCGGACTACTTTTTGTCCCGGAAAAATACCCTTATCCGCGATAAACGAATTTTACGCGGACGAAATCGCGGGCAGTAGCTAGTTTACATTAAAAGATCCTCTCATAAATCAGTATCCCTGCCAATCAAAAAATGTAATTATTCTAATGATTAGATTACTATTAACGAATCATAAACAAAACACATACAAACAACAATTTTGAATACTACTGAAATTTGAAAACGGTATTTTGAAACTGAGAAATCTCAATTATATTTGCCCTACATCGCTTGAAAAAACTAGTAAGAGTTAATGCATTTTAGTATTTTAAAATTAAATACTCAACTTAAACGTTAGAAGTAACTATGAAGTTGACGCTTATACGCTTCCACCCTATTGTTTTACGAGTGACACCGCTGAAATGATCTAAGCTGTATTACAAAGAGGCTATTTGAATACAATATTCCAGGTAAGGAAGACATTAATGAATATTGCCTGACGTTTCAGCTTGCATCCCTCGGGCTGGCAATATTTCCTAGTATTTGAGCTTTTTTTAACAGCGTAATATTAAATCCATGGATGTTAACCGGGCCGCTTTTAATAACTTTGGTGCTATATCAAAGCTATTACCAGTCTACGATTTCATGTTTTATTCTGGCTTGTAACTCGCAAAATAACACTGACAGTGTTATTTAGAAAAATGCTAATAATCAAGGCCTATATATTTTTTTAGGTTTATTCCCACCTGTTACCAAACTTGTTACTCCCATCTGATACCAGTAGTAACTAGTGGGAATATAATTCCCATCTGTTACCACCAACACAAATGGCACCAATCACTTTAGTGGTAACAGTTGGGCCACAAAATCCCAGTGTTTTTCGTTATTTTTTTCCAAATAGATGTACTCGCCAAACTTCTAACACTGTTTTTTGGCGAGATACCGCTCATATCCATTTTTTACTATATACACCTAACACTATTTACCTTAAAATTATAACAACATCTTAATTTTATTATTAACAGACATGGGTAATAAGAATATATTTGGAAAGTCGTCCTAAGGCAATTTTTCTTAAAAATATCCTTTCTATGCTACCTTTTACGACATCTCTGCTGTATTATTTTAACCACTAGTTCTCACTGCTAACAGGTTGGTGGTAACAGGTGGGAATAGCCCATTTTCCGTGCCCAAAGGGTACAACAGAACCCTATTACAAAGACTTTGCTGTCCGTCTGTCTGTCACCAGGCTGTATCGCATGAACCGTGATAGCTAGACAGTTGAAATTTTCACAGATAATGTATTTCGGTTGCCGCTATAACAGCAAATACTAAAAACAGAATAATCTTATGTCTGTCTATTCGTATCAGTAACCAATATAAAACGATCGAGGACCGCGTACATTTTGCTTCGGAGTTAGGGCTCTGCTAACACCGAATTTTTAACCCCCGGCAAAAATGAGGGGTGTTATAAGTTTAACGTGTCCGTCACTCTGTGTATCTGTGTATCTGACTGTGGCATCGTAGCGTCCATACGGATAGACCGATTTGAGTTTGGTTTTTTTTGTGTCATAGATAATTTTATCCCGAGTGTTTTTAACTTTGTTTGATGTAAATCAGAGCACTCGTCTACAAGATATTAAGCTTTTAGTGGAACAAGTCGGGAGGTTTTTATTTTATTTTCTATAGTTATCATAGAAACGGCCATTTGTAGCGTAAACTTTGCACGGAACCCTCGGTGCGCGAGTCTTACTGGCACTTGGCTAGTTTTTACTCCTTATAACCTAAGGAATGCATGCTCCAAATCCTAATCCGCAGCCATTACATTAACAAATCTTGAACACGCCCAAATTATAATGGTCGGGAACACACTCGCAGGCAACGAGTTCCACTCCTTCACGGTACGCATGATGAAAGTGGCACCGAAGCGCTTCGTGCGGATACGCGGCATATCGACCACATGTGGATGGAACGAACGCACGCGTCTTGCGTCCCGGTCATGTAATTCCCGCGCACATTCCCCTCATATATTCCTCGTTTAAAGTACTATTCATTAGCAAATGATACAAACCTATTACACAGATAATTACCCAGATAAGCGGCTTACTCAAGCAATTCTAAACAAAATCACCAAGCTACCAATCGTTCGAGTTCAACAAAAATAGTTCTTTTACCGAAGCAGCACAAACATCATCGCTACCATTGAAAAGCTGGCACACACTTACCCAAATTCAAAACGAAGTAAGTCTATCTCCATCTGGCATATAAACCGCTGTGCAGTTTTGTATCGCATAAAGGATTATTGTCTATGCGATGGATTTCGTTTCAAGGCCACGAATGCAAATCCGAGGGGGAGCTTAAGGGGGAGTTACGTTCCCTCATCCTTTTAAAACCTGAACGGGCCGTAAACAACATTTATTGCAGTGGGTTTCACACTTATTCGTTTAAAAATATGTATGTGGTACTTGCGTATAATTATTTTCTATGATACCATTCTGCCCGGTTTTTTATAAGCAATTGAGCAGTGATAGTAAATTTGGAAGCAGGTATCGTGGTAGAGTGCCATTCGGCTTTCAACCGAAATGATGGATAAGAAGTTACTTGTGGAGAATATTAACTATGTTTAATCGTTTAAATTGGTATTTTCTACATATATAGCGCAATATTTATTTTATTAATTTAATCTTTATTGCACAAAAAATAAAGGTACAGGCAGGCATTCTCAGCCAGTCAACCATCGGGCCAAACACAGGCGTGTCGTAACATTTATTATCCCTATATGAAGTCATACATATATCGATTGACGTTTACTTTTTTAATTGCTCCATGATCAGACATGGCCCGACATGATGAGACATCGTCACTGGCCTCTTCTAAAGGTGCGTCCACACCATCACCGTGCCGTGGCATGACTGCGTATTGCGCTGTTTGGACGCTCACTGTCGGCGCGGCGGCCATTGCCTTGCTTGTCCGATCTAAGTGTGTGATACGCGTATCAACATGGATTTCGAGCGATCGGATCGGCGCAACGTCCAAACGCGTGATCGTGACACGCGATCATGCTACGGAACGAAGATCTGATCGGGCAAATGATACAAATGTGGACGCACCTTAAGGAGCAAGCAACGCCAGCGAGCTAACATAACTACGTGTTCAGTTGGTGCAGGATCGTGGCAATCGATAAATTAGAAGAGAAAAGAATTGACACAAATCAATATTTTATATGATAAATACATATTTTTCACAAACATACAATGAAATATTGGTGTTATGTTCCTTATAATAGGCTGCAAAGTATGACGTTTCAGGTGCGGCTAGGACAAGAGGTCGTTAATTCTCGAAGTCCTCTTTTTTAATTTCCATTCCACATAAATTTTTGGCACAGGCATCATGACATTCTGCCACTATGCGTATTAAAAAATAAAACATTGATTTTTTTGTTGATTATTTCATTGCATCTTTGAAAAAAGCACTATACATATATATAATCACTAAATATCACCAAGGGGAAGGAGTGGGTTAAAAATAGGCCGAATATGATAACATGATTTCTGGACGAGCCCTTATCTCTATGTACCAAAGCTGCAGTGAGTGAATCTTGATCTGTAGATCCCTAGTATTCATGGAACGCGCTTTGAGATTAGGTTTATAGATACGAAGGAGATTTGCTACCGTGAAAAGTATTAGTAATTTTGTTTGTTTTAAAATTAGAAATGAGATGTCTGTACATTAATGAAACAGTAATGAAACGGTTGGTAGATTCAGGCATTACTTTACAGAATTCACTATTAGATTAATCCATACTTCCATACTAATATTATAAATGCGAAAGTCTGTCTGTCTGTATCTCTGTCTGTCTGTCTGTTACCTCTTCACGCTTAAGCCGCTGAACCGATTTGGATGAAATTTGGTATGGAGATAGTTTGAGTCCCGGGGAAGGACATAGGCTACTTTTAATCGCGATAAACGAATTTAAGGCGGACGAAGTCGCGGGCAGAAGCTAGTATCCAATAATGAAGGGTTAAAAGCCGGCCAAGTGCAAGTGGGACTCGCGCACGAAAGGTTCCGTACAAGAGATACGCTACAAACTGCCGTATCTATGAAAATCCACTGTTAACAGAACCCTAATCCTAAGCAAAATGTACGCGGAGTTCGATCATTATATATTGGTAATCGACTTTGATAGCGGCAATTTAAATATATCCATCTAATCTATATCACAGTTCATGAGAACAGCCTGGTATCAGACGTACAGAAAGACGGACGGACAGACAGCTGAGTCTTAGTAAGAGGGTCCCGTTTTACCCTCTGTGTACGGAACCCAAAAAAATTACAAAAACCAGATCCTTTTTAGCTGGAGATTGTGTAAAATAAATTTTACCAACTAATATATATTTTCACGTTACAATCAAAATTTTTAGTGGCCCCTAAAAATATTGTTTTGAGCAGTATATTATTGGTCTTTGTCATAGGTTTCATTTAAGTGAAACTATGTAATGACTATAGATTTACTGTTTATATGAGTTGCCCGTGGTATGGGATGGGGTCCAGCCGCGAGACCCGCGCCAACCTCACCTCTTTTATCGCTGGCATGGGCTTAGTTAAGAACAACATTATATTGCTCAACGTTTTGCAATGGTTATCAGCCGACGCACGGATTGAAAAGATGCATAATAACTGTATCACTTACGCAACCACGAAACATTACTTAATTATATGTAATTTTAGCTTATCATATGATTGTATACACATCTTGGTTACGATTTTAAATGTCTTTTGATTCACATTAAGAATTGTTTTTGTAACGTTACATTGCAATGTAAATTTACATATTTACTAACAAAGAAAAGGCAGAAGAAGACCAAGATTATCTTATTTGTCAACATTAGTATCAGGAGATCAAAAAGCTAATAGGGGTTAGGGAAGAGTGGCGATAGGGCTAACCGGGGCTACGGCAGAGAAAGTAAAAATTTTAAATGCTCCTGATTATAAAATTGGTATAGATATAGATAGCACTTTGAAAACATCTTCAAGGGGCATTCAATATGATCTCTTTTGCTGATAAAATTATTTTTTGATGATCGGAAAAAAACACTAATTGCACGAGTCTTGTTTTTTTTGGGTCATGACAATAAGTCAATATTTCATTTTCGGAAACAATTTCCTTCATTTTATGTAGCAGGATTTTGCTAACTTCACCCTACACAATAATTAAAACATGATCCCCTTTTACTGATTGTTACATATTTCTTACTCTTTGTTTAGTTACTTATTACACAAAAACAAATGAATTTCTATGTTTGTTTATTATATATATATATATATTATTGGTGAAATGATATGAACTATCATCAAAAGTTATGATACTAGGACTGGACTACATATATTGAACGTCGCTAGTACATATTTTGGAATGTTTGTGTAGCGAGGTTGAAAATCGCATACATATCTTCAGATGTGACCGCACATACAAAATAAAAGTAAAATTACTATTTATAATTGACTGTTTTTCGAACTTTTTTGGCTCTGTATCAAGCATAAGCGGAAAAGTGATATTGTTCAATATGTTGGTGTAAGTAAGCCTGTATTGCTCTGCGCTCTGCGACGGATTAATCCGTGAGAGGCATTTAAGCTGTGCTGCGAATATATATTCGTACGTCACTGGCCTCCTAATGGGTAATGTAACCAATATCAGATCAACTACTAGTCTTGTATAATTTCGTTAAAATTTAACTGATCTTTTCAAGCACAATATTGAATGGTGATCTAAGTATTAAATAAAATACCTAAAAAAAGTTCTTTTAAACAGGTAAGTTAACACTAGACGTAAAACCTTTTATATTCTAAAAAATGCTTTAAAAAGGGCTTATAAACATGTAAGATTAAACTAGACTTCAGATCTTTTTTAAGCATTTTGAAAAGTTTCCGCAATTTGCACATCAGTAATTAAGTGTAATAAGAATCCCATATAACGATTTTAGATTTGTCCTGCTTATGGGGAAAGTTGTATTTTGAAGTCAGCCCACGAAGAGACAAGGCAATGCGAGGGTAATAATAATAGATTCGTTATAACATCCTTTTATATCTATAGACACATAACGCGTTCTTCTTTTGAACTACCAATTGTACTAGGAATTAGTTTACGTTTACAATTTCGAGCCAACTGTAATTGGACTTTGTTTTCCTTAAACTTAAGGTTCAAGACGCTTGGTGTGTCTTGTAAGTCAGTGAGTTGTTATGTCATAATGTAAATGGAGTTTCCAAATAAGTGGAAAGTGAATTAATGTTAAACAAAGCACGTTCTGTATATAGAGCGGCCTTGATTTCAAAATGTAACTGTTGGTACTGTCTTTTTGTGTTTGTGTGTGTAACCATGTACACATATGGACTTTGTGTGTATAACAATGTACACATATGATCTTTGTGTGTTTGTGTGTAACGTAGTATTGTACATATACATATATGGACTTTGACTGCTTTATCAGAACATTATATATGATTTATTCGAAAATAGGGCACATCCTAAAAATTTAGACTGTACTTTGTCTATCAGACTGTTCAAAGAGAGGTTACTATTTTGCATTTCTTAACCAAGTTAAAACAGAAGGAAGGTTCTCAATAATTGTGGTTTTTTATGTATCTTCCCCGATTGCTTTGAAACGGACAGACCGATTTCGAAGATTCTTTTTTTTACACTCAAATGATATAGGATAGTTTGAGCACTAAGATTTATTATATAGTTTGTACGAGTAATAATTTTTGTTTCCGAGTCTGGATGTTTTCTATGTATATAAGTAAATATATCTATGAAATATATCTTCGTCTAGTACCCAACACAAGCCTTATTGAGCTTACCATGGTTCTATTTCGATTTGTGTAAAATTGTCCCGTAATATTTATTTATATTTAACATTTTGTCCACAGCAAGCACGTGACCATCCACGTTCCGTACAAAATCCACACGATCCACCATCACCACGTCTCCAAAGTCCACGTTCCCGTGGTCAAGGAAGTGATCAAGGAGGTTCCTGTATACAAGGAGATTCACGTGCCGGTTGTGAAGCACGTTCCTTACCCGGTGGAGAAGAAGGTGGTCGTGGAGAAGATCGTGCCCGTGCATGTGCATGAGGAACACAAGGGCTGGGAGAGCGAGTCGCTGTCCCACGGCTGGAATTGATCGATATCGCATGTGTATTAGTAGATATAGGTGAGATTTTTATTCCAAGAGTAGGCCGAGCGTTTACGCGACGCCCGAGGCATTTATTAACACGCTCTTATTAGGTCGACCTGTATGTAACTATGTAGTGGAATCTAAGGTAACTAATTTAACCATCTTCCAAGGATCGTAGCGTCATGGAAATTGGGAGCTGTATGTAGTTCTGATGACAATACAATCATATGGTACTGTCGAACTGATCTGATGATGGAGCCGGAAGATATGAACTGGAACTTCATGATGGAACATCATATCATAGCTGTGTTTGGATTCGTTAGAAAAGTCTTGTAAAGCGTGTTTTACTAGTGTTTTTTAAACTTCAAATTTACTTTAAAGTTAGAATCAAATATATTCGTGTATCTTATAATGCAGAGATATTAATATTGTATTCGTATATAAATAATAAATAAATTAATAGTTTAAAAAACAATATAAAATCACAATGGTTAAATTTGTTACCTTTGATTCCATTACATAGTTACACACAGGTCGACCTAATAAAAGCGTGTTAATATTCTATAGTATTATTAGTATAGAGACTCGTGCCTGCTGTCAAACTATACAAAATAGTTTTGCAGGACACTGTCTTAGAAATAAGAAATGTGTACTTTGTTTACTAAATAAAAAAAATGAAAAAAGGCGCGGCGCGGCGACAATTGAAACCCGAGTGTGCGACAGATCGCAATTGCAGGCGCAGATGATGTACAAAATTGGGAATAAGCATTCATTTTTATTTTTGCTTTATTAAAAACTCATTCACGTAACTAACAGTAGAGAAAAGTATTTTTTCGAATAGCTATAAATAAATAAATAAATATTACGGGACAATTTTACACAAATCGAACTAGTCCCATGGTAAGCTCAATAAGGCTTGTTATGGGTACTAGACGACGATAGCTATGAAAATTACGAAGATATAAGCCATCAAACATTTATTTTATTTTTTATACGATGATAGATGGGCATTCTCACCTGCTGTTAAATGACGATTAATTAATTCTAAATCTCTTTCTAGCAAAACAGAATTTAATATGGAGTTTATATGTATCAAATAGTCTGTAGCATCCAGAGTGCCAAATATATCGTTACACTTCTTTATGTATTTAGTAATAAAGATGTGCTGCGATATATTTCGTACTTTGGATGCTGCAGACTATTTGACACTGACTGTACCATGACGTAAAAGTACATGTCGGACCTTTGTTATATACTTTATGATGTAGAATCTGGCTGTTACAGACTTTATGATGTAGAATCTGGCTGTTACAGACTTTGTGATATAGAATCTGGCTGTTACAGTCTTTATGATGTAGAATCTGGCTGTTACAGACTTTATGATGTACAATCTGGCTGTTACAGACTTTATTATGTAGACTCTGTCACTATCGTGGTTTCATAGAACTTTTTATTTATTTCCAGGTATTAAAATGCATCGAAGAGGCCAACGTGACAACATACACTTAGTGGAATATTAAGAAGATAACCAATTTAAAGGGGACCTCAAACCTGCGGGCTGTTACGTCATTTTACTATTTTCTTCTATACGAACAGGATACTGAAGGACGTAACCGCCAACCGATTTGTGGTACCGTTTGATTTGACTACAAACTAAAACATGAATCATTGTGCAACAGAATATGTAATGGAGGTGAAAAAAACTGAAGTTTTAAGAACTATTTCCGAGTGCCAGAGTAACTACTTAACGTTCTAAAATGTCGTTATTTTTTTATATTTAGGTGGATTAACTTTTTTTTTATTCTGTCTCGTAGCGCATAGACATGGTTATAATCTAAGCTATTAACATGCTGACGATATGGGCTCTTGAAAAATTTCCCTTCGTATATTGGCTAGATAAAAGAGCTTATTTGCCATTAATCATCAAAATCAATCATCGTTTAAAATCGTCGTTTTAAAGAGTAACTCAGGAGACGCAATCTTGGCAACGAGGCACAAATTCAATTAATTGACAGCTTAAAGGATACTTTATTTTACATCCGCCCAAATTTATATTCATGTTTAATTTCTAGAATTGCGTCTTAATAAAGCGTTTTCGCGTTACTTTTGCATATATTTTTGTCGGAATGCCTGCAGATTATTTCAAACTATGACTTTCGAAATAAAATGTTTTTCACTCATCACAATACAACATACGGGGCTTAATCATGTGTACATATTACTTATTTAAATTACCCTTCCTGTCTATAGTCTCGAAGGAACTGGCTAGACGGATGGATCTTGGCGCTTGAGTTTTTCGATTTACCCGCGTTTAGTCTCGATTATTCATTTGAACATTATGGTTGTCACTAGACACTACACTAACGATATCTGGACGGTTTAGATTTACTAATAACTTTCCACGGAAGTATTTCTTAAAAGTCCCCGGTAAGCTCGGTTCTCCATACAAACGTAGTTACGCTCTCATTTTAAAATGCCTAGTTAATTTTGCTCCAAAACTGTGTACTTGGAATGAAGTAAGGTATATCCAGGTCTGAAATTAGTTTATGTAGCTTCAGATACAATAGTAACAAAATACAGCAAATTTAAGTTTTTTATACACAAATTGTTTTTGCTGGATTTCGTTTGTTTTATAAACTGGAGCCATATAAACTAATTACGGACCTAGATATACTTCATGTCATTGTATATGAAAGTTTCGTTACAATCCAACACGTACTTTTAAAATGAGAACAAAACTCCCTTTGTACTCGTATGGGAAGGTGAATACGGCCGAGCTTGCCGGGGACACTTAAAAGTCTGAATAATTGATCGAACATCTCAAAATTGCTCAAGAATCTACAGATACATCAATAAAAATTTGTCAACGAAAGTGAGCCGAGACAGCTCCAATAATCACCCAATTATGCTTTAAAAATTTGAAGGTTTTAACCAAGCAGTTTTCATGTTCTTACCTCTTCTTTATTGCACTAAGTTTAAAGTTACCATAATAATTGTCATTGTACTTAAGTTGTAATATTTGTTTAATTAATTTTAAGAGCCAAAGAAATAAAAGGAGTTTTTTACGATATCTTTTTTTTTTTGTCTAATAATGGCCTAACCACTCACTTGATTGCGAGTTTAAGTAAAGACAGTCTAAACGTTTAGTATCCATACTAATATTATAAATACGAAAGTGTGTCTTCCTGTCTGTCTGTCTGTCTGTTACCTCTGACTGAACGCTTAAACCGCTGAACCCATTTGGATGAAATTTGGTATGGACATAGTTTGAGTCCCGGGGAAGGACATAAGCTACCTTTTATCCCGGAAAAATACCCGTATCCGCGATAAACGAATTTAAGGCGGACGAAGTCGGGGGCAGAAGCTAGTAGTATATAAGGAGCTAACTTATTGGCTGCAGATATTTTTACAGCCGATAGTACTCAGTCCCTGTAGTATATCTAAGTATGAAACATTATAGCTTTTACCATGTTTTTCGGAGAAAACTGAAAAACAAATTTGATTTGCTGCGTAAAAACGCCCTGTTAATGTGATTATTAAATTAGAATTCCTTGAACAGATTCTAGTACCTACCTTTTATCTAGCACTAAATTGTAACTGGCCTCTTCTCGTCGATAAATGAAATCTGCTGTTTTCCGGCCGAACTATAATGACATTTAAGACAAATAATTGTTGACACGAGTACATGACTGATATAGTTCGAGATTTCTACCAACTGTCTTTTGACAGATGACAGCACCCATATAACGCAAATGTGCACGTTTTATCGAAGCTTTAATTAAAATATCCATAACTTCTGAAGTTTCACAATTACTGAAAAATAATATGTATGCTCATTTTAGCCCCAACTAACTAAATATTTAATTTTTTTCTAGCACATTCGTATGTTAAAATCATTACACGCAAACAGTTACGTTCTATGAATTTTTATTTTTAACCGACTTCAAAAAAGGAGGAGGTTCTCAATTCGAACTTTTTTTTTTGTATGTATGTTACTCGATACCTCCGAGAACCGTGAACCGATTTTCAATTTTTTTTTAATCGAAACGGTATAACTCCGAGTTGGTCCCGTTGGCACTAAGTCGGGATCTGATGATGGAATCTTGGAGAAATCGAGGGAACTCTTCAAATGTTATAGGGACATGTACGGCGCTTTCGGTAATTTATTGATAAAGTCAAGAATTTTCATTCAGAAAGTGTAAATTGGTGATGTGGAACTGATGAAGAAGACCACAGAATGCCATCGGAACTCCTCAATGATAAATGATTTACGGGTGGCGATAAGATATCTTGATCAATTTAGCTAAGCAACTTCATAGTCACAAACTTAAATGTTCCTGATGAAAATGGTACCATCGAATTGATTTGACGATGGAGCCGGAAGGTAGGCACCAGATCTATGTAATAAAATAATTTATCCTAGCCGTGTTTGGGCTTGTTTGAATCGTCATGAGATACACTTTTAAGTAACGAGTAACTAAAAAGTGTAAAAAAAATAAACTTTTTAACAAAAAATAAAACCGACTCCAAAGAAAAACTAAATAGTAAAAAATTAACGCCATAATTCAGTTTCTTCAATTTACTTACAAGTAACCGTTTGTATACTCAATCTATACAGTATTTACAATTAATGTTATTTTGGAGTCGGTGCCATCGTGTCACAACTTACTAAAATCGTCTATTTTCAATATTTTACACATTCTTTATATGGCACCGACGCCAAAATAACATTAATTGTATAGACTGTTTAGATTGAGTATACAAACGGTTACTTGTAAGTAAATTGAAGAAACTGAATTATGGCGTTATTTTTTTACTTTTTTTTAGGAACCGGTTTTATTTTTGTTAAAAAGTTTTTAATTTTAGTGCCGTGCCAATTCCATCTTTACGAATTGGAAGTAAATTGAGCAAATCGATGATAATCGAATACTTCGAGGTACTGAATTACAAATATCTAATAAAAAAATCAAACAAATCATGTATGTAATCCGATCCGACTTAAAAATTAAACAAATTACGTGTAAACCTGTCCTCATTTATAATAATAATAATAATCATTTATTTAGCGAAACTACTTACAAAACATGTGAGTTATCCATCAGACTCCGAACTAGGCTGTGCCTGTATCTCGGTAGTCTGCGAGTGCGAATTACATATTTATTTATAGGTATGAGAAAAAAGGATATAATAGGTGTAATTAATTTTGTTTCTGCTTAATGTACTGTTAGTAACTACGTTATGGGGAAGTGGATGTGAATGTGTGTGTGTGTGTGTGTATGTGTGAAAGAGGACCCACGAGACAGCGGCAATTGCACTTTGTTTTTGTTGCGACATACGTTTCAACTTATGTCCGGTATTTTGGTTAGCTTTTCAGTTTCATCATATGACAATGTAAGTAGCCATGTTTTCACTACCTTTTTAGCTTCGAAAACAGTTAATGTTTTAATGTCTTGACGGCTGCAGATATTATTGTAGGCATAGGGATGAGAGTAAGCCGGTGACTTCCTCGCGAGCGCTGACATCAGTGGCGGAAGCGGCGCTCTAAAAATACGCTTTCTCAACAGGTTTCCATAACATGGAGAATTGGACAGGCTAATGTGGGTCCTTGAAATTGCTTTAAGGATATAAAGTTGACGCACTCTTAGTACCTTACTCTCGTAGTATAGGGAATCGGTGGGATAACGAACAAGGTGGATCCGGTCACCTACGGCCACTTCCTTGTATGGCCACGGTGTAAATTCCTACATCAGCCATTTCCTTGTTCGGGCTTTTCCTACTACGGCTATTTCCCCGAAAGGCCACAATGCAAATTCCTACTACGGCCATTTCCCCGAAAGGCCACAATGGAAATTCCTACTTCAATTCCTCATCCTCATCCTCCACCTCATCCTCATCCTTACCCTCATCCTCAACGTTATCATCATCGTCATTCGTAATCCGTCATCGTCATCGTCAGCTTGGAAAATTATGATAAAATAATAAAAAAATCTGATTTATTCCTTTGTATTCTCCCAACTACCTTCCTGGCTGGATGCCATCTGAGTTTTGATCTATAGGTCAGTGATAAAAATTACCTGTTTTGAATGTTAATATCTAAGTTTTGAGAGTATCTGTGTTTATGAAATTTGGACCACATATACATTTTGAAAGTCTCAATAATATGAGCCAAATTTGACAGTTTTATGTGGAATAGTTTTTGAGTTATGAGGGAGTCGAAAGTGGCTCTAAATGGTTTGTGTAATATTACAAACGGTGCTGCTCGCCAGTTCTGTTAGCTTGAACTTGGCTTGACACGCTCCCGCTTGTCTAGATATATGCTGTAATATGTTATTTTCACTATGTCTCGCTTGGTAAAATGCGACAGGTTTACCTCGCCGGATAAAGAAACAATTTCCATTTCATTGAAAAGCAGATAGTCTAAGTGGCCAGTTATCGCATAATTAATTCAAGTAGGCGACAACGAATAGGTTGATGTAGCGTGAATAACGCTTGTAAATATTTATTTATATAACCTTTATTCTACATCTTAAAGCACAAAAGACGGATTTAATGCCGTAAGGCATTCTCTTCCAGTCAACCTTAAGGCAGGAACAACAAAGGTCAAATTTACTGTTTATCAAACGCTTTCGGAAAAAACCCTTAGCTCTATTTTGTAAGACGGCAGCGGGTTATGGGAATGTGGCTGCAGCCTATAGAAAAGTGGCCCTGCCAGAAAAGAGGCCGTTGGGAAAAAGGGTACATGCATGATTTTTTTTATTGCTTCTCTTAATATATTATGAAAATACCGTAAAACGGATTTCAAACAGTAAAATTTAAATTAAAATCGGCCAAGAAATACGCATGATATAGGCATTTTAAACTGCTAATCAGACGGAGATTTGACAGAGAGGTCCGACATGTACTGTTACGTCATAGTCTACGCCGGCCATATAAACTCCATATTAAATTCCGTTTTGCTAGAAAGAGATAGAATGAAATGTTTGATGGCTTATATCTTGGTTATTTTTATAGTTATTCGAAAAAATATTTTTGTTTACTGTTTGTTACATGAATGAGCTTTTAATAAAGCAAAAATAAAAAATCATGCATTTTCCCTAATGACCGCTTACGGATTGTGGCCGTTCGAGGAATGAGGCTGTAATCGAGGGACAAGTGGCCGTTCAAGGGAAGTGGCCGATGGGTGAGTTGGCCGATCACGGGAAGTGGCCGCTTAAAAAATGTGGCCGTAGGTGACCGGATCCCATAACTTTTATTACAGCTCTTTGCGCACGTTCAATCTCGATCATATTAGTCTTCGCCGCACTGCCCCATACAGCAACTCCATACTGCAGGATGGATTGGCATAGTGCAAAATAAACAAGGCGAAGTACACTAGGATCAGCACAGTCACGTAATCTCTTCATCGCATAAATCAACTTCCTGGCTTTTGCGGCGAGAGTGGAAATTTGTTTTTTGAAGGAGAGATGTTTGTTGATCAAAAAGAAACCCTAAGTACCTTAAATAGTTACACCTCTTAATCTCTTGACAGGAACACTGCCCGGGGCGACCAGATATTTGTTTCCCACAGGTATGAAACTTGACTGTTCTGTCCGCTGGCGGGGACGATGCGGAGGTTTTTGAAAAAGCGATGAAATTGGTCTTGTCAACATTTAATGTGAGTAGGTTACTATCCAACCATGCAGCTACGGCTGCAAGCAAAGCATCAGCCAGGCAGAACGCTTCCTCTCATGATTTTCCATTTACTGTCATTACAGTATCGTCGGCATAACAAATAAGGTTTACATTTGGAATATCAATTTTTAAAATATCGTTAATATACAAAATGAAAAACGTTGGGCCAAGTATACTCCCCTGTGGGACCCCAAAGTTAACAGGAAGTTGGTCACTCAGGTGCTCTCCTGCTTTAACCATCTGACGTCGTCCGGTTAGGTAACTAGCAAACCAGTCGTATGCCACACCCCTGATCCCCATGTGTTCAAGTTTCTTCAGTAGGATGGTTACCGAGACCGTGTCAAAGGCCTTGGCGAGGTCTAAAAATATACTTAAGGATATAGGCCTAAAATTACTCGGGGTGTGCTTAGAACCACTTTTGAAGATAGGACACACCGAAGCAGTCTTCCAGCAATCCGGAAAGCACCCTGTCGCGATGCTTAGGTTACAGATGTAAGTACGCTTGATGCTTAGGTTACAGGTGGATCCAGAATAACATCCCTTACCTCTTTTATGAGCAATGGTGTTACGTCGTCTGGACCAGGTGCACTATGTGGTTTAATCTCTGAAATAATCCTGTTTACTTCATGTGTGTCGGTAGGGTGCATAAAGAACGAGTTAGCAGCCGCTTGCAGAGGTTTGCAATTTGCTGCGAGTGTGATTTGCGTTTCTTTAGTTCTTTCTAGGATAGCATCAGTAAGTTTCTAGTCAACCGTAGAAAAATATGCATTGGTATCATTTAGTGAATTTAGTACCGTTTTACCACTAATGTTGAGAAGTTCATCTGCATCACTTCTGTTGACGGGGGTTTGACATATGTCTTTTATCGATTTCCAGAGTCTCTTGGGATTTGTACAGCAGTCAGCTAATTGTTTATTCTGATATTAATTTTTTAGAGAGTACAACAGGTTGTCACAGAAGTTCCTGTATCTCTTATAGGTTAGCTTAAGGATTTCATTATGCGGGGAAGCTCTTGCTTGTGTGTGGAGTTTATCTCTATGCTTCATACAACGTATTAAGCCAGGCGTGACCCAGGGCTTGATATTGAATTTCGACCGACTTACTTTTACGGATTGCGTATTGTTTTTTATTGCCTGTGCGATTTTATGGCCAAAGTTTTCAGCAGCTACGTTTGCGTCACTCTCACTAGTTACGCATGACCAGTCAGCCACTCTAAGCTGCTCTGCGACCTTTTGATAATCAGTTTTTAACGTAGTGCGGTTTCGAATCGCGATCTTGTGATCCAAAAGGCCCGCTATTGCCATATCGTGATCAGTTACAGAGCACGGACAGACAGCTCCCACCATTGAGTTATTTTATTTTATAAAAATGTGGTCGAGACAAGCATCATTCCGAGTTGGTTTTGTGATGACGGGGAGCAAGCCATGCGATGACAGAAGGCACAGGTATTCGGCAAGTTGATTAGCTGGGCCACCCAGTAAATCTATGTTTATGTCACCTGCTAGAATAATATGCTGGTTGGGCTTTACCTGTCTTAAGGTATTGTCGAGCGACAGTGTGTGTGTTATTTCGTCAGATATACTAACTGTGAGACAATTTGCGTCATCAACAGGGGATTCTACTCCTGTAGCACTTAGGCTATTTTTAACATAGATCACAACACCACCGCTTTTGTTTATGATTTTAGTTGTATTGAAAGAGTTATATCCAGGTAATTGGTCCACAATAGAACCCTCGCCAAGCCAGCATTCAGTTAAGATTATGGCATCATACAGAATATCTATTTGATTTAAGGCTATCATAAAGGAATCGAAATTCCGTTGCAAACTTCGTATATTAAGTGTAAGTAATTTAAATCTGTAGTTAGGGGTGAAAATACCTTTACATTGGTTAGGATTCTCAAGCATATGACAGACGACCTCGATTTCTTGATCTATGCTATCTACTAAGTCAAGTAATGCCATTTACTTTAGTGTAATATAATAAAAGCTTTTTGTTATTAAGTATGGTTAAAGTCATAGCTTTTTCCAAAACAAGTTTAATCGCAAAAACTGAAACCAGTCGCAAACAGATTTTATTTAGTTTGGTTATACCAATTACGGGGAGGGCAAGTTGCAAGTGAAATGTGTAAAGTATTATGTTAGCGTGTTTGTATGGCATTTGATAGTGTTTGTATGGCATTTGATAGTGTAAGTACAATAGTGCTAAGGTTAGGCAAAAAGAGCAAACATAGCACAGGAAAATAAAAACTACGGTATTACAACATGCTGGCCGATCATTCAACTGCTTCTTCTTGCTTCTGTGTCTCACTTTCACTCTCACAGCAGACTGGGTCCTGATCATCGGAGCTGGGGTCCTGTGGTGTGGACCTAAGGTATTGATCGATGTCAGCCTCATTTCTGATAATGATTTCTGGGCTGCCATTCTTCTTCCGGATGAGAATAGTGCCATTCCTAGTCCCACAGTCCTTAAATCCGGCGTGATTTGACTGCATTCTTGCTTCACGAAATAACCGGCGGTTCAATTTCGTCAGTCTTTCATTCAAAAACAATTTTCTAGAGGGGCCGTCGACGTCAATTGCTGTTGTGGTCAAACTACGCCTGCTCTTTGCTGCTTTCAGGAACTCATTTCTCTTGGAGCGCCGAACAAACTTAACGACCAAAGGCCGCGGCGTGCAGCCCTCTCTTGTAGACCCTGAGCCTTTGGCGCCAGCTCTGGTGACGCTGTCCAAATCAGCATCCGTCAAGGTCACACCTATCTTTAATGCGACGGCGAGCACTAAGTGTATTCTGCTCTCATTAGGGCATTCATTTACACCCACAATCTCCATTTCGTTACTCAACTGGCTTTGAGCTTGAAAGTTGAGTTGCTCTTCTAGCTGGATAACCTTTTGCCGGAGAGCTTCGTTTTCAATTTCTCTTTCTTCCAGTACCCGTATGCGACTGGCGAGTGTGGTGAAACGGTTCTCCCATTCATCTATGTGCGCATTGCACTGAGTAAATGACGAGGAGAGGATTTGAAGGTGCTCATTCATTTTGCCCATGTCCTGTCTCATTAATTTGATCTCTTTTATGAGCGATGTCAATGCTTCAGGGTCTGTGATCGCTTCGTGGGACATTATTAATGTGTAAGCAACAGTATCGATATCTGAACCATGGAGAATGGAGATAAGGAGGCCAAACTCATATAGTCAAAAAGTGTCCAGCGGATAGAAATGGAAACCAGTGATTAATTCCAAATCTGTCCTCAATGGCGCTAGTGTGGCACGTGCGTATGAAATAAACTTACATAAATGTTGCTTTCCTTGTTTATCTTGTTTATTATCCTACTCTAGCATTTTGGGCACTTGCGACAGTGGCGCCACCAATTTAACGTGTTTTAGCGGACACCGGTATTAGAATACGACAAAGCAAAGGGCACATAATAGTATTTTATGCAATCGTTATATAATGTACGGTTTTAGAGCTCGGCGATCTGTTGAAACGAACCTCCTAACCCTGGTTGACTCCATTTCAGACCATTTAGATAAGGGCATACAAGTCGACGTCTTGTACTTCGACTTTAAAAAAGCATTCGACCGCGTAGATAATGACGTACTGTTGACCAAGTTATGTCATATCGGATTTTCCCCTCAACTACTCCAGTTCTTCTCCAGTTATTTACGCGGCAGGCAACAGTATGTCCAACACGGATACTTTGTATCGAAGACCTTTCAGACTCGCTCGGGAGTCAGCCAGGGTTCGATACTGGGCCCGTTGCTCTTTGGAGTTATGGTAGATGATCTGACGTCGGTTCTTCGGTCTGCCAGGTGTTTACTTTATGCCGATGACCTAAAACTGATTTACGGTGTACAGGAGATTTCCGATTGCGTATCGCTCCAGAATGATATCAACAGAGTGTATGAGTGGAGTAGCAGAAACAGACTTGCTTTCAATGTGGCGAAATGTGCCGTCATAAGTTTCAGTAGGGCTCGAAATCCTCTTTGTTACAATTATCTTCTGGGTTCTGAACCAATACTTCGCGTCAACTCTATTCGGGACCTAGGTGTTACTCTCGACACCCACCTAAACTTCCATGAGCACTTAAACGCGTTGACCCGTGACTGCTATAAGAGGCTGGGGTTTGTTGTACGGAACGCTAGGGACTTTCAGGATGCCAGAACCATAAAACTCCTATACACAGCTCTGGTTAGAAGTAAGCTCGAGGCTGCCTCAGCTGTTTGGAACCCCTATGAAGTGACATACGTGTTGCTTCTGGAGCGAGTACAAAAAGTGTTCTTGCGGTTTTTGTACAAAAAAATGTACGGGTACTACCCGTATTTATACCCAACCAAATTTCTTCTTGGCGTCTTGGGTTTTAACTCTCTGGAGGTCAGACGCAATTTTGCGCTTCTCACTTTAGCCTGTGGCATCTTACGTGGAGACTCTGGCTGTAGTGAATTGGTGGCGCAACTTGTGCGTCTATTCGTTCCCTCCCAGATCAAATTTGATTTTCGGCCGCGTGATCGCCATTTGCTAGCGGTGCCAACATCGCGAACAGTATCTCGTCGAAATTCCCCTCTGGTTCGTGCCTTGCTCCTTTTAAATGGGCTCCTCGCATCAGCACCCGAGTGTGATGTATTTGCTAGTAGATGGGTAGTACTGCGTGATGAATGTTTGAGGTTCTGCGAGGCGATGGATGTGCGTGCCTCCTCAATTTAACTTAATTCGTGTTTAAATGTAATTTTATGTCATAAGTAACTTATCTGTAACTTCACAGTGCTTTAGTTCTAACTGTTATGCTGTGAAATTAAATTGTAAAAAATAAATAAATAAAAATAAATGTATGCTTTTCAGTCGAGTACCGCGTTTAGGCCACGAAGCTTGACGAGACTTAAAAAGCTAATCATATAACTATTGTATACAATACTTTTTCTACGAATAGGTATCATAATCATCGCCATCGCCATCGCCATCGCCATCGCCAACGTTATCACCATCACCATCGCCATCGCCATCGCCATCGCCATCACCATCACCATCACCATCACCATCGCCATCACCATCATCATCACCATCACCTCACCTCACCATCACCATCACCATCACCATCACCTCACCATCACCATCGCCATCACCATCACCATCACTATCACCATCACCATCATTTCACCATCACCATCACCATCACCTCACCATCACCATCACCATCATCGTACCTCAATTATCTTCGACTCATTCATTCGACATATTCATAAGCCAGCACTTCAATTCAAAGTGTTGGCTTATGAAAATATTACTTCAGTTGGAAGTGCCATAAAGTATCCGACATTGAAAAGTATGCTATTAAAGTTTAGTCTATGAAGTCCTTATTGAGGGATTAAAGTCGACGAGTAGAAAATAAATATATGTGATACTCTAAACTAGGATACAAACAGAATCTTTTTAAGATATTTGTTATTCGCTTATACTTACACTGTTTCATATTATTAGAGACTATGGCTGTTTAACGGTATTCTTGCATTAAACAGACTTAGGCTTATGTTTCATCCAAAAACAGTAAGTAATGGTTTTCTGATGCGTTATAGTGGGCAAGCCAGTGGAATGCGTCACATAATATCGCATATTGCATTGGTACAGTATCTAAGGAACCATTTTTTTTTCATAACCATCCATACAACACTGTAATAAATATGTCATCCAGACATATGATTTTATTTACATACTGTTTATTTACAGCAGTTAAACATTAAGAGATTGGACTGTTAATATACAGAATAAGTAATCGCATAAATCGATTCAGACTACCAGTGGAAACCATTGATTATCGGTTATTATGACAATCGAAATGCTTTTGCCTCATCACTATTTACATCATCTGTCATGTGTCAAAAGACAGATGGTAGAAATCACGGCCTATAGTGTTGAACGTCTTGTCAGTTAAATGCACATGGTGATTATTTGTAAACGAAATTATAATATTTTTTTTGTTCGGTAAATAAAAACAAAAATGTATACAAAAGATTTCTTAATTTCTATTTAAAGGTAATTTTAAAGTAAAGTATCATCTGTTAAAATATCTGCAGCTAATAAATTAACACGTTATATGAGTATACTTGGCAGCCCAACTTACCACAAGCAATTTAGGGGTGAGCAAAGATGGTAGTCACTTATCGTGTTTTTTTAATTTTTTTTATTTATTTATATCAGAATAAGTATTGTTGTACATTTCTTACAGATAATTCGCCAAACACGCGTTTATGGGCGATTATAGCACTTACTTTCCATTTATGTTTAAATGTATCTAACCTTGCTATTAAACCATCACCTCATGTGAGTAGGTGATAGTATATTGCAATACCGGGGTTATGAGTTAAAAACTAAACAATGGTATAAAACTTACTAATATAACTTTAGCTAGGGTAAATTACGTTGTGCTCTTATTCAAAGTATTTAATAACAACTTTTTTAACCTGACTTTTTTACTACATTCGGTCATTTTGAAATTAGAACCCCAGATATTTAAACAACTAGAAAATGCTCGCAACTTTGTACGCGGAGGAGAAAACATCATAACCCCCCTTTTTCTTAAGCGTATTCGGGTAAAAAGTATCATGTAACCATCTGTGGATACCCAGCTACAAGTGCACTTAAAATAGTTAAAATCCGTTCAGCAGATTTGGCGCGATGAAGCAAAATACAAACATACAAAGTATAAATATATATATATATACTAGCTTCTGCCCGCGACTTCGTTCGCCTTAAATTCGTTTATCGCGGATAAGGGTATGTATTCTTCCGGGATAAAAAGTATTACCCTATGTCCTTCCCCGGGACTCGAAACTATCTCCATACCAAATTTCATCCAAATCTGTTCAGCGGTTTAAGCGCGATCTCATCTATATTATTATAAAGTTGTAAAATTTTTATATCTGTACATTGAAGATATTTTCAAAAAAATGATTGTTACGGACTATTTGGAGGTCATTAATAAGAAAAAAATTTTTTTTGGCTTTTTTGTATGTTTGTATGTGTCGTTGAAGCTTCGTCACGCAAAATCGACTTAACCGATTTCAACTATTTTTGGCACACGGCTAGCCGGGTATCTCCAGATGGTTATAGGATACTTTTTACCCCACTACGCTGAAGAAAAAAAGAGAGTTGTGACTTTCCACCTCCGCGTACGAAGTTGCGGGCGTCTTCTAGTTTATAATATTAGTATGGATTTCGATTCAGTCACCTTCAAATAGCCCATTTATTAACCGACTTCAAAAAAAGGACGAGGTTCTCAATACGGTTGTACGTTTTTTTTTATGTTTATTACCTCAGAACTCCGTCATTTACACAACGGAATTTTTGTTTTTCATGAGTAGGTATATCCAAATTGGTCCCATAAAATTTTGGTGAAGATCTGATGCCGGGACCCATTAGGAATCGAAGGAATTCTTCGATTTTTATGAGCACATTAGTTTAAGCATTTATATTTGAAAATCACCATTTAGTGGAGAAAAACCATTGATGGTGAAGACACTAGCCATCAGTTACCACTGAGGGCTCTACCAGTGTTATTTTATTCGCGGATCGCGAGTCGATTTGGAAAATATTTTTTTCGGTTAAGAGTACGAATCTCCAAGTTGGTCCCATAAAATTTTGGTGATGATCTGATGATGAGATCGATGAGGAATCGAAGGAATTCCTCAAATATTATGGCCACACATATGGTGATTTCGGTGTTTATTAAAGAAGAACAAGCATTTGCACTGGAAAATCATCATTTGGTGAAGAAAAACTGATGATGAAGACACAAGCCACCAGTCACTAATTAGGGCTCAACCAATGTTATTTAATTCACTAATCGCAATTTAATTCTGTATCATCAGAAGTTAGTTAAGATCAGGGTAGCAAAGTGGAGCTGATAGTGGAGAACCAGAGAACTCCTTGACGGTTAAGAGTTACAGGATAATTCTTAAAAAATACATGTATATTAGGTACGTACGTTAAGACTGTTAGCCATATTCTTTATAGTGTGTCTCTGAGGTAGACTCCTTATCACCACGTCAGGATGAGATGATGGGATCCCAGGGAAATCGAGAGAAACCCTCAAATATTATAGGCACTAACAATGTTTTGTATATATTTTTCTAGCTATTTAGTTATTTTCGTCTGCTTGTCATCATTTAATGATGCTGAGGTGATGATGGAAGGTACAAGTCCTTATTAACGGTCAATAGTTGCGAGATAATTCTTTAAATATTATGGGTAAGTTGAGACTGTTAGTCGTATCCTTTTTTAACCAGCAAGCTACTGGACTTAACCATTTTGACCTAGCCAATTCTTATAATTTAGATTTTTATTTACAATCAAATACTCCTCAATCTTCCAATTCTGGAATCTAAAAAATACTTTATATCATTAAAATCCATCACTAAAAGACAAAAAGTAAAAAAATAAAATAAAAAAAGAACCGACTTCAAAACAAACTAAAAAGCCAAAACTAATCTTTTATCTACGGTACGGATTACATTTGAATCACCGTTTGAAGTTGGTGCCAAACCTGAAGTAAAGTACTGTATTGAACAAAAGTACGAATGCTATAACTAAATATATAGGTAGGTAATAACTAAAGGCTCGCCGCCGCGGTTCTTGCGTGCCATCTGTGTTAATAGTAATAAATGAATGGCACCGACTTCGAAAGGTGATTCAAATGTGATCCGTACCGTACTTAAAAGATTATTTTTGGCTTTTTAGTTTGTTTTGAAGTCGGTTCATTTTTTATTTAATATTTTTATTTTTTGAAATAAAACAATTTAACGGATTATATCGCGTATATTATCTCATTTTAGTTCCCGACGTTTCGGAAGCTTTCCAGCTTTCCATGGTCACGGGAGGACTGAGAAAAGATGTATTTTCCTCTGTCAAAGTTACCATTTGTGCAAACTACCCATTTTAACTACCCACCTATCATATTTTTATTTTGTTTATATTTCCAATTAACAGATATTTCATTTAACAACTTTATAATAATACTAGCGGCCGCCCGCGACTTCGTCCGCCTTAGATTCGTTTATCGCGGATAAAAGGTATTTTTCCGGGATAAAAAGTAGCTTATTTCTGTCCCCAAAACTCGATATTTTACTAATTTAAATGTGAAGCATATTACCAAGATTTCAAGTTCCTAGCGTAAAAAATATTTACTGTAGATACAAACTTTCATCCCCTTTTTCGTCCCTAAAATCGAAATGAAATTTGACATCCATTATAGCCTATGTCCTATTCTGATATATAAGGTACATACAACTGGGAAGTTTCATAAAAAATCGTCTAATAGTTTTGAGATTAAGTAGAACGTACATATATACTTTCACGTTTATAATATAGAAAGGATAAGGATAGGCGATATGAGTATGCTACGTTGGAAATTCTACTATCCTCGGGCTATCTTGCAGCACGAGTCGAAGACGCGGGCTGTATAATAAAGCCGAGAGTGTAATGGTAATGATAATGATCAATGAACTCGTTTTCAACCCACCTGCAAAGAAAATAGATAAGCAAAATGTACCTTAGATACTTCAAATTCCGTGTAGGTTAGACGCTCTTGGGTAAACAATGCTGTATTAAGTAAGTTTTACATTAAACCTACTTTAATACCTTAGACTAAGGTCCATAATTATATTTTCTCACACATGCAATGAAATGTCGTCATTACGTGCGTAAAACAGGCTTCAAAGTATCACGTTTCGGGCGAAACTACATGACAGAACCGTAAAGGAATTTCATACAAAATTGAAGGCCTAGACCGGGAAGTAATTTTTATTTTATTTTAATGTAAACATTGGCGCCTGTGTTCATGAACAGACTAAACAGTTGTTTTTTTTTTCTTGTGGCTGAATGGTTATCGGATCAAAAATATCCGCGTCAATACCTATTACACACGAACTAGCATTAAGAACACAAATCTGTATGGTTCAAATGTTGATGAATAAATTTAAAATATTGTCTATACGTTTGTAACCAGAGACCATAGACAATATTTTAAATCCTCTGCATTTATTTTATTTAGTGTAGAAATTAAGATTCTTATTATGAGGTTGTGTATAACGTCTACTCGAAAACTACACACACGAAATACAGACGACTATTGTAAAAAAAATCATTATGGAGGGATTGAAACTTGAAAAAACTTTTGTCGTGTAGTTTTTTGAGTGGTGTATTTTTTTATTTCATTGCATATGTTTGAGAAAAGCACTATACATGCCTCTGGCCCTAAAAAGTGCTTGCCGGCTTTGTATCACTATCCTGCCTCTCTATGGCCGGCAGTCTATACCTACACACCCGGCAAGCGCTGCTTTCCCGGCGTCTGCAGTAATGTACTATAAAGATTTCCTTGCTTGAAACTATTTAAACATTATTGTCATATTTTGAAAATAATTATAACTCAATTTTATGCTATTGAAAATCAGAAATGTCTGTACATTGAAGATGTTTTTAATACAATAAGTGTAACGGACTATTTAAAGATTATAGAATCAAAATTTTTTTTTTTGATGTTTTGTATGTTTCTATGTTCGTATGTGTCTTCATCACACCAAATCAGCTAAACGGATTTGAACTATTGCACGGGTAGCTGGGTATCTCCAGATGGTTACAGAGTGCTTTCTACCCGACTACAATGAAGAAAACTCAAGTGCTGTCTAACTATCACGATTCATGAGATATAGCCAGGCGACAGACGGACAAATGGACAGACAGATAGATGGATAGCGGTCCCGTTTTACCCTTTGGGTATGAAACCCTAAAAAGGTGAAATTGGGAATAACACCAAGCTCATTTCTTGATGAAACCTTTTATTATCTACAAAATGATAAAAAATACAATTCCTGATAAAAATAAATAAATTTCTAGTACAGACCGGTTACTCACATCGTTAATCAAAGTTAAGCAGTCTGTTTATATTGTTCTCGTGATTAACGTCCTCAGATGGACTGGAACTGCTCTCTTATGTAACTTTAACGATGGAAGAAATTACTTACCAATAACCTAATATGACTCACGGCATTTAATAAATATCGTATCATAACTCGTAAACGAGATATACATATATAAATTCTGCCATTTTGTATGCAATTGCCAAAACGATGGCAAAAATCAGCATAAACTTTTGCTTGAACATCGTGAAGGTTAAGCTTTGGGACTCGAAATCACCAAAATCTTGCGTTCGTTTTGCCTTTGCTAATCAACCCATTTAATTTTGTTATGTTCGATTTGAGACATTATGATAAGTCTTGTGATTGTTAAACAATAAAATTTTGCGTATTTCATGACTGTTATTGAGACGAGATACAATTGCCCGTTTGCTGTTGTATAATATAATATACCTTAAATACACATAAAACAGTTTCATGGAGTAATGAATAGACATTAATTTATAGAACTTATAGTTACATTTTATGGAGGCCGTAAAATTGATTTTTTGCCAGTGTTATAGAACATTTGTAGCCGATATAATGATTCACTAATTTTGCTTGTTACTGAATGATTTTGCCTGTTTCATGTTATAATTACCTACCTGGCTTTAAAGGCTTTTAAAGGTGGGATGTTGATTTTCCAGATGATAAAAAGCATAGGCACTAGAGAAGCTCTAATTAACTAGATAGGTGTTTCTAGTCAGAGGAATTAAGCTAGAGTCGAATAACTAAACAAGAAAACAGTTTCGTACGATAGTAAACCAAGGCCTATAATCGCCATGATTTTGTGGCTGTTTTACAGAATTTAATTATATTAAACAAATGTTACCTTCTAAAATAGCATAGACTTTTATCCTGTCTGGTTTCATGACAAAAAAACTTTATTGTTTCATTAGAGAACTGGCATTATACATATATGAAATACTTTTGCGTATATTATAGACTCACATTTAAAATTGACACTCGTATATGGAATAGCTGATTTGGGGTGCTTTCAACTACCTGTATTATGATTTATAAATTACCTACCGTGGACATGATTTTTTGCCTTACTTAATAAGATAGAATATTTATAAGAGACGAAACGAATGAAAGACGCTACAGGTTAATTAGTAAGTTTCGTATTTGGTTTAACAGTGTTATTTATTATTAATGTATTGTCGTTTAAAAATAAAATATATTAATTAATCGAAATAATTATCTAAATGGACATAGATCTTTTGGCTGTAGGTTTTCTTGACTACAACCATTTTGCCTGTTTCATAGAATATATTGTGATATTTCTTATTTGTAAAATGATATAGTGCGGCTGAATTTTTTTAAACAGTTAGGTGATGAAGTCAGTCTTGTCCGAAGGCAGAGAGGAGTCGGAATCGGTTTCCTTCTCATCTTGTTGAGAATTCATAAACATGGCTGTCGCAGGCTGAAACAATATAAGCGCCTGTCAAAAATCAAATTTTCGTGACAATATTTTATTGCCAACTGTACCTACTTTTCTTTCTTTCTTAAATATGCATCAACTACACCGAGACGAGTCTAAAGAGCCTAAACTCGGTCGGATTGAATTATTTTCTTACAGAGTTCCTATGACTACATTACCGCTCCATCATCAGATCAGCTCGATGGTATCACACTATTGCATCGTCACCAAACTTACATAAGTAAGCCAAATTTTAGTTCAATTGGAAACCGGGAAGTAGGTTGAATTTAACTTGCAAGATTCCATCCGAACATACATAGTTACATTGCACGTTCACAGCGGCAATTAAGTTAACTGCAGTTACCCTTTTAGCACGGGGTTCAGGTGGCCCCGTACCGCAGTAAACGTGTTAAATAAAAGCTTGTAAAATGGTTTTGCATATTAAAGTTAGGTTATGGGCTAGTCAACCCTTTTCTGTGTCTCGTTGCCACGGTGACGCCTCCTGAGTCACTTAAACTCCGATTTTAAACGATATAAAGTTATAAGTAAGGTGCATTTCTCAAGAGTTCGTCTCGTAAGTATGTTAATAACCTAGATTATTAGCATTTTTCTAAGTAACTGTGTTACTATTGTCTAACACAGAAGTGATAGAACATAATAATATCAAAAATAACTACCCTCTGACTTACTCGACTAAAAGCTGAATATCTTGAAGACGAGTGCTCCGATTTTCATCAAACAACGTTAAGAGCTTTCGGGATAAAATTATCTATGAGACAAATAAACCGCACTCAAATCGGTCTATCTGTATGGGCGCTACAATGCCACAAACATATACACAGATACACAGAGTCACGAACACGTTAAACTTATAACAGCCCTCTATTTTGTCGGGGGTTAAAAAGTTCATCCACCCTTGTAATATTTGCCTGTAATTTACAAGAGTCCATGGTATTGCAATAAAGCTCCCAGAATAGGCTGACGAGGGTCTACGGACTCTGAAAAAAACATTTTTTCTAGCCAATGTAGGTCCATTTTTAAGGTATGGGTCCTCATTAGTTAGTTCATAGGCACGATTATGAGCATTTTTCTAGGTAACTTTGTCACAACAAAGAAAAAGTAGATCCATCATTGAAATATTTGCCTGTAATTTAAGAGGGTCCATGGTGTTGCAATAGAGCTCCCAGAACAGGCTGACGAGGGTCTGTGGAACCTGCCGTAGTTCTTCCAGGGAACTCTGAAGCCGCCAGCGACCCTGGTCATCCGTGCAGACTATACCTGGAGCAGAATTTTTCACTTAGGTTCGATTTCACTAACACAGTATAAAAGTATTATCCCAATAATAAATCTTTAATTAATCGTGAGTAATAGTAGTTTATGCAACTGATACATAATGAGAGGCCTTAAAAGACGAGTGTGGTTTTATGAAACGAGCGTGAGCGAGTTTCATCATAGGATCACACGAGTGTTTTAAGGCCTAATTATGTACAGACAGATACATACACCACTTTATCTACACACATATCATAAGTACTCTAAGATGGGTTCAGAAATAGTCGTAGGGAAAGGACCTGCATTGATACTAGTGCTACCTGTAAAATATCAAATAGGCCATAGATATTAAAATAATGTAATAAAAAAATAAACTTGAACAAATACAGAAGGAAACAAATTATTTATTCACATAAATTCGTGCGTTTGTTCATGCTCCAATGTAAAAAATCTTTATATTTTTTTACTAATACTAAATTTGGCTACCTTTCGATTTTTCTGACAAGTTATTTGTTGCAATCGTGGCTGCAATTACAATATCCGGCGGAGTGTTCAGTTCTCGGAGTCACTTCTACTCATATTTTCAACTTAAATGTAAATTACTAACAACTTTGCACAATTCTACTTTCGTAACAGCAAAAAATCAACAAATAAATGACAACATTAATGGCGGCAATTCGATCCTCCGTCAAAACGAAAATATTTTTTTAAATCATAGACAAACGAATGAAGTCCTTATTCTCATATCACTTGAGATCAGATGTCGTGCGGTTTATAAAAACATACTGAATTGACATTTCATATAGATAACTGTTTTAATATCTATGGATACTAGAATAGAGATCTTCTTGAGTTTTGACAGCTGTTCCAAATTTAAACTCATAACGTTACAAAAATCGCAAAAATCTATACTGAAATACACATTACAGTCCCAGACTAATAAGAGATACTACGTATCAGACTGCCAACTCAGAAACAAATATTATTTTTATATTTAATCTGTACGATTAGTGTTGACTGATGTATATTTTTTTTCTATTCGAGATTGCTATATGGCAAGGGATCGTAACGTATTCAGCCAAAAAAGGTCATATTTAAAATGAATAATTCCCGGCACGTAAATTGAACATGTAACTTCAGTAATTGTATATATTGTGATCAAATTCTAAGCTGAGAATACCTCAGTGGCGAAAAAAATTAAAAACACATTATTTGTTAAGATTTATTTTTTAATTCTTTTTAAATTTGCACCAATTCATAATTGTAAATCGGACAGTCAGAGCAATGAAAATACTGAGAATAGTTTTGTGCTCGGCGCAGTCGAAGAAACAAAATGAATTCTTGGCCATTATGTTTGCTAGTTCTGCGGGCGATAATTTTGCAAGATCATCACGATTTAAACTTCACTTCAACCACATAATAAGTATTTTCTCAGAGCACGGGAAATGGTGTAAAATTGCGTCCTTTCGCAAAGTTCTACAAACACAGCACTCATAAAACATTTTGCATAAAGCAAGACAGGATAAACACAAGGACATCACTCGATAACACTTTACAGTGGCAGTGACAGAATGAATTTCGACAAATAATGATGACAAGACGAGTGTATTGACAAAGCAACAGCCAATCACAGCAGAGAAAAACGTCAGTCAACATTAAAAACAACATGGCGCTAACGTACGCGTTTTGTTGTTCGAAGATTACCAGCTGGGATTACAGTACAGATTTTACCTACTACCACAGGTACGGTATATGATATATGAGTATATCATACGGTTTCTGAACGCATTTTAGAGCACTAATGATATGTGGCTAGATAAACTCTATTTACGTTTCACTAATATTTAACCTAAGGGTCAATTTCACCGACGTAGTATAAGCCTTATTCCAATAATAAATCATTAATTACACGTCACAATTGATGTTTTACCCGAACCAATTTAAAAATACGCAGCACCATTGCTCAAGCATGGGACAAACTGTCTTATGTTACTTGGGTGTATTACAATTTCATTCAATTCATTCGTTCAACGTTACTATGCGAGAGATTGTTATCCGTAGACTAGCGTGGTGAAATGGAAATAAAGTTAACCATTGAGTAAATCGTTATATTTAGTTTATAGTGGGTTAGCCACTCTCGTGTAAATTGATCGTTGGTGAAATCGGCCCTAAGGGTAATTTCTCTATATTGGAGTAGAATCTTACACCACCAAGCTGAGTTAACTGTTAGACGTAGATTAGTGTTGTCACTGTCACTGTCAAGTCAATCCCATACTTATTTCCCAATTGATGTATTACCCTAACAATTAAAAAAAATACTCAGCACCATTGCTCAAGCACGGGATAAACTGTCCATCTTACTTGGGTGCTTTACGATTTCATTCAATTCATTCGTTCAGTATTTAAATAAATTCGTCTATGCGCGCGCACGAGCGTTTAGGCAGGGCTAAAAGGCTAATCAGTCAAACATTAATAATATAATAAACTGAATAATTATATCAATTTAATACAATAAAAGTTGTTTAGAATAATTATAAAGTTTTTTAATTTACTGCAGTTAATAACTTTTTAAAAGTACCAGTTTAGGTTTATTAAAATAACCTAAAATGTTTCTTGTACCTAAAACCTATTAGCTGAAGTCAAAAAAAAAACTGTAATGAAAAGGCACTAGTGCGATTATGTAATGTAAAAAAACACGCGTGTGTAATGGACTGGATTACAGCCATAAAAACGGTGTAATAAGAGCACTTTACGAGCAAGTGTGTTGAAAAATAGTTTACATTACATTACAAACAACAGCACAAATATGCTTATAATTTACAAACCTATTTATTTATACATGCCTTCACACACACACACACACGGGGATTATGCTTTGTTTTGTTTTGGGTGTCTCATCTTTCTCGAATTTAGACTCGAGGTTCCAATCTGAAACCATTTGTACCATGCCTACTTTTTAAGGCTCGTTAACTGTAATGCTGTGGACATCTGTTATTAGCTTTATGTATTAGCTTTAAGCATTGTTGTTTTTTTTCTGTAATGCTGTTGATGTTCCAAATCAATAAAATTTAAATAAAATTTAAATTACATGAAAATTTATAATATCTTCAAAGCTAAGCCGGATTTGACTGAGGCTCATATAACATTTTTTGCTCCTAATGACCTAAGGAATGCGTGGTATAATCTTTCCCATTCCTCGCGAGCACCGTGTATATATTTGTGTTATTCGTGTATTTAAGTATACATCCACATAAGTGTTTTTATAATAACGTAAGTCTCAGCACCGCCGACAATTTATCTCCTTTGCCCTAAGGTCGACTGGTAGGGAATGCAAATCAAATCAAATCGTTTATTGCATATATCACATTACCAACGTAGATGAAATTAGAATAATTCGTTGGGTGATAATGATAAAACGTTTGTGCCATATCCATCAAATTTGTATGGAAAATGGTTAGATAATATATATATATATTGTTAGCGTGAAGTTGGCACCAAGGCGCCCTCTGTCGCGCGGTATGCAGACAACTTCACAGCGGCCATCTTATTACCTCACGCAGCAGCGCCGAGAGGAGCACACTTTGGCACTGGGCTTCGAAGCGAACGATCTCTCTCACGCCTACCCGGCGCACTCACCGGCTTAGCCGCCCCCTGGTCGGTGCCCTAGCCGCGCTGTCCGTACCCGGTCCCGCTAAAACGGATGCCCCGGGGAAAGACACGCGGCGACGGGCTCAAGAAGCCGGCCAGGCCCGCTAGCCGCTGGCCTCAGCGAGCGCTGCTCGCGAGGCCCCCCCATCTCAGCCAGCCGCCGCGAGCCCCTGCTCGCGCGGCCAGCAACAGCCACGCTGCCCTCCCCAAATCGAGGACGCACGCCCGGCCCGTCGTCACGGGTCGCGACCCCGCCACAGCTCTAAGTGCCCACCGTGGTAAGCAGGGCCCCCCTGCACCCCTCCACGGGGGGTGTAAGAGAAGACACGGTTGATTCGAAGCGAACGGACGTGTTGTTAGACTAAGACGGTTGTCAGTGAATCAGTGATTTCGATTACTTGTAAATTTGAGTTCTTATTTTAACACCAGTTCCCTAAATATCCTTACTAATATTATAAATGCGAAAGTGTGTCTGTCTGTCTGTCTATCTGTTACCTCTTCACGCTTAAACCGCTGAACTGATTTGGATGAAATTTGGTATGGAGATAGTTTGAGTCCCGGGGAAGGACATAGGCTACTTTTTATCCCGGAAAAATGCCCTTATCCGCGATAAACGAATTTAAGGCGGACGAAGTCGCGGGCAGAAGCTATTATATATATATATATGACACAAACGTATTCCCATCCAACGAATTGGGTATTTATGTGACGCCCTGCTAAGGCGTAGCAATATCAGAGGGCTACTAAATTCACACTACACTAAATAAATATAATAATTAAACACTAAGTACTCTGATTTTCTAGAATTAAAGTTAAACACGCAAAAGACCTCAGCAACATTCAGTTACTGGTTCGTTCCATTAAAGTACCCCCCTAAACTATAAAAGCATGTATTGATTAAAAACGATTTCAATTGATTGTTAAATGCCTTATGTTATGGCGTTAAGTCGCCTTTTGTACGATAAGTCTTATTTTGTGCACCCAATGTGGATGGACAACGATCTCACATCCTTCGACATTCGATCGAAGTGGCGTCAGCTCTGAAAAGTTTACGACCACCCACGAAAGGAGGATGATGATTTCAGACCCAACCGAAAAGCCAGCTGGTTGCGAAACTCCACGTTCTGTATGGGTGAAGCTAAACAGGTTCCGTACAGGACACGGGCAGTCTAACCACCATCTTTTTAAGTGGGGGCTAAAAGATTCTCCGGCTTGCAACTGCGGCGCCCAGGACTAAACCTTGCTCCACATCGCCGAGGAATGCCCGCTTCACCGCTCCCTGGCGGCCTACAGGGAATCCATCAGCGTTCCCCAGCGGCAGTGGACTGGCTATATAACTTAGGAGTAAACTAAAACTCAAAACTCTAAAACTCAACTGAAACTAAAGGTTCTAAGACAATAGCTACCAGCTCGCTTCGCAATCTCTAACTTTTGGCGCAGATCTGCTCTCTCCTGGTTCTTGTTCTTGCTTACAGGATAATTGGTCTAGAACAAACGACTCGTAGTGTGTTAATGGTTGTAGAACACGTTATATTGGAAACAAAACTTAGAAATAACGACCGGTTGATTGACGACCAGCTTAACTCAGTGGGAGTAACGTTGCCTGCGAAGCTGAGGTCCTGGGTTCAAATCCCGGTAAGGTTGTGTGATGAGCATAAATATTTGTTCCTGAGTCTTGGATGTTTTCTATGTATATAAGTAATATATCTATTAAATATATCGTCGCCTAGTACCCATAACACAAGCCTTATTGAGCTTACCATGGGACTAGTTCGATTTGTGTAAAATTGTCCCGTTATATTTATTTATTTATTTAAATAAATAAATAATTATCGATTCTGAAGCATACAATACAAAAAAAAACATTTTGGTAGAATATAATTTTGTATATACCATCCAGGATTATTTATGATAAATAAACTATAACTAAAGGAAATTAAAAAAATTAAACACCCCCTGACACAAATGCACATAACAACAAAATTTGGAGTTCCTAGCTTCAATATTGGCTGAGAGCCGGTCACTCTATTCACTAAAAGCTGAATATCTTGAAGACGAGTGCTCCGATTTTCATCAAATAAAGCTAAGAACACTTGGGATAACATTATCTATGACACAAAAAAACCGCACCCAAACCGGTCCATCCGTATGGGCGCTACGATGCCACAGCCAGATACACAGATACACAGAGTCACAGATACGTTACACTTAAAACACCCATCTTTTTTGTGGATGAAAAAAAAATCAAGCCACTAGTTATTACAAGCAACGAGAGTCAGTTTATACCAGGATGTAGTTCAAGATCTCGTCAAAATCGACTGTAAACCGCCACATGGTTAGTACTCGAAGTGCATCGTGGATAATTTGAGGAGTTATCTGAAATCAAATACGACACAATGCCTAATATTATCTTGTTGTGGTATGTTTGCAGAACTTCAGCAGTGCCGCTGATAGACAAACAATTGAGGCATAGTAATCGGGTACGGAACCCTGATAAGCATTATAATAATCACAATGAAAATATAAATATCATGATAATAATCACAATTTTTGCAATTTATTAGTGGATCTCTCCACTAGCGTTATTATTATAAACAAAGATCAGAAACAAATGAAAAAAAAAATCGACGATACTGGACTTGAACCAGTGCCTTGAGCCAGACCGGGGCAGCACGCTCTACCATCTGAGCTAATCGTGCTGCCTCTCGCCGAGCAATGGTACCTGTAAAGGTATCTGCTCGGGGTGTAAGTAACTTCATAGTTCTGCACCAGGCGGCGCTAACGGCTAAAGAGTCGGATGCACCATACAGAGATCTATAAGCAAGAACAGATGACAAAATTCGTCGACTACTGGTGTGGACGATAAGCTCAAATGGTAGAGCGTGCTGCCCCGGTCTGGCTCAAGGCACTGGTTGAAGTCCAGTATCGTCGATTTTTTTTTTCATTTGTTTCTGATCTTTGTTTATAATAATAAGGTAGTTTTGTTTATTTAAAATCTGTGGCTAAAATTAAAAGTAATTTTAAAATACAAAATACGTAACTCGTAATTTTGCAAATATTAGATATTTCAATAAAATTAATGGGTAGAAGAAATGGAATGTTGTCAATTTGCTATTTTAGTCGCGCCATAAATAAAAGCATAGAAAAAAAGATGTGTTTGTGTGTGTACCTCGGTTTGGCCATCATTGTTATTCCTGATCCAGCTATGGTGAATATGTTTCACGTAGAGCGGAGATAAAGTCCACGAGTCCAGCTGAGTGCCCGCTGTGGTCAAATTAAAGAAATAAGTTGTTGCGCCAGTATTCCTGATGTGGAAATTGCGGAACCTTTGGAAAATGCTTAAAAAAGGTATTAACTACATATTTATAAGACATTTTTTAAGCATTTTATATTATATAAAAGGTCTTAAGTCGAGTGGTAAATTACCTGTTTCAAATACTTATTTTAAGCATTTTGGAAAGTTTTCGCAATTTTCACATCAGTTGCTAGTAGAGACAGCATCAAAATATAGTCTGTAGCATCTAGAGCGACATATGTGTAGTACTAACGTACCTTTAAGCTTATACTAAAAGGCACCTGCAACTTCGTTCGCGGAGGAGACAAAGTCATAACCCCTCTTTTTAGGGATCCGTAGCCAAAATGGCAAAAACGGAACCCTTATAGATTCGTCATGTCTGTCGGTCTGTCTGCCTGTCTGTCTGTCCGTCCGTATGTCACAGGCATTTTACTCAAAAACTATAAGATGTATATTCATGAAATTTGGAGCATAGGTGTCTTGTGTAAAATTTTACCGGATCCGGTGGTCGCCAAAAAGTACCGGATCCGGCCGGATTACCGGGTCCGCCGGACCGGATTGCAATAAATACATTGAATAAAAATGTCGCGTGACGTCACTCCTAAACTTTAATGCGATTTATCTGAGTATTGTTTTATACTTTTTAAAAAGCAAAAAATACGTATCCAATATTTTTTTATTACCTAACTGACGGGCTAATTACAATTTTGATTTTCATACCCGGCCATTATGCCTTTTTCTTCGACGTACTCCGACCGACCACACGCTTGTAAAAGTTATGTAAAAGTTATTATTACACACCATCAAACTTCTGAATATTCCTTTTCACCGTCAGTTCTCGTTGCCGAATTGTTTTTTGTCTCTTTTGTACCCTCTGTCCAGTGACCCGTCTCTTTCTTGGCTGATAACGGCGCTTTCTGTAATTTTTAAATACATATATACTTCGTTTTTATTTAATTTTAGATTTATGTTCTCGAGTGTAGACCACGCACTGGAAAAAGCAGCGTGGATCCCCACTGTAATAAAAAAATATTCATAGGAAGGAACTGCACAAATGTTACGGCGAGTGTTTAAAAAAACAGCCAAGTGCGAGTCGGACTCGCACACCGAGGGTTCCGTACAAAATATGCGCTACAAACGGCCGTGTCTATGAAAATCCAGTGTTAGCAGAGCCCTACTCCTAAGCAAAATGTACGTGTTGTTCGATCATTTTATATCGGTTACAATGTAGACAGATAGACGTAAAATTATACTGTTTTTAGTATTTGTTGTTATAGCGGCAACAGAAATACATGATTTGTGAAATTTTTAAGGGTCTAGCTATCACGGTTCATGAGGTACAGCCTGGTAACGGACAGACAGATAGGCAGATAGACGGACAGCGTAGTCTTAGTAATAGGGTCCCGGTTTTACCGTTAGGGTACGGAACCCTAAAAACATACACAATTTACCTTTTTGAGTGACACATCGGGCATCTCCCGCAATATTTGCAATACCTAAAAACAATCGATAGGTACATTATGATCGGATCAGTAATCGGTGAACAATAAAGAAAAACACTAAGTGAAAATCTGATTTTAAATAACTGAACATTTCCTTGATACACAAAAAAAGCGGCCAAGTGCGAGTCGGCCTCGCCCATGAAGGTTTCCGGAGCCGTTTTATACAAAAAAATGCACTACAGATGAAAAAAAAGATATGAAAAAAAAACACTAACAAAAGAGCGTATCTCCCCGGCACTTACGTCCTTCTGCTGAGAAGCGCAGATTTTTGGCAATAACTTAAAAAACGGTATGTCCGATCATGTTGAAAACAATTTTCGTTGAAGTATTTATTAAGTTTTATATATGTAATTTTTTTACACATACCGTTTAGATAATAGAGGGTTTTTAGAAGTACTGTCTAAATATGTACCACACATTGATTATGCTGAAAATTTTTATTTTCAATTTCGGTTACAATGTATCGAGTGCCCTACCTAGAAATATATATTTTTTTATTTAACTATCAAACTAAGTAGCGGTTTACACACGACATCTATGCTCCAAATTTCATTAATGTACATCTTATAGTTTTTGAATAAAATGCCTGACAAAGACAGACAGACAGACAGACAGACAGACATGACGAATTTATAAGAGTTCCGTTTTTGCCATTTTGGCTACGGAACCCTAAAAACAATGTACATTATAATCGGACGACCCCTGTAAGAGCAGTATTGTCACATCTACCCAAGACACTATTCCACGGAAAAGCGACAGACCAAGTTATTTATTAATCCATTAATTCAAAAAGCATAAAGCGGCTTACGACTAGTTTATAATATACCTAGAGATTTTTCTGGCACGAACGTTAAGGTGCGTCCACACTTGCATCATTTGCTCGTATCCGATCACCGTGCCGTGGCATGACTGCGTATCGCGCTGCTTGGACGTTCACTGTCGGCGCGGCGATTACCCCTCGCTTGTCCGATCCGAGTGTGCGATACACGTCATCATCATCATCGTCATCATATCAGCCCAGGGACGTCCACTGCTGGACAAAGGCAGGATGATGCTGGAGGTGGAGGATTCTCCACAACGACCGGTTGCACGCCGCCCTCATCCAACGGTGTCCCGCGATCTTCACCAGATCATCGGTCGATCTTGTTGGGGGCCTCTCTACGCTGCGTCGTCTTGTACGCGATTGCCACTCGAGAACCTTTTTGCCCCAGCGGCCATCGGTTCTACGAGCAATGTACCCCGCCAACTGCCAGTGTAGCAACTCTCTGAGCTATGTCGACAACCTTGGTTCTTATGCGGATCTCCTCATTTTTGATTCGATCACGCAAGGAGCGATACGTGTAGTAACATGGATTTCGAGCGATCGGATCGGCGCAATCATGCCATGCGACGAAGATCTGATCGGGCAAGTGTAACAAATGTGGACGCTCCTTAAGGCGCTGTACAGGGGTATTGCAAAGCTAAATTGTCCCGAAACATATTATTATAGTTAGAAAAAGTTTGATAATGTGCAAATCAAGCTTGTATCCTATAATATAATAACCCATTTGATCTAGCAGTTAGAATTTGTATCCCAGGCATCTTTCACTACTTTTATTCAAGTCTTCTCTTCCTGTCATTTTGGAGCCGACCCATGTTGCAAAAAATTTGCAAAATTATCTTCTTATTTAATGGCCACAGTCCAGCTATAATTTACTAGATTCAAATATGGGAGCTAACGTATTATTTTTCGTTACAATATTGTATGAATTTCACTTGTACACTAACTAAAATTTTGAATTACATTATTGACAACTTATGTTGGACTGACAATTTTGCGGGATCAAAAAAGGTTTTTAATTTTTTTGACCATAAAAGTTGTTCAATAGGCACTTTTTACTTATATCGAAGGTAAGCTTTAGGCCAAGCATGCACCAAGCCAAGACGAGCTACGCGTACCAATAAGCCTGGCCAAGCCAGAGTGATATATAATTTCCTTTGTGGCCAAAGACTTTGAATCGCGCCTTACGGCTAATTCTATGTTTGTGGCTATATATTTTGCCTATGACGTTGACATCCGTCATATACATGAAATGCCTGTCATAGTTATTTTGTTCTGTAACTTGAAGGTAACTTGTCTTTTAAGTTAATTAAAGCCCCCTTTAAATAAATAAAAAAAGTAAATTCAAGCCAAGTTAAATGTAGCAATTATATTAACTCAACTTGTTAATAACGGAGAGGTTGGAAGTCCCGTAATAGAGGACAAGGCTAATAATGATGAAATTCCCGCTCGCCATCGGCGGGATATTCATCCACACACCTTAGAACCAAAATGGTCGCGCACCGTGCGGTATCAAAGGAATTTTCTACCGCGCACACTCCGTATGTGGAATGACCTCCCTGCCGTGGTTTTCCGTGGAGGTTACAATATGGGGTTCTTCAAGAGGGGAGTGAATAGGTTCTTAAAGGGTCGGCAACACGCTCGTAATGCCCCTGGCGTTGCAAGCGCTCATAGGCTGCGGTGACTGCTTAACATCAGGCAGGCCGTACGCTTGTTAGCCAACTTAGTAGTATATAAAAAAAAGATACTTTGAGAACTCCTCCGCAAAACGTCGAACCTCCAGAGGTCAGCAGATCCACAATACCTAAGAGATTACTACTACGGTTCAATGGCTATCTCCTCGATGAAGAAACAATAGAGGGGGAGAATGACATATAATCTCCTTTTTGGCTATATATTTTGTCTATGATGTTGACACCTGTCATATACATGAAATACCTGTCATTTATTCTGTAACTTGTCTTATTAAGTGAATAGAGGGAATATGCATTATTTTTTTATTTGCTTTATTAAAAGCTCATTCATATAACAAACATTAGATATTTTTTCGAATAACTATAAAAATAACCAAGATATAAGCCATCAAACATTTAATTCTATCTCTTTCTTGCAAAACACAATTGAATATGGAGCTCAAGGTTAGCCTCAATGGTTCCACCCTAAAGCACAACTTGACTCCAAAATACCTCGGCGTCACGCTCGATCGGTCCCTGACGTTCAAGCAGCACCTTACCATCACAGCTCGCAAACTCCAGACCCGTAACAATATTATACAAAAACTAAGCGGTACTACTTGGGAAGCAAGTTCTGAAGTATACTGCGCACGTCCACTCTATCACTGGTGTACTCCACGGCCGAATACTGTGCGCCGGTCTGGTTAGGAAGTGCCCACACCGCTATAGTTGACGTCGAGCTGAACAAGGCCATGCGGCTTATCTCTGGGACCCTTCATTCAACCCCCTGCTACTGGCTACCAGTGCTCTGCCGGATCCCCCCACCCGAACTCAGGAGGAAGAAGGCCCTTATAAAAGAAGCCCTAAAAATACAAAAAAACCCAAGCCTCCCCATTAACTCGGAGTTTTTTGGTCCCACCACACGCTGCCTGATGTCAAGGAATGCATCATACAACATTGCCTCAAAACTGCTTGAAGACCGCTTCGACCTCAAACAGGCATGGTTGCAGATGTGGAACTCGGCTATGGGGGGAAAACTTGGCGGCGAGATTATCCCGGGCTCTCTAATTAAAGGGTCTAATCTTTCTAGGCGGGATTGGTGCAACTTAAATAGACTTCGCGCTGGGCACGGTCGCTGCGCTCAGTACAAACACCGCTGCGGGTCGGTCGACTCTCCTGCCTGCGCCTGCGGAGCCGAAGACAAACCATGCATCACATCATCCACGACTGCCCCATAACGCGCTATACTGGCGGCCCTCCTGAAGACATGATCTCCCTCAGTGACGAAGCCATTGCATGGCTAAGGGATCTTAAACTTGATTTATAATATCAATGTATTCGACCTGTATTAATGATCGTGTAACGCCATACGATTAAATAAATAAATATATGGAGTTTATATGGCCGGAGTGCACTGTGACGTAACAGTGCATATCGGACCTCTCTCTAATTATTCGTTTAAAATGCCTATATTATGCGTATTTCCTGGCCGATTTTAATTTGAAGTCCATTTTCAGTTTGACATAGTTTTTACGGTATTTTGATATTTAGTTATGAAAAGCGATAAAAAAATCATGCATGTACCCTATTAAAGCTAAGTTATATATTTCGTGTTTCCTTTAAATGTAGCACAGAGCATCCGCTCATTCGTCATTCTACCGTCGTCTGCCCCCCACCCCCCGCCTCACCGCTCGCTCGCTTCGTCGTTGTTTTGAACCCTCATAACTTGGGTTTAGATTATACCAGATAAACAAAATTCTCGGGATATGACGTCAATAGTGGATTTATTAAACATGGATGAGCTATCCGTGTACCAAAAATAGTTGAAGTACGTTTAGCCATTTTGTAGTGATGAAGCCACAACAATGTATGTATTGTTGTGGCTTCATCACTACAAAATGGCTATCATACAAAAACTCCAAAAAAATAATCAAAAAGTCCAATCAGTGACCTCCAAATAGTCCGTTACATTACATTTTTATTAACGAAAGTATTTTTTTAAATACTTTCTATGTACAGATATTTCATTTTTACAACTGTATAAATTGTAGATAAATAAATAAAATAACAGTACACCAAAATCAACCTTTCAAAAAAATACGTTTATTTGTACATAATATATTATCATTTATACACACAAGTATACAATTTCTTGACACAATCGGAGCGGATGAAGACGTGTCACAATATGCCAACCAATTGAGACGTCATCTACGGTAAGGTAAGCCCGGTAAGCCAACAAGGTTTGACTGGTAGCGGTCAGTGACCCCTATATGCCTCGGCGTCAGATAAACGCTTGGCCTCCGGCCGGCTACGTGTCAGTATTGCTTTCCCGCAGCACCTGGCACATCATCTCGTACGTGGTAAGTGCGACCACGCTGTTTATCTGCGCCTTATAGATGGTGATGCCCCAACCCGTGAAGAGACCTCGAAAACCGTCCTGCAACCGAAAACCACAGTATGGTTACTATTGGGAATAGGGTACAAGCCTCAGACCAAGAAAAAAAACATAGTTTAAAAAACATGCTTTACAAGACTTTTCTAACAAATCCAAACACAGCTATGATACGATGTTCCATCATGAAGTTCCATTTCATATGTTCCGGCTTCATCATCAGATCAGTTCGACAGTACCATATTATTGTATGGTCATCAGAACTACATACAGCTGCCAATTTTCATGACGCTACGATCCTTGGAAGATGGTTAAATTGGTTACCTTAGATTCCATTACATAGTTAGTTATATACAGGTCGACTTAATAAAAGCGTTTTAAAAAGATAGACATGACATTACGAACTTGTTACGAATAGTGAACGAAAAAAACATAGAACATGAGCTTCATATAAAATTGCAGTACAAAACGGGGTAAATATTCTAAATGCGCATGCGCGTTGTGTGACCAATAAGAGTTGGCCAAAATATCAGTCTACTTTCTATTACCCAAAACTATACAAATTGTGATTAGCCTATTTCATAATAACTGACTGTGACGGCGACTATGAAAACGCATACGTACTAGATGGCCACATGCAATAAAGAGTAATTTTGTAGGCAGAATTGTCGTATTATTTGAATTGAATTTTCAGTTTTATTTTATATTTAAATAAGTATAGAATAACCTTACGCAAATCAAACTAATCTCCAATTAAGATGTAGCATACTTTTAGGTACTGTGAATACTAGACGACCATACGAGTATGCATATATAATAGCTTGCTAAATACTTAAATACAAACAGACAATCAGCCACTAGAGTCTGGCAAATGAAAGATTAGAATGAAATCAACCGCGAAATTTAAAAATGTAGCTGCAGTGTGCTTGTATGAGCTACATATAAACAAATTATAATGCTTTTCTCAGTAACTAATAACTTAATAATTAATGACAAAAGCAATGAATTTGTGTAACTCTAGCTCATACACGTCTCATCTTTCATTTGCCAGACTCTAGCAATCATAACTTTTGTAGTATGTTAAGACAACGCAAAAATGGAGCTTGCGTACTCTTATTGTTGACGTGTTAGTATGTTAGTATGGGTCAAATCTTTGAAGCTAAATTAAAACCACTGACCGGTTTATGATTGTACTAAATTTTTGCATACTTTTGTTAAGTTTGGTGACAATGCAATGTTATGATAATATCGAGCTGATATGATGATGGAGACGGAAGGTGGGCATAGGAACTCTGTAATAAGTTACCGTAATCCTACCGAGTTTGAGCTCTTTAGTGTATGATATCTTTTTCGAACACTGTATATGAAATAGTTATGTGCATGAAATCATGTTTCTCAACACATAATATATCAAATGTTCAATAGGTATCATAATACCTTTTCATTTACATATTAACATTTTGATGGTGTAAGGTGGCATAACACCATGCCTATACAAAATCTCTTCCGACAAAAGAAAATAAATAATTATGTTTACGGTATTTTTTACATGTGAAAAGTGATTCCAACTTTATTTTTATATTTTCTAGAATAATTAATACACTATTTTACAGATCAATAAGCCGTATTTTTTCACTTTGGGAATTGAAATAATACGACAGTCATGCAGCGCGGCTATATGCAACTGACAGCCCGTTTGACTCAGTTTATACGCCCCGCCTTTTTCGAAACAGTTTTCGTGGGGTCATTATGCGACGCTAGTTGTGCTTCTATGTTTTTTTCGTTCGCTTGTTACGAATAATCTAGTGAGACCACAAAACCGTGCCAAAGCAAACTTCACGCGATACAAATACAAAGAAATCATGTGTGTGAAGTTGTTTGTTATGTCTGAACCATGCCAAAAAAACGGTTTCACAAGATTCTTCGTAATGTCATGTCTATCTTTTTTTCTTGAGGTATACGCATAATTTTTTTTCTCGCATTTCTTAACAAAATATCAAAATACCGTAAAAACTGTTCCAAAAAGTGAAGTTAAAATTAATATCGGCCAAGGAATACGCATGATGTAGGCATTTTAAACTATTAATTAGACAGCGATTTGACAAAGTCCGACATGTACTTTTACGTCATAGTACAGTCCGGCATAAACTCCATATTAAATTCTGTTTTTATAGAAAGAGATTCAATGAAACGTTTGATGGCTTGTATCTTGGTTATTTTTATAGTTATTCGAAAAAAAAAATCGAATAAGTATAAAATTAAATATATAGGGTTTGAAAGAAAGCCATATAATCCCTTACAAATTTCTATGGCACTGAAAAAAACTTGCGGCCAGCTACCTACTCCTTACGAATAATTAAAAACAAACAAACCAACCTGATCAGATTGGCCAAACTTTCTGATAGAATTGCCCAAACTGTAATTTTAATTTTTCATGAAATATACAATTTTAATGTGAATTCTTTTTTATTTTCTCGCAGTCGAAGTAAAAAGCAGAGTGTTTAACACGTGGCTAGAAGCCATTATGACACTCAGACATATTTGTCCTCGCTCACTTCGTGAGCTCGTCCAAATTGTCAAACAATCTACTATTTGTCTACTGCTTTTTACTTGAATGAGCTTTTAATAAAGCAAAAATAAAAATTCATGCATATTACCTATTAAATAACCTCGACATTCGAGTACTTGGGTCGATCAACTTTTTGCTTTGTATCTCATTGTCATAGTTACATCTCCTGTTTCACTCTTTAAAGGTTGACCCATGACAATGCTTCAAATACGCTGACGTTGCGTTAGCTCCAGAGTTCGGATATTCGGTGAAATATTTACCTAAAGTTTGGCGGCTGCGTCTATGATGAACGGTATGGAGACGGACTCAATTTAATTTTCCTAATAAACTTCTCGGGATTTCTGAATTTAGTAACATGACCTCCAAAACGCATGCTTTAATATTATCTCTATGTTACATATACCTTGAAATTAAATTAATTCGCAGGGTAGTTACGACGAATACTTATATACGTTATTACATTATATACCTACCTAAATTTGCATAACAACGTACGTGCTTACCAAAATAGTTAAAAATAGCCATATACTAAACATGATTGTGCATTTACAGTTCAACTTAAAAGAGTAGAAATTAAATAAAATGGAACTAAAAAAAACATACTTAATTGTTGCCATGTTTCAGCATTTTGCGTCAAAAATGTGACAGTTACGTAGAAAGTGGCGCCCTCAATTAATTTCTACTCTCTTTGGTGACACTGTATATCACGCCGCTCTTTGCGGGGTCTTACCTTGCGGATCATGTCTTTGATGCATCCCAGAAGACTACTACATTTCACTACATGACGTGACAAGGAGGGAACCTTGACAGTTGGATCTAGTCTGTGGCTCTGAAACAGACAGATCAATCGTTATTCCTATTTTGTCAAATTCCTATGTCGTCAACATTCCCACTTTGACCAGTGTCCTATCTCGTCCAATACTCATTTTGTCAAGTTCTAAGGTAGTCAAGTTTCCCACTGACCAGTGTCCTATCATGTCCATATTTCCAAATCGTCAACTTCTTATCTCGTCCAATACCCATTTTGTCAAGTTCCTAGGTCGTCATTGTTCCCACTTTGTCTGGTGTCCTATCTCAAATCGACAAGTTCTTATTTCATCTATATTCTAATATTTTCAAGTTCCTAGGTCGTCAACGTTTCCACTTCGTCCAGTATCCTATCTCGTCCAGATTGCCAAATCACTAACTTCCTATCTCGTCCACATTCCCAAAGCGCCTACTTCCTATCTTATCCAATACTCATTTTGTCAAGTTCCTAGGTAGTCAACTTTCCCACTTTGACCAGTGTCCTATCTTGTTTACATTCCCAAATCGATAACTTCCTATCTTATCTATATTCCCATATTGTCAAGTTCGTAGGTCAGTAACATTTTAACTTTGTCCAGTGTCCTATATCGTCTAGATTTCTATAGCTTCCTATCTCGTCCACATTCCCATTTTGTCAAGTTCCTAGATTGTCACTATCCACACTTTGTCTAGTGCCCTATCTCGTCCACATTCCTAAATCGTCAACTTCCTATCTCATCCATATACCCGTTTTGTCAAGTTCCTAGGTCGTCAAAATTCCCACTTTGACTAGTGTCTTATCTCGTTTACATTCCCAAATCGATAACTTTCTATCTCGTCCATATACCCATTATGTCAACTTCTCCGTCGTCAAAATGCACACTGAAGCGGTGATGAGCGTAAAGCGGCACAAAATACCGGCTCTAATATCTAAAACCTAAGAGATTATTTTGAACTTTATATAGATGTAAGCATCTTGTAACAACGATGAGTTACGATGCGATGCTATATAGCGTGTTTTGTAGAGCTTTGAGAATACGAAAGAGTCGAGAGGAGGTCATTATTAGGCTACCTGAATGAGGTACATATAACACAACATTTAAGTATAAATAAAATTACTTTTTCACGATAAAAACAAGCAGTAATTTTTTTTTAGTTGGAATGTCAAAATTTCGCTATCTTTTTACAAAATAAAAAAAAATCGGTGTAAAAAAAAACGCTCTACCAAACACCCTGTATTTTGCACTTACAGACTATTATATTTTTCTTACTATTGAAACACAAATTTATTGTGTTTCTGTGTTTTTTAATGTGGGAAATTTAACACCACAGAGTAATGCTACTTTAGCTCTTAATAGTATTTTTCAACACACTTGCTCGTAAAGTGGCTCTTATTACACTGCTTTTATGGCTGTAATCCAGTCCATTACACACGCGTGCGTTTTACATTTCATAATCGCACTAGTGCCTTTTCATTACGGTTTTTTTTAAACTTCAGCAAATAGGTTTTAGGTACAAGAAAAATTTTAAGTTATTTTAATAAATTAAACTGGTACTTGTAAAAAGCAATTAATTTCAATAAATTATAAAGTTTTCTAAACAAAATAACATTTTGATTGTATTAAATTGATATAATTATTCAGTTTATTATATTTTAATGATTGGCTGATTGGCCCATTAGCCTTTGCCTCAACGTGCCTCAACGCTCTTGCGCGCGCATAGACAAATGCATCGGTCGCTTCGCGCCATTTTGATTTGATTTGACATATGTCATATTTACAAATATTGAAGAATGATTATTTTTTTAAATGTCAATATTATGTAAATAGTCTCAAGCAATGATAATTAAAATATAATCATTATGAAGGTACGTAAATTTAAGGTAGGTACTCATGACGGATTAATGTAAACGACTTACGACTACAGGATTGGTTACGCACGTATAACTAAGACCAAATTTTAAGAAGGGAAGGATCGATTTTTTTTTGTTTTATTCCTCGCAAGTGTGTTGAAAAACGTCGTATAAAACTCGTGTGCATTGGTCATTACACTCTCGGCTTTATACAGCCTCGTCTACGACTCCTGTTGCAAGATATAGCCTCGAGTGTAATTACCAACGTACCACACTCGTATCATAATGTACTATTATGCAACTGTTGTATAATAGGCAGAGCCCGGAAAATTCATAGCAAAACAAAAGACTGTCGCAAACACTTTTTTTATCGATAAAAACATTTTTTTATCGATATCGAGTAAGTTTTGTCTAAAAAAAACATACCGATATGTTCAGGTACATTATTTTATAATCATTCACGCCAAACGCAAAAGAAGTGGTAAGTTAAGGGTTTGTTTTATATGTGTTATTCCATCTAAAACGCAACGTGACTTATATTATCAATGTTACTTATATTTCATATTAAATAATAACCCTTCCCTTTTGGCTTGGCCGTAGTCTGACAAAGAGGTAATCAACCTCATTGAAAATAATAGACACTTCAGAAAATTAGTAATCCACAAGACATTGAATGTCATTATTGTTATTTAAATATAAGTTGTGTCTCTATAGATAATAATTATTTGTATCTTAAAACGGTTTGAAACTGACGTTATTGTTATTCCCAATTACAATGAGTTTTATACATTTTCTGCCTTGACGTCGAAGAACGTCGAACGTTCATATAGTACATATAAATGACTTTATTATAGTGATAAACGAAACAGTCTTCTCCCAGAGCATGTTGAAAAATTAATGATTATCTACTCCTATCACTATAACAAACCCATTAAGATGTCATGTGCTGCTGTGTGTACTGACGTGGATTTCGAGGAAGAAATTGCATCTGTATCTGTATACTATGTGAAATTTTGTATTTTTTTCTCACTTGGTGGGCCGTTTTTTTCTCATATTACACAACTATCGATATCGATAAAAAATGTTTCTAACACTAGTTTGATTGCGACAGGCTTTTGTTTTGCTACTGATTTTCCGGGCTCTGTTAATAGGGGTCAAAAAAAACGAGTGGCGCGGGTTGCGATGCGAGCCTTGGCGAGCATCGCAAGTATTATTATTTATTATTATACAACATTGCATACAATAGCATTGCATACATTTTCTACGACTAAGGGGCCGTTCACAAATTACGAAAGGATAATTAGCGAGTATCGCAACGAGCGTTTCAGATCGAATTATACAACGTTGCAAACAATTGTTAATTTTCTACGACTAAATGGCCATTCTTTAATTGCGTAAGGACAATCGCAAGTATCGCAAAGGAAGACGCCACGAGCGTTTTTTGCCCGAATTATACGACGTTGTATATAGTCTTTGGTTTTTAAACTGAGCGAATCGGCCACTGTATTCTTTAAGTCGATTAGCTCAGTTTAAAACAAAAGTCTATCACACCTCCTTATCGTAAAAATACCGCTCTCGCTCACACTCTAATGGAATGTTACTTGCTACCCTAATCGTGGTGCATTTCTGTTCATTTTGACACGTGTTTCCTAAACTCTTTTTTAAAATTACTAGCGTGAATAGCGGTACTCATTTGATGTTTATTTGTTAACACAGTTCCTTGCGAACAAATTAGATGAAAAAAAAACGATATGTTAAGGGGCTGTTTTTTTAAGTAGAGCATATTAACTAAAAAAAATTGCAAAATTTTACCAAGTTTTTCAACTATCCAAAAGATTTCATTCCTTATTCTTCATTATTTCCTGACAATTTTTTTTTTAATGCTGGAAAATATCATCACCTTTCAAATAACGCGTGGGCGTGTGGGCAGCATGAAAATTTGAAAAAAAAAAAATAGTTTCAATATACTTTTAAAAATACGAGACATTAAATTTTATAATGGCTGCCATTCAGAGGGGCGAGGGGTGAGACCCCCTTTGTCGATAAAATATAACGTACAACACGTGGGTAAATTATCGGAAACCCGATCCGTAACACACTGTATAGGTAAAATAGCTTTTCTACAACTAAGGGGCCATTAATTACGATTTTTGATCCCTACGTAATTAATGAATGACCCCTATGCATTTTTTAATAAAACACAAAAAGTCTAACTATTTATATTTGCGCCGAAATTTTTCTAGCAGCAAATTGTTTGAAATTTCTTGCGCCAAGACACAAATTTCTTCGGTAGTTACAATTAGGCTCGTCTTCCTACATTTTTCTCACTTTCAACAGTTTATAACAAGACAACAACCAACAACTTCAAGATGAATAAAATTTAGTGCCACGAAAAAAAATAAAAAAGCGAGCTGTCAATCAATATCTATGGCTTTCTTATTTTTTAAATTCGCGTATACTTGCCAGTGACGAAAACATGTTATGATTTGAAAAATAAATAGGCGGTAAAAATATGTGTACGTAAATTGTAAACAATGTTTTTTTTTAAGTTGGCAGCAATGCATTTACGTACATTTTTTTATTTTATTTAATTTGTATGAATTCGGCGGTTTGTTAAGTTCGTAATATAAATTATTTCATATAACATTAGGTTAAGACTCACTGTTATTAGATTGAAATTTTGTACTCTGTGGCACCAAGGAATACGTTTATAGCGACAATGTGACACGTTTAGCAATGTTTTTTTGGGAAATAGACTATAGAGTTTTGCAAGTCTTAAGTAATGTATGTCTTTATATTGGAGTTGGTAACCATTTAAATGACAGAAAGAAGTACAGGAGTAGGAAAAAGTTTTAATGATATTGTGCAAATTAACTTGTTGGTTTGCTATTTGCGTTGATGTTTATTCTTCTCTCTCATTTGCTCTAAGGTTAACTGGAAATCCCTTAAAGGGATCAGTTCGCCTTTGTACAAATGTATTACTTCACTTTCGTGTTGTTTTCGTGTTACAATAAAGTGTTTACGAACAAATAAACAAACCACATTATTATCTATTGTGATTTAGATACAAGTCAAAACGCAAAGAAAAATACGATCGTTCACGCTCGTGGTTACACTAGGACTCGAACCCGGTACTTCCTAATTACGCGTCAGGTGTGTTACCCTTTTACTAGCGAGCACTGTGTCGTACGCATCGAATTTTCTACCATCTTTGACCGCTGTACCTATGCTTATTTGGAAAGGTATATAAATATAACCTCAGCGCCATCGTCTTATACCTGAGGGGCTACTATGAAATGCGAAAAACGAAGTTCGTATAGCGCCATTCCGCACACTCTCATGTTATGCTGTGTTTGAGTGAGCGGGATGGCGCCATACGAACTTCGTTTTTCGGATTTCGGGGTAGCCTTTCTGTTTATATTCCAACTAGAAAGCGCGCGCAACTTCGTTCGCGGAGGAGAAAAAGTCATAACCCTTCATTTTTTCTCCAGCGTAGTCGGGTAAAAAGTATCCTATAACCATCTGGAGATACCCAGCTACCCGCGTACCTAAAATAGTTGAAATCAGTTTCGCCGATTTTGCGTGATGCAGCCACAACGACACATACAAACATAGAGACATACATCAAAATCCAAAAAAAAAATCGTTTTCGTGACCTCCAAATACTCCGTAACAATTTTTTTTTTTTAATATGTTCAATGTACAGACATTTCATTTTTACAACTTTATAATAGTACTAGCTTCTACCCGAGACTTCGTCCGCCTTAAATTCGTTTATCGCGGCAGGGCATTTTTCCGGGATAATAAGTAGCCTATGTCCTTCCCCGGGACTCAAACTATCTCCATACCAAATTTCATCCAAATCGGTTCAGCGGTTTAAGCGTGAAGAGGTAACAGACAGACAGACAGACACACGGACAGACAGACACATTTTCGCATTTATAATATTAGTATGGATAGATTATATGCTGACTGTGCTAAATCTGGCGGAGCAGTCTAAAGAGCAGCCTATACAGCCGGAAGCTTAGATTCAATACGTATACAATTTACTAAGCAGAAATAGACGGAAGACATAACACATAACTGCGTTTTACGTAAACAGTTACGCACCGGCGGAAACGGAATGACATGTAGTTGAATGTAAAATTATTGTCATTTTGTCATCAAACATGTGTGCATACACCGTGGGAATCAGTAACCCGACAGGCTTTAACCATCGAATGCAGAGCCTAATTGGAACAAGTAAAGTGGTATAAACATGTAGTCAGAAAACTTGTTATATTTGAGATATTATAAAGTTATAAAAATTAAAAACATTTGAAAAAAAAACCGGCCATGTGCGAGTTGGACTCGCGCATAAAGGGTTCCGCACGACTGTATTAAACATAACTTTTAACCCAACTTAAGTGGCCGGTTAAGTTTAGTTTGCACCTGATATCTATGGCGTCGTCGTATACCAATGAGGTGCAAACTTAACGCAATAGAAATTCATTATGTCACTTTAAATACCATAGACTTTGTATACGTTTTTCTGTAAATTATCTACTTGGCTACGCCTCGTCCTTTAAAACCGTACTCATCCACGAAATGACATTCCTGCCGAGGCATGTATACTGCTTTTCTCCAAATATGCGAGGAAATTTGACACATGTTTATGTAACTTATTTTCGTAAAAATTACACGGTAGACAATCTTTGACAAAATGAAATTCACGTTCCCGCCTCAATTTTTTTTAAGGATACTAAAGTTAAAAGTTTTGGGTCTGAATTGTATATTTGGTTCCACATGAAATATAGCAATGACAATAAATTAAAAGAAAACCCATAGCAACAGTTAAAATAAATATATGCATTATTACTTTTAGTTGAATCGGCAATAACTAAACGCACACAGTCCCAGAAGATGATTAAGACTAAATAAACTGTATTATGATTTGGACACAATAATTATTGTTTTTTTTTCTATTATTACTGACATTGCACCATGCATTAACTAAACGCAGAAAACAATTAAAGTTTTTTTTAAATTTTTACCGACTTCCAAAAAAAGGAGGAAGTTCTCAATTCGACGTAATGTTTATTTTTTATTTTTTTTATGGATGTTCACCGATTACTCGAAGACTAGTTGACCGATTTCAAAATATTTTTTTGGTTTTATAAAGGGCACTTTCAAATTGGTCCCATTTAATTTTGGAGAAGATCTGATGATGGAATCCATGAGGAATTGAAGGAACTCCTCAAATATTGTAGGCATACATATAGCGATTTTGGTATTATAAGAAACATAATAAGCATTTGCATTCAGAAAGTGTAAATTGGTGAAGTGGAACTGATGCAGGAGACCACAGAATGCCATCGGAACTCCTCAATGATAAATGATTTACGGGTGGTGACAAAATATCTTGATTAATTTAGCTAAGCAACTTCATAGTCACAAATTTAAATGTTCCTGATGAGAATGGTACCATCGAATTGATTTGATGATGGAGTCGGAAGGTAGGCACCAGATCTATGTAATAAAATAATGTACCCTAGCCGTGTTTGGGCTTGTTCGAATCGTCACGAGATACACTTTTAAGTAACGATTAACTTAAAAGTGTAAAATAAATACTCTGAAACAAAAAAATAAAAACGACTCCAAAAAAAACTAAAAAGTAAAAAATAACGCCATAATTCAGTTTCTTCAAATTACTTACAAGTAACCGTTTGTATACTCAATCTATACAGTATATATAATTAATGTTATTTTGGAGTCGGTGCCATCGTGTCACAACTTACTAAAATCGTCAATTTTCAATATTTTACACATTCTTTATACGGCACCGACGCCAAAATAAGATTAATTGTATGTACTGTATAGATTGAGTCTACAAACGGTTACTTGTAAGTAATTTGAAGAAACTGAATTACGGCGTCATTTTTTACTTTTTAGTTTTTTTTTGGAGTCGGTTTTATTTTTTTGTTTAAAAGTTTATTTTTGTACGTTACTATTGGCTGTATGGTGAATTTTCAAAGTCTTGGATGAAATTAAAAGTAAAACCTGCACAATAATGTACATTTCCCAGGCCTGTCCGGGAAGTAACGCCACTTTTTTTTAAATTGACTATCGTATCAACGTGAATAACGATGGACTTCGCGGTGTCTTTTTACTACATTGATGGGAACATTTCCGAGCAAGTTAGAGAAAAATGAGTTTATTGTAACCACAAAAACTGAACAAAAATTGTCCGCGCAAAAGTGGCCCCTATTTTGTTTTGAGTAGTATATACCAAATTTGATATGTCGCACGATAAAGTACGCAAAACTTCTTTTAAATATTTTCTAATTTAACCCCCAAATGTGTACCCTATGTTTAAAATTCATTTATTGACATTACACTGCCGTCTTTGGGTCACCGATTTATATATGTGTGCCAAATTTCAACTCAAGTGATCAGACACACGAGTGATCCTATAAGGGTTCCGTATTTTCCTTTTGAGGTTTGGAATCCTAAAAATCACATTATTTTTAACTGAAGTTATTAAGGCGTGTGTTATAAGACCGCGTATTGTCTACCGTAGTTTATGTTAAGGCTCTATTGTACTATGTTTCTCTTGTTGTTGTGCAATAAAGAATAGGAGCGTGCACAGGGTTTTAGCCAAGGTAGGCAATTTCTCTGCCTATGCCTATGCCTATGTCGTTCAGGGTAGGCAGTGCCGCTGTGCCTATATAGACCGCACGCTACTCATAAAAATATATCAAACACGTTTTTTTTTTTTAATTTCGTAATAATGATAAAACAACGCTCAGATAAGTCACATTAAAGTTCAAGTGACGTCACGCGACATTTTTACTCATTTTATCGCCTTTATTTTTTCATTAAGTACGTAAGGAGAAAAAGCCTCTCCATTTTCTTTATTACATGGCGGACTAATTATTAAAATTTAGTCAATATCCCTATTGTTGTCTGGTATTGCTTTCGTACAACAAACTTAAAAACTATTTATAAATTCATAAATTGGGCAATTGACTGATCCAATGATGTAAAATTTGGCAGACGTATCTGTCAGCAATGCCATTTAGGATACTATTGGAACTGTTTCTTAGCCTTCAGTTCTTATTGTCTGTCAGGTTACCCATCCCCACGGTGTATGTAGCTACAGTAAACATCATTAAGTGAACTAATCGGGTAATTTCATTGTCCGTAGATTCTCTAATTACACTTTTATTACGATTGCGCATACTTATATCCATGCTTTATAGACAAAACTTGTCTACGGAGGTCGAGAAGTATCAATATCTACCTATACTATTATAAAGTTGTAAAAATGAAGTGTCTGTAGGTACATTAAAGATATATTTTAAAAAATATATTGTGACGGACTATTTGAAGGTCACTGAAGCTTTTTTTTGTACGGCTCAGCGGATTTCAACTATTTTTGGTACACGGGTAGTTGATCATCCACAGACACTTTATACCCGATTACGCCTAAAAATAAGGTTGTAATTTTTTTATCCCCCGCTGGCGAAGTTAAGGTTGTCTTCTATCCATACTAATCCATACTAATATTATAAATGCGAAAGTGTGTCTGTCTGTCTTTCTGTCTCTCTGTCTGTCTGTCTGTTACCTCTTCACGCTTAAACCGCTGAACCGATTTGAGTCCCGGGGAAGGACATAGGCTACTTTTTATCCCGGAAAATACCATTATCCACGATAAATGAATTTAAGGCGGACGAAGTCGCGGGCAGAAGCTAGTATTGCATATTTTTGTGTTACATCCGCACAATTTAACACAGCAATTACTCACTTTAATTTATTAAGGTATACCGGGGTAAGACGGGATAAAATCGAAACGGTAGATATCTTTTTATCACTGAAAACATAGTGTGCGTAAGGGATAAAATAACGACGCACACATGTTGCCAGTGTTAAAAAAAATATCTACCGTTTCGCTGGAAATTGCTTTCATCAATATTGTGATAATATTATTAATTTGAATTCCTCTCTAAGAAACGGACAGGCTATACTTTTGAAACCAAGGTGTAGGGTTAGTAAAATCAGGGCTTAGGGGCTTCAAGCCAGTAGAAGCCATACTTTTTAAGATAAGGTGTAGGGTTAGTAAAGTCAGAGCTTGAGGGCTTGGCTTTTCCTGAGATCTGATAACTTTTTTACGGTGAAAGCTTTATGAGCTTGTGAGTCTTGGCTGCCAATTTTACATGAAATGTTTTTGGTGAAATCTCACTTCTTTTTGTAAGGTGCCCTAGTTTTTTTAAATTGTATTGGACTGTTGCGTTTATTTCGGAATTCTCAGGAAGAACGATTTAAGTAGTAAAACTTATTTATATTTTTTGTTCATCTTGGCGGGGGCACTACCGTGCCCCCAGATATTCTGTTCTTTGAATGTGAATTCTAGTCTCCATTTTAAATTTTAGCTTTCTAGGGCATCGGGAAGTATTTCAGTTTTACTAGTTCCGTACCGAGACTTGCACCCCTTTTTTAGGAGTAGGAGGGTGAAAGTTACAGATGTCTTAATTTTTCTATTCTTTGTAAGTCAATCCTAGGCTTCATGCCAAATTTCAGCTTTCTGGGTCATCGGGGAGTACCTTATAATTTGTATACGTGAGTGAGCCAATGACAAAATCGGCGTATTTTAGGTATCAATAAAACCTAAAGTATGAAAGCTAGATCAATGAAATTTAGTGCATTTCATATGTTCTCCGACTTTATTTTAACCTGTGAATTTGGGCTCTCAGGTTTTAACTAGGACGAAGCTATGAAGGGTTTGAAAATGAGACGAAACGGTTCGGGAAAAGGTAGGTAGTGCCCCGATTCTTTTTTTGCGTCTTGGCGGGGGCACTACCGTGCCTCCAGATTGCTGAGTAATGATGTTCACTGTAAAATTGTCAACTGGTTTTTCAATAGGTTTTATAGTTTTTAAGAAAAGTAGCAAAAACTGGTTTTTTGCCGTAAAAGTAAGAAATTTTGATGGTGTTTATCTTGATTTCGGTGACTCGTGAAGATAAACTGACACAGCATATTGGTAACAACGGTGGTTGTCAACACGATGAGACATATAAATACAAAACAAAAAAGTGAGGAGCTACCGATCGGAGGTCATTATTGTACGATTACGTTAGCCCCCTAATCGAACAGGATATCGAAAATCGCAATAAAAACCCGTGCAATCATGAATATCATAACGACGAATCAATACTGTATGGCTCTTTGGGATCAACGATTTGATTTTTGTCTGCTGTATCCCTCGATCGCGCAACGATTAACAACCAGTTGCTTCGTATTGTCACGGGAACCGGAATAAAGGAGCACGAGACCATAGACAGGTTATTTATTGTAGTAGGTATTTAACAAAGGAAAAGAAAGGCACCTGAGGACAAAACAGACAGTCCTTAGCTACTATTATTTACATTTTTAAACAGTTAGTAATCAATTACAAAATATATATGAACTTACGTTTCCGAGCCTAGTATTATAAATTAAGACGTGTTGTCTGCGACGGATCAACAGTATGGTTTTAGAATTATTCAAATTAAAGTTTAAATTATGTATTCAAATAATAGATACTCAAAGCACTAGAATCAGGTTTCAGGAATAAAGGACTTATGCTTAGGCTTGAGGATTTTAAAATATTGTTCATGATCATGAATGAGAGACTTAGACCAACATTTGATCAGGTCCAAAGTTCAGAATTGGATGAATCTCGAGTGTGGAATTTTAAATAATTTAAAATTTGCTGTCAGAAGAATAATTTTAAAAAGCTGCGGATAGCCAGACAATTTGTAAGCAACGAGTCGTAATTCGCCTTGTTACAGTTTATTGACTGGCATTTTCGAAGCGACCGATTGTCACGATTTTTGTCAGATTTATCGAAGCGATTAATCGTACCATGTATGGAGCCCCCTCATAATGGTCACTCAAGGGCCTGCATCGTCGTAAACCACGCCCCAAACGTCGAGCGGTCCAATGAGCGGAATTTGTAATAAGGGACGTATTTTTTGCCCGCGCGCATCAAAATAAGAGAAAGCTAATACACTACATGCTTGGGGTTTTTTGGCGTAAGCGCCAGATGTAAAAGTACAATGAAATTGAAGATAATTATTATGATTTGTTAACATTTAAGTTAATCACGTAAAAGATAAAGGGAAGAATGGCATTTTTACATAATTGAGCCGTTTATTAATCTGTCGTTTGTACAAACTAGACAAAAAACGGAAAATGAAGACGTGTTTTCGGATAACTTTTCTATAAAGGAAATTTTTAACAAACATGTTTCTGCGTTTATCACTGAATAGGTTATGTCAAAAAACACATATCTAAAAATCAGCCTGTTTCATATACTAGATTTGTCAAAAATGTCACTAAACAATTGCTTAAATTTTTGATGCATCCCCTTAAGTGTGTGGCTTATGGTACCAACCCTAGCATTAGCAAAGAAATTGCTCACTGATCGCGGGGTCTGGTTATCAGTAAAGATTACCTACTGATATCTGGAGTCTCCTCTTAGCCAGGTCGAAGGGATAGGTGAGCGTTTTGGAGATGAAGCCTGCTATGGAGCCAGCCACAGTCGACGCGATGAGTACGTTCCTGTTGCAATAGATACATGTGTTTTTGATAAAGGACAACTTTGAAATCCACGAAGTAAACGCGTAGAATTCGAGAGGGCGGCCCATAGACGAATATCGCTGGGCTGGACAGTGTTTATTAAACTTCGTCAAGTCTTTTCGTCGTCGATACCGCATAACTTAAAGACAGTCTTAAGGAGTGCATCCTACCAGGGGCCTTCAAACGCTTGTAACTTGTATTGCAAGCGAAAATTTCCAAGAATATGTATTAGAAAGAGACTCACTGGTAATAGTGGTAATAGCTCATTGAATTGAATTGAATTGAATTCCAAAACAATCACAGCTAGCGCAACTTACTTTTTGGATATTTTGCTTTCGTCCACTTCTTCATATTTCTTGCCATTTGTAGTCTGACTCAGGTACATCAAGATGGGTGGCTGGACAACCCGAAACACGGAGAATGTGATTCCCACTTGCGGACCCATCTGAAACGAGACAAATTTTAAAATTTCAGACATATTGTTCTCACCAAAGTTCAATCAATATTGCTCTGCTTCTATACCTTGGTGCCATGGCTAAGTCTCTTTAAAACCAAGATTTTAAACGTATTGAAAGTAACAAAAATATATCTTTTTTTACTGATAAGGCTCAATTTTTAAGAGTTGTTTCTCGTCATTATTTTGATTGTTTTTAGCATTGTTCTAAGTTACTCTGTCACTGTGTTGTAGAAGTATCTGCCTTGGATTGCCTGAAATCTTTCGGCCCCAGCATGGTTTTTTCTCATCTGTCCTAGCGATGTTTTCAGGCTCTCTTCCTCTTCAACATCCTACCGACGACCTAAACATTGTTTAAATTACAATGGGATGCTAATAAGAAAAGCACGAAAAGTGCTTTGGGCCTTACGAGGCTAGAGTGAGTCGAGTGTTGAAGTATCTGCCTTGGATTGCCTGAAAACTACACATATCTTACAAATACCTCCAGGGCCCATGGTTGTGTGCTCATATTTAACAGCGAGGCAATGTGTGATTAGAGTGGCTGCTCGCCGCTGGTGTGTCAGACACATACAGCTGGGTTGGTTTTCCTGAAATTTAGATCTTTTTTAGTAATCCCTCTGGGTACCAGCATGGATGTGCCAGCAAGGTCATCAGGCCTTCATAGAAGGCTGGTAACGCCCCGCTCCTGTATACAGTCCGAGCGCCGTGTCACAGTCCGTTGTAGTCAGTCTTCACCAGCATATTCCGCCCGCAGATATAGAGGAATACGGTGGCTGCTTGTAGGGTGGCTGAAGTATATGCCTTGGATTGCCCGGAGTTACACCTTACAGATACATCTGAATCCCAGCATGGTAGTGTGCCCACATATACCAGCGATGCAGTCAGTACGTCGTAGAAGGCTGGCAGCCCCCCTATCCTGTACACAGTCAGCGCGCCGTGCCACATTCTACAGTACCAAACCTTCACCAGCATCTTCCACCTGCAGATTTAGGTGATTAGGGTGACTGAAGAACTGCTTGTAGGGTGGCTGGAGTATATGCATTGGATTACCCGAAAGTTACACCTTACAGATACATCTAGATCTCAGCATGGTAGTGTGCCCACCTGTGCCAGCGATGCAGTCAGCCTCTCGTAGAAGGCTGGCAGCCCCCCTATCCTGTACACAGTCAGCGCGCCGTGCCACATTCTACAGTACCAAACCTTCACCAGCATCTTCCACCCGCAGATATAGGTGAATACGGTGGCTGAAGAACTGCTTGTAGGGTGGCTGAAGTATATGCCTTGGATTGCCTGAAAGTTACACCTTACAGATACCTCAGGATCCCAGCATGGTAGTGTGCCCACCTGTGCCAGCGATGCAGTCAGCCCCTCGTAGAAGGCTGGCAGCCCCCCTATTCTGTACACAGTCTGCGCACCGCGCCACATTCCACCGTACTGAGCCTTCACGAGCATCTGTCGAATGCGGATCACCTCGAGCGGCGACACGAGCGCCGCGCTTGCGCAGCCAGCGCATATTCCGCACAGGAACATGAGAAATGACCTGATATTATTAGGAAAATGTCTGAAAAAGACGGCTCCAGAGTGATGATTAGAGATGAGAGAGAGATTAAATCACTAAAGATGGCATACAGAGACATGTCCCTCCGTTTACGTATACTGGGTGTTCCTAAAACCAACGCCACAATGAAGAGGGGTGATAGAACAGCTCAAAAGCTATCGATTTGACCCTCATGTATGCTCTAAGATGTTTGATAGTTTCCGAGGTATTTACAGGTATTTTTAAAATTACAAATATAAAGCTTAGTAAATACTTTCTACGAAAATTATTTTCAACATGATGGGATATACCGTTTTTGAGTTATTGCCAAAAAACAGTACTTCTCAACAAAAAGAAGCTAAGTGCCGTGGAGATACGCTCTTTTGCTAGTGAACTTTTTCATTATAGAATGTTTTTCATCTGCAGTGTGCATTTTTTGGCATGAACGGCTGCGGAACTCTACACTGAGCATGGTCTCCCCTCAAAGTGTGGCGATATGTTTCCCTAAAAATGTTTTCCTGGTAGTAACCTTTCCAATCGCAAAATTTACCAGCCTTCACTTTTTCTGTAGCATATTTACCGGTATAATTTTATTCTTATTTGTAGTAATTACAGTCTCGGAACTTTCCAATCTGTATTTATCAGCATAGTTAATATACACTTTCTGTTTTATTGCTTGCGCCCTGTTCCTGTTTGCATATTTGTCTAATGTTTTTCCGCCAAGTTTTTTATGTTCATTTTACTACTGAGTAAAATGTAAACTAATTGGCTTAGGTACTATTTTGTAGGAGTCAACAAATATTGCGCAGATTAACCAATTTAACAAATATAATGTACTCACAGTGGGTCAAAGTGGAAATGATACACATTTTATCTTGTTTTGACGCTAGATAGCGCACTAACAGCGTGACCGAAAGCTGGTTCAAGAAGATTAATAATATCTTAAAAAAGAAGAGTAACTTATTGTTATGTATTTCGGAACTAAAGGCTGAAGCAGAAGTAGTAAATTTCACCGTACTGCAAAATCAAGTTCGCCCTGACGTATTTCGTCGAAGAAATAATAAAAATATATTGTAAGGGATACTAAAATAAAAGAAATACTACATAATTATCTACAGGGATTATACGACATCAAGAAAACTGTAGCCTTTTGTCGACTAAGGACTATCAGGAAAAATTACTAAGCATAAAAATGACTATAAAGTGATATTGTCAAGAAGGAAAATTGGAGAGAAGGATTATTAACGAAGTATAAAATTGCCGACATTTAAAAAAGTCTAAGATAAGCATTGCCTTAGTATAGAAATGAAGATATTTGAAAATATCTGAAAATGATTATTGACTAAGTATAACATTGCCGACATTAAAAAAAGTCTAAGATGAGTATTGACTAAAAGTAAAAAAAACCAGCCTAGTGCGAGTCGGACTCGCACACCGAGGGTTCCGTAAAAAATATACGCTACAAACGGCCGTCGTATCTATGACAATCCAGTGCTAGCTCCCTACTCCTAAGCAAAATGTACGCGGTGTTCGATCATATTATATTGGTTTTTTATATAGACAGACAGATATTAAATAATACTGATTTTAGTATTTGTTGTTATAGCGGCCACAGAAATACATCATCTATTCAAAATTTCAACTGTCTAGCTATCACGGTTAATGAGATACAGCCTGGTGACAGACAGACAGAAAATTCCTAAGCCGCCGACTCTGTTTCGTTTAATCAAAAAATAATAAAAAAGAAGCTATACATTACGATTACAAAATGAAGAATATGATAAGACGTATAAACATATTTAGATCAATAATTACAGCGAAAGGAAATGTCACCACTCCAGCTTATTTAAAGTTTTGAGATTTTTTTATTATTAGTTCAGCAAATAGAATTAAAGTTAAGTTAACACTAATTTCGTTCTAATCATAATAAAAACATGTTTTATGATACAACGCATTTTTATTTCAATTATGAAAGTAAACCTTCGCGACGTGTACCAGTTTGGGAAAAAAATCGGCCATACTAGTAACCCATGTTAGAAATGAGTTTTCTAAACACAGCAGCGTCCACGACTCGGAACAAATAAGTACCGAAAAGAAAATCATCAATAACATTTAGAACGTTCGGAAAGGGATAGTTGACATTTTTATACTTAAACTTTCTGGATCATAGGCATTGTTATCTTGGCTAAATAATATGCTAACATTTTTAAATATTGACATTTCTATACTTAGACTCTCTGGCTCATAGACTTTTTACATCTTGACATTTTTAAATATCGTAATTTTTATATCTCGGCATAAATAGACTTCGACAATTAAATTTTATAAGTCCGATAGTCCTTAGTCGACAAAAGGAACTGTAGCTCATTTATGTTATTGAAAGTCGGATCATTTATTTCTGATGTTAGCGTGTAATTTATTTAAGAGCAGATTATTTTCTTTCCTCCATAATACACATGTGAAGCCAATATGTTGTTTTAATATTGAGTTGTGCTACCGCAGAGAGTTAGGGCATAACGACATTCTCGTTCAAAAATGATTAAAATGTGCGACAAGGAAAATCATAAGTAAGCTATAGTCAAATTAAAATATTGGTAAAATATGCGAATGGAAAAATTACTACCGAGAAAAAACCAAATTGGGAAAAATATCGCCAAATTATTTTAACTGTTGTGGTGTAATTCAAAATTACTAAGATTGGTTAATCTTACAAGCCATAGACTTAATGCAATGTAAACATTTCCCGCTTTTCAGCTGCTGCTTTACAGCATCGAAGTTAATGATCATGTGAAAAGCAGTTCCCGCTGACCACTTTTATATGGTTTTCCCATACTTAAAGCATTATTTTTTTTAAAACCAACGCATGTAAAGATAAATTGTTTCTTAAGACACATAAACAACTTGACGTCTGTGACAGAAACAAAACATTGCCATATTCAGTTTTTATATGTTTGACAGTTCATTTGCTTGGAAGAGATAAAATGGTCCAACTCTAGCTAGTTTGCTCTGACCTTTGTACTTAGAATAAATTAAGGTATATGCACTATACAGGCCTGTAATTAGTTTTAATGTAGCTTCAAATACCATCCTAAAAAAAATTCAGCGAATTTAAGTATTTCATACAAAACTTATTTTTATTGTATTTTGTTTGTTTTATAAACTGGAGCCATATAAACTAATTACATGCCTAGATATACCTCACCTCAATGTAAATGCAAAGTTTCGTTACAATCCAAGACGTACGTTTAAAATGAGAACGAAACTCCGTTTGTATGGGAAGCCGAAATTCGGCCGAGCTTGCCGAGGACTCTTAATTTTCAAATTTGACGGTCCCCTTGAATGTAACAAAAACCAATCCAAAAAATCCACAATATGGGACCAGTTGTGGGTACTGACATAAATCGGAGGGATCACATCCCGAGTGTAGTGAACTTTGAATATCGCAGTGTGAATTTGTGGTGAGATCTCTAACAGACCAATTTCGCCCTACACAAAGGGATAATTTTGGCTAGTGTGTGTGTTCCGGCGGTTCGGCCTGAAACGTCTAGCTATAATACATTGCAGTTACAAATGTAACCTTGATGTTTATTTAATTTCTTTTTATACTACCTAGCTGTTGCCCGCCAATCCGTCAACGTAGAGATGCAATTTATTTTGATATCAAAGCAACATTACCCACTAGAAAGTTTCGTTGAGATCCGTTTAGTAGTTTTAAAATTAAGAGGAACGTACATACATCGGCATGAACTGTAACTCTTACTAAAAAGTTACTAACACTAAATATATTTAAAAAAATATACATTGAAACGGAGTATTTGGAGCTCACTGAATCGAAATGTAAAATTTATATTTTTTGGATTTATGTGTCGTTATGGCTTCATCACGATAAATCGGCTTAACAGATTTCAACAATTTTTTGGTACACAGTGATACCTATATAGAAAATATTTTAAATAGACTAACATTTCATGTTTCCAACTTTATGAAAGTATTTAATATGTATGTTAGCCTAAACCATGTTACCTGAAATAAACGAAAAACACCTAAGCAAAAGTACTGAGCAAAGACTTCGATCGAAAATTTCTGACACATCCTGAGGAACATTTTTTGTTAGCAAATTAACAGACCATGCCCAGCTATTATTACTACGTATGGAGAAGAGGCCGCCCAATCACTTAGTGTTCCGTTCAACTGCAGTCGGCCGGCCCCAGTTCACTCAGTGTCCCTCCCGCCCCGCACTGCCGCGCTTGTAGAACAGATTTTGTTCGTGCCGTCTTCTCTATACATAGTATTAATAGCTCAATGACCATGCCAAAAAAAAAAAACTGCCAAAAGCTTGTAGGCCGTGCTCAGTGTAAGGTTCCACAGGCATTCAATATGGAAAAGAGCACTAGCAAAAGAGCGTATCACCACGGCACTTAGCTCTACGTTCGGCAAGAACTCAAAAATTGTGTATCCGATCATAATTAAAATAAGTTTCGTTGAGTGTATTGATTAAGTTTTATTTTTAGATGAAAAATATTAGATAGATTTAAAAAAGCCAGTTTCGGTTAAATGTTTCGAGTGCCCCTCTCTCCCCCCCCCCCCCCCCCATGAACTAATTAAGTAGCGGCCTATCAGAAGCGCGGTGTCAGGAACATTACAAGGGAAGCCGAACCGTATTCATTTACTCATATTTAAAGTAAAAAGGTGTGATACCTCGACGCGTTACTGACAAAAAAACGGTATTGACAGACAGACAGACAATAGAGTGTCCCTGTAAAGGTGCGTCCACATTGGTATCATTTGCCCGATCAGATCTTCGTCCCGTGGCATGATCGCGTGTCACGATCACGCGTTTGGACGTTGCGCCGATCTGATCGCTCGAAATCCATGTTGCTACGCGTATCACACACTTAGATCGGACAAGTGCGGCGTGATCGCCGCACCGACAGTGAGCGTCCAAGCAGCGCGATACGCAGTCATGCCACGCCACGGTGATCGGATACGAACAAATGATACAAGTGTGGACGCACCTCTAGGGGTCCGTTTTTCCTTTCGCGGTAAAGTCTACCAGCGTCAATATTTCTGCCATAAATATACTGGCAAAAGTATCTGACACGTCCTAACATCCCTAGAAATAGAGTCGTATCTGATATGTATGTACGCTTTGTTGTGGGAGATATTAACACTGATGACATTGATTTAAAGTTTAAATGAGGATAAGTGAAAGTCGTGTTGGTTTAAATTTTTCATCACACTTGCTCGTCAATGGTCGAATTACATGCTAGAAATGCGGGCCGTAAAACCCAAATTACGCCCTATGGCTGTAAAGATTTATTATATATACTATTCACTGTAGAGTTTTTTATTTCCTCGCAAATGTGATGAAAAACGTCGTACGTGACTCGGGCCGTAAAAGAGAAATTACAAACTCGTATCACTAAAGCCCTCAGCCTTCGACTTCGGGCTTCAATGACACTCGTTCGTAATGGTTTCTCTTCCCTTGGTGGTCAACTGGGCTCGCAGAGCACTGAGCCCACGGGCTAATTTGACCATTTTTTTTTCTTTACGGGCGACTCGACCCAAGGGTCAACCCAGCCCTTGGGCTCAGTCTACCATTACTTACCGCCTAAGAGTCAATTCAGCCCGCGGGATCAGTCTACCATTACTTACCGCCTAAGAGTCAATTCAGCCCGTGGCCTTCTTTACATAATAAGATTAGATTTCATTACTGATATGTAATATTTAAGAATATGTATTATCAATAAACGATTTTATAAAATAATTATTTGCTGACAACAACAAAAATTTACCTAAAGTATTAATTACAGCTGACCCTTGGACATAGTGCCCAATTCAATGTTAAATGTAACGGTCTTTTGGTCTATTTTTGGTTTAAATGTCAGTAATTTTCTTGGAAACACATATAGGTCACATATTAAAATTGTTCTAGCAAACTATATGATAATTATTTACATAGAAAGAGATTGCATTGCATTCGTAATTGCTTACTTGCAGGCACATATTTACCGCTGACGTAACAGTCATCATATGCGTTGCCACTGTCTTTGTATTGACATTGAATTCCGTGTTCGCTTTTACGAAATTATAAAATATAAAAATTATATAGGTACATCACCGCAAATATGCAACCGTACCCATACAAACCAGGTGCCTCCTTGACATCTAGTACGGATGCCATGGACTTTATAACTTCACAACGAGGGGGGCGAATTATGATAAAAGCTGGTTACCGGTACCGTATAAAGACAAGCAACAAGGATGACATGACTTAGTGGAGGTGTACACACAGTAAGTGTTATGCTGTAGTCAAAACAAAAGGTGAAAATTTCGTTATTCTTCACAAGACTCCACATAACCAGGATGCAGATTTTCCTGAAACTGAAATTAAGAAGTATATGGACCGTTTGAATAAAGAAGTAGTAAATAACTTAACCACTCCCGTATCGCAGATATACGACGCCATCAATGATAAGGTCAAAGATGCTGGATTGGACAAAATGAAAAAAAAAACCGACGTTTGGAAATGTAAAGAAAAAATTGTATCGTAAGCGTTACGAGTCACTAGGAATAAAAAAGGCACTTATAAGAAAAAAATTGATGTTGTCATACCGCGAAAATTTAAATATTTATTATTCGCTGATTATAAAGACAATGATGAGAGAATTATCATATTTTCATGCAGCGAATTGCAGGACTTATTGCCAAAATACAAATAATTTTATATTGATGGGACATTTAAGTGCTGTCTAAGAAATTTCTATCAGTTTGTTACACTACATGTCAATTTAGGTAGTGATAGAGACAAAATCAGCGTGATGTCAGTGCTGTACGCATTGCTACCTAATAAAAAAGCAAAAACTTACAAAATAATGTTTAATTTAATAAAGTGTCGAGTTCCATTATGGAAACCCACTCGAATAAAAGTAGACTATGAAAAGGCTTTAATATCAGCCTTAGTATATACTTGCCCTGACGTCATAGTAGATGGCGGTTTCTACCACTATACAAAATGCCTGTGGAGGAAAGCCAAAAAAGTCGGCCTGAAGAAGTCCAAGTTAGGCAAGGTCCACATTAGACGCCTGTCATCCTTGGCACATTTGCCATTCGAATATTTGCTAGGTGCATGGCTCTACTGTGTACAGAAAGGCCCGAAGACGACGATCGCAGACCGTTTTAATAAATACTTTTTTGAAACCTGGATGGACCCTAACTCAATTTATTTTGGTAAGTGGACATGCTGTGGATAAATAAACCGCACAAATAACATAATCGAAGGTTGGCATAGTAAAGTCAACAAGCTGCTAAAGCCGAAACCGAACATCCTACAACTGCTGGTAGTATTACAGAGGTTAATTAGAAAAGACGTGGATAAAGTGAGAAATAAACGATTTACTAAAAGACACCCAGATTTTATTGAAATAAATGACCACATAAAGGATAAAATAAAGGAATTTGAAGATAATAAAGTTAGCCTTCAGTTGTGCATCGAGCAGTTACGAATGTAAATGTTACCGTTATTTAATTAGTTCTGTCCTTAAAATAAACTACCTACTACTATGTAAGGACTTATATGTTATTGAGAAAAGAAGAACAAATATATTTGCAGAGTTAAAAAACAAGTAAATATTGTACTAATATATATTCTGCGGTAAAGAGAGAATAAATATCGTTTAGTTTTGTAAGATTATTTTGTTAATCCGGATACCGTAGTTGTAACAGTCATAATTTTATTTGAGATAAAATGGACCGTTAAGTGTAATAAGTCTTATTAAAATGTCGTTTTAAATAAATAACATTTGCTTTTCATTAAAAAAATACGATTTTAAAACGTGTGTAACCCACTGAACCCACGCTCGTTTTCAAATCTTTTTTCTTACTATAACTGGGCTATACCGGTATTTAGGTGTCCATATTTGGTGCCTAACGATATACCTTTCATGTTTTGCCAGTGCGGGGCCAAACTTGTATGGGAGAGGAACATCATCCACAAATAAAGTTTGTATGGGCATGAGCCCGCAGGTCGAGTTATCCGATTAGCGTGGGTCGATTCACCTACGAAAAAAACGAAGTGGGCAACTGAACCTGCGGGCTCAGTTTACCACCGAGTGGTAAATAGTAGTCGACTGGAACCGCTGGCTGAGCGGGCCCTTATCGATAAATAGTAGTCGACTGAACCTGTGGGCTGAGCAGGCCCTTATCGGTAAATAGTAGTCGTCTGAACCCGCGGGTCGAGTTATCCGATTAGTGTGGGTCGAGTCACCTATGAAAAAGAACGGAGTGGGTAACTGAACCTGCGGGCTCAGTGCTCTGCGGGCCCTGTTGACCACCAAGGGTTTCTCTTTTACGGCCCTTGATACGTAATGTACTATTAAACTAACACGATTTTCACTGGTTTCTTGCCATAGACGTAACGCGACGTCAGAAACGTCAAAGAATTACCAACGAAAAGTAATTAAATAAATCATATTTATACGCGATTAAGCCCCGTTTAATGTGTTGTGATAATAGGGAATATGAATGAATTGTAAATTTAGCTCATTCATGTAAAATGTAAACGGTAGACAAAAATATTTTTTTGTATAACTATGAAAATAACCAAGATATAAGCCATAAAAATTTTAATTCTATCTCTTTTTAGCAAAACAGAATTTAATATGGAGTTTATATGGCCGGAGTGCATTATGACGTAACAGTGCACGTAGGACCTCTGTGTCTAATTAGTAGATTAAAATGCCTATATCTTGCGTATTTCTTGCCCGATTGAAATTTTAATATCACATTTTGAAATAGTTTTTACGGTATTTTGATATTTAGTTGAGAAAGGCGATAAAAAATGTCATGCATAAACCCTATTAATGCTGATGATTGTACGGAACCCTAATAATGCATATCACCTGGTGACAATCAAAATTCACTAAAACTCCTGTCACTGCCTCTTCAGAAGGTCCTATTTAATTAGTAAATCAGTACTGTCATACGATCTTTGCTTTAAGTGGGTATTTGTTACTTAGTGTCTTGCTTTTCAGCAGAAGATATTCTCTATGGGCGGTAATTACCTGTACTAATATGCAAATTGTGGAAACTTTCCAAAATGCTTAAAAAAAAGTCTTAAGTCTATTGTTAACTTACGTGTCTATAAGACCTTTTTTAAGAATTTTTTAGTATATAAAGGTCTTAAGTGTAGTGTTAACTTGCCTGTTTAAAATACCTTTTTTAAGCATTTTGGCACGAATTTGCAATTTGCACATCAGTAGTTAGTTACCTGTACTGTGGGTCTGGAAAGTGGTGGACCACAAACTTCGTGGTCAGTTCGTAAATGTGGAATTGAGAACTCACTGACAACACGGAATGCACCTGAAACAATGAATTACAATCAGGGCTTGTAACTGGTTACAAATTAACCGGTAATATTAAGGTTACAGTGATTAATTATTTTTTATGTCTCCTGTTCGGTAATTTAAATTTTCATAGGTATTTAGCCGGGTGGAAAGTATTTTATTGTAACGATTAGCCACAGAGTCGAAGATAATTGCGTTATGTCATATTATTAAAATAAAAACTTTTCGTATCGCCATTGCGATTATAGTGATGATGTGATGATGATAATGATAATGATATTTATAACGCTGGCTTCTCTTTTTATTTTAGTTAGGTTATTAAGTAATTTCGTAATTTTTTTACTTTCATGTTGTGTAAAAAAATTACACGGATGTCTTCTCGGATCCTCCCTCCTCGTGATAGTTTGAGATATTTTTCTGAATTATGTGAATAAATATGAATATTTAAAGAGAATTATAACTAAGTATAGGTACATATGTCTGTGTTACTCTTTTTTTAATCAGCATAAAACATTTTTGAGAAACCCGGTTTGGTTAAATTTGCCCCTCATGTACGCCATCGATACCAGAGGTAAACTTAACTCAACCGGCCAGTTATTCGGAATAAGCGAAAGTTTGTACGGAACCCTCGGTGCGCGAGTCAGACTCACACAAGATCGGTGTTTTTCCTTTTGAGGTACGTAACCTAAAAAATGTACCTGGCCAAGGCAATGACCATGCCAGAATGCTGTGATGCCTTCTTCCTTCAGCATATGCCATGTCAGGCCAAGCCAGGTCCTGGTTTTCACTTTGGCTTTCGCCTGAAGCTGGGTCCGGAGCTTGATGATGTCAAACGGCTGAGATATGAACCTGGCGGGAATATTAAATTCGTCCGTCTTTAAACAAAGAAAAAGTTTATAAATTCAGTTAACCTAGCCACTAGGTATAATCATACTACTTCATAACCACCACCAGGTCTTGTAACCCGCGGGGTT